>QXEO01000191.1:0-600000 GCA_007115705.1 Dactylis glomerata | reverse complement strand
CTATTATCTATACCCTTGTCAGTAGCCCCCGATATTCTACCAGAATTGCAGATTCGGGTTGAATCTCGGATCTTCAAATCTTCGACTTGACCAACACTTGACTTCTTCATATCTTCAAATCTTCGACTTGATCTTTCAACATCTCTTTTCATTATAATGTCTCGCAAGGGGTTTTGATGAACAAGCCTGACAACTCTGACGGATCAATAGGCCAGTTAACTGTCGGAACAGATACTTGTCACCTACTTCAAATTCAATCCCCTTGGACTTGAATTCGGTAAACTGCTCAAACCCATTCTTTTGCCGCATTTAGGACTTACAAAGAATGAATCCCAGTGGTTCTCAGGGCACCCAGTGCGTCCACCAGGATTTTCTTCGCGTCGTAGACACGGATAAGTACTAGCAGAGCGCATCCATGTGCGTATACCAGGCCACAAAGGATGGATCCCGGGGTCTTACCTTCGTGATATATTTCAACCATGGCATTCAAGTTTTGTCGCGATGACGCAACTCGAGAATCATATGTCGCGGCCTTGTTTGACTGTTTCAATGTACAAAATATTCAAGTTATTCAACCTTGATTTATAAAAACTCCCTCCCGATGGTAGTAATGATGCTTTCCAAATCTTCTTTCATCTTCTTTGCTCCATTATTCATGAAAAACATCGTCGGGTGCGCGCCCAGCGCTCCCGATGGGAGTAGCCCCCGAGGCTATAGTTGAAAAATCTTATTTCGAGTATAGGCTCAAATACATTGTGCCTACTTTTATTTCATCAAATCGTAGCTTTATTTGATAATATCGTCGGGTGCGTGCTCAACGCTCCCGATGGTAGTAGCCCCCGAGGCTATAGTCGAATATTTTCGGGTGTAGACTCAAAGAATGAGTTTTTCTTCTTTGATCCCTCTGTACCTTTTACGTCAATTTTTTGTCGACTTCCTTCATCATCATCAATACGCAGATATGTCACACCAGACTTTTTTTCTGAATGTTCTCCCTACTAGTGTCCACCACTGTCATAGTCTTATTTCCCGTTACTCGAATTCTCGTGACGTCATTAATATAATTACTATGTATGTAATTTTGACTTGGCACTGACCGTTATTCGTGGGCAGCGTGGTAATTTCGTAATTTTCCTGCCCGTTAGTGGGCTGCCGTTTCCGCTCCTTGCGCGACGTCTCAGTCCATGTTCCTTCATCAGGAAGCTATATAAGGGGGAGAGTGGGGAATTTACTGTTTACCAGTTCGTCACTTCTGCCGCCGCCACCATTGCTACAAACCTTGCGCCCCTCTGAGCTCCTGCACAGCCCCCGTGCGCAACCCGTAGATGCGCGTCAAGACCCTTGCGCAGAAGAACAAGATGGGGAAAAGCAACACTGCCAATTCAGCGACTAGCTGGGTGCCTTCTGATTTCAAGCAGAAGGATCTGAACAAGGCCCAGGCTGATGGTCTCATCTCCGACGACGATCAGGTCATCTTCCCTAGCACCGAGCGCATCCCCAAGCCCCCGAGCGGCTTCCGGGTGATGTTTCTTGCCTTTCTCTTGCGCGGTCTCTCTTTCCCTGCCCACGAGTTCCTTTGTGGGCTTCTCTTCATGTACAGTGTGCAGCTTCACCAGCTCACACCAAACTCAATTCTCCACATTGCTTGTTTCATTATCCTTTGCGAGTCTTTCCTGGGGATCGAACCCCATTTTCTTCTCTGGAAATTTCTCTTTTGGCTCCGCCCGAGTGTCACTTTATCAAAAAAGCTTGAGCTGTGCAGGGCTGTTGTTTCTATCCGTGCTGAGTCTCAGTACCTGGAGTTTTCCATGGCTGCCTCAGTACAAGGTTGGAGGAAGAAATGGTTTTATATCAAAGACCGGAAAGTCTCTTCCTCTGACCAGTACGGCATTGCACCTTTTGATGCCTCTAAAGAACTGAAGAAATTGACCTCGTGGGATTCGCCTCCCACGGAAACTGAGATGGAAGAAATCAAACCGCTGCTAGCCCGCATCCAAGCTCTGAAGAGTGGCAGAGGGGGTGTGCTTTCAGGCACTCAACTTATGGCATTTTTCCTGCAACGGCGAGTTCAGCCTATTCAACACCGCATTTCCAAACTTTGGTATTTTTCTGGCTTGGGGGATTCTTCTCGAGTATCTGATGATCTCATAGAGAAGAAGGATCTCGACAAGCGAGTGAGAGCTCTTACTACTCTCATGAAAGATCATGAAATTGCAGAATTGGCCGCTAGTTTCTTTGACTCCGAGCGTCACTTGCCTGTGGTACATGCACTGTCTTCATTTATTCGCCTTCTTTTATCTTATCACTACTTTTCTTATAACTTTCGGCTTATTTTCCTTCCAGGATCACCAGTTCCTTGTTTCTCGCCCTCCTCTTCCAGAGGGAGGAGCCATTCAAGATGTGCCTATTTCTGCTGCCTCCGAAGCCCCCGAGGCTGAGGACAGCCATGACAGAGATGAAGCCGAAGATTCGCTGGAAGGGACCAGTTTGACTATGTCGCCTCCTCCTGCACTTTCCGAAGATCTTGGTCTCGACAAGAAAAGGAAACGTGTCAAGGAGCTCCTTTCTTCGATTACTTCCGCTCACAAGAGTGTGGCCGGGGAGGCCTCTGCTCTAGAGGAGGAAGAAGAGCTTTTCGACGCCTTGGACTCATAAGTTCTTTGCTAACTTGCTCTCATAATCTTCTTTCTGTCGACTTGCACAGAGTGCTTTACTCTTTTTTTCCCTTTTCAGTGATAACGAGGACCCAAAGAAATATGTTGCCACTGCTCCTGTTGCTGATGCTCCTATTATCGATGAACCACCCTCACAAGAGGCAGCTGTGGTGCCTAAATCACCAGAAGCGGCTACCAAGAAGGCTGGTTTTCGTGCTTCCAAACGCCTGAAGAAAGCATCAGCGGCGAGTACTTCTCTCGACGCCCCTCGACCAGTTATCCCCACTGATGATGTAAGTGCTATATACTTTTGCTGTTTGCTGGCTTTGAACTTCTCTTCTCATGCCCTGCCTTGGTCAGACTTTGATGAAAAAGTTCGTCTCCTTGGGTACTGAATGTGTCAAATTTTTGAAAGCGGCGAGGTCTTCTCATGGTAAGCTTTTTGCCATCCTGTGTCTTTTATATGCCTAATTTTGCGCCTTTATGGTTCTTTTATCGAGTTTTCTTTCCTCTTCTTGCACTACATATGATTTGGCGGTGGCTAATGCTCGCATATCGTCTCTGGAAGATGAACTTGAAGCTTCCAGAAAAGCTTGGGATGCCGCCACTACTGCCAAAACCATTGCTGAGAAGTCCACTAAATCAGCATTGGCTAGGGGAAAGAAAGCGGAGAAAGCCCTTGCTGACGCTAATAAGGAGCATATCCAGTGGGAGCAGGCCATAACTGAACGCCTTAATAAAATGTCGGCTCTTGCTGGAGGTAAATACCATGCTTTTCCCTTCTTTGTTGAGTTGCCCATTCTTATACTTGCTGATGTGTGCTTTTTCTCTGTCTTTATCTCCTTGGTTGTTTAGAACATACTGGGGTGTCTTGGGCATCTTTGCAGCCAGACGATGATTCTCTCATGGCCGCAGTTAACTTGCTGGAGTCGAATTGGATTTCTATCCAGGAGATCTTCGAGTTGGCTAGCCACGTGCTAATAGGGATTTTTGTCGGGTTGTAGCCCAAGCAGAAAGCGGACGTGCCAGATGCTGATTTGAAGAAGCTTGCAAAGGCGTTTGACACCCTCGAAGATCCTATCCTTCTGATGAAGGGGCGCTTTGTGAAGTGAGGTGCGGAGGGGGCCATTGTGCTTACTTATGCGCATGGCGAGGAGGTTAACTGGGAGAAGGTGAGCTCTTCCCGTGGTCGACCTCTTTCAGAGTTGCGGGGTTTCTTCAAGAAGGCGAAGAAGTATGCTCCAGGCATCGTATCGATTATTTCTCCTTCAGCGGCTTCGTCGACCTCTGCTACACCAGTTTCTTCGACTCCGGCGACAAGTGGGCCGATGCCTCCTCCCAACACTGGTGCTACCTCTTCCGCGCCTACTTCTGCCACGGACCCTGAGGCTAAGGTGGCGTAGACTTAGTCTTCCTTTGTAGTCTTCGTTTCTTTTGATGTAGTGAACTTTGTTCTTATTTTGCCCGAGAACTAGTCAGAGGACTTGTGCTCTTTGTAAATATTCTTCCCTTATGAAATGTCATGCTTGATTTAGTTTCTAAGATGCTGTCTTTTTTCTTTCTTTTGAATTCCAGCCTATGCATGCTGGTGGGTCATCGGGTCGTGATCGGGCTTCATCTCCCGCCAATATGTTCGACTCCGGAGCTTCTTCGCCTCCTCATCCTTCTTGTCGATGTTCTGAATATTCACTGAGAATTTCAGACCTTGAAGGCCGTTTATCCTTGATGAAGCGCCAGGCACAGATTGCTATGGACAAGGCCAGCAAATCTTGTGGCTTTATGAAACAGATATCCACACTCGAGGATAAGGTGTCGGGTCTAATGGCCAAAATCGTGCATCTCGAAGAATGTGACTCCTTTCTTATTGGTATCGTCAAGTCCGTCTGTGAGATGTTGCGATGTAAGGTTCCTTGCAGCCTTTCTCTTTTCCCTTTTAATCCACTATTGTTGGCTAATACCTTTTTCTTATCTCAGGTACTTGCCTAGACTTTGTTGGTGAGACACGTCGGGTTTCTGAACGAATTGCGGCTCTCGAGAAAGCATCAGAGGGAATCGACAGTTTGTGGTCTGATCCCCGACACCGTCGTGCCATTGTGCTTCTTCAAGATCGTGCTCAACACATTGGAGAAGCCATTGATGGTTGTCAAAGATCTTTGATGACCATGTATTCCGTCATGCTCCCTCGCAATCCTCTGCCTGGAAGCTTTCCGCAGCTACTTGACGCTTTTAGATCTAGTCAGCGAATTCATCGGCTGATAGAGCTCAACTTGGTGGCTGACGCCAATTTTGCTCTTGGGTGGACACGTAAGTGGCATCCAAGGCTCAATTATAGTTCTATGTCACTGAGTTTTCCTTCAGTGGGAGCTAGTTTGCGCGTTCATCTGGAGGCTACCCTTCAACCAGCAAGAAGGATCATAGCTAGGTTGCTTCGAGAGGATGTCGCGTTTTTCTGCGAGCATCATTACTTAGACCCCCCTGGGAGTAGACGATTCTGATAACCCAATGTTATGATGCTCATGTATGTACTTTGTGTATGGAACGCGAGAGTTCCTGTTTTCTAACTTCTCTTGTCAATTTTTTTAATTCTCAGAGCGTTTTATATTGTGAGTTTTGGTGCGTTTGCCGCAATTTTTTGTTTGAAGACATGTAAACTCGAATAGGAGAAACTTTGTCTTTATTTATGCTTATAATGTAAGATACATGGGGTGTCCCAAGAGATACGGCCGATGAACTGTGTTCTGGATCTAGAGGGCATTGCCCTAGAATAGCTCGTGGCTTTTACAGCCTTATTTTTCTATTATACTTTTTGGCCTGCTTTGTCGCCTATGCCGTCAAGGTCTTCTCTTCTTCTCTTGTAGTTTTGTCTTGGTCTGAAGGTTGTACCCTCGGTTTTTTCACCTCCGGCTCTGCTGGGTGCCCTTCAAGTTGCTATGTGGCTCCTGTAGTCGCGCTTTTTTGCTTTGTCTTTGGGTTCCCCGTAGTTCGCAATCATGCCGAAGTTTTGCGCCATCTTATGAAATTCCTTGTCGCATAAATCTGAGAGTTCGAAGCTTCCTTTCACTGTGACGATTCTGTTGGGCCCTGGCATTTTGAGTACCAGGTACGTATAGTGAGGTGCTGTCATGAATCGTGAAAACATGGGTCACCCGAGGATCACGTGATATTGTGATGGCCAGTCCATGACTTCGAAGTCGAGCTTCTCTCTTCTATAGTTTTGTCGATTCCCGAAGCAAACATTGAGTGCTATTCGACCCAATGGATAGTTAGCGCTTCTTGGGACAATTCCGTGGAAGGAACAATCAGTTGGCTCCAGGAACTCTCACGAGATGTGCATTGCTCGTAGAGTCTTTGCATATATAAGAGTTATTCCGCTTCCTGCATCCATGAATATTCTATCGACATCGTATGTCCCAATTTGGGCTTTGAGTACCAGAGGCGCGTTTCCTGGCCGAGGTACTATTATGGGGTGATCATCTCTGCTGAATTCTATGGGTTGCTCTGACCAGTGTAGGTATTCCGTTGTTGCTGGAGGCGAGGTTACTGCTAGGTTAACTTGGCGAGTTATGCTTTTTCCTCTTTGTTCGACTTTGGCACTGGCTGTATCATTGTTGTGATGTGCCCTTTAGATGGAACATATCCTCCGTCGTCATCGCGTCCCTGGTTCGGCTGGTCTTGATTTTGAGGAACTCCATTGTTTCCTTGTTGATTTGCAGGCGCGTTGCTTGTGTTTCCTTTGTATCCTTGCCATTTTGCTTCGGCTTGCTTGTTTAGTGCTGCTTCCTGTAGTTTCAAGAACGTTGTGCAATCTTTCATCGCGTGCCTGGATACTCGTTTCCCATCGACAAACGCGGAGTGTATGTGACATGGTCCGTTTAGCATATCTTCTGGTAATGGGTTGTATTCTCTAGATTCTCTTGTCTGAAGCTTTTTGTAGTCTTCTTTTCCGTAGCTACGATATCCCGAGCGTCTACGGTCGTTCCCTTGGTAGCTATTGTCCTTGTACCCTGATACGTCCATTTTGCATCACTATTTTGTATCATAATTTACTATTATTCATTGATATATTTCATATTTAGAGATGATACTTATGTTGTTTCCTCTGTTTTTACATGTTTGATGATGGTTGGAGGATTTGCTGCCGGAGTCAGATTCTGCTGGAAAAGGACCGTCAAGACACCATATTTCGGAAGAACAGGAAAATTCCAGAAAAATACCAGAAAATTATATTTTGCCGAAAGACTCAGGAAGCCAGAAGGAGGAGTCGAGAGGAGCCAGGGGGTAGGCTCACACGTAGGGGGCGCGGCCTGGCCCTTGGTCGTGCCGGCCTACTGTGAGGCCACCCTGGCCCACTTCAGGTCTCGCCCCTGCGTGTACTTCATCGTCCCTGAAAAACCTAAGTCAGGGGGGGCTCAGAGATAGACACCGCCGCCTCTGCGGGGCGGAAAACACCAGAGAGAGAAAAGCTCTCCGGCAGGCAGAAATCTGCCGAGGAAATTCCTTCCCGGAGAGGGGAGATCGTCGCCATCATCATCGCCATCGCACCGGACTTCATCGGGATCATCATCATCATCATCTCCATCACCAGCACCTTCATCTCCACCATCAGTACGCCATCCCGCTGTAACATCTTGAGTTGAATCTTGTCAAATTCTTAGGGGAAACTTTCCCGATGTTGATTACTCTTGTGGTTGATGCTATTGAGTGGAACCGTTGTATTAAGGTTTATGTTCAGAATGTTATTTACCATTATTTCACCTCTGATCATGATCTGTATGATGTCTTGTGAGTAGTTCGTTTAGTTCTTGAGGACATGGGAGAAGTCAAGTCGTTAGTAGTGGAATTATGTTGAGTAGTATTTAATGGTTTGATATTTATTTGTTGTGGTGCTATTTCACTAGTGGTGTCATGTGAACGTCGACTACATGATACTTCACCATTTGTGGGCCTAGTTTGATGCATTGTGTATTTGGCTACCAATTGTGGGGTTGCTGGATTGACAAAAACCTAAACCTCCGTTGGGAAACCATTGCACCAGGGAGCGTAGGATCTTAGAGTTTAAGGTGTGGTTAGATTTATCTTAATTACTTTCTTGTATTTGCGGATGCTTCCAAGGGGTATAATCACAAGTGTGTATTTATTCTAGTAAGGGTAGTACGCTAGCACAGGTTCACCCCCATAACACTTATCAAACCAGTAAAGTTTATTTAGCGGTATGAAGCGAAAGCACTAGACAGAAACTCCCGTGTGTCCTCGAGAACGTTTGGTCATCATAAGTTACACAACCGGCTTGTCCTTTGCTAAAGAAAGGATTAGGCCACTTGCTGCAATTATTACTATTGTCTTTTATTTACTCGTACTTTATTTATTTGCATTACCAAATACCCCTGAAAACCCGTTTGCTAGTATTTGAAACCTTGATCAAAACCACTTGTCAACACCTTCTGCTCCTTGTTGGGTTCGACACTCTTATTTATCGAAAGTACTACGATACACCCCCTATACTTGTGGGTCATCAAGACTATTTTCTGGCGCCGTTGCCGGGGACTGAAGCGCTATTGAAGAGTGGAATTGGTAAAGGTAATCGTCGCTGTGAGTATTGTTTTTATTTTTGTCTTTTACTTTTATTTTATTTTGCTATGGAGAATTCTCCATTTGGTTTCCTATTTGGGAACACTTCTACCACTGCTGCCCATGTGGATGAACCACCACCACCACCTGCTGAATTAGATCCTTTTAAAATACCTATGAAAATTGTTGAGCGAGTTATGGATAACTGCTATTCAGGAGATGGAACTGTCCATCCGGGTGATCACTTACTATTTATACATGAATTATGCGAGTTGTTCAAGTGTGCAGGTATTTCGCCGAGCTAGGTCAAGAGGAAGCTATTCTCTTTATCATTGAAAGGCAGAGCTGAGGAGTGGTATCGGCTGCTTAAAGATGGTCCATCTATTGCATGGGAGGAAATTGTGCCTCTCTTTTATTCCAAGTTTTATCCTCCAAGTGAAATTCATAAAGATCGTAATAAGATATATAACTTTTGGCCTCATGATGGAGAGAGTATTGCCCAAGCGTGGGGGAGGTTGAAGTTACTAATGCTCAAATGCCCCATTCATGAGCTCCCCAATAATATTGTTATTGATAATTTTTATGCGCGGCTTGCTCTTCCTGATAAGGATTATTTGGATGCTTCTTGCTTTGGATCATTTACTCATATGAAAGAAGATGCTAAGTGGAAACTTCTTGACCGTATCCAAGAGAATGCTGAAGGATGGGAAAACGACAAAGGTAGGAAGTCAGGTATAAACTATGATTATGAATGCATTAAAACTTTTATGGGAACCGATGACTTTCATAGTGTTAGCATTGCTTATGGTCTTGATTCTCAAATACTTGCTAATTGTCTTAAGACCTTTGCCTCTTATCTTGATGTTCCAAAGAAAGATTGGAACAAATATCATGCACCTTATAAAGATTCCATTAGTCATATTCCTGCAGCAGCTACTGAAGTTTGTACTGTTGATAGCATTGTGCCTGAACCTTATTTTGAGAAGACACCTTTCCCTGCTAAGGTAAAAAAGTATTCTACTTTGGTAAGTGTGTCTAATAAAAGTACTAAGAAAGCTGTAGAGCCTGATGAGCAAATTACTATTAAGTCTCCTGTAGCTATATTGAAGGACCTTGTTACTAAAGATGTAGGGGATGAATATATTATCTTTTGTGAAGATGCTTCTAACATTCTCTCACATCCTAAAAGGCATAGGAAAACAAGTGTTCCTGTTATTTCTGTCAGGATTGGAGATCATTGCTATTATGGTTTATGTGATATTGGTGCTAGTGCAAGTGCTATTCCTTTAGAGCTTTACAAAAAAATTATGCATGAGATTGGCACTTGTGAACTTGAAGATATTGATGTTGTTTTTCAGCTTGCTAACAGAGAGACTGTTTGGCCTCTTGGTATTGTTTGAGATGTGGAAGTCCTATGCGGTAAGACTAAATACCCCACTGATTTTCTAGTACTTGGTAAGGAGGCTAGTAAAACTTGTCCTATTATTTTTAGTAGACCCTTTTTGAATACTTGTGGTGCCGTGATAGACTGTAACAAGGAGAAAATTTTCACTAAGTTTAATGGAGAGTCTTATGAGTTTAATTTTTCCAAGTTTGCTAAGACTTCTTATGAAAATAACATGCCTAATGAAAATATTCGAGTTGAACAGCTTCCTTCTATTGCTCTTGCTCCTAATAATGCTTTGCAGCAATTCATGGAAGATCATGAAAGTGATGTTTTCAGTAAGGAATGAGAAGAGATTGATGATATTTTCCTTCGTCAACAACCGTTGATTAAGCACAATTTACCTGTGGAGGATCTTGGTACCACTTTGCCACCTAAGGAAGATCCTGTTTTTGAATTAAAACCTTTACCTGATGATCTTAAATATGCTTATATAGATGATAAGAAAATATATCCTATTATTATCAGTTCTAAACTTTCAGGAAAGGAAGAAGAAAGGTTGTTGGAGATATTGAGGAAACACCGAGGAGCTATGGGATATACTCTTGATGATTTAAAAGGGATTCGCCCCACTTTATGTCAGCATGCTATTAACATGGAGAAAGACGGGAAGCCGGTTGTGGTGCATCAACGCCGCTTAATTCCCAAGATGAAGGATGTGGTAAGAAATGAGGTATTAAAGCTCCTTGATGCTGGTATTATTTATCCTATTGCTGATAGTAGATGGGTTAGTCCTATTCATTGTATTCCTAAGAAAGGAGGTATGACTGTTGTGCCTAATGAGAATAACGAGCTTATTCCTCAGAGGGTAGTAGTTGGTTATAGGATGTGCATTGATTATAGGAAGGTTAACAAGGTTACTAAGAAAGATCATTATCCTTTACCATTTATAGATCAAATGTTAGAGAGGTTGTCTAAGAAGTCACATTTTTGTTTTCTTGATGGTTATTCTGGTTTCTCTCAGATTGCTGTTAGAAAGGAAGATCAAGAGAAAACCACTTTTACTTATCCTTATGGAACTTATGCTTATAGACGCATGCCTTTTGGTTTATGCAATGCTCCTGCTACTTTTCAAAGATGCATGTCTGCTATTTTTCATGGCTTTTGTGAAGAAATTGTGGAGGTTTTCATGGACGACTTCTCCGTCTATGGAACTTCTTTTGATAACTGTTTGCACAACCTTGATAAAGTTTTGCAGAGGTGTGAAGAAACTAATCTTGTTCTTAATTGGGAGAAATGCCGCTTTATGGTGAATGAAGGAATTGTCCTTGGACATAAAATTTCTGAAAGAGGTATTGAAGTTGACAGAGCAAAAGTGGAAGCAATTGAGAAAATGCCCTGTCCCAGAGATGTTAAAGGTATTCGTAGTATTCTTGGTCATGCTGGTTTCTATAGGAGGTTTATTAAAGATTTCTCTAAGATTTCAAAGCCTCTTACTAATCTTCTTCAAAAAGATGTGCCATTTGTCTTTGATGATGATTGTAAGGAAGCTTTTAAAACTCTTAAGAAGGCTTTAACTACTGCTCCAATTGTTCAACCACCTGATTGGAATTTACCCTTTGAAATTATGTGTGATGCTAGTGATTTTGCTATTGGTGCTGTTCTTCGACAGCACGTAGATAATAAGTTGAATGTTATTCATTATGCTAGTAAGACTCTTGATGCTGCTCAGAAGAATTATGCTACCACTGAGAAAGAGTTTCTTGCTGTTGTTTTTGCATGTGATAAGTTTAGATCTTTCATTGTTGATTCTAAAGTCACTATTCATACTAATCACGCTGCTATTAGATATCTTATGACTAAGAAGGATGCTAAGCCTAGGCTTATTAGATGGGTGTTGTTGTTACAAGAGTTTGATTTGCATATCATAGATAGGAAAGGTGCTGAAAATCCTGTGGCTGACAATTTGTTTAGATTGGAAAACATTTCTTTTGATCCTATTCCTGTTAATGATAGTTTTCCAAACGAGCAGTTGGCTTCTATAAATGTAACTTCGCGAGACCTTCCTTGGTATGCTGATTATGCTAACTTTATTGTTTCCAAGTATTTGCCTCCAACCTTTACAGCTCAGCAAAGAAGGAAATTCTTTTATGATTTGAGGCATTACTTTTGGGATGACCCACACTTATATAAAGAAGGAGTTGATGGTATTATGCGAAGATGCGTACCAAAATATGAGCAACAAGAAATATTGAGAAAATGCCATGGAAGTGCTTATGGAGGACATCATGCTGGAGATAGAACTGCACAAAAGGTTCTACAATCAGGTTTTTATTGGCCAACCCTCTTTAAAGATGCTAGAAGGTATGTTTTATCTTGCGATGAATGTCAAAGAGTTGGTAATATTTCTAGACGTAATGAAATGCCTATGAGCTACACTCTTGTTGTTGAACCGTTTGATTGTTGGGGATTTGACTTTATGGGTCCTTTTCCTCCTTCAAAAGGCTATACCCACATACTTGTTGCTGTTGATTATGTTACTAAATGGGTAGAAGCCATACCTACAAAGAGTGCTGATGGTGAGACTTCGTTAAAAATGCTTAAGGATGTTATTTTTCCTAGGTTTGGTGTGCCTAGATATCTTATGACTGACGGAGGTTCTCATTTTATTCACGGTGGTTTTAGAAAAACTCTTGCTAGATATGATGTTAATCATAGAATTGCTTCTGCTTATCATCCCCAAACTAGTGGGCAGGTAGAGCTTTCAAATAGAGAGATCAAGTCTATCTTGCAGAAGACTGTCAATAGATCTAGGAAAAACTGGGCTAGCAAGTTAAACGATGCTTTACGGGCTTATAGAACTGCTTATAAGAGCCCCATGGGCATGTCTCCTTACAAAATGGTTTACGGAAAATCATGTCACTTGCCCTTAGAATTAGAACACAAAGCTTTTTGGGCAGTGAAATAGCTTAATAGGGATTTTAAACTAGCCGGTAAGAAAAGGTTATTAGATTTGAGTTCTCTAGATGAGTGGAGAAATGAAGCTTATGAGAATGCCAGACTTTTCAAAGAGAAAGTCAAGCAATGGCATGATAAGAGAATTCTGAAGAGAGAGTTTCATGTTGGTGAGAAAGTTCCATTGTATAGGTCTCGTCTCAGATTTTTTTGCAGGAAAATTACTCTCAAAATGGGAAGGACCATATGTTATTGTGGAAGTATACCGCTCAGGAGCAATAAAGATTGCTTCATTGAAAGATGACACTACACAAGTGGTGAATGGACAAAGACTCAAGCATTACATTGCTGGAGATTCTTATAATGAAGATGTTGATGTAATTGAAATAGTTTCTCTGGAAGAATTCATCCAAGAAAATTTGCAGGAACCTTTAGAGTTCGTTTTCGAATAGGTAACAATTCTAGTTAGAAAAGGTTTGTGATTTTTTTTTTCATTGATATTTTTGCTGTTGCTACTAAATATGAAAAATCACGAGACGAAAACGGGCAGGAAAAGGAGTCCGGGTGCTCCTCACACACAGGGGGCGCGGGCCTACCCCTGGGCGTGCTGCCCTGGTGTGAGGACACCTTGGAACTCGTTTCCGTCCCAGTTTCCTCCTGTGATATCGTCTCGATGTATAATTTTTGCCTATATAACCCCCCGGAGTTCCCGAGGTCTGTATATTGTTTTCTCATCATGTTTTGTTTCGAGCTGTTTCTGTCAGGGGATTGTTCTCAGCTTTGAAGTTGCAATGTCTTCGTCTGGTCCATCCGAGGAGAACCCTCTTGCGGATATCATTAATCCCTATATGAGGGAGCTGAAGATGCATCCGAAGGAGTTGTCACTCAGAGATGGGGAGTTGCAGATCAAAGATGTCCAAGTCTCAAAGGGAGAAGGAAGTCTCGAAGCCAGGATGGAAGCACTGGAACAAGAAGTTTTCAAATACAAGAAGATGGCAGAACGCGAGGTGGACATCATCCATAGGATTAATCAAGAGCTTGTTACCAAGTACAAGAAGGAGACTACAGAACTCTGGAAGGATATTCGCTCCACGGGACCACTAATCAATTACAAGCACAACTTTACGACTTGCAGAACCAAAACAGTGAGTATGAAGCTAGATTTCAACAAATGAGTGCTGCTACAAGTTTCAGGATATTGGAGACCAAGACATCCTTCCTTGACGGGGGACCTCTGCCTTGGAAGTACGATGATGATAAAGACTCACCACCACTACCAAAGGAGTAATTCGTCATCGGTATAGGCATCCCCTTGGCTTGTTCCAAGCTTGGGGGAGTGCCGCGGTATCACATCATCACCTTTTTACTCATTTATTTTTCAAGTAGAGTCATATCATGAATAGAGGAATTATCCTATATAATAGTTTGCAGTTTGCAAGTATCCTCCTTAGTTGGTTGTCTATGTATCCCTTGGTGTGAGTTGCGGTAATGAAATATTAATGAGAAGTTTTATCATTTACTTTTCGCACACTTTATTTTAGTTTGCAATCTCTCTTATACGACTAGTCTTGTTGATTAGTATTGGTATCACTTTGGGAGCATGAGTAAATTTAGTTGGTTTTGGCAAACTTAGCTTGGTCAGTAGCAACATTACCTTGAGGTTTGAGTAGAATAGAAAGAAAGAAGTGCTGTAGTTACATCACTTCAGTTTTCCTTCAAGTCTGGCTTATAAGCGTTATTATTCTCAAAGTTAAAATCGTTGTACTTTCAAAGAAGGTTGCATGATTGTTCCTATTATATGTATGTATGTTTGTTTCATGCAACTCTTATAAGCGTTATTATTCTCAAAGTTAAAATCATTGTACTTTCAAAGAAGGTTGCATGATTGTTCCTATTATATGTATGTATGTTTGTTTCATGCAACTCTTATGCTTGCTACCCAGCCTTGCTAGCCAAAAAACCTGTACTGAGAGGGAATACTTCTCGTGCATCCAAATCCCAAAAGCCTAGTCACTTCCAAAGAGTCCACTATAAATTCCTATGCATGGTATTTTAAGCCATTCCAAGTAAAATTTCATGTGCTACCTTTCAAAAACCTTCAAATACTTCTCATTTTGTGCCATTGTTTTTAGCTCATGAGGACGTAGTGGATGGGTGTGTTATCTTCTATACTAAATTAAGTACCCCTCGACTAGGCAGCTTCATCTGCTCGTCATTAATTTTGCAAGGGAGTTGGTCAGACCATTATAATCTAAAAATAAAGAAAAGAGCACTCCTCCAAGGTATGTGAAAGTTGGTCGGCACCCGATGGAATCGGTTAGCCATGGTTTGAGAAAGGAAAAGGTGGGGAGGAGTGCAAAGCTATAAAAGAGCACCAATGTGCCAAATTAATCAAACATCTCGGAACCGCTCTCACTTGTTTAGTATGGAAGATATCAAGAACTCCGTTGCTAGTCGTTGACAAAAGCAACCACCTCTCAAAATAACCTTTTACCTCTGTTTTACAAATGAAAAGCTCTAGCACATGTTTAATCCCTGCTTCCCTCTGCGAAGGGCCTGTCTTTTACTTTCATGTTGAGTCAACCTATTCCCTTCCATCTCAAGCAAGCATTTGAGTTGTTATGTTTCACTCATCCATATGTTGATTCGTTTAATCATGTTTACTATCTTCCTTGCTTAGCATAACGCTTTTATCTGAAAGAATATGTCTCTGAAAGTTTTCTATGATTACAAAAAGTTTGTTTCGTTGAGCATATGGTTTTTGCTATATTAGCTCTGTTTTAAAAAGGGCTCCATTCAAAAGCTAGTATAGTTTGTTCATTGTTCTCTGACGAAGAACTAAGGTTTGCCATCACCAATTATAATTTACTTTGTGCATCTTTATATGTGATTCCCTTTACTTATTGCAAGTCTATATTATATAAATGGAAGTTGTTGTCTATTATAACTTGTGCCTTGGTGAATGTGATGCTTCTTGTCCGTATTTTGATTATCGACACTTCACTCCATAAACCTGTGGTCATGTTTACCGAGTTTAGTTTTCGCTTGGGGACAAGCGAGGTCTAAGCTTGGGGCGGTTGATACGTCCATTTTGCATCACTATTTTGTATCATAATTTACTGTTATTCATTGATATATTTCATATTTAGAGATGATACTTATGTTGTTTCCTCTATTTTTACATGTTTAATGATGGTTGGAGGATTTGCTGCCGGAGTCAGGATTCTGCTGGAAAAGGACCGTCAAGACACCATATTTTGGAAGATCTTGACAATTCCAGAAAAATACCAGAAAATTATATTTTGCCGAAAGACTCAGGAAGCCAGAAGGAGGAGTCGAGAGGAGCCAGGGGTTAGGCTCACACGTAGGGGGCTCGGCCTGGCCCCTGGCCGCGCCAGCCTACTGTGAGGCCACCCTGGCCTACTTCAGGTCTCGCCCCTGCGCGTACTTCATCATCCCCGAAAAACCTAAGTCAGGAAGGGCTCAGAGATAGACACCGCCGCCTCTGCGGGGCGGAAAACACCAGAGAGAGAAAAGCTCTCCGGCAGGCAGAAATCTGCCGGGGAAATTCCTTCCCGGAGAGGGGAAATCGTCGCCATCGTCATCGCCATCACACCGGACTTCATCGGGATCATCATCATCATCATCATCATCATCATCTCCATCACCAGCACCTTCATCTCCACCATCACTACGCCATCCCGCTGTAACATCTTGAGTTGAATCTTGTCAAATTCTTAGGGGAAACTTTCCCGGTGTTGATTACTCTTGTGGTTGATGCTATTGAGTGGAACCGTTGAATTAAGGTTTATGTTCAGATTGTTATTTACCATTATTTCACCTCTGATCATGATCCGTATGATGTCTTGTGAGTAGTTCGTTTAGTTCTTGAGGACATGGGAGAAGTCAAGTCGTTAGTAATGGAATTATGTTGAGTAATATTTAATGGTTTGATATTTATTTGTTGTGGTGCTATTTCACTAGTGGTGTCATGTGAACGTCGACTACATGATACTTCACCATTTATGGGCCTAGTGAGATGCATTGTGTATTTGGCTACCAATTGTGGGGTTGCTGGAGTGACAGAAACCTAAACCCCCATTGGGAAACCATTGCACCAGGGAGCGTAGGATCTTAGAGTTTAAGGCTGTGGTTAGATTTATCTTAATTACTTTCTTGTATTTGCGGATGCTTGCAAGGGGTATAATCACAAGTGTGTATTTATCCTAGTAAGGGTAGTGCGCTAGCACAGGTTCACCCCCATAACACTTATCAAACCAGTAAAGATTATTTAGCGGTATGAAGCGAAAGCACTTGACAGAAACTCCCGTGTGTCCTCGAGAATGTTTGGTCATCATAAGTTACACAACCGGCTTGTCCTTTGCTAAAGAAAGGATTGGGCCACTTGCTGCAATTATTACTATTGTCTTTTATTTACTCGTACTTTATTTATTTGCAATACCAAATACCCCTGAAAACCCGTTTGCTAGTATTTACAGTGAAACCTTGATCAAAACCACTTGTCAACACCTTCTGCTCCTCGTTGGGTTCGAAACTCTTATTTATCAAAAGTACTATGATACACCCCCTATACTTGTGGGTCATCATACCCTGCGGCTACTTGGCTGTCAGAGCCGTAGTTATCGTAATTGCGGGATCTCCTCCTTTGGCCTCCATATCTGTTTCCTCTATCATCCTCTGGCAATCGCGTCCGTTTGTTGTTGCACGCATCTTCTCCATCTGCAAATCTGTTTGCTATATCCATTAAATCTGATACTATTTTCGGCTTGATTCTGCCCATCTCTTCGACTAGGTCTCCTCGCCTCAACCCGAGTATGAATGCATCTATTGATCTTTCATCTGAAACTTCGACTGCCGAATTTTTGATGATGCTCCATCTTTGGATATACGCCCTTAATGTCTCATTGCACTGCTGTACACAGGCTTTGACTTTTCTATGGATGCTGGCCGCTTATATGTCGATTTGAAGTTACTCGTGAATTGCTTTGTGAGCTCTTCCTAGCTTCCAATTTTTTATTTTTCTAATTTGCTCAACCATGACCTTGTCGCGCCGGTGAGGTGTAATTGCAAACTTTGCATAGCTGTTTCCTTGGTTCCACCCAATATTTTTACTGCCTGCAAATAATCCGAGGGGGCCATGACTGTGGCTCCTGAGATCCGTCGTATTTTTGTTGATCATGGGGTAGTTTGAAACCCTTGGGTACTGGCGTGGTGCAAACTCTGTGAGTAAAGCATGATGCCCCCATTTCTCTTTCGTCGTCTTCGAATCACATGTTTTGTTTGGAGACCTGGATCTTCGGGTTCCTCCATACTTTGGGCTTCTGTGTCGCCTTGGTGATTTTGTTCTAGATCGTCGACTACCGCTTCTATGCCGAGGACTATTGTGACGACGTGGTGATCTTGATTTGTGGGTTCCCTTGTTACAATATGCCTCCTCTTCTTTTGCTGATAATTTGTTGCCTACCATCTTCAATCCATTTAGTGCTGCCCGGTGCATATGTTCCCTTGGGTCTCCTGGATTTGGTCGTGTTGTATGTAGGTATGCTAGAGCTGCCACCAGTGCTGCTTCAGGAGTCTTTGGTATAATATTTCCTTGCTCGTCGACCAATAGGAAGGACGAGTCGAGGTTTTTGGAGAGGCTTTGCCTTTCTGAATACTCGAGGTTTTCAAACCTTGATCCGTGCCGACGATGCCCTTTGTTGTTTGTGTATGACGTGTCGCTACGCGCTCTGCGAGCAGCGTCGCTTACTGCAATAGCTGAGTCTTTTCTCTTCTGTATTTCAATCCTCTCTTTTGCTAGTTGCTTCGACTGTTGTCTTAAGGCATAGTGGTACCCCAAAAGCATATTCTTGCTGGCGTTTGTTGGTATTATCGTGCAATGCTCTACGTCTATTTTGATTATTCTCCACTCGTCGACTGATAGACGATTTTTTTCCCTAGTTGCAAGGGAATCTGCGGTTTCTCCTTCTGCTAAGTGATTTGCTCCTCTGTTTACGTTTGCTGGATTGAGCACTGGATTGTTGTTTTCATCGAGCTCTTCTGAGTTTTCTCCTATAATGGCGAGCACTTGGTATCGATTTTCGAGTTTGCTGTTGAAGCTTGAGAAAATCAAGCTGTCATCTTCATGAAGCTCTAATCCTGTCTTCCAGGTGTCTGTTGATTCATCTGAAGTATTGTCGTGGCAGATCATGAGATCTTCAAGTTGAACTTCTAAGTCGAAATTCTCCATGGTTTCCTTGCCTCCTGTGATTTTTCCTTCTTCTGCTTCTGCGGGACTGACCGACGAGTTTACCTCGCTGGAAGAGCATTCTGATGATTCCGACATTACTATTGTCTTGGACTCGCTTGCCGACGGACCCGGTTTCGCCGGATCTGAAAGACGAATCGAACCTAGTGATCTGACGCAAAAGTTTAGACTTCCGATCGATAAATCCATATCTTGATCCATGCTCTCGAATACTTGCGTGAAGCTTGACTGGTGAGGTTGAAAATTGACGGTTCCGAAGGGTATCTGGATTTCATTGACTTCTTGGTTGCTATTGGACAAAGGCGAAAAAGCCGTCAAATTCATGATTCCAACGCCCAGAGTCCCCACGATCGGCGCCAATTGACGAGGGTTAACTCGACAAATGTCCTAGATGAAGGACTTAGGATCGAGGAAGTAGGGCGTCGGATGAACTCGAAGGTACGATTAGTCAAACAAGGTGTGTATCAAAAGTAAACGTAAGAATAAACTTGGCTTGCTTTCAATCTGTCCCACACCGTCCTCTCCTGGCCCCTATATATAGGTGGCCAGGTCTCAAGGATCGGGAGGGATCCGATATAGATTACAATATCAACATACGACATGAACTCGTATTTTGACTAGCGTTACAATTGGGCCTAGCTTAACGGGCCTCAGGGGTACTCAACTGACGGGCTCTATTATCTATACCCTTGTCAGTTAGTTTCTCCAACTATAGTGGATATGGCATCTGCAATGGAGGGCCCTTAATTGGTACTAAAAGAAACAATTAGTCAATCAATGTTGTGGCTTCGTGTTTGTTGGTAAGAAACGGTTCTTGTGCGAAAGCCCTAGCATCCACGTAAAATATGCAAAGAATAAAAGTAGAAATGTCTAACTTTATTTTGTAGTGGGGCTTGTGATGTGATATGGTTGATACGGTAAGTTATGTTATACTAACGACAGCTTCACGATGATGGCACCATGAACTTGGCTCCATACCGGTGGAAAGATGAAGATCATGCAGGATCGCTCGATGGAGATCAAACGCGTCGATGAAGAACAAGAAGGTAGCATAGAATAAGATATCTAGATACACGAAGGTAGCATAGAATAAGATAATCCCTATTCAAATACCAAATAATTATATTCTCCCTTATGTGTGCAATCACTAGAACAGTTTTAGGGATGTTGCTCTAAGTGAGAGTTCTAATTAGTTAATAAAAATATGTTTAATAATACTGAACTTATATTATGAACTTAGTATTTATACTTTTGCAAATTTTTGTACACCATGAATCACATCGAATGTGGCTCTTTTATGTGGGAATAAGACCTTAAGAATGATGGGTCGAATTTTCCTAGTTGGCACCGACGTGTGAGAAATGTCCTTATGCAAAACGACTTGTTCTATGTGATAGAAGAACCACTAGCAGAAACACCAGGCCCTAATGCTACTGCTCAGGATCGCGATGAGTATCACGAAGCTCATGACATAGCTATGGAAGTTCTGGCTCCATGGAACCTCGCTTGAAAGCATACTATCAGCATCATGGTCCATATTCGATGATCAGTGCGCTTCAGATACTTTTTGCACCTCAAGTCAGGAAGCATAGTTATGAGTATATGAATGAGTTTCTTACAACAAGGATGGAGGAAAACACTTGCCTTGAATGTCACCCGACCAACATGCATAGGCTCTATAGGCGCCTCACCAATGAACTAAACTGTCTGATGTGGTGTTGTAGTCGCTCCCACCAAGCTATACTACGTATGTTGAAGGTTATTTGATGATTGGATTCGACATCATATCACCTTTCATCAGTGCCTCCTGCAACTCAGGACTCTAAAGGTAGAGCCTGCTGCTGGAGAGATCGTCGACACAGCAGGTATATTTGATATATGTAACATCCCAAGATTTTGTCAAATTTTGGGGGAAATTTTTTTCGCTTTTGTATTGCTGGAGATGATTAGAAATTCACAGGGATTTGAAACTTTGGAGTCTATTTGAAAGCTTTATTAGAAAGCTATTTTAAAACTTTCTATTATTTTTTGAAGAACTTCTTGAGAAAAGCAATTGTCCAAAATATTATTTTCTTCTTTCAAAACCTATGCAAGTTACTTGCAAGGAATGCTTTTCAAATGTGTTTATAAAGAATTGCATTTTCAAAAACTAAGTTTGAAAGATAATTTCAGAAAGTATTATTCTCCTATTATTCAAAAAGGTTTATTTCTTAAACCCTAGCTTATATTTTATGTGAACAAGCAAGTCCTTCTTGCTATGTCCATGAAGCTTATTTGAAAACTTATTTATTAAGAAAACCTGTATTTTATTGGTTTAAAACATTGTCTTGAAGATTTGAGGAATATGAAAATTTGTTTGATTTGATTTGAGGCATTTATGCAAAATCTATGAAAGAAATAAGAAAACAGAAAAAGAAAAGGAGAAAAGAAAATAAAAATACTAAAGGGGCCTCGGGGAAACGATTCGGCCCAGCAGAAGAAGCAACCCGCAGCCCATCTACTATCTTCCCGAACTGGTACCGTCTCACCTCTTTCCTTCGCTGACATGTGGGCCCCAGCAGTCAAACCGAGTCAGCTTCTTCTTCCTCCTCGGGCCGGATTTCTCGCCGGAGACGTTACCGCGCAGTGAATTACTCCCCTCTTCAATTCGATTAATTCCCCTGCCGTTTCTTCCCCGCGCCGCGCCTATAAGAAGGCCACAACTTCCTCTCCTCTCCCCCTTTTTCCCTCTCCCGATTGTGCCGCCAGGCCGTTGGAATTTCTCGCCGAAGGACCGCCGTGCCTGCGGCCGTTCCAGCTCAAGTCCGACGCTCCCCAGTAAGCCCGCGCCCCCTTTTTTCTCTCCCAGTCACTTCCTCTCTCTCTGGAGAACATTGTGACACTCCCGCTTGGTTCCCTTCTGCAGCACAACGACGGAATCAACCACCACCCGAGCCACCGGCGCCCGTACCGCCTCCAGCCGCTCCCTCTCCTCGCTACTGGACGAGATCGACGACGACGACCACTCCGTCGACTCCGCCGCGACACGCTGATTCCCGTCCACCCTCTCACCAGCACCAGAAGTCACCAGAACACCGCCGCCGTCGACTCCCTGCGCGCCCTCGCCGGATTCCTCGACGGAACCCTAGCCCCCGCGGTGAGCTGCCCTCCTCTTCTCTGTGATCCGTCAGATCCAGATCCATCGGCCCATATCAGATCACTAATCGAAACGGTACAGACCGATCCTAGCCGCACAGATCACTTTAGATCCAATGGCCCAGCGACCTGATCCACCCGAAAGGGTATCGACTTATCAGAACTAGCCACGTGGCGGCCCCTTGTTAAAACCCGATTTCAAATTAGAATTGAAAACAGAAATAACCTAAATCTTTGAAATTCAATAACTTCCATTCTGTTTATCCAAAAATTACAAATGATATCTCGTTGGAATCCTTAGAACATCCAGAATCCAGTGGTACAATAAAACTTCATATTTTATGGGCTCAATTTGAAACTAATTTCAAATTGGATTCAAACCATCTGTTAGCTTGTTAAATTCATATCTTTTGAACCAAGTGTCCAAAAATTACAAATTTGTAGTCTTTGGAATCCTCTCAACTTGTAAAACCTCATAGGATCAAGAAAATCCAAATTTGATATGTGCACACACTTTGTGCATTCAAATTTGTCCAAATCACTATTTTGGTGATAATTCAATTTCTAAAATTTATTTTAGAATGATTCCAACTACAGTGACTTTGTTTTACTGCAAGCTATCCAGTAGCATCACTCCCATAATATCTTGAACCACTTCACAATTATTCAAATTCTAATATGAGAATTTGAGTAGTTCCAATATAGATTAAATCTTATTCTATTCAGTAATGTTTCCTACTACCATAGCAAATCACATAATCATACCTAGCCCTCAATGTTATCTGAATAACATCTTGATCAAGATCATATCTACCTAGACCTATCTTGTATAGCTCACACTTATTCAAATTACAATAGTGTTGTTGAGTAAAGTGTGATGCACCTCAGTCATAGGATTTTATTCTTACTATCTTAGGTGTTGGTCTAATCACCGTTTTGGCACCTATCCGACACTCCTTGTACCAAATAGGAATCTAAAACCATAATCTCAAATGTTATCTACCCATACTCAATCATATGTCCATTCGATCCCGATTTCATGTGTAGAGCTATTCAATTAACAAATGATTTATTTGAGTGACTCAATGTTTCATAAATCCTTGACCCATACCTTGTCCAACTAGACATATTTTGTCTAATTCGTATTATACTCAAATGGCAATTGTGCTACTTGAGTAGAATATGAATTCATCTCAAACCTAGATTTTGCTAATGTAGTGTTATTATAACCCATACCATAGTATGTGTTATACACCATATTGAACAATGAACCATTTGAGCCATGTCCTCAAATATCAATCATTTTTACCCAACCCACTGCCTAATTAGTTATGGTTCAGATGTATTGAACTATTCAACTTGCAAATGTGCTAATTGAGTAGTTCAAGCATTCTTAAAACCTAGCCTAGTACCTAAGTGTGATATATGCTATTTAAAGAATAAATGTTGTTACACTTATTCAAATAGTATTGTGGTTGCACTATCCCACACCTATGTGATCTATTTCACATGATCTATTCTGAAACTCATTCATGCTTTAATAAAGCATAAAAACTTCATCAACTATATTTGCCTAGTCCAATTCTCTCTCAAATCATATTGATCTCTCCCAACTAAGCTCTCCGATCCATATCTCACAGATCATGATCCTTCACCATATCTTTCTTGTCATAACATCTCAATAAATCTAAATTGTTAAACAAACACTTTTCAATTGTTTGATTTGTTTGATTGTGTTTGTATGGTCTGTTTATGATATGCTATTTCTGTGCTATAGTTTGTGCGAAGAGCTACGTGCTTAGTTGAGAGAAGCGGAACGTCGTGAATTTCAAAAAGGCAAGTGACACACATGTCCCTCACCCATTTTATTTATGCATTAGTATATTCACCTCTTGTAGTATGCATGATAGGTGTTTTACTCAACTGTTTTATCAACTGCTTAGATCCTAGTAGTTATAGCAATCCCTCAAACCCCACCTGTTAGGATGCTAAATACTTTGTTAATATTGATGCCATGCTAAGATCACTTGAAAAGTGTTTTGTGAACAACTTAAGAACTTCAACTAAAATGAAACACCTGGGTGGATTGGTTTGATGATGGAGGCGATGTTGAGTGGCGACCTGGGGCTACACTACGTGTAGTTGCTGCCTGGGCGTACACTTGTGGTTTGCCACCTAGGAACAAAGAGATGGCTATGTCTTCCATGCTTAGTGTACTTCCAGTGCAGCCTTATGACATTATGGGCTCTGTCTTGACTGATTAGAATGTGGGAGTGCAACTTGTCGGCAAGAAGTGGTGGTAGACAAATTATAGGTTGGGAGCGGTGCTTGCCAAGTTAGTTGTCCTCTCCTTCTAAAAGGTCTCGTTTCATTTTATGTATGGGCATAAAATGAATCGTAAGGTGAAAGTGCAGAACCCTTGCAAGGTGTATAAAACTAATCGATTAGCCGTGTCCTCGGTTATGGACAATTGAGTCTCTAGACATGGAATGTACGGAATAATCTCATCACCTCTTCTGAATGATTAAAATCTGTCTAGAAACCCTTAGGTAGGAACTAAGGACCATACACTCCGAGGGGTGGTGGTGCCTGAGGTTCCGACTTTGTCGGATTTCACCCAGTACTTCATGCCTAGCTAGTATGTGGTTATTGGGGGTTATCTCGACCCTTGAAAATATGAAACCTTGAAAGTAACACTTTGAGAAAGAACTATAGGATAAAACTGGCTTTATGCAAATCAGCCTGTGAGATCCACTGGCCAAATACTCATGTAGATAGACTCCTCACAACAGCCACCAAATATGTGTCTTTTGCCAGTACATCATTGTACTGACCCCTCTGGGGCTGCATATTCAACGTGCAGGTTTTATTCGAGTAAGGAACCAGGAGTAGGATCTCGAGCTTACATTCCAACATGGTTGCCTGTGGCACGTGATGAAGATGGAGGCTCTTTGCCACCTTGTTATTCCCGCTGTGTAAATTGTAAGATTTAAATGCTTTGTATCTGGATCTGCGATGTAATCTTGATACTATGCAATGAATATTTCATTTTGTTCTGTGGTACTATCATTGATCCAGGGAATAGTACTTAACACAGATGTTCCACCTTGATCTCAAGGTTGGGACGTTACAAAATGGTATCAGAGCATAGTGTTGCCTGTAGGATCGAGAACCTAGGTTTGGACTAGACTAGGAAACCCAAAAATGATATCAAATGGATATCATTGCGCTTAGGATGTGTTTTGAAAATTTTGTTGCATTATAATTACAATTTGCTTTATTTTCTCGTAAGTCTTATCACTTTCATTTTACTTACACTGTTCATCTTTCAAAATTTTAGATGACGTTCACCAAGCTGAAGGTCCCCTACGATGATGACGATGAGCTGTTTAGTGATCAGCTATCCCGCCTCTCTCGGATGCTGAACCTGTCACCTCCCACTTTTCGTGGTAGAGTGATACCATGTGTGGTTCCCGAGATCGTCCGCTGGGAGATTGAGACCAGGATTGAGGGTCGCACCATTGGTACTCCCACAGAGACAGTGGTGTACTCGAGGATGTACCCAGGTTGGGAGACTGGTGTCATGATGGCCATGGAGGAGGCACTGGCTCGCATTTGTGGTATGTATGTCCAGGAGATATCAGAGTTGGACAATTCCATCTACCAGTTTGGGAGGCGTAACCACGAGGGATGGGCCTTGAGGACTCCGGGGCGTCGTGAGGATTTACCGTGGACAGAGGTACAGTTAGAGGACATGGGATCCTATGCCTTCAACTTGGAGGACATGCTGCGCAGTGAGATGGATGCCACTGATGATGCCAAGTACCAGCTTCTACAGAAGGATGAGAAGATAGAGCAACTAGAGAGCACGATAGAGAAGCTGAAGGAGAAGAATAAAACACTTGAGGCTGCCAATGATAAGCTGTCAGGTAAGGTCGAGGATCAGGAGGCCCAGATTGTAGGCTTTTGAGGACAGTGCATTTATCTTCACAAGGACCTGATGAAGTACAAGCCTTGGCCACCCAAGAAAGGAACAACACCTACTGAAGAGAAGAAGGAGTCGACCTCGAAGAAGAGTGGAGCAGAGCCTGAGAAGCTAGAGCCTTGCCAGCCCATGATAGAGGGAGATTCTGTGGAGAAGACCCATACGGCGCCACCTAGCCCTGTGGTGAAGCGACGCAAGACAGGGAACACTAGAGCGTATCTTGCATAGTTCAAGTAATGAGACCACCACATTATGTAATAAATCGACGATCTTGTAATGGTTAGTCATGCCACCTAGTAGTATGACCCTTTTTAAACCCTGTTTTCCTAAAAATTTGTAGTTGACTTGTTGTGCTTGAGGATCTATGTTTGATGTGATTATCTATGCCTTCTAAAACTGGTTGCAATGCTTGTTATAATTTGGTAGAAAGATGTTTTCTCTTGACCTGCTATGTTTGGGTAGGATCTTCCTTAGATCTCTTCTGTCTAACCCTTATCTATGCTAAGACATAAACCTGTCCTAAATCCAAACAGATGCATCCTCAACGTCAGAACAGTCACAACGACCCTCAGTTGGAGGTAGCAATGCAACAGTTAGTCGAAGCTCACGCAGAAATGATGCGGGTGATGACTCAGAATATGGCCAATCGCGATAGCAAGAAGCTACCCCCAGAGGTGTAGCAAGTACTAAATGATCATTCACGAATAGTACAAATGATGTCCCAGGTGGTGGCTAGTACCTATAATAGCCTGCCACAAGATGAGCATAGAGAAAAGCCAACAAAAATTAATACCGAGATAATATGTCAAGCCTGTAAGAGATGTGGTGAAGTAGAACACACCTCTAATGACTGTCATGGAGAGTGTCCCTACTGTGATGTGAGTCACCCAGTTGAAAAATGTCCCATGAGCCAAGTTACTTGTTTCCTATGTGAAGGAACAAATCATATTCCTGTTGAATGCAAGTTTTATTCCACGGTGCAACGAATGAATCAACAAGCCAAGGATGAACTGAGCCAACTGCTAAGAAAGACCCCTGAAGAAGGAAGTCCCAAGATGAAAGTGGACTTGAAGGTCATGGAAACTACACACAACCCTACCACCAAGTGTTGCTACTCATGTGAAGAAGAAGGACACTTGTCTAGGAATTGCTCTAGGAAACGAGAAAGTTTTCCCACGACTGTAGTGGAATATGAAGAAAACGAAGTGAGAGATCTTCTAGCCCTAGAAAGACCAAAAAGAAAGAAGGACAACAGCAAGGTGATGTGCTTCAAATGCAAGGAGCTAGGACACTATGTGACCAAATGCCCAAAATTGCATCATAAAGCAAACATGCAAGATAGCGCGAAAAGAGACATCCGAATGATCACCTGTTACAAGTGCAAACAAAGGGGACACTACTCTGATAAATGTCCAGAGAAGGGTGCTCCAAGACCTCAGTGACGTGGAACGACTGAAGGATGCCGCAGATACAAGGTGAAGACACAATAGAGTACGGTCGACTCAGGAGCATTTGTACTCAATTATTACCTATGTTAAATAAAGTTTTGGTCTTGCAAACCAGATGAGTAACTCCTTGTATGGATGTAAACTTTTCCCTCAATACAGCAAGCCGAAAATTTTACAATCCAAGAAGTTTTCACCATACGGCCGAGTTACCCAAAACCCTAGTTAGGAAACGTTAGACTTTGTTTACAAAAAAAAATTCGAGAACTTGGTCCCAAAATTTTGACAAATTTGGTCTAAAATCTAGTGAGGTTGACTAAGAGTTAGAATACGAGGTTTGCCAAACCATGTACGAAGTAATGATTTGGGTGCAGGATGGATTGATCACCACTCCTACTACTCTTATTATTCGCTCTCGTAATGTTGGTTTACATACCTAGAGAGACATACCTACATGAGAGGCGACGTCGTTAAGCCGTGACCTTAGGAGGATAAATATGTTACACCCCCCGTAGTGCGCCAGTGTGGCCAAAACGTAAGACCACGGTGAAGAATGACTACCCGGTTCAGAAGCGTTTCCTCAGTGGACCTTGAATGCAGAGACGATTCAATTTCGACTTCAATTCCCGACTTTTCGTTTCGACTCCCCACACGGCCTGTTCGACTACCCCTGAGCCTATAAAAGAGGACTCTCCCCTCTCCAGAGAGTCACAACAGAAACTGCCACCACCAACTATGAGATTTCCACCTGATTCCAAAGCCCAGCGCCACCGAAGTCTACCCCATCCCGACCTACGATGTTGTGAGACAACTCCCCAAATCCATGGAACCCTGTTCCTGCCCATGAGAGCGTCCTCAGATCCCTTTTCCCTGAAAAGGAATCCATCTTCGAGATATGGTCAAGTTGTTCAGCGCCTTCCAACAACTATGATGACGGTTGCTAAAGGAATTCTTAAGGACCATCTGGTACCTGTGGCAAGTAGCACGACTTGCTCCGGTAACTGGAATGGGTTCAACAATGCTGGTTATAAGGCGACCTTCCATCCCTTAAAGGTGCCAGTACCTCTTACAGAGTCTACCTTGTTTACCCCTATGAAATGCTTGAGAAGCCTGCAGAGAGATGCCATCCTAACTCATTGGGATGTGTGGTCTCATCATGTTCGTGGGGCAAGCATGCAGTACTTGACACTGAGTCATCTTTTGAGACTCTGCAATGAAAATCAGCTAAAAGGCGACAAGGAGTATGGTGATGGCCTGTATACTGTCATGGCCTTGGTGAGGACCGACCAAGAAAAGGCTAGATACACATTTTTGGACGATGTGGACTACCTTGTTGAAGACAACGCGACGGATGATATCTGCCTATCACCAGAATTGGATGGAGCATCTGGATTGCCACTTTTGAACATAACGGCGAACATCGACACTTCTGAGAAGAGCGATTTCAAGAAAAATGGCGCAACGGTGAATTCAAGCTGGGAACAAAATGCAAGTGCCTAAGGAAACATCAAAATACCACCAAGAAAAATCTTCTTTTAAGGGTGGTAGCACCCTAGTTCCATTAGGATCTTTAAACCTTGTAACCTTTCTCCAATCTCGAGGACGAGATTTCTTTTAAGGGTGGTAGTCTGTAACATCCCAAGATTTTGTCAAATTTTGGGGGAATTTTTTTTTGCTTTTGTATTGCTGGAGATGATTAGAAATTCACAGGGATTTGAAACTTTGGAGTCTATTTGAAAGCTTTATTAGAAAGCTATTTTAAAACTTTCTATTATTTTTTGAAGAACTTCTTGAGAAAAGCAATTGTCCAAAATATTATTTTCTTCTTTCAAAACCTATGCAAGTTACTTGCAAGGAATGCTTTTCAAATGTGTTTATAAAGAATTGCATTTTCAAAAACTAAGTTTGAAAGATAATTTCAGAAAGTATTATTCTCCTATTATTCAAAAAGGTTTATTTCTTAAACCCTAGCTTATATTTTATGTGAACAAGCAAGTCCTTCTTGCTATGTCCATGAAGCTTATTTGAAAACTTATTTATTAAGAAAACCTGTATTTTATTGGTTTAAAACATTGTCTTGAAGATTTGAGGAATATGAAAATTTGTTTGATTTGATTTGAGGCATTTATGCAAAATCTATGAAAGAAATAAGAAAACAGAAAAAGAAAAGGAGAAAAGAAAATAAAAATACTAAAGGGCCCTCGGGGAAACGATTCGGCCCAGCAGAAGAAGCAACCCGCAGCCCATCTACTATCTTCCCGAACCGGTACCGTCTCACCTCTTTCCTTCGCTGACATGTGGGCCCCAGCAGTCAAACCGAGTCAGCTTCTTCTTCCTCCTCGGGCCGGATTTCTCGCCGGAGACGTTACCGCGCAGTGAATTACTCCCCTCTTCAATTCGATTAATTCCCCTGCCGTTTCTTCCCCGCGCCGCGCCTATAAGAAGGCCACAACTTCCTCTCCTCTCCCCCTTTTTCCCTCTCCTGATTGCGCCGCCAGGCCATTGGAATTTCTCGCCGAAGGACCGCCGTGCCTGCGGCCGTTCCAGCTCAAGTCCGACGCTCCCCAGTAAGCCCGTGCCCCCTTTTTTCTCTCCCAGTCACTTCCTCTCTCTCTGGAGAACATTGTGACACTCCCGCTTGGTTCCCTTCTGCAGCACAACGACGGAATCAACCACCACCCGAGCCACCGGCGCCCGTACCGCCTCCAGCCGCTCCCTCTCCTCGCTACTGGACGAGATCGACGACGACGACGACCACTCCGTCGACTCCGCCGCGACACGCTGATTCCCGTCCACCCTCTCACCAGCACCAGAAGTCACCAGAACACCGCCGCCGTCGACTCCCTGCGCGCCCTCGCTGGATTCCTCGACGGAACCCTAGCCCCCGCGGTGAGCTGCCCTCCTCTTCTCTGTGATCCGTCAGATCCGGATCCATCGGCCCATATCAGATCACTAATCGAAACGGTACAGACCGATCCTAGCCGCACAGATCACTTTAGATCCAATGGCCCAGCGACCTGATCCACCCGAAATGGTATCGACTTATCAGAACTAGCCACGTGGCGGCCCCTTGTTAAAACCCGATTTCAAATTAGAATTGAAAACAGAAATAACCTGAATCTTTGAAATTCAATAACTTCCATTCTGTTTATCCAAAAATTACAAATGATATCTCGTTGGAATCCTTAGAACATCCAGAATCCAGTGGTACAATAAAACTTCATATTTTATGGGCTCAATTTGAAACTAATTTCAAATTGGATTCAAACCATCTGTTAGCTTGTTAAATTCATATCTTTTGAACCAAGTGTCCAAAAATTACAAATTTGTAGTCTTTGGAATCCTCTCAACTTGTAGAACCTCATAGGATCAAGAAAATCCAAATTTGATATGTGCACACACTTTGTGCATTCAAATTTGTCCAAATCACTATTTTGGTGATAATTCAATTTCTAAAATTTATTTTAGAATGATTCCAACTGCAGTGACTTTTTTTTACTGCAAGCTATCCAGTAGCATCACTCCCATAATATCTTGAACCACTTCACAATTATTCAAATTCTAATATGAGAATTTGAGTAGTTCCAATATAGATTAAATCTTATTCTATTCAGTAATGTTTACTACTACCATAGCAAATCACATAATCATACCTAGCCCTCAATGTTATCTGAATAACATCTTGATCAAGATCATATCTACCTAGACCTATCTTGTATAGCTCACACTTATTCAAATTACAATAGTGTTGTTGAGTAAAGTGTGATGCACCTCAGTCATAGGATTTTATTCTTACTATCTTAGGTGTTGGTCTAATCACCGTTTTGGCACCTATCCGACACTCCTTGTACCAAATAGGAATCTAAAACCATAATCTCAAATGTTATCTACCCATACTCAATCATATGTCCATTCGATCCCGATTTCATGTGTAGAGCTATTCAATTAACAAATGATTTATTTGAGTGACTCAATGTTTCATAAATCCTTGACCCATACCTTGTCCAACTAGACATATTTTGTCTAATTCGTATTATACTCAAATGGCAATTGTGCTACTTGAGTAGAATATGAATTCATCTCAAACCTAGATTTTGCTAATGTAGTGTTATTATAACCCATACCATAGTATGTGTTATACACCATATTGAACAATGAACCATTTGAGCCATGTCCTCAAATATCAATCATTTTTACCCAACCCACTGCCTAATTAGTTATGGTTCAGATGTATTGAAATATTCAACTTGCAAATGTGCTAATTGAGTAGTTCAAGCATTCTTAAAACCTAACCTAGTACCTAAGTGTGATATATGCTATTTAAAGAATAAATGTTGTTACACTTATTCAAATAGTATTGTGGTTGCACTATCCCACACCTATGTGATCTATTTCACATGATCTATTCTGAAACTCATTCATGCTTTAATAAAGCATAAAAACTTCATCAACTATATTTGCCTAGTCCAATTCTCTCTCAAATCATATTGATCTCTCCCAACTAAGCTCTCCGATCCATATCTCACAGATCATGATCCTTCACCATATCTTTCTTGTCATAACATCTCAATAAATCTAAATTGTTAAACAAACACTTTTCAATTGTTTGATTTGTTTGATTGTGTTTGTATGGTCTGTTTATGGTATGCTATTTCTGTGCTATAGTTTGTGCGAAGAGCTACGTGCTTAGTTGAGAGAAGCGGAACGTCGTGAATTTCAAAAAGGCAAGTGACACACATGTCCCTCACCCGTTTTATTTATGCATTAGTATATTCACTTCTTGTAGTATGCATGATAGGTGTTTTACTCAACTGTTTTATCAACTGCTTAGATCCTAGTAGTTATAGCAATCCCTCAAACCCCACCTGTTAGGATGCTAAATACTTTGTTAATATTGATGCCATGCTAAGATCACTTGAAAAGTGTTTTGTGAACAACTTAAGAACTTCAACTAAAATGAAACACCTGGGTGGATTGGTTTGATGATGGAGGCGATGTTGAGTGGCGACCTGGGGCTACACTACGTGTAGTTGCTGCCTGGGCATACACTTGTGGTTTGCCACCCAGGAACAAAGAGATGGCTATGTCTTCCATGCTTAGTGTACTTCCAGTGCAGCCTTATGACATTATGGGCTCTGTCTTGACTGATTAGAATGTGGGAGTGCAACTTGTCGGCAAGAAGTGGTGGTAGACAAATTATAGGTTGGGAGCGGTGCTTGCCAAGTTAGTTGTCCTCTCCTTCTAAAAGGTCTCGTTTCATTTTATGTATGGGCATAAAATGAATCGTAAGGTGAAAGTGCAGAACCCTTGCAAGGTGTATAAAACTAATCGATTAGCCGTGTCCTCGGTTATGGACAATTGAGTCTCTAGACATGGAATGTACGGAATAATCTCATCACCTCTTCTGAATGATTAAAATCTGTCTAGAAACCCTTAGGTAGGAACTAAGGACCATACACTCCGAGGGGTGGTGGTGCCTGAGGTTCCGACTTTGTCGGATTTCACACAGTACTACATGCCTAGCTAGTATGTGGTTATTGGGGGTTATCTCGACCCTTGAAAATATGAAACCTTGAAAGTAACACTTTGAGAAAGAACTATAGGATAAAACTGGCTTTATGCAAATCAGCCTGTGAGATCCACTGGCCAAATACTCATGTAGATAGACTCCTCACAACAGCCACCAAATATGTGTCTTTTGCCAGTACATCATTGTACTGACCCCTCTGGGGCTGCATATTCAACGTGCAGGTTTTATTCGAGTAAGGAACCAGGAGTAGGATCTCGAGCTTACATTCCAACATGGTTGCCTGTGGCACGTGATGAAGATGGAGGCTCTTTGCCACCTTGTTATTCCCGCTGTGTAAATTGTAAGATTTAAATGCTTTGTATCTGGATCTGCGATGTAATCTTGATACTATGCAATGAATATTTCATTTTGTTCTGTGGTACTATCATTGATCCAGGGAATAGTACTTAACACAGATGTTCCACCTTGATCTCAAGGTTGGGACGTTACAATATACAATGTTATAAATGATTCATAAACACTTATTGCAGCTTTGAGTATATGATACTAATTCAAGTTTTTTGAAAACAAGTTACACAAAGTGAAGTGTTCATGGAGGAAATGTCTATGGCATGATGACATGCTTGATGTTAATAACTGGCGCCGATCTTCCTCGACATTTATCTTCAAGTGTTAAAATTTTGAATAAAAGATTTGTAATCAGTTTGAGTTAAGACCTTGTGAGTGTCTTAGATTTGTGAGACAAATTTTGTGTGTGTAATAAACAAGTCCATTGTTTAATCAAAATAAATAAAGTCTTTTGATTATATATGATTATAAATGTGTTATTCTCATTTAATTCTTGTTGATATAATTGCAAGCATTTATAAAGTGTTCATTTAAATTATTTGTTAAATATTGTCCATGCTTAATAATGATTCAAAGTTCTTTTATGGAAATACTTAATGTGTATGGTGATTTAATATCGATGAAATTTAAATGTGTCTTTGACAATTAATCAATTATATATATGTATGTGGTAATTTCATATCGATGGAATTTAAATTCGATTTTGATAATTCATTTATTGCACATATGATCCACACTTTATTTATTGAAATGACTAAACCACTTCGTGTTAAAGTGTAAAATACACAAATATTAAATATTATCCATCCTTATTTCGCAAATTATTTATTGTGAATTTAGTAATTATCCGAATTGCTAAATAAATGTGAATTATGTGAGGTGTTCAAATATTTTATAGAATAAATAAAGATTAAAACTAAGTCCCTGTGATTTGATCAAAGCGACAAAGTTGAGAGTTATGATTTAAAAAGATTTGATGAAGATGTTCAACAAATAATAATTTTATAAACACTTCAAGTTGTTGAAAGGTTTATACATTAATCATACTCGATGAGACATTATTTGAGAAAATAAATCTTCAGATGTGGCATTTAAATTATCATTTAAAGTAGCATGTTAAAATAAAGCATGAAATCAATTTTAAATAAATGGAAATCCATAAAAATAATACTATATGTGTTATAGTGTAATTCTGACTTATTCTTGATAATTTGAAATTAGTTCTTTGTAGTATGTCCTTATGTGCAAATAATGGACATATCTAGTGAGAACTAAAATTGCAAAGTTTTGTATTGCAAAAGTTTTGGTGCACTCTAGAGCAATTATATTCCTGGTAAAAGTGTTAAAAGGAAGAAAATAAAGGATCAGTTAAAAGTAATTGACTTTATCTTTATATAATGTCAACTAGTTAAATGCCCGTGCGTTGCCACGGGAGTACAAAACTTGAAGAAAGGAAATATATATTATTTTGTTGGGCAATTCAAGCACATCAAATTATAGTTCCCCACTGTTCAAATACCATTACAGTGGTATATTTATATTTTGGAATACTCAAAACTATAAAAAAAAAGTTTATTTTTCCTACCCTCATGTGACTCCTTATCTAGCATGCGATCTAGCAACTTCACGCCATGTTAGCCATCTTTGTATAAGACATTTAGAATTTCAGAAACACTTTCATTGTTTAAGCAGGACAATAATAAGAAAAGTAACAATCTTAACAAGAACATGGAAATCAAACCAACAAGAAAGCAATATTGTAGAGTTCCCCTCTTTTTTAAACACTAACAAAGATTTTTAATATACGAAGTATTATATAAGTAGCATATATGAAACTAACAACAAAAATTTCATGTAGTACATACAACACTTTATTAAAAAACAAAATGCTCCTCGTTTCTTTCCCACCCGTAAGTGGCTATTTTGTAGGGTAACTGCTCATTTTTGTAGGGTAGGCAGATGCTTCACAAAATAGCTTGGTTCAAACACTTGACTTTTTGCACCATAAAACTAAAACCATATGCACCTCGATCGAAAGACTGATCACACACTTCTACATTGGAGCCCAGATGATGATCATAGGACGTTGAGCTGTTGAGCAGATGGCCTCAGGTCAATAGCTAGATAGACAGTACCTCCTCTGAAAATGCTAGTAGGGATACAGATTCATTTAGCAAATGAAAACAATACTCTTGGCACATAAGAAGAAACAATACCCCTGTCATCTCTGAAGGAGCTCAGATTACATACAGTTAATTAAATTTTACATCAACGACTCCTTTTAGTTTCAGTGACCATGGCGGGCACTACATACTTGTTAATTAAGTATAGGCCTAATAAGCCAATAACTATATTTAGGAAATAGTGACTTCTGTTCCATATAATGCAAAAAGACATAGGTTACAAATAGATGGAAATGATTCATACATACAAAATTATAATTTTACTCCTCAGTATAAGCAAAATCTTCCATAAATTAAACCAAAAATAGGTGTGCACACCTAAGAAGTAGGCTAGCATGTGTTCAATTACTCATGCATATACCTACCCAAGTCGGAAGCACGGCACAGAGCTGGATCATTGAGCACCTCCAGCGCTACGTAGTATGCTGGTAAGATCTCACATACATGAACCCAATAGGTTTTGATCATATGAGATACAATGCGAAGGACATAATGGATGGTTCTGGATTATGGATAAATTACCTAGTTGGAAGCACATGAAGAGACAAAACCGCCGAAGTCGATGGTCTTAAGCGGTGAAACTAAATATTGCAATTGGCATCCAATAAAAAAAGGTACCGGGTTGTAACCTGTGAATATGATACTCAGGTGCAAGTTTCCACTTTCTTAGCTTCCTATTATGATAACTAATCAACTCCAGAAGCACCGAGCTATTCACCATGGTATACAAAAAATCGTTACTGAAATCAGACACATGCCATTTTTGTCCAAGATAAAAAACATAAACAATTTACAGTTGCTTTGTAACGCAACCATCTAAATTGATGTGCATGCCTGGACAAATTAGATTACAGTTAAGTAGAATGGTAAAGAAATTTGCTGACTGTAATTTGCATTCCCAGTTGCTAGACTAACAGTATAATTTTAAAGAAATGAATCTTTTCAAAGAAGACTCAATATGGATAATTTAAATGCCATTGTGGCAGACATGCATATATAAGTACACGAGAGCACTAACCTGGATAAGAAAAGGCTCACGAACCTGCTTATCTGCGGCAGATGTTGAGCCTGTGGCTGCCGTTCATGACTCCTTCCTGCTCTTCTAATCCCCTTCTCCTCTTCTCTGGCAACAGTCCAATGTATCTGCCTCCAACCTACAATTCAAAAACCTACAAATTCACAAAATCACAACTTGCCTCCAAATTAGATTCCTAAATCGGAATAAATCAGAATGGTGATATGATCACTGATCATAATTAAATTATAAATCATATTCCTAAATCAAAACTGGTCGCACTGGCGCTATGCCGCTGTGCAGGTTGGACACCACGAGTTGTAGCAGTTCGAGCATGCACAAATTAAGCAACTTGTATATACATTGCTGCCCAATATGTTTCCAAATTATGGAGTCCTACAAACTGGCAACAATTTCGTTTCCACCGCCACAAGGATGCCGATTTCTGCCTAATCTCCAATCCAGCCTGCACATTAAGGCATAGAGTATCCATCTTTATTATTTAACAACTCCAAAATACGCATTACAACAACCGATATAGTAGATACCAGCAAGCTTTCTCATAATCTCTGCACATGCTTTGTTGCTGATATGTATACTTACATAAAAAATGAGGTCCCATTGCTCATGCATTGAATTTCGTCTGAACCAATCTCCTGATGTGTAGGTTCTGAAAAATATTGCGTTAACATTATGAATCACACCAGTAGGACGACCCACCATTGAATTTGGAACTAAATAGCATCAACTATGCAAAAGAACAAATTAACAGTACTAAGACCTTCCCAACATGCAATCTATGTGTTTTTTTCAGGGTATCAGTTCACCATTTTGTTAATCTAAAGTTAGACAGTGCTTGCACCGAACAGATGTTATATTTTAGCAGTTAGCATTATGCAGAAGTAAATAGACCAACAGATGATGCCTTTGGGTCTATATGTCAGTTAAACCAACACATGATATCCTTGGATAACACAAGCGCTGTGTATTGCTTAGCAAGAGAAACCACAACGATCTATGTAGATTTAATTTTATAACCTGACCACAAGTCAAGCATATATATGGGACATTAGTATTACCATCACTTATAATAAACAAATATATGGGATAGCAGTTAAAATCCAAAACGTGATTTCTACCTCATGATTCCCCCACACACCCGATCTAACACCTAACACACAGAACGATTCAAAGAACAACCTAACCGATGTATCCCAAGCAAAAACGGATCCCAATCAACCTGTACGGATCGAGCAGGTCATGGAAAATACAGTACTACACAGAATTTCGAGAAAGCATAGCAAGATCTAAGCATATGGAACAACAAACTTCAAACAACTAACAACTCTGCACATGAACCAATGATGAGAACAACGACGAGATGCATAGGGATAGGGAGAGGCAGGGAGATGGATCGTACCCTTGTACTTTGCTTGATTTAGATGCTTGTCGGTGGTAGGTCGTACCTGCTACAATTCCGCTGCTCGCCGCTACGTAGTCGCTGCAGCCCTAGAACTTGCCGGCGATGACCACCCAAAGAGGGGCATGGAAGAGGTAAGCAAATGGGAAACGTTTACGATCGGGCGCCTGATTGTGTCAAAAGATCGGTTGCTCCGCTCGCGTCCCGCAGCCTGGCCCCACCACCGCTTAAGCTCTTTCTTATCCACACGTTGTCCACTCGTTTCTCTCGTCTCTGCAACCACATCCGTAGAAACAGCGCCGTCAATGGCTTCTTTCCGGCGAGCGTCCGCAGCACCTCCCCGCTCTCTTTCTACCCGTTAGAGCGTGCCCTACTCCTCCTCGGCGAGTGCGCCCTGCTCCTCCCCAGCGAGCACGCCCTGCTCCCCCCCGACGAGCGCGCCCGACAGCTTCTTCCCGGCGGGCAGCCGCAGCTCCACTCCTGCTCTCATTCTCGCCCGGCGGCGAGCGCGTCCTGCTCCTACTCGACGAGTCCTCCGACGCAGCTCCTTCCCCATGAGTGGCCGCTTATTCTCCCCCACTCCCCTTCTCCTCCAGTGAGCACTCCCTAATCCTCCCCGACGAGCGCGCCCTACCTTTCCATCGGCGCGTGGGCTACACGCCTCCTACTGCTAGGGCGCGGCAGTGCTCCCGGCGTGCGCGCCCTGGTGCAAGCCGGCGAATCCTGGTGCTAGTCGGGGATGCAAGGCGTTTTCGTCTGTCGCCAGAAGTTGGTAATTGTTTTGTTGAATTTCGTTGGTGACTATTGTTGAAAATATCTCCGTAATTTGTTGGAATGTAATTTTGCATTGCAGAAATTCAGACGGTGAAAATTTTCATTTTTTGTTGTACTCGGCAATATTGTTGAAAAGATCTGGCTCAGAAATTTTGCTAATGTTAGATTAGTTAACCGACTTAGTTCAGATAGTTATTGATTACTGTTGTAAATTACTCTGTGATTTGTTGTGATGATTTATAGCATTGGAAGTTAACATTGTGGAATATTTTGTGGTAAACACCCAATTTTTTAGATTTATTGATAATTATTGTTGTAAATGGATTTTCTGTTGTAATCCAGTTTTCTTTCAGCAAAAGATGAGTGCTTAATAGTTGCAAATAGTTTTTGTTGTAATTGTTTATGATATTTGTTAAAATTATTAGCGATTTTTTGTTGCCAATTAATCTACCAGAAAAATAGTTGTTGTTAACCACTAATTTATAATATTAGTTTTTTAAAATTTGTTGCTAATATTTTATTGTAATAGTACATATTTTTTCTAAGCGGATTGATAAATTTTGTTGTGATATTTGGTATGACTCAAATTTGTAACATTTTACTTTTTAAAATGTTGAGATATTTTTGTTGTAATAGTGTATACTTTTTATACGTGAGTTATAGTTTTTGTTGTAATACGCGTACGACACAAAACAACTCGTCAAGTGGATAAATTAGGACTGCGGGTTAGTTTTTGAAAAAGCAAGGAGCTCAAATGTAAATTTTTACGCAAATCTGCCCTTAAAACAGGACCGCGGGTTTATTTCACAAAAATCAATGGACTAAATTGTAAATTTACACCGTGGCTTGTTTCGTCCGTTAGATCGCAATCAAACGACGCTGGTACGACCGATTTTAGAGCCTGGATCAGGCGACTGACGCCTAGCGTGCCCTTAAGCAAATTGGGGAGGTTGAGCACCTTCCCCGCCCAGACGGGGCAGGCCTCCGTGAGGCGGAGGACGGAAGAGATGCGTAGGACTGCGGAGATACGGGAGGCGTCCAGGGCGTTGAGGCAGGCGAGGGCCTTCGTGATGCCGCCAAGCGAGGGCCTCCGAGATGCGAGGCTGGACTTGAGGGAGGAGACTGGGGAGAAGAAGTTGGAGGCCACAGCGGCGCGGACACGCTATGTCGGGGCGATGGCCTTTGTCGGCGCAAGCGAGCATGAGGGAGGGCGGCACGGGGCGCTACCGGCGGTGCGCAGGTGGGTCGAGGAGAAAGGAGGAAGGGATCGGGTGGAGGTGTGGGACTCGGTCTGATTTCGCAGGCAGACGAAAAAAAGCCGTATGGAGGAAGAAAAATTGGTGGAGTCAAATGCTGGACGAAAAAAAAAACTGACGGAACGCCGATGGAGGTGGAATACGGAATATGTTTATTCTTTTTAAGTAGTAGAGAAATAGCGCAACAAAATATGTTCTAAAGCAAAGTTCTACATTAGAAAAGAGGAATTAACGATATTGATCATATAATTCAAGTCCTTTATTGAAATAGGATTCATGAATAATTTTGTACGCCTATTCGCATAATATAATTCATGATTTACTTGTCAAGTTATTAGAACTAGACATACCTACGAACTACGAAGAAAAGATGGAGGACCTAAATGCAAGAAATTATTTAAATTCATATTAAAATTAAAGGTTGCATTAAAGTTTAGAAAGTAACTGTTACCTGATCTTATCAAGTAAAATGTATTACTTGATCCTCCAAATAATACAAGATTAGAAGGAAGAAATAAAACTTTAAACAAAGACGTAAATGCTCAATTCGTCCTAAAAGGTGTTTAGACAAATTCAATAAATTGACTACAATATGTAGCGATTCCTAAAAGTATTTTAGGTAATTAAAATCATTAGATTGTCAAAATTGCAAGTTCTTAAAATTTGTTTAAGAAAAGGCAATGGTTTTGCAAATCTTTTGAAATTAATACCTCATATTTAAGAAATCTTGATTTGATACATAATCAAAGGATTTTAGAAAAGTCCAAAATATTGAGAGGACCTATTTATATTAAAATGAGTAGGAGCAATAAAATAAATAGTTTTCATTACTTTATATGTAGAGTATATATTTTGAGTGGGAGCTATGACAAAATTCTTGTATATGTAAATTACATATTATGAATGGTGTAGTTGGTATCATAATTATTAATTGGAATTAATGATATGGGAAATTGATATCTATTGTGATATATTATTACATTAATTCAAAAAGCATCTTGGGCAAAATTCCGAACAAGTCTAGAATGGAAAGTAAAAGGTGTTGACTAAATGACTAAGAGAAATATTGAGTTGGAACTCAATGTCATAATAATGGTTCATAGATACGTCTCGTTGTTTGCGTCCTCTAAAACCATATTGTGTACACGACATAATGTGACCTGAGTTCTTGGTTTGAAGAACATGTTCTGGAATGATTTGAGAATCATTGAACCTAGGAGAGTTCATCATTCAGTTTCCAAGTTGGACTAAGGATATATTTCTAAAAGAAAGTGGGCGTTCACTGAGTTTAGAAATTTGAAAATCTCCTGCAAGTCAAAAGCCTAAGTTATTAGAAGCATGTTTAGGCATCAAAATTATTTGATGCAAGTTTTGATCAAATCTACATAAATTGAATAGTTAGAAGCTACTTTGGAAAGTGGCAAGTCTAATATTATGGCTAAGAAAGTTTGTCTTCTAGATGATTGTGTTTCTATGTTGCATGGCTTTATGAGAAAATCCCATTAATTGATCAAACGCCATTGCAAAAGTTGGAATACGAAGTCTCGCTCTTCTACCAAACATATACTTTAACAACATCATTCGAGGATGATATTATGTCAAGAAAGTTGACAAGTTGCAAAGAATAATTGATCTGAGTTGTGCAGAACGTTAACATAGTTTCTCACGAGCAACATGATCAAGGACTCATATGTCTGATCTGTGCCATGATTAGTAAACAAATGCGATTGGATTATTTATACTCTGGTGCAAGTGAGAGATTGAATGAAATATGCCCTAGAGGAAAATAATAAATGGTTTATTTGCATATTTCATTTGTTCATAATAAGTTTAATACTATGCTATAACTATATCAATTGGAAACATTGATATAGGTGTGGTATTAAATGAAGCAGAGTCTTTAGTAATCCTCTAATTAATTACTAGTTCATTGGGCATCTGATGATTGAGGTTTCCAAATCATGGAGCATTTATGCCAATTGACAATGTGATCATGCCATTAAGATAATGCCATGGTGGACATACCCAAACATTAGTGTTGCAACACGGTCGTGTCATGATGTTCACTGTGCGATAATAAGAAAGGGTTGTAACCTAATCCTTAGACCGTGAGGTCATACTTAATCACTACTACCAGCGGATGCTTTGATTTCATCAACCGTCAATTCTGTGAAAGGGTGACTAAAAAGGTGGCTTTAGGTTTTCCAATGTCGTAGGTTGAGGGGTATATACCAAGAGCGGGATTTGTTTTTCTCATGACGGAAAGATACTCTGGGCCCACTCGGTGAGATTACATCCGAAGTTGTGCAGCATGTGTCTAGGTCACGGGGATGGAATGTCACGGAACGAGTTAAGTAGCAAGAGTCGATATCGAGATTCAACAAGGTATGAGAATACCGACGATCAGATCTCGGACTTTGCTAGTGTAACGCCCTACCTTTAGAAAAAGGCAGAACTCTTGTGTTAATGTGCTACTCCCTGGATCACTGATAGCACCACAGTACAAAATATAGTAATCATTGCAATAGTATCAAACATTACAACGCAAATCCAGATACATAGGTCTTCAACCTTACGAGTACACAGCATAAGCATAGTACCAATGAGCCTCCATCTTCATCACGTGTTGGAATGTAGACTCGAGATCCTACTAATCATTCCTCATCCGAATAACCTGCACGTTTGAATATGCAGCCCCCAATAAAAGGGGTCAGTACAACAACGTACTGGCAAATGACACATATTTGGTGGCATTTGTGAAAAGACTAAATTACATGACATTTGGCTGGAGGATCTCAAAAGCTAATTTGCATAAAGCTAATTTTATCCTACAACATTTGCAAAACATTCTTTTAAAATTTTAATTTATAAGGGTCAAGATAACCCCCATACATCACATACTGGCCGGTATGTAGTTTCTGGGTAAAACTCAACAAAGTTAAAACAACAGAAACCACCACCCCTCGGAGTGTATGGCCCTGAGCTCCTGCCTAAGGGTTTCTAGTCAAAAATTTAAGGCATTCAGAAAAGGAGATGAGATTCTTCCGAACATTCCATGACTAAAAGACTCAATTGTCCTAACCGAGGACACGACTAAACGCTTAGATTTTACACCCTGCAGGGGTTGTGCACTTTCACCTTAAGACTCATTTTACCCAAAGAATAAAATAAGACAAGACCTTTCAGAAGAAGTATTCAACCAAATGGATCTGACCGTGCCCCCTATATTTTGCTACCACCCTCTGTCAGTACCCATGGCTGAACCCTTAATCCTACTCAATCAAGACAGAGCCCATAGTGTGATAAGGCTACACTGGAAGTACTCTAAAACATGAAAGACATAGTAATCTCTTTAATCCTGAGTGGCATGCCCGAGCAGTATCCTGAGTACTGATACGTCCATTTTGCATCACTATTTTGTATCATAATTTACTGTTATTCATTGATATATTTCATATTTAGAGATGATACTTATATTGTTTCCTCTGTTTTTACATGTTTGATGATCATTGGAGGATTTGCTGCCGGAGTCAGGATTCTGCTGGAAAAAGGACCGTCAAGACACCATGTTTTGGAAGATCAGGAAATTCCAGAAAAATACCAGAAAATTATATTTCGCCAGAAGACTCAAGAAGCCAGAAGGAGGAAACGAGAGGAGCAGCAGGGTGGGCTCACCACCAGGGGGTGCGGGCCCAACCCTGGCCGCGCCGGCCTATGGTGAGGCCACCCTAGCCCACCACTGCCATCGCCCCTTCACGTATATCATCATACCCGAAAACCTAAGTCAAAAGGGGGGCTCAGAGATAGACACCACCGCCTCTGAGGGGCGGAAAACACCAGAGAGAGAAAAGCTCTCCGGCAGGCAAAAATCTGCCGGGGAAATTCCTTCCCGGAGAGGGGAGATCATCGTTATCGTCATCATCATCGCGCTGGACTTCATCAGGATCATCATCACCGCCATCACCATCACCATCACCAGCACCTTCATCTCCATCATCACCACGCCATCCCGCTGTAACATCTTGTAACATCCCAAGATTTTGTCAGATTTTGGGGAAATTTTTTCGCTTTTGTATTACTTGAGATGATTGAAATTTCGCAGGGATTTAAAACTTTTGAGTCTATTTGAAAGCTTTATTAGAAAACTATTTTAAACCTTCTATTATTTTCTTGAAGAACTTCCTTGAGAAAGATCAAGTATCCAAATGCTATTTCCTCTGCAAGCTTGCTTGCAAAAGAAATGTCTTACAAAGTGATTTATAAAGCTTTCTATGCCAAAGGAATGTTTGAAAAGTATATTTCAAAAACTATATTGTAAAAGCTTTTCTCTGATTTTGGAAAGGGATTATTTAAAACCCAAATTCTATTTGCATTATGCAAATAAAAGCCCTTGGCCAATTCATATAGTTTTTATAGAAAGTTGTTTTAATTATGAAAACATGTTTATTACTGTTCTGTATCGTTGTTTTGAATTTTAGAAAATTTACAAAGTTGGTTTGAATCAATTTGAATCAAATTTGAAAAGGGTATGAAGAAATAAAGAAAACAGAAAAAGAAAAAGAGAAAAGAGGAAATAAAAATAGAAACGGACCCTGGGAAGCCTTTCGGCCCAACTCCAGAAGCCAGCCTCGGCCCAGCATCACCCCGCCCCGAACCGGTACCCCTGCCCTCTCTTCCCTCGCTGCCATGTGGGCCCCGCGTGTCATCCCCCTCCTCCCGCAATCTCCTCCCCCTCTCTCCGTTTCTGGAAACGGTCGCCGGAGTAACACCCCCCCGTTGATTTCTCCCGAGTAATGGCCATCAAGACCGCACCTATAAGTACCCCGCACCCTCCTCTCACTCCCCTCCCCTCCTCTCCTCGAACCAGGCCGCCAGGCTGCTCAAATTCCTCGTCGGAGGTCCGCTCGTCTGCGAGCATCCCCGGTAGGATTCGCCAACGACAGTGAGCCCGAGCCCCTCCCCTCACCTCTATTCTCTTCGCCTTGACCCGGCGCACACCCCTGACCCCTCCTTCAAACCTCTTCTGCAGCAAATCGAGCTCGTCGACGCTCACCCGAAGACCATCTCCGCTCCAGTCGCCTCTCCACGCGAGTGCAGGACGAAATCGACGACGCCGTCACCACCGTCGGACTTCCCTCGTCGAGCTGAACCTCGTCCGCACCTTCGTCACCACCAGAACCCTCAGCATCGTCGGCAACATCAACCCCCAGTGCGCAAGCTCGCCGCCGGCGACGCACGGAAACCCTGGGTAAGCTTCTCTCCTCACCGATTCGTATCGTCCGTTCGATCGAGATCCAAAAGCCCAGATCGCTTCACTTAAACGAAGAGGTATCTGTCGATCTGATCCGTCCAGATCCCTTTTGATCCAACGTCCCACAACCTTAATCCGCCCGAATCGGTACGGACCAATCAGACCACACCGCGTGTCGGCCTCTGGTTCAAATAGAAACTCGAATTAGAAATTCAAACCAGATTCGATTCCAATCTTGCAGAATTCATATCTTTTGATCTGTAGGTCCAAAAATAACAAATGAGATACCGTTGAAATCCTTGAAACCTGTAGAATGCAGTAGTACAATAAAATCCCATATTTCATGGGTTCAATTCGAAACTATTTTCAAATTGGGATTGAACCTTTTGTTAGTTTGTTTAATTCATATCCTTTGAACCAAGTGTCCAAAAATTACAAATTTGTGGTCTCTGGATTCCTTGGAACTTGCAGAACATCATAGGATCAAGAAAATCCAAACTTGATACGTGCACACACTTTGTGCATCCAAATCTTCTCAAATCACCTTTTGGCCATATCTTGGGTTCTAAAAACTTATTTTAGAATGACTCCACTTACAGTGACAATACTTTACTGCAAGCTACCCAGTAGTATCACTCCCATATCTGAATGAAACACTTCACTATTATTCAAATTCTAATATGAGGATTTGAGTAATTTCCATTATAAGAGTAGATCTATTCTTGTTCAATAATGTTTCCCTTTCTAATTAGCAAATCCTACTTTCATACCTAGGTATCAAATATCATCTTGAAATCACCTTGATCCAATGTCATATTCATCTAAAGTACATCATGTCTTGTTCACACATATTCAAACTACAATTGGGTTGTTTGAGTATAGAGTGATACCTCTAATCTTAGTTTCTACCCTGCCACTGTGGCATCGATCAAATCAACGATCATAGTACTAAACCCAATCATACCTACTCATCCGGAACCTTAAGCCATGTTCCACACATCACCCATACCTATCCTATATCTATAGCCATTTATTCATGTCTAATCAACCTTAACCTTGCATAGAATCATTCAATTAACAAATGAGTTAATTGAGTAACTCAATGCTCCTTATTCCTAGCCCAATGACTAGGTGTAATACATATACTATTCAAGGATAATTGTTACTGCACTTATTCGATAGTATTACTATTACACTATTTTGTCTGCTATGTGAGTTACCCACGTAAGATACTCCAAGATTCATTATGCTGTGATAAAGCATAAAGATTCTCACTCATACACCTTGTCAATTCATATATATATATTCAAACAGCAAATGAGCTACTTGAGTAGAATATGGATTCACCTCGAACCAAGATTTTAATAATGTGGAGTTGTTATAACCCGTACCTTAGTATGTGTTATACACCATGTTGATCAACGAGCCATTGAGCCCTACCCCAAATATCAACCATCTATACCAAATCCAATACCCACTCAGTGTTGTTTACAGGTATTGAACTATTCAACTTGCAAATGTGCCATTTGAGTATTTCAAACGTTCCTCAAAGTCGCTTAGACCATTTCCCTCCCAATCATACTGATCCTTCCTAACCAAGCCCTCAAATTCATTCAAGATCCTCTACCATGCCCTCCAAATCACAACATCTCAATAAAACTAAATGGTCAAACAAATACCTTTGATTGCTTAAATTGCTTGTATGTGGTTGTTTGGAGTGTTTATGTCGTGATCCTTTTTATACTATAGTTGGTGCGAAGGACTACACGCTTAGTAGAGAGAAGGGAAGCGTCTTGTTCTTCAGAAAGGCAAGTGACACACATTTCCCTTACCTATTTTATTTATGCATTAGTATATCCACCTCTTGTAGTATGCATGATAGGTGTTTTACTCAACTGTTTTATCAAATGCTTAGATCCTAGTAGTGTGTAGCTATCCCTCAAACCCCACCTGAATAGGATGCTAAAAACTTTGTTAATTCTGATGCCATGCTAAGATCACTTGAAAAGTGTTTTGTAAAAAGTTAAGAACTTCAACTAAAATGAAACACCTGGGTGGATTGGTTTGATAAGATGAGGCGAGGTAGGTGGGTTCTGGGACGCATGCCTTGTAAGAGGATGTGGGAACAGAATACCGCTCGGGATGGCCACCCAGGAACAAAGAGATGGCTATGTCTTCCATGCTTAGTGTACTTCCAGTGCAGCCTTATGACATTATGGGCTCTGTCTTGACTGATTAGAATGTGGGAGTGCAACTTGTCGGCAAGAAGTGGTGGTAGATGAATTGTAGGTTGGGAACGGTGCTTGCCAAGTTAGTTGTCCTCTCCTTCTAAAAGGTCTCGTTTCATTTTATGTATGGGCATAAAATGAATCGTAAGGTGAAAGTGCACAACCCTTGCAAGGTCTTTAAATCTAATCGATTAGCCGTGTCCTCGGTTATGGACAATTGAGTCTCTAGACATGGAATGTACGGAATAATCTCATCACCTCTTCTGAATGATTAAAATTCTGTCTAGAAACCCTTAGGTAGGAACTAAGGACCATACACTCCGAGGGGTGGTGGTGCCTGAGGTTCCGACTTTGTCGAATTTCGCCCAGTACTACATGCCTAGCTAGTATGTGGCTATTGGGGGTTATCTCGACCCTTGAAAATATAAAACTTTGAAAGTAATACTTTGAGAAAGAACTATAGGATAAAACTGGCTTTATGCAAATCAGCCTATGAGATCTACCAGCCAAATACTCATGTAGATAGGCCCCTCACAACATCCTCCAATTATGTGTCATTTGACAGTACATCATTGTACTGACCCCATTGGGGCTGCATATTCAACGTGCAGGTTTTACTTCGAGTAAGGAACCAGGATTAGGATCTCGAGCTTACATTCCAACATGGCTGCCTGTGGCACGTGATGAAGATGGAGGCTCTTTGCCACCTTGTTATTTCCGCTGTGTAAATTGTAAGGTTTGAGTACTTTGTATCTGGATCCGCGATGAAATCTTGATACTATGCAATGAGTATTTCATTTTGTTCTGTGGTGCTATCATTGATCCAGGGAATAGCACTTAACACGGATGTTCCACCTTGTTCTCAAGGTTGGGGCGTTACAAAATGGTATCAGAGCATAGTGTTGCCTGTAGGATCGAGACCCTAGGTTTGGACTAGACTAGGAAACCCACAAATGATATCAAATGGATATCATTACGCTTAGGATGTGTTTTGAAATTTTTTGTTGCATTATAACTACAGTTTGCTTTATTCTTTTCCTCGTAAGGCTTATCACTTTCATTTTGCTTACACTATTCTCCTTTCAAAATTTTAGATGACGTACACCAAGCTGAAGGTCCCCTATGACGACGACGACGAGCTGTTTAGTGATCAGCTATCCCGCCTTTCTCGGATGCTGAACCTGTCACCTCCCACTTTTCGTGGCAGAGTGATACCCTATGTGGTTCCCGAGATCGTCCGCTGGGAGATTGAGACCAGGATTGAGGGTCGCACCATTGGTACTCCCACTGAGACAGTGGTGTACTCGAGGATGTACCCAGGTTGGGAGACTGGTGTCATGATGGCCATGGAGGAGGCACTAGCCCGCATATGTGGTATGTATGTCCAGGAGATATCAGAGTTGGACAATTCCATCTACCAGTTTGGGAGGCGTAACCACGAGGGATGGGCCTTGAGGACCCCAGGACGTCGTGAGGATTTACCTTGGACTGAGGTGCAGTTAGAGGACATGGGATCCTATGCCTTCAACTTGGAGGACATGCTGCGCAGTGAGATGGATGCCACTGATGATGCCAAGTACCAGCTCCTGCAGAAGGGTGAGAAGATAGAACAACTAGAAAGCACGATAGAGAAACTGAAGGAGAAGAACAAAACACTTGAGGCCGCCAATGATAAGCTGTCAGGTAAGGTCGAGGATCAGGAGGCCCAGATTGTAGGCTTTCGAGGACAGTGCGTTTACCTTCACAAGGACCTGATGAAGTACAAGCCTTGGCCGCCCAAGAAGGGAACAACATCTACTGAAGAGAAGAAGGAGTCGACCTCAGAGCTGATAGGAGCGGAGCCTGAGAAGCTGGAGCCTTGCCAGCCCACGATAGAGGGAGATTCTGTGGAGAAGGCTCATGCGGCGCCACCTAGCCCTGTGGTGAAGCGACGCAAGACAGGGAACACTAGAGCGTATCTTGCACAGTTCAAGTAGTGAGACTACCACATTATGTAATAAATCGACGATCTTGTAATGGTTAGTCGTGCCACCTAGTGGTATGACCCTTTTAGACCTTGTTTTCTTAAAACTTGTAGTCAACCTATTGTGCTTGAGGATCTATGTTTGATGTGATCGTCTATGTTATCGAGTGCTAGTTGCAATGCTTGTTATAATTTTGTAGAAATGTTTTTTCTCTTGACCTTCTATGTTTGGGTAGGATCTTCCTTAGATCTCTTCTGTCTAACCCTTATCTATGCTAAGACATAAACCTGTCCTAAACCCAAACAGATGCATCCTCAACGTCAGAACAGTCACAACAACCCTCAGTTGGTGATAGCAATGCAACAGTTAGTTGAAGCTCACACAGGAATGATGCGGGAGATGACTCAGAATATGGCTAACCGCGATAGCAAAGAGCTGCCCCCAGGAGTGCAGCAAGTACTAAATGATCATTCTCGAATAGTACAAATGATGTCCCAGATGGTGGCTAGTACCTATAATAGCCTGCCACAAGATGAGCGTGGAGAAAGATCAACGAAAATTAATACCGAGATAATATGTCAAGCCTGTAAGAGATGCGGAGAAGTAGAACATACCTCTAAGGACTGCCATGGAGAGTGTCCCCACTGTGATACAAGTCACCCAGTTGAAGAATGTCCCATAAGCCAAGTTACTTGTTTCCTATGTGAGGGAACAAATCATATTCCGGCTGAATGCAAGTTTTATTCCACAGTACAACGGATAAATCAACAAGCTAAGGATAGAATGAGCCAACTGCCAGAAAGGACCCCTGAAGATGGAAGACTCAAAAGAAAGATGGAAGATAAAGACATGGGGATAGCACTCAACCATACCACTAAGTGCTGCTACTCATGTGAAGAAGAAGGACACTTGTCTAGGAATTGCTCGAAGAAGAGAGAATGTTTTTCCCCGACTGTAGTGGAATATGAAGAAAACGAAGTGAGAGATCTCCTAGCCCTAGAAAGACCAAAAAGAAAGAAGGACAACAGCAAGGTGATGTGCTTCAAATGCAAGGAGCTAGGACACTATGTGACCAAATGCCCAAAATTGCATCATAAGGTAAACATGCAAGATAGCACGAAAAGAGACATCCAAATGATCACCTGTTTCAAGTGCAAACAAAAGGGACACTACTCGGATAAATGTTCAGAGAATGGAACTCCAAGACCTCAGTAACGTGGAACGACTGAAGGATGCTACAATATACAAGGAGGAAACACAACAAGATGTAGCCAATTTGGAAGAGCTTGTATGCCATTACTGCCTTTTAATAAATATTGTAAGGACTTGTAAGAGCCAAGGACAACCTGGTTAAATGAATTATATTCCTCAATGAGATGGCAAGCCGAAGGATTTGTAACTCAAGAGTTAACGTCATACGATCGAGTTGCGCAAAACCCTAACTAAGGAACGATAGATTTGTTTTAAAAATTTTATTTTGGAAACACAGGTTCTCATTTCAAGAAAATTTTGGCAAAGCCAGTGAGGTTGACCAAGAGTTAGAATACGAGGTTTGCAAACCATGTATGAAGTAATGATTTGGGTGCAGGATGGATTGATCACCATTCCTACTACTCTTATTATTCGCTCTCATAATGTTGGTTTTACACACCTAGAGAGACATACCTACATGAGAGACGACGTCTTTAAGCCATGACCTTAGGAGGATAGATATGTTACACCCTTCGTAGTGTGTCAGTGTGGCCAAAACGTAAGAATACGGTGAGGAACGACTACACGTTTCAGAAGCATTTTTCCCAGTGGACCTTGAATGCAGAGACGATTCAATTTCGACTTCAATTCCCCGACTTCTCGTTTCGACTCCCCACGCGGCCTGTTCGACTACCCCTGAGCCTATAAAAGAGGACTCTCCCCTCTCCAGAGAATCACAACAGAGACTGCCACCACCACCTATGAGAATTCCACCTGATTCCAAAGCCCAGCGCCACCGAAGTCTACCTCATCCCGACCTACGATGTTGTGAGACACCTCTCCAAATCCATGGAACCCTGTTCCTGCCCATGAGAGCGTCCTCAGATCCCTTTTCCCTGAAAAGGAATCCATCTTTGAGATATGATCAAGTTGTTCAGCGCCTTTCAACAACTATGAAGACGGTTTCTAAAGGAATTCTTAAGGACCATCTGGTGCCTGCGGCAAGTAGCACGACTTGCTCCGGTAACTTGAATGGGTTCAACAATGCTGGTTATAAGGCGACCTTCCGTCCCTTAAAGGTGCCAGTACCTCTGACAGAGTCCACCTTGTTTACCCCTATGAAATACTTGAGAAGACTGCAGAGGGATGCCATCCCAATTCCTTGGGATGTGTGGTCTCATCATGTTCGTGGGGCAAGCATGCAAAACTTGACACTGGGTCATCTTTTGAGATTCTGCAACGAAAATCAGCTAAAAAGCAACAAGGAGTATGGTGATGGCCTGTATGCTGTCGTGGCCATGGTAAAGACCGACCAAGAAAAGGCTAGATACACATTCTTGGATGATGTGGACTACCTTGTTGAAGACAACGCGATGGATGATATCTGCCTATCACCAGAATAGGATGGAACATCTGGAATGCCACTTCTGAGCATAGCGGCGAACATCGACACTTCTGAGAAGGGCGATTTCAAAAAAATGACGCGACAGTGAATTCAAGCTGGGAACAAAATGCAAGTGCCTAAGGAAACATCAAGATACCACCAAGCAAAATCTTCTTTAAGGGTGGTAGCACCCTAATCCCATTAAGATCCCTAAACCTTGTAACCTTCCTTCAATCTCGAGGACGAGATTTCTTTAAGGGTGGTAGTCTGTAACATCCCAAGATTTTGTCAGATTTTGGGGAAATTTTTTCGCTTTTGTATTACTTGAGATGATTGAAATTTCGCAGGGATTTAAATCTTTTGAGTCTATTTGAAAGCTTTATTAGAAAACTATTTTAAACCTTCTATTATTTTCTTGAAGAACTTCCTTGAGAAAGATCAAGTATCCAAATGCTATTTCCTCTGCAAGCTTGCTTGCAAAAGAAATGTCTTACAAAGTGATTTATAAAGCTTTCTATGCCAAAGGAATGTTTGAAAAGTATATTTCAAAAACTATATTGTAAAAGCTTTTCTCTGATTTTGGAAAGGGATTATTTAAAACCCAAATTCTATTTGCATTATGCAAATAAAAGCCCTTGGCCAATTCATATAGTTTTTATAGAAAGTTGTTTTAATTATGAAAACATGTTTATTACTGTTCTGTATTGTTGTTTTGAATTTTAGAAACTTTACAAAGTTGGTTTGAATCAATTTGAATCAAATTTGAAAAGGGTATGAAGAAATAAAGAAAACAGAAAAAGAAAAAGACAAAAGAGGAAATAAAAATAGAAACGGACCCTGGGAAGCCTTTCGGCCCAACTCCAAAAGCCAGCCTCGGCCCAGCATCACCCCGCCCCGAACCGGTACCCCTGCCCTCTCTTCCCTCGCTGCCATGTGGGCCCCGCGTGTCATCCCCCTCCTCCCGCAATCTCCTCCCCCTCTCTCCGTTTCTGGAAATGGTCACCGGAGTAACACCCCCCCGTTGATTTCTCCCGAGTAATGGCCATCAAGACCGCACCTATAAGTACCCCGCACCCTCCTCTCACTCCCCTCCCCTCCTCTCCTCGAACCAGGCCGCCAGGCTGCTCAAATTCCTTGTCGGAGGTCCGCTCGTCTGCGAGCATCCCCGGTAGGATTCGCCAACGACGGTGAGCCCGAGCCCCTCCCCTCACCTCTATTCTCTTCGCCTTGACCCGGCGCACACCCCTGACCCCTCCTTCAAACCTCTTCTGCAGCAAATCGAGCTCGTCGACGCTCACCCGAAGACCATCTCCGCTCCAGTCGCCTCTCCACGCGAGTGCAGGACGAAATCGACGACGCCGTCACCACCGTCGGACTTCCCTCGTTGAGCTGAACCTCGTCCGCACCTTCGTCACCACCAGAACCCTTAGCATCGTCGGCAACGTCAACCCCCAGTGCGCAAGCTCGCCGCCGGCGACGCACGGAAACCCTGGGTAAGCTTCTCTCCTCACCGATTCGTATCGTCCGTTCGATCGAGATCCAAAAGCCCAGATCGCTTCACTTAAATGAAGAGGTATTTGTCGATCTGATCCGTCCAGATCCCTTTTGATCCAACGTCCCACAACCTTAATCCGCCCGAATTGGTACGGACCAATCAGACCACGCCACGTGTCAGCCTCTGGTTCAAATAGAAACTCGAATTAGAAATTCAAACCAGATTCGATTCCAATCTTGCAGAATTCATATCTTTTGATCTGTAGGTCCAAAAATAACAAATGAGATACCGTTGAAATCCTTGAAACCTGTAGAATGCAGTAGTACAATAAAATCCCATATTTCATGGGTTCAATTCGAAACTATTTTCAAATTGGGATTGAACCTTTTGTTAGTTTGTTTAATTCATATCCTTTGAACCAAGTGTCCAAAAATTACAAATTTGTGGTCTCTGGATTCCTTGGAACTTGCAAAACATCATAGGATCAAGAAAATCCAAACTTGATACGTGCACACACTTTGTGCATCCAAATCTTCTCAAATCACCTTTTGGCCATATCTTGGGTTCTAAAAACTTATTTTAGAATGACTCCACTTACAGTGACAATACTTTACTGCAAGCTACCCAGTAGTATCACTCCCATATCTGAATGAAACACTTCACTATTATTCAAATTCTAATATGAGGATTTGAGTAATTTCCATTATAAGAGTAGATCTATTCTTGTTCAATAATGTTTCCCTTTCTAATTAGCAAATCCTACTTTCATACCTAGGTATCAAATATCATCTTGAAATCACCTTGATCCAATGTCATATTCATCTAAAGTACATCATATCTTGTTCACACATATTCAAACTACAATTGGGTTGTTTGAGTATAGAGTGATACCTCTAATCTTAGTTTCTACCCTACCACTGTGGCATCGATCAAATCAACGATCATAGTACTAAACCCAATCATACCTACTCATCCGGAACCTTAAGCCATGTTCCACACATCACCCATACCTATCCTATATCTATAGCCATTTATTCATGTCTAATCAGCCTTAACCTTGCATAGAATCATTCAATTAACAAATGAGTTAATTGAGTAACTCAATGCTCCTTATTCCTAGCCCAATGACTAGGTGTAATACATATACTATTCAAGGATAATTGTTACTGCACTTATTCGATAGTATTACTATTACACTATTTTGTCTGCTATGTGAGTTACCCACGTAAGATACTCCAAGATTCATTATGCTGTGATAAAGCATAAAGATTCTCACTCATACACCTTGTCAATTCATATATATATTCAAACAGCAAATGAGCTACTTGAGTAGAATATGGATTCACCTCGAACCAAGATTTTAATAATGTGGAGTTGTTATAACCCGTACCTTAGTATGTGTTATACACCATGTTGATCAACGAGCCATTGAGCCCTACCCCAAATATCAACCATCTATACCAAATCCAATACCCACTCAGTGTTGTTTACAGGTATTGAACTATTCAACTTGCAAATGTGCCATTTGAGTATTTCAAACGTTCCTCAAAGTCGCTTAGACCATTTCCCTCCCAATCATACTGATCCTTCCTAACCAAGCCCTCAAATTCATTCAAGATCCTCTACCATGCCCTCCAAATCACAACATCTCAATAAAACTAAATGGTCAAACAAATACCTTTGATTGCTTAAATTGCTTGTATGTGGTTGTTTGGAGTGTTTATGTCGTGATCCTTTTTATACTATAGTTGGTGCGAAGGACTACACGCTTAGTAGAGAGAAGGGAAGCGTCTTGTTCTTCAGAAAGGCAAGTGACACACATTTCCCTTACCTATTTTATTTATGCATTAGTATATCCACCTCTTGTAGTATGCATGATAGGTGTTTTACTCAACTGTTTTATCAAATGCTTAGATCCTAGTAGTGTGTAGCTATCCCTCAAACCCCACCTGAATAGGATGCTAAAAACTTTGTTAATTCTGATGCCATGCTAAGATCACTTGAAAAGTGTTTTGTAAAAAGTTAAGAACTTCAACTAAAATGAAACACCTGGGTGGATTGGTTTGATAAGATGAGGCGAGGTAGGTGGGTTCTGGGACGCATGCCTTGTAAGAGGATGTGGGAACAGAATACCGCTCGGGATGGCCACCCAGGAACAAAGAGATGGCTATGTCTTCCATGCTTAGTGTACTTCCAGTGCAGCCTTATGACATTATGGGCTCTGTCTTGACTGATTAGAATGTGGGAGTGCAACTTGTCGGCAAGAAGTGGTGGTAGATGAATTGTAGGTTGGGAACGGTGCTTGCCAAGTTAGTTGTCCTCTCCTTCTAAAAGGTCTCGTTTCATTTTATGTATGGGCATAAAATGAATCGTAAGGTGAAAGTGCACAACCCTTGCAAGGTCTTTAAATCTAATCGATTAGCCGTGTCCTCGGTTATGGACAATTGAGTCTCTAGACATGGAATGTACGGAATAATCTCATCACCTCTTCTGAATGATTAAAATTCTGTCTAGAAACCCTTAGGTAGGAACTAAGGACCATACACTCCGAGGGGTGGTGGTGCCTGAGGTTCCGACTTTGTCGAATTTCGCCCAGTACTACATGCCTAGCTAGTATGTGGCTATTGGGGGTTATCTCGACCCTTGAAAATATAAAACTTTGAAAGTAATACTTTGAGAAAGAACTATAGGATAAAACTGGCTTTATGCAAATCAGCCTATGAGATCTACCAGCCAAATACTCATGTAGATAGGCCCCTCACAACATCCTCCAATTATGTGTCATTTGCCAGTACATCATTGTACTGACCCCATTGGGGCTGCATATTCAACGTGCAGGTTTTACTTCGAGTAAGGAACCAGGATTAGGATCTCGAGCTTACATTCCAACATGGCTGCCTGTGGCACGTGATGAAGATGGAGGCTCTTTGCCACCTTGTTATTTCCGCTGTGTAAATTGTAAGGTTTGAGTACTTTTTATCTGGATCCGCGATGAAATCTTGATACTATGCAATGAGTATTTCATTTTGTTCTGTGGTGCTATCATTGATCCAGGGAATAGCACTTAACACGGATGTTCCACCTTGTTCTCAAGGTTGGGGCGTTACACATCTTTAGTTGAATCTTATCAAATTCTTAGGGGAAACTTTCCCGATGTTGATTACTCTTGTGGTTGATGCTATTGAGTGGAACCGTTGAATTAAGGTTTATGTTGAGATTGTTATTTACCATTATTTCACCACTGATCATGATCCGTATGATGTCTTGTGAGTAGTTCGTTTAGTTCTTGAGGACATGGGAGAAGTCAAGATGTTAGTAGTGGAATTATGTTGAGTAACATTTAATGATTTGATATTTATTTGTTGTGGTGCTATTTTACTAGTGGTGTCATGTGAACGTCGACTACATGATACTTCACCATTTATGGGCCTAGTGGAATGCATTGTGTATTTGGCTAGTAATTGTGGGGTTGCTGGAGTGACAGAAACCTAAACTTCCATTGGGAAACTATTGCACCAGGGAGCGTAGGATCTTAGAGTTTAAGGCTGTGGTTAGATTTATCTTAATTACTTTCTTGTATTTGCGGATGCTTGCAAGGGGTATAATCACAAGTGTGTATTAATCCTAGTAAGGGTAGTGCGCTAGCACAGGTTCACCCCCATAACACTTATCAAACCAATAAAGATTATTTAGCGGCATGAAGCGAAAGCACTTGACAGAAACTCCCGTGTGTCCTCGAGAACGTTTGGTCATCATAAGTTACACCACCGGTTTGTCCTTTGCTCTAGAAAGGATTGGGCCACTTGCAGCAATTACTATTACTGTCTTTTATTTATTCATACTTTATTTACTTGCATTACCAAATACCCTTGAAAACTCATTTGCTCGTATTTACAGTGAATCCTTGATAAAAACCACTTGTCAACACCTTCTGCTCCTCATTGGGTTCGACACCCTTATTTATCAAAAGTACGACAATACACCCCCTATACTTGTGTGTCATCAAGACTATTTTCTGGCACCGTTGCCGGGGAGTGAAGCGCTATTGAAGAGTGGAATTAGCATAGGTAACCTCCGCTGTGAGTACTATTTTTGTTTTTATTTCTGCCTTTTATTTTTATCTTATTTTACCATGGAGAACTCTCTATTTGGTTCCCTATTTGGGAACACTACTGCCTATGCTAAGGTAGTAGATGGACCACCACCCACTCAATTAGATCCTTTTAAAATACCTATGAAAATTGTTGAACGTGTTATGAAGAACTGCTATTCAGGAGATGGAACTGTCCATCTGGGTGATCCTTTACTCTTTATACATGAATTATACGAGTTGTTCAAGTGTGCAGGTATTTCATCAAGCCAGGTTAAGAGGAAGCTATTCTCTTTATCACTGAAAGGCAGAGCTGAGGAGTGGTATAGGCTGCTAAAGGATGGTCCATCTATTGCTTGGGAGGAAATTGTACGTCTCTTTTATTCCAAATTTTATCCTCCAAGTGAAATTCATAAAGATCGTAATCGAATATATAACTTTTGTCCTCGTGATGGAGAGAGTATTGCCCAAGCGTGGGGGAGATTGAAGTTACTAATGCTCAAATGTCCCATTCATGAGCTCCCCAGTAATATTCTTATTGATAACTTTTATGTAAGGCTTGCTCTTCATGACAAGGATTTATTGGATGCTTCCTATTTTAGATCTTTACCCATATGAAAGGAGAATCTAAATGGGATCTTCTTGACCGTATTCAAGAAAATGCTGAAGGATGGGAGAACGACAAAGGTAGGAAGTCAGGTATAAATTATGATTATGAATGCATTAAAGTTTTTATGGGAACCGATGACTTTCATAATGTTAGCACTGTTTATGGTCTTGATTCTCAGATACTTGCTAACTGTTTTAAGGCCTTTGCCTCTTATCTTGATGTTCCAGAGAAAGATTGGAACAAGTATCATGCGCCTTACAAAGATTCTATTAGTCATATTCCTGCTAAAACTACTGAAGTTTGTACTGTTGATCGCATTTTGTCTAAACCTTATTTTGAGAAAATGCCTTTCCTTGCTAAGGTAAAGGAGGATTCCACTTTGATAAGCATGCTTAATAAAAGTACCAAGAAAGCTGTAGAACTTGATGAGCAAATTACTATTAAGTCTCCTGTAGCTATAGTGAAGGACCTTGTTACTAAAAATATAGGAGATCAACATATTGTCTTTTGTGAAGATGCTTCTAACATTGTTTCACATCCTAGTGGGCCTAGGAAAGTAAGTGTTCCTATTATTTCTGTCAGGATTGGCGATTATTGCTATTATGGTTTATGTGACATTGGTGCAAGTTCAAGTGTTATTCCTTTCGAGCTTTACAAAGAAATCATGCATGAAATTACCCCTTGTGAACTTGAAGATATTGATGTGGTTATTCAGTTGGCTAACAGAGAGACTGTCTTGCCAATTGGTATTGTTCGAGATGTGGAAGTTCTATGTGGTAAGACTAAATATCCTACTAATTTTCTAGTACTTGGTAAAGAAGCTAGTAAGACTTGTCCTATTATTTTTGGTAGACCCTTTTTGAATACTTGTGGTGCTGTTATAAATTGTAAGAAGGAGAAAAATTTGACTAAGTTTGATGGAGAATCTTATGAGTTTAATTTTTCTAAGTTCGCTAAAACTCCTTATAAAAATGAATTGCCTAATGAAATTTTTTGAGTTGAACAGCTTGCCTCTATTGCTATTGCTCCTAATAATGCTTTGCAGCAATTTATGGAGGATCATGAGAGTGATATTTTCAGGAAAGAAAGAGAAGAGATTTACGATATTCTTCTTCGTCAACCACCGTTGATTAAGCACAATTTACCTGTGGAGGATCTTGGTACCACTTTGCCACCTAAGAAAGATCCTATTTTTGAATTAAAACCTTTACCTGATGATCTTAAGTATGCTTATATAGATGATAAGAAAATATATCATGTTATTATCAGTTCTAAACTTTAAGGAAAGGAAGAAGAAAGGTTATTGAAAATATTGAGGAAACACCGAGGAGCTATGGGATATACTCTTGATGATTTAAATGGAATTTCTCCTACTATATGTCAGCATGCTGTTAACATGGAGCCAGATGCAAAGCTAGTTGCTGAACATCAATGCCGCTTAATTCCCAAGATGAAGGAAGTGGTAAGAAATGAGGTATTGAAGCTCCTTGATGCTGGTATTATTTATCCTATTGCTGATAGTAGATGGGTTAGTCATGTTCATTGTGTTCCTAAGAAAGGAGGTATCACTGTTGTGCCTAATGAGAATAACGAGCTTATTCCTCAAAGGGTAGTAGTTGGTTATAGGATGTGCATTGATTTTAGAAAGGTTAACAAAGTTACTAAAAAGGATCATTATCCTTTACTGTTTATAGATCAAATGCTAGAGAGGTTATCTAAGAAAACTCATTTTCGTTTTCTTGATGGTTATTCTGGTTTCTCTCAGATTCCTGTTAAAAAGCAAGATCAAGAGAAGACCACTTTTACTTGTCCTTTTGGAACTTATGCTTATAGACGTATGCCGTTTGGTTTGTGCAATGCTCCTGCTACTTTTCAAAGATGCATGTCTGCTATTTTTCATGGTTTTTGTGAAGAAATTGTGGAGGTATTCATGGACGATTTCTCTGTCTATGGAACTTCTTTTGATAATTGTTTGCACAACCTTGATAAAGTTTTGCAGAGATGTGAAGAAACTAATCTTGTTCTAAATTGGGAGAAATGCCACTTTATGGTGAATGAAGGAATTGTCCTTGGACATAAAATTTCTGAAAGAGGTATTGAAGTTGACAGAGCAAAGGTCGAAGCAATCGAGAAAATGCCCTGTCCCAGAGATGTTAAAGGTATTCATAGTATTCTTGGTCATGCTGGTTTCTATAGGAGGTTTATTAAAAATTTCTCTAATATTTTGAAGCCTCTTACTAATCTTCTTTGAAAAGTTGTACCATTTGTTTTTTATGATGATTGTAAGGAAGCTTTTGAAACTCTTAAGAAGGCTTTAACTACTGCTCCTATTGTTCAACCACCTGATTGGAATTTACCCTTTGAAATTATGTGTGATGCTAGTGATTTTGCTGTTGGTGCTGTTCTTGGACAGCGCATAGATAAGAAGTTAAATGTTATTCATTATGCTAGTAAGACTCTTGATTCTTCTCAGAAGAATTATGCTACTACTGAGAAGGAGTTTCTTACTATTGTTTTTACATGTGATAAGTTTAGACCTTACATTGTTGATTCTAAAGTTACTATTCATACTGACCACGCTGCTATTAGATATCTTATGTCGAAGAAGGATGCTAAGCCTAGGCTTATTAGATGGGTGTTGCTTTTACAAGAGTTTGATTTGCATATTGTAGATAGGAAAGGTGCTGAAAATCCTGTTGCTGACAATTTGTCTAGGTTGGAAACCATTTCTTTTGATCCTATTCCTATCAACGATAGTTTTGCAAATGAACAGTTGGCTTCAATAAAGGTAACTACGCAAGAGAATCCTTGGTATGCCGATTATGCTAACTATATTGTTTCCAAGTACTTACCTCCAACCTTTACAGCTCAGCAAAGAAGAAAATTCTTTTATGACTTGAGGCATTACTTTTGGGATGACCCACACTTATATAAAGAAGGAGTTGATGGTATTATGCGAAGATGTGTTCCAGAATATGAACAACAAGAGATATTGAGAAAATGCCATGGTAGTGCTTATGGAGGACACCATGCTGGAGATAGAACTTCGCAAAAGGTTCTTCAATCAGGTTTTTATTGGCCAACCCTTTTTAAAGATGCAAGAAAGTATATTTTATCTTGTGATGAATGCCAAAGAGTTGGTAATATTTCTAGACGTAATGAAATGCCTATGAGTTATTCTCTTGTTATTGAACCATTTGATTGTTGGGGATTTGACTTTATGGGTCCTTTTCCTCCTTTAGAAGGTTATACTCATATACTTGTTGTTGTTGATTATGCTACTAAGTGGGTAGAAGCCATACCTACAAAGAGTGCCGATGGTGACACCTCGTTAAAAATGCTTAAGGATGTTATTTTTCCTAGGTTTGGTGTACCTAGATATCTTATGACTGACGGAGGTTCTCATTTTATTCATGGTGGTTTTAGAAAAACTCTTGCTAGATATGACGTTAATCATAGAATTGCTTCTGCTTATTATTCCCAAACTAGTGGGCAGGTAGAGCTTTCGGATAGAGAGATCAAGTCTATCTTGCAGAAGACTGTCAATAGATCTAGGAAAAACTGGGCTAGCAAGTTAAACGATGCTTTATGGACTTATAGAACTGCTTATAAGAACCCCATGGGCATGTCCTCTTACAAAATGGTTTACGGAAAAGCATGTCACTTGCCTTTAGAATTAGAACACAAAGCTTTTTGGGCAGTAAAAGAGCTTAATAGGGATTTTAAACTTGCCGATATGAAAAGGTTGCTTTATTTGAGTTCTCTAGATGAGTGGAGAAATGAAGCTTATGAGAATGCCAGACTTTTCAAAGAGAAAGTCAAGCAATGGCATGATAAGAGGATTCTTAAGAGAGAGTTTCATGTTGGTGAGAAAGTTCTATTGTATATGTCTCGTCTTAGATTTTTTGCAGGAAAATTACTCTCGAAATGGGAAGGACCCTTTGTTATTGAAGAGGTTTATCGTTCAGGTGCTATAAAAATTGCTTCACTTAAAGATAACACTACACAAGTGGTGAATGGGCAAAGACTCAAGCATTATATTTCTAGAGATTCTTATAATGAAGATGTTGATGTTATTCAAATGGTGACTCCGGAAGAATTCATCCAGGACAATATGCCAGAACCTGCAGAGTTCATTTTCGAATAGGTAACAGTTCTAGTTAGAAAAGGTTCGCGTTAAACTTTTCCATTAATATTTTTGTCATTTTTATTAAATATGAAAAATCATGAGACGAAACCGGCAGGAGACGGAGTCCGGTGGCTCCTCGCCACCAGGGGGCGCAGGCCCACTCCAGGCCGCACCGCCCTATGGTCAGACCACCCCGGAGCTTGTTTCTGTCCCGGTTTCCTCCTATGACTTCATTTTGATATTTCATTTTTGCCTATATAACCCCCCGGATTGCCCGAGGTTTGTATATCGGATTTTCGTCATGTTTTCATTTCGAACTGTTTTGGTCAGGAGTTGTTCTCAGTTTTAGGAGCATCATGGTTTCTTCAAGCGACGACAAGGGCAAGAAGCCTTTAGAAGAGGACCATCGAGACCTCAAGATGAAGGAAAAAGGTGGGGAGGAGTGCCAAGCTATAAAAGAGCACAAATGTGCCAATTAATCAGATTCTCGGAACCGCTCTCACTTGTTTAGTATGGAAGATATCAAGAACTCTGTTGCCAGTCGTTGACGAAAGCAACCACCTCTCAAAACAACTTTTATTTCTGTTTTACAAATGAAAAGCTCTAGCACATGTTTAATCCCCGCTTCCCTCTGTGAAGGGCCTGTCTTTTACTTTTATGTTGAGTCGACCTATTCCTTTCTATCTCAAGCAAGCATTTGAGTTGTTATGTTTCACTTATCCATATGTTGATCCGTTCAATGATGTTTACTATCTTCCCTTGTTTAGTACGATGCTTTTATCTAAAGGAATATATCTTTGAAAGCTTTCTATGATTGCAAAGAGTTTGTTTCATTGAGCATATGGTTTTTTCTATATTAGCTCTGTTATAAAAGGCTCCATTCAAAAATAAGTGTAATTTGTTCATTGTTCTCTGACCAAGAACAAAGGTTTGCCATCACCAATTATGATTTACCATGTGCACCTTTATTTGTGATTCCCTTTTACTTATTGCAAGTCTATATTATATGAAGGGAAGTTGCTGTCTATTATAATTTGTGCCTTGGTGAATGTGATGCTTCTTGTTCGTATTTTGTTTATCGACACTTCACTCCATAAACCTGTGGTCATGTTTACCGAGTTTAGATTTTGCTTGGGGACAAGCGAGGTCTAAGTTTGGGGGGGGGGTTGATACGTCAATTTTGCATCACTATTTTGTATCGTAATTTACTATTATTCATTGATATATTTCATATTTAGATATGACACATATGTTGTTTCCTCTGTTTTTACATGTTTGATGATCATTGGAGGATTTGCTGCCGGAGTCAGGATTCTGCTGGAAAAAGGACCGTCAAGACACCATGTTTCAGAAGATAAGGAAATTCCAGAAAAATACCAGAAAATTATATTTTGCCAGAAGACTAAATAAGCCAGAAGGAGGAAACGAGAGGAGCAGCAGGGTGGGCTCACCACCCGGGGGCGTGGGCCCACCCCTGGCCGCGCCGGCATGTGGTGAGGCTACCCTGGCCCACCACTGCCATCGCCCCTTCGCGTATATTGTCGTCCCCAAAAACCTAAGTCAAAGGGGGGCTCAGAGATAGACACCGCTGCCTCTGCGGGGTGGAAAACACCAGAGAGAGAAAAGCTCTCCGGCAGGCAGAAATCTGCCGGGGAAATTCCTTCCCGAAGAGGGGAGATCGTCGCCATCATCATCATCATCGCACTGGACTTCATCAGGATCATCATCACCACCATCACCATCACTAGCACCTTCATCTCCATCATCACCACGCCATCGCGCTGTAACATCTTTAGTTGAATCTTGTCAAATTCTTAGGGGAAACTTTCCCGGTGTTGATTACTCTTGTGGTTGATGCAATTGAGTGGAACCATTGAATTAAGGTTTATCTTCAGATTGTTATTTACCATTATTTCACCTCTGATCATGATCCATATGATGTCTTGTGAGTAGTTCGTTTAGTTCTTGAGGACATGGGAGAAGTCAAGATGTTAGTAGTGGAATTATGTTGAGTAATATTTAATGGTTTGATATTTATTTGTTGTGGTGCTATTTCACTAGTGGTGTCATGTGAACGTCGACTACATGATACTTCACCATTTATGGGCCTAGTGGAATGCATTGTGTATTTGGCTACTAATTGTGGGGTTGCTGGAGTGACAGAAACCTAAACCTCCATTGGGAAACTATTGCACCAGGGAGCGTAGGATCTTAGAGTTTAAGGCTGTGGTTAGATTTATCTTAATTACTTTCTTGTATTTGCGGATGCTTGCAAGGGGTATAATCACAAGTGTGTATTAATCCTAGTAAGGGTAGTGCGCTAGCACAGGTTCACCCCCATAACACCTATCAAACCAATAAAGATTATTTAGCGGCATGAAGCGAAAGCACTTGACAGAAACTCCCGTGTGCCCTTGAGAACGTTTGGTCATCATAAGTTATACCACCGGCTTGTCCTTTGCTCTAGAAAGGATTGGGCCACTTGCAGCAATTACTATTACTGTCTTTTATTTACTCGTACTTTATTTACTTGCATTATCAAATACCCTTGAAAACCCGTTTGCTAGTATTTACAGTGAATCCTTGATCAAAACCACTTGTCAACACCTTCTGCTCCTCGTTGGGTTCGACACTCTTATTTATCGAAAGTACTAGGATACACCCCCTATACTTGTGGGTCATCAGGTACACATCGTTCCTGGCATGTGCCCCAGGACCCACCTTCTTCGCCTCATCTTATCAAACCATTCCACCCAGGGATTCATTTTAGTTGAAGTTGTTAATTTATTCACAAAACAACTTTGACAAGATGAACATAGCATAGCATCAATATTTTTCAAAGTATTTAGCATCCTATCAGGTATGGTTCATGGATAGTGATACGTCTCCAACGTATCTATAATTTTTGATGCTCCATGCTTGTTTTTACACCATTTGCCTAATGTTTCGTTACACTTCGTGGCACTTTTATGCATTTTCCGGAACTAACCTATTAACAAGTCCCACAGTGCCAGTTCCCAATTTTCTGCTGTTTTTGTGTTTCAGAAAAGCTACAAAGGAAATATTATCGGAATTGGACGAAACCAAAGCCAGTCATCCAGAAATCCACCGAAGCTTCTAGAGAACCAAAGAGGAGACGGAGTAGGGCCACGAGGGCCCACACACCAGGGCGGTGCGACCCAGCCCCTGGCCGCGCCCCCTATGTGTGAGATTGCCTCGGTCCACTTCTGACGATGCCCCTTCGCCTATAAAGACCCCCCGATGGGAAAAACCTAAGTACTCGATCAATTTTCCAGAACACATCGCAATCCGCCGCTGCCGTCGACCCGAAGATCGGGAGGGTCCAGAAGCTCTTCCCGGCACCCTGCCCGAGAGGGGAATCGCCACCGGAGGTCTTCTTCATCGCCATGCTTACCTCCGGAGCGATGAGTGAGTAGTCTACCTTGGACTATGGGTCCATAGCAGTAGCTAGATGGTTGTCTTCTCCACCATGTGCTTCATGTTTAGATCTCATGAGCTGCCTTACATGATTGAGATCACCGTTATGTAATTCTACATGTTGTGTTTGTTGGGATCCGATGAATATTGGTGCTATGATTGAGTTGCTATATTGAAATATATCTTATGTTATCTCTATGTTGTTTATGATCTTGCATGCTCTCCGTTGTTAGTAGCTATCTTGGCCGAGTAGTTGCTAGTAACTCCAAGAGGGGGTATTTATGCTCGATAGTTGGGTTCATGCCTCTATTTAATCTTGGGGAGTGACAGAAACCTCTAAGGTTGTAGATGTGCTGTTGCCACTAGGGAGAAAACAACATTCATATGCTCAAGGGCATATGCTTTGTTTACATTACACACTTTGCTTAATGCAATTATCTGTTGTTTGCAACTTAATACTCATGGGGTGTTCGGATGATATCCCCGTGAGTGGATTATTAGTCATAGATGCAGTTGGATGGCAGTCTATGTATTTTGTTGTAATGCCCAGAGTAAATCGCATAGTGATCTTCTTGACATATCACGTTATCTTTATTCTATCAATTGCCCAACTGTAATTTGTTTACCCAGCATGTGTTATTTATCTTATTCAGAGACACCACTAGTGAACTGTGGACCCCGGTCCTATTTCCATCATATTGCTATCACGTGTTTACTTTACTCGCACTGTTTACTTTACTAGCATACTTCTACTGTTTTCCACTCGATACGCTCATACCCTTTGTTTCAAGCAAACTGGTGAGATTGACAACCTCATCGTAAGTTGGGAACAAAGTACTTGGTTGTGTTGTGTGCAGGTTCCATGTTGCTGCTCGCAAAGCAAAGCTTGGACGAGGCACCATATAAATTGTCCGGAGCTGTCGCAAAGCTTGCAAGCATCACCTTCAGTCGTATTTGCTTTTTCTTCTCCTGATCGATAAACCTTGGTTTCTAACTGAGGGAAAAACTTGCTGCTGTGCTCATCACACCTTCCGCTTGGGGTTCCCAACTGACTGGTTATAATCATCATCATCAACTACACGCCAGCCATCAAGCCCTTTTCTAGCGCCGTTGCCGGGGAGGAAAAAGAAGACTTCTGCAAGGGGAGTTTTTCGCACACACATCCTTTACTTTGTTTTATTGTTTTGCTTTACTTTATTTATTTTTACTTGCATTGTTTTATATCAAAAACCCAAAAAAAAATTTAGAATCCTTGATAGTTGTTTTTACTTGTCTACTTTTAGTTTTGCTAAAATGCCTACTCCTGAAAACACCAAGTTGTGTGACTTTACTAGCACGAACAATAGTGATTTTATCTGCACTCCTATTGCGCCACCTGCTTCTGCTGCAAATTTTTATGAGATTAAGCCTGCTTTATTGAACCTTGTTATGAAAGAGCAATTTTCTGGTGCCAGTACTGAAGATGCTGCAGCTCATCTCAACAATTTTGTTGAGCTATGTGAGATGCAGAAATATAAGGATGTAGAAAGTGATATTATTAAGCTCAAGTTGTTTCGTTTTTCTTTGAGAGGAAAAGCTAAAGATTGGTTGCTATCTTTGACTAAGAATAGTATTGATTCATGGGCTAAGTGTAAGGATGCTTTCATTGGTAGATATTATCCTCCTGCTAAAATTATATCTTTACGTAGCAATATTATGAAGTTTAGTCAATTTGATAATGAACATGTTGCTCAAGCCCGGGAAAGAATGAAATCTATGATAAAGAATTGCCCCACTCATGGACTGACTACTTGGATGATTGTCCAAACTTTTTATGCAGGACTGAATTTTTCTTCGAGGAACCTATTGGATTCAGCTGCTGCAGGCACTTTTATGTCCCTTACCTTGGGCGCTGCAACAAAGCTACTTGACAACATGATGGTAAATTATTCCGAATGGCACACCGAGAGAGCTCCACAAGGTAAGAAGGTAAATTCTGTTGAGGAAACCTCTTCCTTGAATGATAAGATTGATACCATTATGGCTATGCTTGCTAATGATAGGACTCATGTTGATCCTAATAATGTTCCTTTAGCCTCTCTGGTTGCTCAAGAAGAGCATGTTGATGTGAATTTCATTAGAAACAATAATTTTAACAACAATGCTTATAGGAACAATTTTGCTAGTAACAATTATAGGCCATATCCTTCTACCAATGCAATGGTTATGGTAACTCTTATGGTAATTCCTACAACAACACTAGGGCCGCGCCCTCCGAGCTTGAGGTAATGCTTAAGGACTTCATCGGTAAGCAAACTGATTTTAACAAGTCTGTTGAGGAAAAGTTAGGCAAAATTGATATTCTTGCTTCTAAAGTTGATAGCCTTGCTCATGATGTTGAACTTCTGAAATTAAAAGTGTTGCCTAATGATGTGAAGGAGAACAATGTTTTTGCTACTGCTAATGCTATTCAAATTGGAATTGATGAAAATGTTAGATTGTTAGCAGAATTGCATGCTAGATGGGAAAGAGAGGATGAGATTGCTAGGAATATGAAAGTTTGTACTATTACTACCTCTAATGATGTTGTTCCTAATGCTAGCAATCCTCTTACTTTGATTGGTGTAGAGAAAACTCCCACTCCTTGTGTTAAAAAGCCTAAAACTGCCAAAACTTTTTCTCAAAAGAGTGCTGAAATTTTTCGGAGTGTAGGAGATGATAACTCTATTTCCTTTAATGATTTTGATGTTGATGGCTACAATATATCTGAAGTTATTTTGTTCTTTCAAAAGCTTGCTTTGACTCCCAATGCTAGTTCTTTAAATGTTGCTTTTACTAAGCATATTACCAATGCTCTCATGAAAATTAGGGATGAATAATTGCAACAAAAAGCTTCTGTTCCCAAGAAGTTAGAAGATGGTTGGGAACCCATCATTGATATGCATGTTAATGATTTTGATTGCCATGCTTTATGTGATCTAGGTGCTAGTATTTCTATCAAGCCTAGAAAAATTTATGACATGCTTGACTTACCACCGCTTGAAAAATGTTATTATGATGTTCCTATTGCTGATGTTGCTAAGAAGAAACCTTTGGGAAGGATTAATGATGTTCTTATTATGGTTAACAATAACCTTGTTCCCGTTCATTTTCTCGTTATGGATGTTGAATGCCATGCTTCATTTTCTCGTTATGTAGGTGCCATTATTGATATGAGAGAAGGCACCATCAAATATCAATTCCCACTAAAGAAAGGTATGGAACACTTCCCTAGGAAAAGAAAGAAATTACTTTTTGACTCTATTCTTAGAGCAAATTATGAGCTTGATTCTTCATCTCTTGATGTTACTTGATCGCAATTTTCTGCGCCTAGCTCAAAGGCGTTAAAGAAAAGCACTCTTGGGAGATAACCCAATGTTTTTTTTTCTGTACTTTTTCTTTTATTTAAGTCTTGGAAGTCATTACTACTGTAATGACCTCTCCTTATCATTTTTATTTTATTGTTGTGCCAAGAGAAGCCTCTAATTTGAGTGAGGTAAAGATTTGGGGATGTTGCTGTCCTAAAACTGTTTTCCGTGCTACACCGTAAAACTTTGTGAAAATTCTCTGTATATCTTTTGGACCTGCGATTTCTTGTGCATATGCCCCAGGTTATATCCAAACTTTCATTAGTTGAACACTTTTTGATTTGAGCAACAGAAAACCCCTTAAAAAAATCGGCCTTTATCAGCTGTTCTGTTTTGACAGATTTCTGCCACTATTCATTTTTGCCGCTTTATCGCTTTCTTTTCAAGTTCTTTTAATCACGGAACTTTTGGGAAAGTTGCTACAGTAGTATATACTTTATATATTGTGGTTTTGGGTTGAAACCTGAAGCAAAAGAGGTTGATTATATGTTATGCTTACACTAATATTGCTAATAGATTTGTGTTCAGTTTTGTATGAAGGAAGTTTTCAAGTGTAGGGATTGGAGAATGATGAGATGAGTTGAAGAATGGACAAAATCTCAAGCTTGGGGATGCCCATGCATCACCCCAAGAAATATCCAAGAAGTACAAGTGTCAAAGCTTGGGGATGCCCCCGAGGCACTCCTTCTTCATCGGCAAAAATCAGGTCACCTTTCAAGACACTATATTTTTATTCCTTCATGCACTATGCGTTTTTCTTGGAGCGTCAGTTGTTTTAGTTTTCATTATTAGTTTTGTTTTGTTTTGTTTGCTGCAATAAATGGTTGGACCCCAACAAATTTCTTTTGAAGAAGTTGCCTTGCTTTTCATTTGCCAAGAACACTCCGTTTTTCATTCTTATCGTTTCAACGAGTGTTCTCTTTTTCTAGAACTGCTTTTGGTTTTCGTTTTCGCCTTGATTTGCGTTTAGATCTTCTTATATTTATCTATCAAGGTGTATTTTTGCCTCTGGACCATGTTGGTTTTCCTCAAAAGAGTTGGATTTAAAAAGTTCAAATGGTGTTGGAAAAGAGAAAAAGCTTTATGCAAAAAAGTGGTACAAGAAGGAGCTTGTGTAGACTGCGGCTTAGGCTTTTTCATGTCATGCTTGATGTCTTTTTGATAGTATGCTTAGTGGTTTTTCTGTAGCATGACTTGTCTCAAATAACTAAGATTGCTTAATGAGCCTTTGAAAAAATCATGCGTTGTTTTAATTATTTGGAAGCATTATTTTGGTTTTCTCCTTGATGCTTTATTTGGGTTGACTTGGTGCATGCTCACACATGTTAGACTCTTACAAAGTTGCCAATAGCCTCTATGATCATTTAGTTTTTGACTTTTGATGCCATCTTATGCTTCTTTTAATGTTGCTTTGTCGCTTTGCATGATTATGGCCATTATTGCTCTCTTAGTTGGTCGCTCTCAGTCTTTTGCTAGCCCTCGCCTTGTACTGAGTATGAGCTCTACTCGTGCATCCAACTCCTAAAAACCAAGTTTTCCAAAGTGTCCACCATACATACCTATTAGCAATTTTCTATTCTAAGTAAATTTGACTTGCTTTTATATACTCTTCAAATTAAACTCTTGCCAGTGTTATGCGAAAATTGGTCAGTAAAGCTCTCACGAACCGGAAGGCACACTTTACTTTTTCTTGTTCTTAAAAATTTGACATTGTGGTCTCTTATGTTGAGTTGTTATGCTTGCAAGTTGTAAGTTGGAGACTAGCCCAACCATGTTGTCATGGGGCAAGCTTTCAATATTGCACTTCTTATTTGAGTTGATATTGTGATCTTTTGTTTATGGATGCCCGCGGTGTGAAATGAATTGGGAATCTTGCGGGGATCATGAAGTTTGTATATGTGTTAGGGAAACGCCTGGGCCGCCAATCTAAGCCATGCATAATTCATGGTGGAAATTTGCAGCATACCCGTAGTGGACATTCGACGACGCATCTCAAAATAAAAAGCTAAACAAATGGTAAATAAAAGAGATATCGAGGTGTTCATTGTCTGCTTGTCCTGTCATTTTGTTGTGGGCTTGTTCCATGTCATCGGGCACAGAGGTACCCCGTTGGCAGTTCTCGATGATACATATATACTTACAATGACAAGAGCCTTGCTTGGGACTCTAAGTAAAGTAGCATGAGGTTTGGGTACTCGTATTCACGGAACACGAGGTTTTCGACTTATGATTTGTCAAGCATATGCATCATAATTGTTCTCGCATTAACTTTAACCATTCAAGATGCTTATGATGGGGGCGATGAGAGCTCAAAGCCGGTAAGTACCATAATTTTTGAAGGTCTATAAAACTTGCAAACACTACTTCCCTCCGCGAAGGGCCTTTCTTTTACTTTTATGTTGAGTCACCACGTTCTACCTTTATGCACCATTAAGAGAGCATAGTTGTCATTCTTAGTATAATGTGCATTGTCCCAAACTTTTTATTGATTGATTCATGATGTTGGTTTCACTTGTTCTTAAATTATTTGTATCTAGTCGCCCTCTTAAACTTGAAGGTGTCCCATGCATTTATGTTTTGCTCTCCATGAAGGACAAGCTGAAAACCATTTGTATGTTTTTCCTTATGATTTGAACACACGTTTGACTTTCATCGTTTCATTTTCATGATCTTTTGTTTGCGTTCATTTTCATGTTATAACATGTTTGCTAAGTTTTTATTGTCAAGATTATATCTTTCATGCCCATGTTTTAAGTTCTTTTGATCCCAGCTGACAAATGCTTACATATATGATCAAGATTGTGTAGGTGCATGTCACCTCAAAAATTATTTCTTTTGTTATCACTTACCTACTCGAGGACGAGCAGGAGTTAAGCTTGGGGATGCTTGATACGTCTCCAACGTATCTATAATTTTTGATGCTCCATGCTTGTTTTTACACCATTTGCCTAATGTTTCATTACACTTCGTGGCACTTTTATGCATTTTCCGGAACTAACCTATTAACAAGTCGCCACAGTGCAAGTTACCTGTTTTCTGCTGTTTTTGTGTTTTCGAAAAGATACACAGGAAATATTCTCGGAATTGGATGAAACCAAAGCCAGTCATCCAGAAATCCACCGAAGCTTCCAGAGAACCGAAGAGGAGACGGAGTGGGGCCACGAGGGCCCCACACACCAGGGCGGCGCGGCCCAGCCCCTGGCCGCACCCCCTATGTGTGAGATCGCCTCGGTCCACTTCTGACAATGCCCCTTCGCCTATAAAGACCCCCCGACGGGAAAAACCTAAGTACCCGATCAATTTTCCAGAACACATCGCGATCTGCCACCACCATCGACCCGAAGATCGGGAGGGTCCAGAAGCTCTTCCCGGCACCCTGCCCGAGAGGGGAATCGCCACCGGAGGTCTTCTTCATCGCCATGCTTACCTCCGGAGCGATGAGTGAGTAGTCTACCTTGGACTATGGGTCCATAGCAGTAGCTAGATGGTTGTCTTCTCCACCATGTGCTTCATGTTTAGATCTCATGAGCTGCCCTACATGATTGAGATCACCGTTATGTAATTCTACATGTTGTGTTTGTTGGGATCCAATGAATATTGGTGTTATGATTGAGTTGCTATATTGAAATATATCTTATGTTATCTCTATGTTGTTAATGATCTTGCATGTTCTCCATTGTTAGTAGCTATCTTGGCCAAGTAGTTGCTAGTAACTCCAAGAGAGGGTATTTATGCTCGATAGTTGGGTTCATGCCTCTATTTAATTTGGGGGAATGATAGAAACCTCTAAGGTTGTAGATGTGTTGTTGCCACTAGGGAGAAAACAACATTCATATGCTCGAGGGCATATGCTTTGTTTACATTACACACTTTGCTTAATTTAATTATCTGTTGTTCGCAACTTAATACTCATGGGGGTGTTTGGATGATATCCCCGTGAGTGGATTATTAGTAATAGATGCAGTTGGATGGCGGTCTATGTATTTTGTTGTAATGCCCAGAGTAAATCGCATAGTGATCTTCTTGACATATCACATTATCTTTATTCTATCAATTGCCCAACTGTAATTTGTTTACCCAGCATGTGTTATTTATCTTATGGAGAGACACCACTAGTGAACTGTGGACCCCGGTCCTATTTCCATCATATTGCTATCTCCTGTTTACTTTACTCGCACTATTTACTTTACTAGGAAACTTCTACTGTTATCCACTCGATACGCTCATACCCTTTGTTTCAAACAAACCGGTGAGATTGACAACCTCATCGTAAGTTGGGAAAAAAGTACTTGGTTGTGTTGTGTGCGGGTTCCACGTTGCTGCTCGCAAAGCAAAGCTTGGACGAGGCGCCATATAAATTGTCCGGAGCTGTCGCAAAGCTTGCAAGCATCACCTTCAGTCGTATTGGCTTTTTCTTCTCCTGATCGATAAACCTTGGTTTCTAACTGAGGGAAAAACTTGCTGCTGTGCTCATCACACCTTCTGCTTGGGGTTCCCAACTGACTGGTTATAATCATCATCATCAACTACACGCCAGCCATCAGATAGCTACACACTACTAGGATCTAGCATTTTGTAAAACAGTTTGATAATTCCACCTATCATGCATACTACTGAAAACATTAATGCAGTAGTAAAAATAGGTAGAAGATATGTGTGTCACTTGCCTTTTTTGAAGAACACGATCTTTCACTCTTCTCAAATAAGCATGCAGCTCTTCACACAAAATATAACACAGAATTAACACAACATAAACATACAATAAAACACAATCGAACAAGACAAGCAATTAGAAAGGGTTTGTTTAACAATTTAGATTTCTTAAGATATTGTGACAAGAGAGATATGGCAAAAGGATTGTGGATTGCAAGATATGAATTTGAGAGCTTAGCTGGAAAGGTCAAAATGATTGGAGAGAATTGGACTAAGCAAGACATGATTGATGAAGTCTTTATGCTTTACTAAAGCATGAATTGAACTTGGAATAACTCAGGTGAATTAAACCACACAAGTGTCAAATAGTGCAATAGCAATACTATTGAATAAGTGTGACAACAATTATTCTTAAATAGTATATATTACACTTAGGTACTAGGTAGGGATTTATGAAGCATTGAATTACTCAATTAACTCAATTGCAAATTGAATAGTTCAATACATGTAATCAAGATTAAGTGAGCCAAGGGTTGGACATGAATGAGTGATATTTGAGAGTATGGCTCAAAGGATTCATTGAACAACATGGAGTAAAACACATACTATGGTGTAGATCTTAACAACACCACATTAGCAAAAGTAGAATCTAGGATTGAGATGTATCACACTTTACTCAAATAACACAATTGTAGTTTGAATATGTGTGGGCTAGACAAATAAGATTTAGATAGACATGTTTTGGATCAAGGTGATGTCAAGACGATTTTTGATAGCTAGCTATGATCATAGAACTTACTGTGGTGGAAAGAAACAAACTAAAAAGAATTAGAATTAATCTATGAAGGAAAATACTCAAATTCTCATATTTGAATTTGAATGTGTGTGATGTGATTCAATAAAATTTGGAAGTGATGCTACTGGATAGCTTACAGTAAAACAAAGCTACTACAATTGGATTCATCCTAAAATAAATTCTAGAACTCAAATTATGATCAAATTAATGATTTGGATAAATTTGTATGTATAAAGTGTGTGCACGTATCAACTTTGATGTTTCTTGATTCTATGATGTTCTACATGATTAGAGGATTCCAAATACTACAAATTTGTAATTTTTTGATGCATAGAACAAAAGATTGAATTAAACAGTGAAACAGATGAGTTTGAATCAATTTGAAAATGATTTCGAATTAATTACTAAAACTATGAGATTTTATTGCACTAATAGATTCTACACATTATAAGCTTTCCAGAGACATAAAGTTTGTTGAATTTGGATCTATGGTTTGAAAGTTATGAATTTTGCAAGTTTTAGCTGAAATTTGCTTTGAATTCTAATTTGAAATCTATTTTAAACAGAGACAGGCCACGTGGCCGCTTCCGATTGGTCGGTACCGGTTCGGGTGGATCCAGGATGGGGGGCGTCGGATTAAGTTTAGATCTGAGGCTCAGATCGATTTATGCCCCTTCGGTAAGTTATCTATTGTGAACCATCGGATCAAGATCTGACAGCGCACAGAGGGATGGGGAGAACTCACCGTGGGGCTAGGGTTCCGACGAGGCTCCGGCGAGGTTGCGGACATATGTTGAACTCTGGCGGTGTTGCAGTGACTCTCGGAGCAGATGGAAACATGGACGGCATTTGGAGGGTCACAGCGGAGTTGGTGGTGTGGTCTTCATCGTTGATCGCATCCAGCAGCGGAGAGGAGGGGCGGCTGGAGGCGTGCGCGCGTCGGTGAGCTTTGGGAGAGCACTGATACATCGAATTCCTACAGGAGAAAGACGACACGCGGGGTCAGGGGAGTGCGCCAGAGATAGGGGAAGATGGTTAGGTCAGAGTGGAGGCGCGGGGACCTCTGGTGGCGTCGGAATCGATGATCAGAGGTGGCGGCGTCTGCGGACTTGCGGCCCTAAATTTGAGCAGCCTGGCGGCGTCTTGAGCGAGGGAAAGGAGGAGATGACGGAGGAGGGAGAGGGCTATAAATAGCCGGCCTCAACTTGGAGAAGGGGGCAGGGCTTTGCGCGCGGGGAAGATCGGGCGGCTCCAGTGCATCCCGTGCTGGCGCGGGACTCCTGGCCAGAGGAGGAAGACGACTTGATAGGGCTGGCCCACCTATCAGTGTCGAGGCGGGAGGGAATCCCGTACCGATTCGGTAAGAAACTCGGGTGGGCCATGGGCCGGATCTCAGGCTAGGCCGGATTTGGTCCCACGACCTCTTTTTTTTGTTCTTTTAATTTTTTCTTTTCTGTTTTTCTTATTTTTTCATAATTTTTGAAAAATAGAACCAAATCAATTCAAACCGAGGCAGAAAATTTTATAAAATTCAAAATAGTCTTTTAAAACAGTAACCAACAGGTTTCCAAATCAAAACATGATTTTTAATAAAACTTTATAACTTTGGCCAAAGGCTTTGTTTGCATAATACCAAAATAGGAATAGGGTTTGAATAATCTTTTGAACTAAGAAAATATTTTTATAAAGTAATAATTGAAATTCATTTTAAAACACATTTTCAGTAATGCAAGGTTTAACAAAAATCATTTTGGAAACATTCCTTTGCAATAGGCTTGCATAGGTTTGGTGCAAAATAATATTTAGAAAACTTTCATTTTCTCAAAGGAGCTCTTCAAGAATAATAGAGAGTTTAAAATAGTTTTCTAATAAAGCTTTTAGATACCAAAAAGTTTTAAATCCTTGTGAAATTTCAATCAACACATACAAAACAAAAACAAAAATTTCACACCAAAATTTGATAAAATTTTGGGATGTTACAGACTGCCACCCTTAAAAGAAATCTCGTCCCCAAGATTGGAGAGGCTAGAAAGAAAGAAGGTATTGGGTTACCTAGGTGGCTACCACCCTTAAAAGAAACTTTTGTGGGTAGTCTAGGTCCTCGGGTTCAACCAGACACACCTTGGTCTTGACTTGCCACTGGGTCACCTTTTGACTTGACACTGGGTCATCTTTTGAACCCATAGTTAGTCTTCATCTTCCTTTCCCATAGGTGGGTGTCTCTTCACAAACTTGGGCTCCAACCTTCCTCAAGGGTTGCTTGGGGATAACCTTGCTCCCTTGTAGAGCTTCTATCCAACGGGGTAGTTGTTGAACTAGTTTGGTCACTGAAGGGTCACTCTTTGGGTCAATCAGAAGACCAAGTTAAGGGGTCTCCTGTCTTCATTTCATCCTCTTAGTCGTCATCCTTGGAGGTTCTTCATCTTATGGTTCCTTCCTTTATTAGCACTTTCGGTTCAACAATTTTCCATGTTGGTAGGATTTCTCCTGTTGCAAATCTTCTTCAACAGTAAGTTTGTGGTTCATCCTCACCGTATTCCTGCATGTTGGCAGCACTTGCCTATTATATGGGGTATAATATCCTATCTTCCTAAGGCCAAGGCTTAACAATGTCGTCACTCTGGTAGGTATGTCGCTCTAGGTTCGCAAAGCCAACATTATGAGAGCAAATAATAAGAGTAGTAAGAATGGTGATCAATCCATTCTGCACCCAAATCATTACTCCATACATGGTTTATTAAACCTCGTATTCTAAATCTTGGTCAACCTCACTAGTTTTAATAAAAAAATTCTTCGATATAGACTCAAGGTTCCAAATCTCATTTTTGTATTTTGAAAACAAATCTATCGTTCCTTAGCTAGGGGTTTGCGTAAACTCTGTCGTATGGCATACTCCTTATGTTGCAGATCCTTAGGTTTGCCATTTCTTAGAGGAATAAAATCCATTCCATTAAGTTATTCATTGCTCTTACATGTCCTTTCAACTTTTATTACAAGTAGTAGCTGAACACAATTGCTTCCAAATTGGTTACATCTTGGTGTGTCTTCTTCTTGTATTTGCGGTATCCTTCCGTTATTCTAACTCACTGAAGTCCTGGAGTCCTTTTCTCTGTGCATTTATTCGAATAGTGTCCCTTCTGCTTGCACTTGAAGCATGTGATCATACTGAGGTCCTTCTTCATGCTACCTTGTGTGTTTGCTTTGTTGTATCTTTCCGGACACTTGGATGCATAATGTCCTAGTTCCTTGCATTTGGAACATAGCACCTTGCTATAGACCTGCTTCTTCTTCTTCTTTGTGGGTAACTCCAGGGATAGGAGATCTCTTACTTCATTTTCTTGATATTCCACTACGGCGGTAGGAATCCTTTCCCGTTTCTTTGTGCAGTTTCAAGGTAGGTGTCCTTGTTTTCTGATCGTTAAGTAACTTTTGGTGGTAATGTTAGGGGCTTCTTCCTTGTCTTTTGCTTCCATCTTCGCTTCAGGTCTTCTATCTTCAGGGGTCCTTACTAGCAAATGACTCCGTTTATCCTTAGCTTGCTAATTCATTTGTTCACTAGTAGAGAAAAGCCTACCACCGGCGCACCAAAAATGTCTACCGCCGGTGCATTCCTGTGCGCCAGCGACACTCATGCTGGCGGTAATTATTATCCCTGGCGCATTTTTTTGTTCACCGGTAGTAACATACTCTACTGCTGGCGAATACCTGTAATTCATCGGGGATAATATATTTCACTGGCGAATGATATGATGCGCCAGGGATAACTGACTTTTCACTGGCGAATATCTAGATGCGCTAGGGATAATATTACTATGCGCCAAAAAAGAAAATTACAGTAGTAAAAAATAAAATATAATATGGAGATAATACACAGATAATATCTAGAATAACAATAGCAAAACAAGGAATAATATTTACAAGTGATCAAGACTCCAATATTACACACAAGTGATCAAGACTCCAATATTCACAAGTTGCACAAAGTCTCGATCCGGACTTACACACATAATAGACAACAAGTAGCTAAACAAGTTGCACCAATTCTCGATCCGGACTTACAAGTCTTGTTCGGGAGAGTACACAAAGTAGCTAAACAAGGAACACATAGAAAAGAAAGGCAGTGGCGGCGGTGAGCATCATCACGAGGAAGGTGGTCATCCGGCTCCTCTCCATCTCCCTCGTCCCCTCTCGCGCTAGATAGTTGGCATATCTAGTTTCCGCCTCCGCCAAAGTGTTGTATCCCTTGTAGCTGTTGCCGCTGAAATGGTGTACCTGCCTCCTACATTCTTCCCAGTCGTCATAGACTCCGGGAACATTGCCCTTGTACACGACATACCACGTCATCTACACACAAGGAAAAAGTTAGTGGTTAAGTAATGAAGCATGAAAGTTGTGCAACAAAATTTATTAAAAGCGACAAGTTATGCAATAAATAAAGTTTATAAACTAACTCTAAGTTTTGGGTTTCGGCGGGAAGGGATGGATTCTGTCGAGCGTATTGAATGTCCTCGTGTCATAGCACAACTCTAAGCGGGTCTCGATTTCTGCATTTGTCGGTGGTGTGAAGCCGGCGTGGAACAAGCCACCCTTCTTGGTCACATCCCTCGAAATGATCGAGCAAATGGTCCGTTCAATGTCATGGAACTCAGCTCGCACTTGTGCATCGATGGCGTTCGCCATGTCTATGCTAGCTTTTCAGAGTCTTCCTGGCACCAAGAGGTCTTGTTCTGTTTTGATGATGTCCCTCATATGTAGGATAGCGTACCAGGCCTCCAGCCCACTATCTGGCTCAGCCTACTTGTGGCAGCAGAATTCTTGTGTGGAAGAGGGTGAAGCGTCCTCTTATTTTTTTTTGCTTTTTGATGGGGCGGTCGGCCTTAGAGACGAAGCCGTTGAAGGCTTTATCAATTCGCACTCCCCGAGTCCAGGTAAACCACTCCCGATTCATACGGGTGCACACGAGGAGGGTACAGTGAATTCCTCTGCGCAAAACAACAAGTGATCCTTAGATAAAGAAAATTTATGGAAGAATTAATGTATCGACGGGCAGCGAAGGACTACTTACTCGAGGAAGTAGGGCATGAGAAAGCAGTCCTTATCCTTGTTGGCTACCATGAAATCCTCGATGTACTTTGAGACAATCGCCCGATTCCTAGGGGCACCGAGAAATAGCTCATCCATGTAGTAGGGGTCCATTATCACGATCCTCCCTCTTCTCTCTACGATGATATCATGCACCATGCTGAGCGATATCAGGTGGACCAAGCTTTTTTCCATCCGAAACATGTGCAAGAGCCTGAAGATGTCTTCGAATCTAATAAAGAAAAGATCCCCTGGGTACCCATCCACAAAGCCCACATTGGTGGGCACCTTGACCAAATGTACCGGGTACCTGGGATTTTTAACTCTGAGAAGTTGGTCCTCTAGATACATGATGTTGTCATGCACGTTCTTGATGATGCCCCCCATATCTTTGAGAATCTCACTCGGCAGCATTGGTTCACCAGGAAAATGCATCTTCCTCCAAGTGGTCGACAACCTGTCGAGAACCCGAGCCGCTAGGCGCACAGAGGTAGAGGCCACTTCACCTTTTTTCTTCCGCTTCCTCTCCTTCTTCTTGTTGCAGAGGGGAGTGCCTATTTGTTGCATCTCCTCCTTGGTTAGAACGAAGAGTGTCTTCGGTGAAATCATAGATTGTGGCGGCGCGGTGAAGGCGGCAGGTTGTTCCTCTGGTGTTTCTTGAGAACTGAACATCAACTTCTTCGCCAGAGGACCACGACCTTGATCGGGTACATGTCGAGGAGCATCATCGGCCTCCAAATCAGCGATGAAAGTATCGATGGGAGCCTGGTCAATATCCATTGCGCCATCGTGCTCGGGAGGATCATTAGTGGGTGGAGTGTCGGTCCTTTCTTCCCTTGCCTCCGGCACAGAGGGCGGAGCGACCTTGCCTTGGCTCGGCGCCACTGACGCAACCGGTGGAGTGACCATTTCTTGGCTTGCCTTCGACCTTAAGGCGGTGTTCAGCCGAATTAGGGCTTTCGGCCATAGCAAGATGTGGTTCTTGAGTTGTCCGATCTTCAGCTCGCTTTTGGTCTCTGCTGGTTGGTTAGGAGGATCCAACTCATGGCAGAACGGCAACACATGTGCCACCTGAACCCGGTGCACGCTATCGGGCATAGGGTTGCCGTGGTACAGCCGGCTGTGTGGCATCAAGATGTTTCCCTTCGCCACGTCCTTGAACTGGCTGTCCAGTTTTAGTAGCAAGGTGTATTGTGTTGAGCTCTCCTGCAGGAACACAACATGTATGTCAAAGAGAGTGGCGGCGATGAAGTAATTGACTGCTTGCAGAGGAGGCTCATTTTATTACCATGAGGGCGTCGAGCTCGGCAAGCGTCGACGGACCGGCGGGCGTGCAAGTGATGGAGGGGCTGCTAGCCGCCACGGCCGGCGAGTCCTCCGTACGGCCACCACCTGTGTTGCTGCCCTCCGGAGTCACCATTGCAGTGGGAGAATCATGTTGTGGTTCACATTGAGCCTGCGGCGCCTATTTGTCCGAGTTGCTGGCGCCTAAGCTCAGCAACGGTAACGGCCCCGTTTGGCCTCCCACGATATAAGCGGCGATCCTCTGGGCGAGGTCGGGCATGATTTTGTTGACCTTCGTAATAGTTTTCTCCTCGACCCTCCTTTCCATGTTTGTTTCCAAGTCCGCGATCTTTCTCTTGAGGGCCTCCGTCTCTGAAGTGTCCTGGCTCTTCTTCGCCTGTCGCGACTCCTTGGTGCTAGGCTCAGCCAAGCCATAGGCAGAGTGCTTGTGACCTACTCCGGCGCCGGTGACACGGCCTAAGTGTGGCCTCATCAACGGTGGCTGCTCCTTTCTGATGTTTATGCCCCTTACGTAAGGATTGTCCCACGGGACTTTGCCTGTTGACGTCTGGGACGAGGAGCTGGCGGAATCAGCTGCTTGTATTTGTGCTTGCTGCAGAAGAGACAACATGAACAATTTTAGAATTGTGTGCTACTAGCTTGCAATGGACTTAACAATCTTGTAAATTGCTTACCACTACTTTCTCAACTTCCGCCACCTTCAGGTCCGTGCGCAAAACTACACCCTGCACCACCTTGGGGTCCATGACGAGTTTCCCAGTTTTCGTTTCTTTACGGTACTAGGACCTGACAAATGCCCTGAAGAACGGGTCCTCATACCTATCGTAGGGGTTCTCGATGCCCTGCTCTATGTATGCCTGGTCCTCCTTGTCCTATTTTGGCTTCTTGTCATCGTAACCACGGCAACCGAGACGGTGGTGCCTAATGTTCTTCTCCGCGAGGTCCTTCCCCCATTTGCTTTGCGCCTTGGTGAAATCATCGGCTTCATTCGCAAGGAAGACCTTGAAGTCCTCTTCCGTTATCCGCGGAAAGTGGCGATGGACCTCTTCGAAAGGCTCATGATCAACAATCATTTCCCTCAGCGTAGTTTTATAACTGCTAAGGTGTTTGGTGAACCTAGTGAGGGCATATCTGTTCACAATATTCTTCTTGAGATCCTGGTTTCTGTACTCCGGAGGGAACTCGTACCGTGCGTGCAGCCTCGAGATAAGCTGGACGCGCAGATGGTCCTTACTTTGGAGGTTCGTCTCATTGACATTGACGATGTCACGAAGGATTGCTGCCAGCTGGAGGCCGTACCCCTTCATGAAATTTAGTAGCTCCTTAGGAATACCACTAGCAGGGTCAACCAATGTAAATGTGTCTCGCTTGACGGCGACAAGGTTTGGGCGCCGCTTCTTCTGAACTCTTCTGTTCTCCTGGCTAGTTGACTCGGAGCCACCCACGCCGGCGCAACTATTGGTGGTTTTCTGGTAGATGATCCTCCTCTCATCGTCATCACCAGCATCGTCATCGTCATTGTCATCGTCACTAGGCCGATATTCACCATCTTCCTGCTGCGACTCCAGGGCCATGAGCCTGTAGTGCTCTTCCATCTCTAATTACCGAGAAGATGACCCGGTGACGTCGCCGTCGATGTTCCAGTTTCCAGAAGACGACATGGCTACACAAGAGATGAGATTTTTTAGCTAGCGACATAAATTTTCATGGCAAAAATTTAGCATGACCTTTGCTAAAAATGGTCATGCCGGAGTGCCAGAAATTCGCCAGAACGGAAGTTAATCAACATTCCGGTGAAACAATGGCACTCAATGTACCTGCACAACATACACATAGCTTCACAATACCATGTTCCCAGCACAAAATATATTAACAGTACACAAAATATATTATGGAGCTTCACAGTACACATAACATACACATAGCTTCACAGTACCATGTTCCCAGTACACAAAATATATTAACAGTACACAAAATATATTCACAGCTCTATATCCAATATGTAATGTTGAAGCTTCTCGTATTCAGGAGCAGATTCTTCAACAAGCATTTCTTTTCCCAGAATAACATTACTGTACATCCTTAAATTTGATCACTGACTATTAACCAGCTAGTAAAAAACTATTCACACAAGGCACTTGAACTCATAGTACTGACTCAGATGTGGTATATATACATGTGAGATAGGAACAGCAATCCCTTTTTCTGCTTCTTAACAAATAAATTTCTTCTACTAGCGAGTAATAGTAAAACTGTGGCACATAAGTATAATCTATAATCCAAAAATCAGTAAAGAACTGAATTGGTTATCTCTGTACACTTGTTTCAGTAATTTAGTACATCTACTTAACTGATTCTATAACATTTTCGGTTACACACAATGGCAAAAGTTACAAGTTTTATAGTTCATGTCCTCTGAGATACTGCAGATATAGTGATGTTATGTTTACATATAGCTCGGGCATTTTTATACTTGAACTTACATGTTGAGCAATCTTGTTATGTTGAACTTACTACTGTCAAAGTTCAGAGTAACCTGGCAACAAAGATGCATTATCAAAGTAAAACAACCAAAAAACTTCCTTTTAGATGAATTTCACGGCAACCAAAGTAAAACAACCAATTCTATGACAGCACTAAATTACATTAGAAATAGGAAGTCAAATCCTTCTCTAGTGGTTCTCTTTTGTATTTCCTCTTTTTTTCCTCTTCTGTATTTTGGGGAATGGAAGGTAGTGTCTTTCAGAGTTCCAAAAATACTCACAGCTAGGGACTTCTAGAAAAAATATTCTAGAAGGAATTACCAACAATTGCTGCAACGAGTGTACAGCCTGTATTCTAGAAGAAATTACCAGACAAGAATGTTATGGGCTACAGAAAAAAGAATTTCTTGCTGGGTATGGTGTTTTTGTTTTCAGCGCAGCATTGGAAAATTGCAGCAGTGAATTCTAATGTGTGTTACTGATATATAGAATGCTACTGAAACAACTAAACCATCTTATATATAGGAAAAGAGGTAGTACAAAGCTAAATTTCAAGGTATTACACTGTTAGTTTAAACTAGTAAGGTGGCCCTCGCATTGCGAGGGCATCATATTTAGTGTGTCAAAAGTGTTAATTTTTTATTTTGTTTCTATGTTAAACCTTTTAATCATATGTTCCTTCTCTTGCCAAGCTCGCGAGACTTTTAATCATATGTTCCTTCTCTTGCCAAGCTCGCGAGACTTATCGAATCCTTGATCTCATAGCAGCGACGATCCCCTAGCTAGTCACGCTACATGGGTGGGAGAACCAAGGGCCGGAGTCCATGGCGGCGGCAGCCGCACACCCTCGTGAGGCTGAGGTGCCGACGCGAGTATGCAATTTCCCCTTTTCTTATTGCAAGGCTGGAAGAATCCCGTCGAGAGATATCTTGACATGTTAGTATAATAAGTTCATAAAAATGTGTATCGATCAATTTTTGTTTGTGGTACATGAGCTGAAACGTGATGTTACATCTTATCTTATATCTTATATCTTATCTTATATATATTTACTAATTGGAGGCACCATAGGAAGCACCAGATTAATCCTAGAAATCACGAATTTACGTCCATCGGATTAGCGTATGACAAGTCTACAACCATCGGATGAAGCCCTCTGCAACGCGACGCCCGTGAGTAGTAATCTCTTTGGTCTCTCCGCGTTTCCCTCAGAAGAAAAAAAAACAATAAAACAATCGTGGTCTCCTCCAAGATTTGACAGGAAAAGACGAATTTGAATCGGTGACTCCTAGCGTTGTTGTTCTTCATCGTCGGCATCGCCCGATCTTTTCTCCCTAGTGTTCTCAAGCTCAAAGCTCAATCGCCCCATCCATCAGTAACCAATTAAAAATTTCCATGGTCGAATCAGCCTCTTGATGATCCCATACCGCTCTTCGAATCTCATCAGCTTCCAGAATTTAATGAGGCCGCAATCCAGCTGCTCATCTTCATCGTAGACGGATCAATCCCCACAATAATTCGAAGCAGATAGGATGTCTGCCATCCTCAGACCTCAGGGTACTACAGCGGACTCCTCCCAACAATCATCTGACCCTCCATCCATTACGAAGCAGAGTGTATGTCTACCGGCTGGTGAATGGTTTACCCATCACGATGCAGCTTGGCATGGTTTTTGACTTTTGAGTGGTCGCCATTGGTGCACTACACGTAACGCTCATTGGATAGTCATGTTGAAAAATTTGTTGGTACTCACCCACGCACAACGTTCTTATCTCTACTAATAATATTGCTAGAGGTATGGTCCGTGACGGTCGCAAAATACGTTTCCGTTCACCAAAAATATGCTTTCGTCTATGAGTTTTTATCCTTCTTATATCGCACGGTCGCAACGCTTTGAGATTGTTAGCGTGAGGAAAACAGACTCCAAGATTCAAAGCTCAATTTCGTACGTCTTGTGGGTATCCCGGTTCAAACAAGAGAGCGATGCTGAGTACCCTGATCGAACACGAGTTGTTCTCTTCATTCCTTCTTTAAGTCTTTTTATTTTATCTATGGGGAGCGATCAACCCGTGCATCGAATCTATCCCAAGCGTAGAATTGGAAGCAAAGACCAAAGTCGTGGACGGCTAACGCACCAGGCGGCGGTGCTCTGCTACAGCCGCGCGCCGCTGTGGCCACCCTCCGTGACCCTCGCACCGCCGCCGGCATTCCTCACACGCCTTGACGCGTCTGCCGCTGTCCTGTCCGAGTCCAACAACGATTAGCCTATGGTGGATTGTGGCGAGGTGGGCGGGCCGGTCATCGGTGATACGAGAGGTAGCGGACCGGCTTCAGGAGTGCGCGGCGCAAGCGTGCCACCCGAAGCGACCGAGCCGCTCCTGGACATCGAAGGGTACGGGTAGGCGCTGCCATGGATTTGCTCCAACGCCTTCTATAAATAATTCATTATTTAAAACGTCTTTAGAGATGCAGGCCAAGCCGCGGGAGCGAGGCGAGCTTGTGGACACCAACCTTCCTGGTGTCCTTTCTTACTAGGTTGCGAGAATTTCAGAATTAACGGGAAGGATAACGCTATGGCACATGCACTCGCCCAGATAGTTGTGTTGTTGACGTTGCCTCGCTCAGTTCCGACCTGTGTGTCGCACCGGTCCGGACTAGGCTTGAGCAACCAAGACCCTGTTGGCCGAGGTTGCAAGGCTCCTTTCTCTTGTGATTTTCAAGAGGAGAATTAAAGGGAGATTGATGTTTTCCCTATCAGTTGCCTTTTAAGAACAATGGTTTGTTTTCTGATGTTGACCAGGGAAGTCTTCTTCATGCTCAGGTGATGAATTTCTGTGGTTTCAGATGCAATGATCAGATGAATGCAATCCATAGGAGGCGTTCTGTGTCGACCATACCGAGAGCTCGCGTTTGCCGCACTACCGGGGCGTCCTAGCGTCGAGGCGGCGTCCTGGGATGCGCCCTCAAGGACGCGTCGTTGCGTCCTCCCTCAACCTCGCCGGTGATGTGGTTCGACCTCGACGCCGTCAAACCGAGCTCTGACACCAGCGACGATAGAGGAAGCATCCCATGATGAGACGAGCATGCTTCTCCTGATGTGCATGCATATGTGCCTGATTGCTGGCCGGATTGAAGAGTTGATGAGTCCTCTTGTTTTGTTTACTCTCCTCCTAGATGAAATCTGAAAGATGAGTTTTACAAGAGCATGCATGCTTATCACACAACATTTCAAACCCTTCAGGTATGATCTTAGGATTATACACATAATTAAGTAATTTCAGATTTAGTTAAAGTGCAATCTGTAGAGATACGCAATTCTGTAGCAGTTATACTGATGATAGTCAGTAGTTTACAAATAACATGAAGATGAGCTATATATGTTATAAACACTCAGTATTATTAACTTAGATTTGATGTTGTTGGGTAAATCCTCTAATGAACAGATAATAGTTATGTGTAGCATGTTATATATTAATTAAAGAGAGGAGCTGTCAATAATCAATCGTACTTGATTCGCAAAAAAAAAATCAATCGTACTTTATGTTCACAAGTTAGAACTTCATTTTCCTAAATGGCGGCCCCATGAAAAATCATGCAAGCTCGACGAGTTCACCCCAGTGAGGATAGTAGCTCATATAGAATTTGTTCTGTGTAACTTCAAGAGATGAAATTATTAGCGGCGTATTTGCTCTAAATTCATTAGGCCGTAGCAACGCACGGGCAATTGTGCTAGTAAATAGTCATATGTATTCCTGATGTTTTGGCCTAGAATTCAGATTGATAGTTCTTCTGTTGTTGGCAATATACTATGTCTGCTGAAATAAAAGTTTGCTAATATTTTTAGGCTTTCAGCTATGCTGCTGTTCTGTTGGGAGTGCTCAGTTTGTTGGACTCGCTCTCCTTGCTATAACCTTGCAGAAGCTACATCTTCTATTTTTTGATGTTGGCCATGTACTTGCTGAAATTAATGACAGATAATAGTGCAGTCTGATTGGTGAGAAGATGCAAGTTCTGCTATCCAAGACTCCATGGTCTACAATAATAGTGTAATCCATTTTACTGGCAATATTATCCAAGTGCTCCTAGGCAACATACTGGTAATAATAGTGGAGTAGCGTACATGCCTGCTCTCTTCTGCTCTTGGTAGGAGATCGGTGGTGATGGCACCTTTGTAGAAAATGTGATAACTTAGAATTCTTTGACATTGTTATTTCGCAACTTGATATTACAAGGTTGTAGTTAATCGAACATCAACTTTTTATTCTTTTCGTCTCTTAATTTTTAAAGATTTAATGATTTTTTCTGATGCAGCATCCCCCAGTGTGATGAAGCCCTATGTACAATTTTTCCCAGGGAAACGCAACGTGACGCTGCCGAATTGTATTTCAGAAACCCAACTGGAAAACTTACAACTCCAAGAAAATTATATCTATATCTAAGTATTATGTTTTACTTGATATAGTTAATTATACACTTCCAATTATGCCTTAGTGGTACACACGTATGCATGTTGGCGTTGGAGTATCTACTTAGAGACAAGTTCATGAATGTTATTTTAAATTAAATGAAATAAGCTAAGGTAGTTCTTTCAATTATATTTGCAATTGGCAACATATATTTTATGGATACATTCTTCATGACAGTGCTAAGCATCGAGCAAATGCCCCTTGATAGAAAAATAGAAGAAAGATTAACTAATTAAACAGCCAGACTCTTTAGGATGTGATTGTCTTTTAAAAGGAGATGCCCCTAGATAAAAATAGAATAAATATTTGAAAGTACATTTTCTATAGCCAGTTGTGGAACCTATGTAGTTCTAACATTTTAAGGTTCACAATTGTTTTAGACACATGCTTACTGTAACATTTTAAGGTAAGCTCTACTGCTCTAGCAAGAGCTGCTTCGTCCGTCTCGCGTGAGGATTTTGAGGCGGCCGGCGGCGGCCGATTTGGAGCAGGATGCATCAGGGCTTCCCGGTGGAGGAGGACTGGAGGATAGGGTTGAGGGCGTAAAATAGAAAGTACCTTTTTTCAGACTGTGGATTGATTTCGGATTTGCTAGGGGGTTTTCTGCAAATTGGCGCGACGTACGTACGTCCTACCGGTCGCATTGCAATTTTATTGGCTGCTCTCTTCTGCTCTTGGTAGGAGATCGGTGGTGATGGCACCTTTGTAGAAAATGTGATAACTTAGAATTCTTTGACATTGTTATTTCGCAACTTGATATTACAAGGTTGTAGTTAATCGAACATCAACTTTTTATTCTTTTCGTCTCTTAATTTTTAAAGATTTAATGATTTTTTCTGATGCAGCATCCCCCAGTGTGATGAAGCCCTATGTACAATTTTTCCCAGGGAAACGCAACGTGACGCTGCCGAATTGTATTTCAGAAACCCAACTGGAAAACTTACAACTCCAAGAAAATTATATCTATATCTAAGTATTATGTTTTACTTGATATAGTTAATTATACACTTCCAATTATGCCTTAGTGGTACACACGTATGCATGTTGGCGTTGGAGTATCTACTTAGAGACAAGTTCATGAATGTTATTTTAAATTAAATGAAATAAGCTAAGGTAGTTCTTTCAATTATATTTGCAATTGGCAACAGATATTTTATGGATACATTCTTCATGACGGTGCTAAGCATCGAGCAAATGCCCCTTGATAGAAAAATAGAAGAAAGATTAACTAATTAAACAGCCAGACTCTTTAGGATGTGATTGTCTTTTAAAAGGAGATGCCCCTAGATAAAAATAGAATAAATATTTGAAAGTACATTTTCTATAGCCAGTTGTGGAACCTATGTAGTTCTAACATTTTAAGGTTCACAATTGTTTTGGACACATGCTTACTGTAACATAAAAGTTTTTAATGTACGAGTACCATGGATAAGTTCTTCCAAAATATATGTAAAAATTATGGTGTTATAGTGATGTATTTCCCTTGCACACCCGTAACTAAAAAATATATCATGTTGCAAATAATAAAACCTTATGTGTTATAGTGATGTATTTCTTAAATAACTAGCCCGTGCAGGTGCACGGGATGATGACTAGTGACGATTAATCATCTGTGAAATTCTAGTCGTAATTTTTTTTCTCTTACCTGACTTTTCTCAACAGACACAACTAACTTTTTGTATTTTTTTTCCTTTGAACTGAAGCATATAGAGATAAGTTTTAATGTGTTATGTGGATTAAACACAAAATCTATGGACGAACGGTGCTTTCATGTTTGATTTGATATGCTCACGTACGGATACATGGGACATGAACATTAGATCGCTAATTAAATTAACGTGTGAGGTATGTGTCAGAACCTAATTTTATATATTGTACCAATGGGACCCATGTTACATATTCTTACGATAAATATTACAGTTATGATTTTAAATTTTGGCTATGAATTTTACATCCGACTAATATTCGTATCGATCAACTGAGTTAAAGTGGTATGTTATGGTACGTCATGCATGTATATAATTTTAATTTTTCCTACCGTATGAACTTTTCGTCATTCTTATTAATGTAACTGAAGTCTAATTGATCTTCCTAAATTCTTTTCGTGTCGACCTTTTGATTTTTCTACTACCGGACCCATATATGTTATTATACATCAAAGACATGTTGTATTCATATTAGTCATCGGTCACTTCATACCTCTAAGGAACTTAATATTGGATTTGTATTGAAACCCAGTTTATTATTTATTTTATCTTATCTCTACTAATAATATTGCTAGAGGTATGGTCCGTGGTTCGCAAGTACGCTTTCAATCCACCTAAAGTACGCTTTCACCTAAATACAAAATTACCCACCAATGCCATCGGTAAGTCAGAAAAAAGGTTGGACAAGTACGCTTTCAATCCACCTAAAGTACGCTTTCACCTAAACACAAAATTATCCACCTATGCCATCGGTAAGTCAGAAAAATGGTTGGACAAAAATAATCTCTACTAATAATATTGCTAGAGGTATGGTCCGTGGCTCGCAAGCACGCTTTTAATCCACCTAAAGTACGCTTTCACCTAAACACAAAATTACCCACCAATGCCATTGGTAAGTCAGAAAAACGGTTGGACAAAAATAAAAACTTTGAAACGTCGCGTTCTTCGTCCCACCACTGCTGCCAAGGAAACCGCCCGTCACGCGCCCAAGAAGCATGCGTCATCCAGCGTGTTCCACATTGATTCTAATACAAAATTGTTTCCGATCTCGCTCTAATCTAGGTGCTGCGATCTAGGTTTCTACAATGCACGGCTCGATTCTAAAAAAGCGGATACGACCGCTGCCGATTCTGTTGCTGGGATAGCTGAGCGACGGCCCGGCACGCCATGGGATTTCTGAGCATCGACCAGTCCGTCTGCCGCTGGTACAGCGCGACCTGATGGTGACCCAGCAGCAGATGCGTGAGTGTGCCGCTAGGTCTGCCGATGGCCCATCAAAAGATCTCCTGAAACCCGTGCTACTTCTACCTCACCGGCCGGCCACCGTACCATGCCATGGATCAGAAATTCAGGATGCATGGCAGTGCCACTCCCTAATCGGATACCTAGAATTAAACGCAGGATGAGGATGAAAGAGTTCATAGATGAAGCCACACGATCAGGCCAAGCCGTTCACCATCTATCCTGTAACAACGGGGACAATGCCAACGACCGCAGCCACAAATACGATTCAGACGATAGCCATCAAAGCTAACCTCACCGGCGGCCAGCACTGCTGCACGATCAACCACCACTACTGCACGATCAACTTCCGGTAGAGCTACCACTCGGATAACTACCGCGGATGGGATGTCAATGATCTGCATCTGCCCCGACACAACACCGTCACAACTCACGATGGAGGTCGCGTACCAGCTGAACTGCTGAACACACCAAAGGGCAGCGGCAAGTTGTCACAAACTGCAGATGCAGTCAGTTGGACGGACTGGAAAAGAAGGTATTCCTGGCTTCCTGGTCCCTGAAAACCAGCCGTGCATGGATGATGACTACATCGAGGTGTGCATCTGGAAGGTCACCAGCGCAAAGATAAGTGACCCATATTGGTAGCAATGATATCTATGCAAGACCTCTGGCCCATTCAACTCCTGCACTCCTGCATAAATCTAAAATTAATTCATTGCTACAATGTGCACCATAGGATATGCCTTCTTAAGTTTTTTCTATTGTTCTTTAGACATGTTTAATTTTCTCAAAAGCAGGCAAGAGCACTAGCGCTACGAACTATATTAAAAGGACAAATGAAATGCAATATGAGAATATAAAGGCTGATTATTGCTACAGTTTGCACCATATTGCAAGTGTGCTTCAGTTTGTCTTCTGTTTTCGTTCAGATTATATTTCTTTTTTTATGAACACTAAGCACTGCTCATTATATTAGAAAGACAGACATATTTGTTTGCAAAAGAATTCCAGTTTTTAATCAATATTTAGAGTTTAGTTCCAAATAATGGATTCATTTGAAGGTAGACCTCCGAGTAATATACTGTACTACCTCCATGAGGTCGGGTCCATGGGGTAGCGGAAAAAGATCGTCTTCGAGATTGGGAACACCAAGAAAATTATAATTTTAACAGTAGCACGAGGAGTCCTAACATGTCTGAAACAAAATGCTTGCTTTTGTTCCCGTTACAACGCACGGGCAATTGTGCTATATATTAGAAAGGGGAGAAAGCCCTTCAAGCTCTAAGTCTTACAGCGGGTGGACCAAAGCCAGCTAAAAGGGTAGTAACCAAAGTAAAAAAGGAAAAGGAGTCGACCTGACAACCACATGACCAACAAAAGTATGAGGTGAAAAGGCATACAGACTCAAAGACAAAAGAAAAATGGAAGACCTGGGAGAGCACCTAAGAGAGGGATGTTTTTGGGAAATTTTAAAAGGCCCATGTAGCATTGGACAATTTAATCGGCTGCAAGAGTGAAATTATTTATCGCACGATAATTATAAAATAAGATTAAATATTAAGTAGACATATTGGGGCAGAGCACGGATGTAGCCGCCATAGCTGTGGACGGACCGCATATGTCGCCATGAGCATGAAGGACACGCATGACATTGCTTCCCTTCATATTGCGCATAAGTTAATGGTTGATGTTGTTTTGTCCGTAGCAACGCACGGGTATTGTGCTAGTTATTAATAGAGACCTCATATGTTCAATATAGTTGGATTAGATCTTGCTATACTTATTTTGATATAAAGTTCATTGAGAAAGCTATTTTTACGGCTTCAACAAAATTCTTATGGAATATAATTACTAAATTATTTTATTCTTATTTTCAATTTCATATGTAACTTATTGTCGCTTTCTTTATATGCTTAATAAAATTTGTATGCTATTAATTTCTAAGTTTACTTTGCATGGATTTTATCCGCTCAATAAAATTTATTTTACTATAAATTTCAAAAAGTTGATTAATCCAAAATAATTCAACAAATAAAATGGGGTTTATCTACGTGTCAGTCGCCTGAGAAATAGTTATTTCTCAGTCACTCAGAAAAGTGCAACCGTAGTTTAAAGAAAAGTGCAACCGCAACGAGTTGCACTTTTCTGTTAGAAAAGTGCAATTGCACTTTTCTACGAGAAAAGTGCAACTAATGCGTATTTAATAGGGTGACTGAGAAATAACAATTTCTCAGTCGTCTGTTACTTAGCAAATCCTAATAAAATGTTGTATGATACTGTATGCAGAAAAACCAGCATGGAAATATTGTTTAGCTTTGTAGCAAAACCTAAATTTCTATCCATCTAATTTCAAGATTTCCACTATGTAGTCCATCTGCATGAGAGAACTCTGTCTTGTTTGTTTTATTCTATCTATTCATTAATTCCACGTAAATTAAACGTACACCACGTAAACTCTTTCCTTCATTTTTTTCTTCTGATTTCTATCGCATGCAAGTTTGAACGTATCCTTTGAGGCTGGATCTTTTTTATTTTTTTCTCTGTTTTATTTCATGGAGACCGCACATGGGCCACTGCATATATGCATCGTTGGGCTATGATGATATGGTCATATGGAATATGCAGAAACATACGTGAATTATAATTGTACCTTTATATGTGGCAGTTGCACATAGGATATGTTCTACGTAACGTAACGGTTGTGATTTAAAATCTTAGCCATTAATTTTATATCTAACTGTCAAAAATAATTATAATGATGTGGCTTAACGTGGTGTCTCTATTTTAGACCCCCGTATTGTGCTTTTAGTAGATAGTAGTGTTGATGTGTAAGTTCAGACTTGTGGTTGCGTTGGCTAGTGCATGAAACTTAACATGGTATCAGAGTCCAGGGTCTCGAGTTCGAGTCCTAGTTTTCACAATTTATTATAAAAATTGTTGTTGCCCCCCTTTGTGTCCACGTGTTGACTTTTCCCGTGACCGTCGCCGCCAGTTCGCCCTGGCCTCTGTTTTGCCGGTTCCCGTCCTGGCCGCAGCTGCTCTTCTCCCTTGATTCCTCACATGTGAGTGGGGGTGTTGATGTGTATAAGTGAATTATCTAGCCCTTTCCATCAGTTCGTACTTTTGGTTGTGTTGGCTAGTGCATGAAGCTTAACATGGTATCAGTGCCCAGGGTCTCGAGTTCGAGTCCTGGTTTTCGCAATTTATTATAAAATTGCTGTTACCCCCTTTGTGTCCACGTGTTGACTTTCTCTTCTCCTGTCTGTGTCCACGTGTTGACTTTCTCTTCTCCCATCACATGTGAGTGGGGGTGTGGAAGTGTATAAGTGGATTGTACTAGTCCTTTCCATCAGTTCGGACTTTTGGTTGCGTTGGCTAGTGCATGAAGCTTAACAATTGTACTAGTCCTTTCCATTAGTTCGGACTTTTGGTTGTGTTGGCTAGTGCATGAAGCTTGACATGGTATCAGAGCCCAGGGTCTCGAGTTCGAGTCCTGGTTTTCATAATTTATTGTAAAAATTGCTGTTGCCCCCCTTTGTGTCCACGTGTTGACTTTCTCTTCTCCCGTCACACGTGAGTGGGGGTGTTAAAGTGTATAAGTGGATTGTACTAGCCCTTTCCATTAGTTCGGACTTTTGGTTGCGTTGGCTAATGCATGAAGCTTGACAAGTAGATGTCAGAAATATGAAAAATATACTATAAAGAAACCAACATGCTTCCTTTCTATCTATTTTGTGTATTTCCAATCATGGGCTACTAGAACATGGATGTTTTTATAACATTTTCACATTTATACAAAGACATTTTTCTGTAAAATGGTAAAAACATAGACATTCAGGAAGTGATAACTCTTGTAAAAGGAGGACCTTAACTGAAACAAAGGCTAAGAAAGGTGAATATGTACATGAAAATAGTAAGAAATATGAATATGCACTCTGTTTTTATTTAGAAACTCTGTAAGAACAAGTTATTTGTTTTACCTTCTCAAACAATCTAAAGTTTTTTTAGAATAGGCTTCCTCTTATGTTAAAGACTCAAAATTCTAGATAACACTGACTTAAAATGTTTTAGGTAATCTATCATCCAAAATAAGTAAAGCTTAAACTTTCCTCTTTTAGATGTACAAAAAAGCTTCTGCAGCATCAGCAATATTCTTGAAGCCCAAGTTGTCAATTGGATAACCAATATTTAAGTCAGGCAAAAAAATGGATCATAGGAGAGGTGGAGGTTCCATGTGAATTGGAACTTGACTAATTTGCACTAACAAGAGGGAGGAGTGCCATCCCCACACCGCCTTTCTATTCTCATTGCTGCCATGCACATTGGAATGTGCACTAATTGAAGTACTCTATGTCTGAAGATTGCGAGATAATAGCCTAATTCTGCTAAATGGTACTTCCTAAAATAGCAAGGAGGATAACCCACCATAATCATTTTAGAACAGCTTACCATGAAGAGAATCAATAAATAAATTTTTTGTGTGAACGCAGATATTTTTAGAACAGCTTACCATGAACAACTAACACATTTGACCTCTAACTCCTAGCTACTAGATGCAGATATTTTTCTGTGAATCAAGTGGTGCTCTGATCTATCTAATCACAATCAACTCTAGCAAAAATTCCCCACACTGGCAGCTTATGCAATCACTTAGCAAAAATTCCCACCACAGAGAAGGGGCGCCCACAGAGAAGAGAGTTACATATTGTTCCTATGTGAGAAAGAAGGAAAGAGCAGGGATGATGGTGGGGAACACTGTTACCTCAGGCAGAGATTAGGTTGGCGATGATCGGAACAAATGGATCAACACGAAAGAACGACGTGGTGTCTGTGTCCGAGGTGGAGGCGGCGGCGGCGTGTGCCAGCTGGAGGCAGTGGCCACAGATCCGGTTGGGGTGGAGGAGGCGGGAGGCGTGTACGTGGCGGCGGCGTCTGCGCGGTGCAGCAGCCTCACCGAACGGAGCGGAGTGTTGGGGTGGCGCTCCTCCTTCGCGGCGACGACTGGCATGCTAGGGCGCTCCTCCTTCGCGACGTGTTGGGGCGCTCCTCCTTCGCGGCGACGAGTGACGAGCGGCGGCGACTGGGATCAAGGAGGGAGAGGAGGAGGATCTAGGGTTTGTTAGAAAGAAACAAGGAGGGATAGGCCGGGCCGAACGGGTATAGGCCCTAAATTTACCCCTGGCGAATATAGGTCTCATATTCGCCAGCGATACACTAACATGCGGGACCCACGGAGCATTACCCCTGGCGAATTCCGACTCAGATTCGCCAGGGATAAACTGCCATGCGGGACCCATGGGAGCGTTACCCCTGGCGAATTGCGGCTCAGATTCGCCAGGGGTAAAATGACACTGTTTTTTTCTTTTTGATTTGTTTTTTGTGTTTCTTTGTGTTTTCTTTTGCTTTGTTTTTCCTTTTGGCTTTGTTATTTCTGTTTCTTTGTTTTCCTTTTTCCTTTCCTAACTTTAATTATTGTGACTAAGAATATGTGATAAAAATATAATTGATAAATATCATTAGCGTTTCCATGCATTATTAATTATTGGAGATCGATACATATGTTTTGTAAACTTATACATCATTAATTGGAGATTGATACATATCATTAGCGTTTCCATGCATCACACTCATCTTCGTCTCCGCGAATTGCCTTTCTTGGTTGTCGTTGTTGAATACTTGACCCCCATATCGTGACTTCTTCTTGTGTATAGAACACCTGTCCTAGGTAGCCTAGTCCTGCTTCTTCTTTTGGTGTATGTTGCATCGTCTTCATCGGATTCTTCCATCATTGGGTCTCCTACGAGGTCGTCAAAGTCTTGCTCGTCGGCGACTCCATCCATTCCGACGAGGGCCCTTTTTCCACTCCTTACAACAACACGACTAGGCCTGGACGGGTCGGTTATGAAGAAGCATTGCTCCACATGCCTAGCCAGTACCCATGGCTCATTTTGCGTGGTAGGGTTCTTGGTCTTGGATTTATTGGCTTCGGGCATACACATAGTGGTGAAATATTTGTCTTCTTCTGTGATGTTTGTAGCCCATCTGACACGGAACATCGGAAGCTTCTCACCCATGTAGTCAAGCTCCCAGATTTCCTCGATCTTTCCGTAGTATCTTTTCTTCTCTTCACCCGTGTAAGACACCATCGTTACAGATGAGTTCTGATAATCGCCTTCTTTGTCTCTTTCCTCCGTGTAGAATGTGTACCCGTTGATGTCGTATGCATGATAAGTCATGAGGTTGGGCGCGGGTCCATATGACAAGGCGAGTAACATTCTGTCGCTCTCAGAGGTCATTGGCGGGGGATTGGCATCGATCTGGTCTTTGAACTAGCGCGCGAAAGAGGAGTTGTGTGCTCTAAATATCTCTTCTTCCGTCATCGGCTTGCATGCACTATTCTTGATCATGGTTTTGTGCTCTTCCACCCAAGGTTTGAGATCTTCAATATGTTGTAGCGCTACTAAGTGGGCCCTATTGAAGTCGGCTCTCCGACCAGAGCAGTCTACATCCATTGCCCTCTTGCCAGTGTTGTGGCCTACTACTTCAAACCTGCCAAGGTGCTTGTTTGCGGGCAAACCAACCGGTGTGTTCTCCTCATTTAGATAGTTCTTGCAGAAAGAGATGCACTCTTTGGTGAGAAAGCCCTGGATGATGCTTCCATCTGGATGTGCCCTGTTATGAACGTGTGCTTTGATGATCCCGTTCATTCTTTCTAACGCCATCATGTTGTGCAAGAATGCAGGCCCGAGATCCTCGATATCATCCACTATATGGACCAGCAGATGGACCATGATGTCAAAGAATGCGGGCGGGAAGTACATCTCAAGATCGTTTATGATGGTGACGATCTCTTCTTGCAGCCTCCCTAGTTTCTTCACTCTTATCGACTTTCGAGTGATGACGTCAAAAAGTGACAGAGGCCAGTAAGTGTTTGACGGACGTGCGGTTCCATTATCCCTCGGATTGCTATCGGAAGTATCTGCGTCATCATGATGTGACAGTCATGAGACTTCATCCCGCTGAAGATTTTTTTGTTTGGGTCCAGGTATCTGCTTATGAGCCCTGCGTAGCCTAAGGGAAATCTGACTCCCAGGAGGCACTTGAACATCTGGTCTACCTCGTTGGGACTTAGAGTGAAGCAGGAGGGGGCGAGGCTGCATGATTTCCCTTGCTGATCTCCTCCACCGATGGTAAGTGAAGCTCTTTCCTTATATTTAGGGCCATTAGGTCATTTCTCGCTTTCGGCCCATCTTTGGTCCTATCTGGCATGTTTAATAGAGTGCCGAGCAAGCTCTCGCACACATTCTTTGTGATGTGCATGTGATACGTCCAATTTGCATCACTATTGTGTATCATAATTTACTGTTATTCATTGATATATTTCATATTTAGACATGATACTTATGTTATTTCCTTTGCTTTCACATGTTTGATGGTCATCGGAGGAGCTGCTGTCGGAGTCAGGAATCTGCTGGAAAAATGACCATCAGGAGACCATATTTTGAAGATCAGGAAAATTCCAGAAAAATACCCAGAAATTATAATTTCCCAGAAGACTTACGGAGCCAGAAGGAGGAGTCGAGAGGGGCTAGGGCTGGCCCACACGCTAGGGCGGCGCGGCCAGACCCCTGGCCGCGCCAGCCCTGTGTGAGGGGGCCCTGGCCCACCTCTGGTCTCTTCCCTTCGCGTACATGATCGTCCCCGAAAACCTAAGTCAGGGGGGGTTCAGAGTTAGACACAGCCGCCTCTGCGGGGCGGAGAACACCAGAGAGAAAAAGCTCACCGGCAGGGAGAAATCTGCCGGGGAAATTCCTTCCCGGAGAGGGGAGATCGTCGCCATCGTCATCACCATCGCACTGGACTTCATCGGGATCATCATCATCATCATCTACATCACCAGCACCTTCATCTCCACCATCACCTCGCCATCCCGCTGTAACATCTTGAGTTGGATCTTGTTATATTCATAGGGGAGACTTTCCCGGTGTTGATTACTCTTGTAGTTGATGCTATTGAGTGGAACCATTGAATTAAGGTTTATGTCCAGATTGTTATTTACCATTATTTCACCTCTGATCATGATCCATATGATGTCTTGTGAGTAGTTCGTTTAGTTCTTGAGGACATGGGAGAAGTCAAGATGTTAGTAGTGAATTATTGTTGAGAAATATTTAATGGTTTGATATTGTTGTGGTGCTATTTCACTAGTGGTGTCATGTGAACGTCGACTACATGATACTTCACCATTTATGGGCCTAGTGAGATGCATTGTGTATTTGGTCACCGACTGTGGGGTTGCCGGAGTGACAGAAACCTAAACCTCCGTTGGGAAACCATTGCACCAGGGAGCGTAGGATCCTAGATCTTAAGGCTGTGGTTAGATTTATCTTAATTACTTTCTTGTATTTGAGGATGCTTGCAAGGGGTATAATCACAAGTGTGTATTTATCCTAGTAAGGGTAGTGCGCTAGCACAGGTTCACCCCCATAACACTTACCAAATCAATAAATACTATTGGCTCTATGAAGCGAAAGCTCTTGACAGAAACCTCCCGTGTGTCCTCGAGAACGTTTGGTTATTATAAGAACACAACCGGCTTGTCCTTTGCTGAATAAAGGATTGGGCCACTTGCTGCAATTGTTACTACTGTCTTCTATTTACTCGCACTTTATTTACTCGTATTACCAAATACTCCTGAAAACCTGTTTGCTAGTATTTACAGTGATTCCTTGATCAAAACTGCTCATCAACACCTTCTGCTCCTCGTTGGGTTCGACACTCTTATTTATCGAAAGTACTATGATACACCCCCTATACGTGTGGGTCATCAAGACTATTTTCTGGCGCCGTTGCCGGGGAGTGTAGCGCTATTGAAGAGTGGAATTAGTAAAGGTAACCGTCACTGTGAGTATTGTTTTATTTTGTCTTTTATTTTTGTTCTGCTATGGAGAACTCTCCATTTGGTTTCCTATTTGGAAACACATCTACTACTGCTACTGCTGCTGCTGCACATGCGGAGGAACCACCACCGCCGCCGCCTGCTAAAATTGATCCTTTTAAAATACCTATGAAAATTGTTGGGCGTATTATGGATAACTGCTATTCAGGAGATGGAACTGTCCATCCGGGTGATCACTTATTATTTATACATGAATTATGCGAGTTGTTCAGGTGTGCAGGTATTTCACCAAGCCAGGTCAAGAAGAAATTATTCTCTATATCATTGAAAGGCAGAGCTGAAGAGTGGTATCGACTACTCCAAGATGGTCCATCTATGGCATAGGAGGATATTGTGCCTCTGTTTTATTCCAAGTTTTATCCTCCAAGTGAAATTCATAAAGACCGTAACAAGATATATAATTTTTGGCCTCATGATGGAGAGAGTATTGCCCAAGCGTGGGGGAGATTGAAGTTACTGATGCTCAAATGTCCCATTCATGAGCTCCCCAATAATATTGTTATTGATAATTTTTATGCGCGGCTTACTCTTCCTGATAAGGATTATTTGGATGCTTCTTGTTTTGGATCATTCACTCATATGAAAGAAGATGCCAAGTGGAAACTTCTTGACCGTATAAAAGAGAATGCTGAAGGTTGGGAAAACGACAAAGGTAGGAAGTTAGGTATAAACTATGATTATGAATGCATTAAATCTTTTATGGGAACCGATGACTTTCATAGTGTTAGAGCTGCTTATGGTCTTGATTCCCAAATACTTGCTAATTGTCTTAAGGCCTTTGCTTCCTATATTGATGTTCCAAAGAAAGATTGGAACAAATATCATGCGCCTTATAAAGACTCTATTAGTCATATACCTGCTGCAGCTACAGAAGTTTGTACGGTTGATAGCATCATTCCTGAACCTTATATTGAGAAGACACCCTTCCCTGCTAAGGTAAAAAAGTACTCTACTTTGGTAAGTGTGTCCAATAAAAGTACTAAGAAAGCTGCAGAGCCTGATGAGCAAATTACTATTAAGTCTCCTATTGCTATATTGAAAGATCTTGTTACTAAAGATGTGGGAGATGAATATATTCTTTTTTGTGAAGATGCTTCTAACATTCTCTCGCATCCTAAAAAGCACAGGAAAGCAAGTGTTCCTGTTATTTCTGTCAGGATTGGAGATCATTGCTATTATGGTTTATGTGATATTGGTGCTAGTGCAAGTGCTATTCCCTTAGAGCTTTATAAAGAAATTATGCACGAGATTGGCGCTTGTGAACTTGAAGATATTGATGTGGTTGTTCAGCTTGCTAACCGAGAGACTGTTTGGCCTCTTGGTATTGTTCGAGATGTGGAAGTTCTATGTGGTAAGACTAAATACCCTACTGATTTTCTAGTACTTGGTAAGGAGGCTAGTACAACTTGCCCTATTATTTTTGGTAGACCGTTTTTGAATACTTGTGGCGCAGTGATAGATTGTAAGAAGGAGAAATTTTTTACTAAGTTTAATGGAGAGTCTTATGAGTTTAATTTTTCCAAGTTTGCTAAGACTTCTTATGAAAATGACACGCCTAATGAAAATTTTCGAGTTGAGCAGCTTGCTTCTATTGCTCTTGCCCCTAATAATGCCTTGCAGCAATTCATGGAAGATCACGAAAGTGATGTTTTTAGCAAGGAAAGAGAAGAGATTGATGATATTCTTCTTCGTCAACCACCATTACTCAAGCATAATCTACCTGTGGAGGATCTTGGTACCACTTTGCCGCCTAGAGAAGATCCTGTGTTTGAATTAAAACCTTTGCCTGATGACCTCAAATATGCTTATATTGATGATAAGAAAATATATCCTGTTATTATTAGTTCTAAACTTTCAGGAAAGGAAGAAGAAAGATTATTGGAGATATTGAGGAAACACCGAGGAGCTATGGGATATACTCTTGATGATTTAAAAGGGATTTCTCCTACTTTATGTCAGCATGCCATTAATATGGAGAAAGACGCGAAGCCAGTTGTAGAGCATCAACGCCGCTTAATTCCCAAGATGAAGGATGTGGTAAGGAATGAGGTATTAAAACTCCTTGATGCTGGTATTATTTATCCTATTGCTGATAGTAGATGGGTTAGTCCTGTTCATTGTGTTCCTAAGAAAGGAGGTATGACTGTTGTACCTAATGAGAATAACGAGCTTATTCCTCAAAGGGTAGTTGTTGGTTATAGAATGTGCATTGATTATAGGAAGGTAAACAAAGTTACTAAGAAAGATCATTACCCTTTACCGTTTATAGATCAAATGCTAGAAAGGTTGTCTAAGAAGACTCATTTTTGTTTCCTTGATGGTTATTCTGGTTTTTCTCAAATTGCTGTTAAGAAGGATGATCAAGAGAAAACCACTTTTACTTGTCCTTATGGAACTTATGCTTATAGACGTATGCCTTTTGGTTTATGCAATGCTCCTGCTACTTTTCAAAGATGCATGTCTGCTATTTTTCATGGCTTTTGTGAAGAAATTGTGGAGGTCTTCATGGACGATTTTTCCGTCTATGGAACTTCCTTTGATAATTGTTTGCACAACCTTGATAAAGTTTTGCAGAGGTGCGAAGAAACTAACCTTGTTCTTAATTGGGAGAAATGCCACTTTATGGTAAATGAAGGAATTGTCCTTGGACATAAAATCTCTGAAAGAGGTATTGAAGTTGACAGAGCAAAAGTGGAGGCAATTGAGAAAATGCCATGTCCAAGAGATGTTAAAGGTATTCGTAGTGTTCTTGGTCATGCTAGTTTCTATAGGAGGTTTATTAAAGATTTCTCTAAGATTTCAAAGCCCCTTACCAATCTTCTTCAAAAGGATGTACCATTCGTCTTTGATGATGATTGTAAGGAAGCTTTTGAAACTCTTAAGAAGGCTTTAACTACTGCTCCTATTGTTCAACCACCTGATTGGAATTTACCTTTTGAAATTATGTGTGATGCTAGTGATTTTGCTGTTGGTGCTGTTCTTGGACAACGCATAGATAATAAGTTGAATGTTATTCATTATGCTAGTAAGACTCTTGATGCTGCTCAGAAGAATTATGCTACTACTGAGAAAGAGTTTCTTGCTGTTGTTTTTGCATGTGATAAGTTTAGATCTTATATTGTTGATTCTAAAGTTACTATTCATACTGATCACGCTGCTATTAGATATCTTATGACTAAGAAGGATGCTAAGCCTAGGCTTATTAGATGGGTGTTGCTTTTACAAGAGTTTGATTTGCATATTGTAGATAGGAAAGGTGCTGAAAATCCTGTGGCTGACAACTTGTCTAGATTGGAAAACATTTCTTTTGATCCTATTCCTGTTAATGATAGTTTTCCAAATGAACAGTTGGCTGCAATTAATGCAACTTCACGGGACCTTCCTTGGTATGCTGATTATGCTAACTTTATTGTTTCCAAGTATTTGCCTCCGACCTTTATAGCTCAGCAAAGAAGAAAATTCTTCTATGATTTGAGGCATTATTTTTGGGATGACCCACATTTATATAAAGAAGGAGTTGATGGTATTATGAGAAGATGCGTACCGGAATATGAGCAACAAGAGATATTAAGAAAATGCCATAGCAGTGCTTATGGAGGGCATCATGCTGGAGATAGAACCGCACAGAAGGTTCTACAATCAGGTTTTTATTGGCCAACCCTCTTTAAGGATGCCAGAAGGTACGTTTTATCTTGCGATGAATGTCAAAGAGTTGGAAATATTTCTAGACGCAATGAAATGCCTATGAATTACACTCTTGTTATTGAACCGTTTGATTGTTGGGGATTTGACTTTATGGGTCCTTTTCCTCCTTCAAGAGGCTATACTCATATACTTGTTGCTGTAGATTATGTTACTAAATGGGTAGAAGCCATACCTACAAAGAGTGCCGATGGTGAGACTTCGTTAAAAATGCTTAAGGATGTTATTTTTCCTAGGTTCGGAGTGCCTAGATATCTTATGACTGACGGAGGTTCTCATTTTATTCACGGTAGTTTTAGAAAGACTCTTGCTAAGTATGATGTCAATCATAGAATTGCTTCTGCTTATCATCCCCAAACTAGTGGGCAGGTAGAGCTTTCAAATAGAGAGATTAAGTCTATCTTGCAGAAGACTGTTAATAGATCTAGGAAAAACTGGGCTAGTAAGTTAAATGACGCTTTATGGGCTTATAGAACAGCTTATAAGAATCCCATGGGTATGTCTCCTTATAAGATGGTTTACGGAAAAGCGTGTCACTTGCCCTTAGAATTAGAACACAAAGCTTTTTAAGCAGTGAGAGAGCTTAATAGAGATTTTAAACTAGCCGGTAAGAAGAGGTTGTTAGATTTGAGTTCTCTAGATGAGTGGAGAAACGAAGCGTATGAGAATGCCAGACTTTTCAAAGAGAAAGTCAAGCAATGGCATGATAAGAGAATTCTTAAGAGAGAGTTCCATGTTGGTGAGAAAGTTCTGTTGTATAGGTCTCGTCTCAGATTTTTTGCAGGTAAATTACTTTCTAAATGGGAAGGACCATTTGTTATTGTGGAAGTGTACCGCTCAGGTGCTATTAAGATTGCTTCATTGAAAGATGATTCTACACAAGTGGTGAATGGGCAAAGACTCAAACATTATATTTCTGGAGATTCTTATAATGAAGATGTTGATGTTATTGAAACAATTTCTCCGGAAGATTACATCCAAGACAAACTGCAGGAACCTGCAGAGTTCGTTTTCGAATAGGTAACAGTTCTAGTCAGAAAAGTTTCGCGAAAAGTTCTTCTTTTAATATTTTTGTTGTTTTTAATAAATATGAAAAATCACGAGACGAAAACGGGGAGGAAAAGGAGTCCGTGTGGGTCTCACACACGGGTGGCGCGGGCCCACCCCTAGCCGCGCCACCCCCGTGTGAGAACGTCTCGGAACTCTTTTCCGTCCCGGTTTCCTCCTGTGACTTCGTTTCGATGTATAATTTTCGCCTATTTAACCCCCCGGAGTCCTCGAGGTCTATATATCGTTTTCTCGTCGTGTTTTGTTTCGAGCTGTTTCTGTCAAGAATTGCCCTCGACCTTGAAGTTATAATGTCTTCGTCTGGTTCATCCAAAGAGAACCCTCCTGCGAATTCCATCAATCCGTACATGAGGGAACTGAAGATGCATCTGAAGGAGTTGTCGCTCAAGGATGGGGAGTTACAGATTAAAGATGTTCAAGGACCCAAGGGAGAAGGGAGTCTCGAAGCAAGGATGGAAGCACTGGAATAGGAAGTTTTCAAATACAAGAAGATGGCAGAACGCGAGGTGGAAATTATCTATAGAATTAATCAAGAGCTTGTCGCCAAGTACAAGAAAGAGACTACGGAGCTTTGGAAGGATGTCCTCTCACTCCAGGAGACGACTAGCCAATTACAAGCACAACTCTACGACTTGCATAACCAAAATTGTGAGTATGAAGCTAGATTTCATCAAATGAGTGCTGCTGCAAGTTTCAGGATTTTGGAGACCAAGACATCCTTCTTTGATGGGGGACATCTGCCTTGGAAGTACGGCATCGATGAAGATTTGCCGCCACCGCCAAAGGAGTAATTCATCATCGGAATAGGCATCCCCTTGGCTTGTTCCAAGCTTGGGGGAGTGCCGCGGTATCACATCATTACTTTCTGTTCATTTACTTTTCAAGTAGAGTCTTATCATGAATAGAGAAGTTATCATATAGAATAGTTTGCAGTTGGAAGTATCCTCCTTAGTTAGTTATCTTTGTATCCCTTGGTGTGAGTTGCGGTAATGAAATATTAATGAGAAGTTTTATCGTTTACTTTTCGCACACTTTATGTTAGTCTGCAATCTCTCTTATGTGACTAGTCTTGTTGATTGGTATTGGTATCACATTGGGAGCATGAGTAGATTCAGTTGGTTTTGGCAAACCTAGCTTGGTCAGTAGCAACTTTACCTTGAAGTTTGAGTAGAAAAGAATAAAGAAGTGCTTGTAGTACATCACTTCAGTTTTCCTTATGTTTGGCTTATAAGCATTGTTATTCTTAAAGTTAAAATCGTTGTACTTTCAGGGGAGTTTGCATGATTGTTCTTATTATATGTATGTTTGTTTGTTTCATGCAACTCTTATGCTTGCTACCCAACCTTGCTAGCCAAAAACCTGTACTGAGAGGAAATGCTTCTCGTGCATCCAATTCCCAAAAGCCAAGTCACTTCCAAAGAGTCTACTATAAATTCCTATGCATGGTATTTTAAGCCATTCCAAGTAAATTTTCATGTGCTACCTTTCAAAAACTTTCAAACACTTCTCATTTTGTGCCACTGTTTTTAGCTCATGAGGACGTAGTGGATGGGTTTGTTATCTTCCATACTAAATTAAGTACCCCTCGACTAGGCAGCTTCATCTGCTCGTCAATAATTTGGCAAGGGAGCTGGTCAGACCATTATAATCTTAATTCTAAAAGAAAGAAAAAGGCACTCCTCCAATGGATTGTGAAAGTTGGTCGGCACCCGATGGAATCGGTTAGCCATGGTTTGAGAAAGGAAAAGGTGGGGAGGAGTGCCAAGCTATAAAAGAGCACTAAAGTGCCAATTAATCAAACATCTCGGAACCGCTCTCACTTGTTTAGTATGGAAGATATCAAGAACTCCGTTGCTAGTCGTTGACAAAAGCAACCACCTCTCAAAACAAATTTTCACCTCTGTTTTACAAATGAAAAGCTCTAGCACATGTTTAATCCCTGCTTCCCTCTGCGAAGGGCCTATCTTTTACTTTTATGTTGAGTCAACCTATTTCCCTCTATCTCAAGCAAGCATTTGAGTTGTTATGTTTCACTCATCCATATGTTGATCCGTTTAATCATGTTTATTATCTTCCTTGTTTTTGTATAATGCTTTTGTCTGAAGGAATACATCTTTGAAAGCTTTCTTTGAATGCGAAAGTTTACTTTGTTGAGCATATAGTCTCTACTATATTAGCTCTGTTTTAAAAGGCTCCGTTTAAAAGAGAGAATAGTTTGTTCTCCATTCTTTGACCAAGAACTAAGGTTTGCCATTGCCAATTATAATTTACCTTGTGCATCTTTACATGTGATTCCCTTTTACCTATTGCAAGCTTACATCTTATAGAGGGAAGTTGCTGTCTATTATAATTTGTGCCTTAGTGAATGTGATGCTTCTTGTTCGTATTTTGATTATCGACACTTCACTCCATAAACCTGTGGTCATGTTTACCGAGTTTAGTTTTCGCTTGGGGACAAGCGAGGTCTAAGCTTGGGGGGGTTGATACGTCCAATTTGCATCACTATTTTGTATCATAATTTACTGTTATTCATTGATATATTTCATATTTAGACATGATACTTATGTTATTTCCTTTGCTTTCACATGTTTGATGGTCATCGGAGGAGCTGCTGCCGGAGTCAGGAATCTGCTGGAAAAAGGACCATCAGGAGACCATATTTTGAAGATCAGGAAAATTCCAGAAAAATACCCAGAAATTATAATTTCCCAGAAGACTTACGGAGCCAGAAGGAGGAGTCGAGAGGGGCTAGGGCTGGCCCACACGCTAGGGCGGCGCGGCCAGACCCCTGGCCGCGCCAGCCCTGTGTGAGGGGGCCCTGGCCCACCTCTGGTCTCTTCCCTTCGCGTACATGATCATCCCCGAAAACCTAAGTCAGGGGGGGTTCAGAGTTAGACACAGCCGCCTCTGTGGGGCAGAGAACACCAGAGAGAAAAAGCTCTCCGGCAGGGAGAAATCTGCCGGGGAAATTCCTTCCCGGAGAGGGGAGATCGTCACCATCGTCATCACCATCGCACTGGACTTCATCGGGATCATCATCATCATCATCTACATCACCAGCACCTTCATCTCCACCACCACCTCGCCATCCCGCTGTAACATCTTGAGTTGGATCTTGTTATATTCATAGGGGAGACTTTCCCGGTGTTGATTACTCTTGTAGTTGATGCTATTGAGTGGAACCATTGAATTAAGGTTTATGTCCAGATTGTTATTTACCATTATTTCACCTCTGATCATGATCCATATGATGTCTTGTGAGTAGTTCGTTTAGTTCTTGAGGACATGGGAGAAGTCAAGATGTTAGTAGTGAATTATTGTTGAGAAATATTTAATGGTTTGATATTGTTGTGGTGCTATTTCACTAGTGGTGTCATGTGAACGTCGACTACATGATACTTCACCATTTATGGGCCTAGTGAGATGCATTGTGTATTTGGTCACCGACTGTGGGGTTGCCGGAGTGACAGAAACCTAAACCTCCGTTGGGAAACCATTGCACCAGGGAGCGTAGGATCCTAGATCTTAAGGCTGTGGTTAGATTTATCTTAATTACTTTCTTGTATTTGTGGATGCTTGCAAGGGGTATAATCACAAGTGTGTATTTATCCTAGTAAGGGTAGTGCGCTAGCACAGGTTCACCCCCATAACACTTACCAAATCAATAAATACTATTGGCTCTATGAAGCGAAAGCTCTTGACAGAAACCTCCCGTGTGTCCTCGAGAACGTTTGGTTATTATAAGAACACAACCGGCTTGTCCTTTGCTGAATAAAGGATTGGGCCACTTGCTGCAATTGTTACTACTGTCTTCTATTTACTCGCACTTTATTTACTCGTATTACCAAATACTCCTGAAAACCTGTTTGCTAGTATTTACAGTGATTCCTTGATCAAAACTGCTCATCAACACCTTCTGCTCCTCGTTGGGTTCGACACTCTTATTTATCGAAAGTACTACGATACACCCCCTATACTTGTGGGTCATCAGCATGACATCAAGGCAATGAGGCGTACCAAGGATCTTCTAGTACGGCAAGTCCCAAAACACCGACCTCCTTTTCCATACACCCATGAGCGGTTCCACTTCAGCCTTGTTCTTCTTCTCTCCTCGCTTTCGCTTCTTTATTATCTTTCCTCGCGGAGGGCAATTTTTCCAATCTTTCAACAAAATATCGATCTCTACGCCGCTCCTCTTAGGTGGAGGTCCTTCGAGCTCATCTTTACCGTTGAAAAGATCTCCACGCCTTCTCTAGGGATCATTCTTGGGTAACCACATTCGATGCCTCATGTAGACGGTTTTCGAAGATTCGGGATCCTTACCCAGCTATAGAAATGGCATCAATTCCATGCACCTCACACAAGCCTTGTGTCCGTGGCATACCTGGCATGCAATATATCCGTATCCAAGATAGTCCTGCACCGTCGTGAGCAGCGCGACTTTGAGACAGAAAGTTTCTTCCTTGTGGGCGTCCCATGTTTCTACCCCTTCCTCCCACAAGGTGTCTAGCTCTTCCTTCAACAACTCGAGATACAGGTTGATATCGCTCCCTCGCTGTGTCGGCCCTTGAATTAGCATACTCATGTGTATGTACTTCTTCTTCAGGCACAGCCAGGGGGGGATGTTGTACATCCATACAAACACCGGCCAGGTGTTGTGCTTGCTGCTCTGGTTCCCAAACGGATTGAGTCCATCGGTGCTTGCTCCAAGCCTGATGTTCCTTGGATCTCTCCCGAATTCTTCGTAGTACTCCTCGTGTAATGCTCTCCACTGGCTTGAATCTGAAGGGTGCATCAGCACTGGCTCTTCAACCCGTTTTGGATCAAGCAACACCACCACCTTTCCATCCGCATGCCAGAGCATGAGCTTTGCTTCCTTGGGGTCCATGATACCGCTGCAGACAGTGCCTTAGCGAGAAGTACCACACAACTTTTTGAGGAGCCTTCTTGGTCCCTCTCTTGTACCGATCAGCTTCGCACACTGGGAATGTGGTCTCGTCCGTGTGCTCATTCTGATAAATTATGCAGTCATTGACGCAGGCGTGGTATTTTGTGTGCGGCAAATTGAGAGGTCACACGATTTTCTTGGCCTCATTTAGACTACCGGCACACGTGTTATCTTTAGGAAAGCGCTTCTTCAGCCATTGGAAGAGGTCGTCCACGCTCGAGTCGGACCATCCGTGTCTTGCCTTCATCTCCAGAAGATCGAGAGCTACTCTCAAGCGGTTCTCCTCCGGCTCGCGACCAGGTGCGTTGTACAATGGAGTTCTCGAGTCTATCTCCAGTTGCGCTAGCTTAGATTTCCGTCTATCGCCAGCTCTGGCGCCAGTCGATATGTTGTTCATAAGAAGTTCTTGAAAGTGAGGGTCCCGCATGGCTACGGTTAGCGGTGTACACCTGTCCTCGACTTCTATATTTTCCACTTCTTCTTCTACATTGTCGTGGGCGACATCCTCTTCGTCATCTTCATTGCCGTCTTCCTCATTTTCTGATCTCGCCACCCCATCTTGGTCATGATTATCATCTTGGTCATCATCACCCATCCACTGGGTATGGTCCTCCATGAAACTAGACCTGAAGAGGGGGTGAACATGGACCCTAGTTTGCATCTTCGACACGGACACCTTATATACATGTCGTTATTTCGATGCATCTCGGCCATCGCGCGTTGCACGTATCTATCCACATCCCTTTCTCTCATCGTGAATACCATTGTTGCCTGTTACAACAAGAGAATTGATTTGAACGATCGTGTGGAGAAATTTCAGCATGACCTTCCCTAAAAAGGTCATGTGGAGAGCAGGAAATTCGCTGGAATGGAAGTTAATTAACATTCTGGCAAAACATCGGCAACTCATTCTCATGCCATCATGTCTTTCGCTCTTTTATGTATGTACCTATTAGATCGGTATGTATATTGATGTGTCAACCGTTCCTATGAAGTTCTAGATCTAGATCTAGATCTACAAGCATGCATATATTTGGGAGAGATCTAATTTGGTAGAGGGTGAGTGCATGTGGGTAGGAAGAGATTGGCCAAGATACATCAAATATTATTGGTTAAAATAGCTAAATTGGGAGGAGGGAAGTGGGGAAATGAGTTTGGAAGTGGTTTGGCTCGAGTTGCAATAAGTGAAGGAGGAAGATGGGTGGTGGTGGTAGGTGAAGAGCTTTGGCTGGAAATATCCTAGGTTATCCCTGGCGCATACACGCATATGCACTGGGGATAAGACCCAGTATCGCCGGCACATAGGTCGTTGTTCGCCGGGGATAAAACTTATCGCCGGCGCATATCATATCTATTCGCCAGGGGTAATCATCACCCTGGAAGGGGTGGCCCCAGCACACCTTATCCCCGGCGCATACGAGCTCAGTTCGCCGGTGGTAAGTCAAGTATCCCTGGCGCATACGGGCTATATGCATCGGGGATAAATATTCCTAAGGGTCGTCTCAGCCGTTGTGGGCCCACTAGCCAATATTGCTGGCGAATACACTGTTTATGCGCCGGCGATAACAGGGTATCACCAGCGAATATTAAGCTATGCGCCAGGGGTAATTTTACCACTAGCAAATCATTTTAGGGTGCGCCGGCGATAGTCCTGCTGGCTATAATCAATTCTCTACTAGTGGTTGCACCGTGAAGTAGAACTTACATTCCTTGGGTACATGGTTGGTTCCATCGCATAGAAAACAAGTGACCCGAGTCATGGGACATTCTCTAGTGGGGTGACTAGTATTGCAATGGTGGCATTGCTCCTGACAGTCTTTAGGCAGGTGTCCTATTTCTTCGCAGATCTTGCAGGCTAGCAATGTTATCTTAGCTTCATCTCTTAGTTCCTTGCTACCAAGGTTGTTTTGGGGTAGGTTGTTATTGATACTAGCCAAAATCTGGGGCATCATTTGTATCATTTGAGAATGATCGTCCAGTACTTGCTGCATTCCTAGAGGTAACTCTTTGCTATCTGAGTCGATCAAGTTCTGAGTCAAAACTCGCATCAATTCAGCATGTACTTCTACCATCCGTTGTATTGCTATAACCAGCTGAGGTTCGTTGAGACTGTTCTGGTGTGGAAAGTACATCTGTTTGGGGTTTTAGGAAAAGTTTAGAACTTAGCATAGATGAGAATAGATAGAAGGGGTCTAAAGAAGATTCCTACCCAACACAGCAGATCAAGGCAATTCATCTTACAAGCAATATCTAACAAAAATTCATCACATCAAATAGACTAATTTTAAAACGAACGAATACGTATGATCATCCCACAAGTCGGTATGACCATAAACATTTATTATACATCATTGCCTATTAAAAGTCTTAGGTGGAGGTCCAACTAAAGTTTCTTGGTTCCCTTTTATGTAGGTCCATTGTTCTGGTCCAGCTGCTTCTTTAGGTCTGCAATCTCATCATCCTTGGTTATGATGAGGTCTTCTTGAATACTAAGCTCAAATGCCAACTGTGCCATGTCACTTTGAAGTTGACTTATGGTTTCCTTCAATATAATAGTATCCTCCTTTTCTTTCTTGAGGTCTTTCTGGGTATTATGAAGTCTCCACTTGAGTATTTCTCCAAGTTCTTTTATTGCTGACCAAGTAGCACATCTTGCAGAGTCAAAGAATGATGTATGCATCTCGGAGTTGGTGAACATCCAGAGTCCCATATTCTTGTGGTCGTCTTCTTTATCCTTATATAGGTGGAGTTGTACCCACCAATATTCTTGACCTTCATCAATCACAGGAAATCCCTTGTAAACAGTTTCTCCTTGCATTCTCATGCTTAACATGAGGTTCTCCAGTGCTTTGGGAAAATCAGTCTCATATTTCGGGGTCATGGTCATCACGGGTCCTTTCTTGATGGATTCGTGGATGCTGGTCATCTAATTTTTTTGAAAGCAAAGTTGTGTAAAACAAATGAATGTGATAAGTCTTATGAGGAGAGATGTTAGACTGGAATGTAGATAAATTTTATCTATGTAAACTGAAATGGAGATTTTTCTTATAGAGGGAAAGAATCCTAGGGCTTCCTAGTCTATTCTAAACCTAGGGTCTCGATCCTACAGGCAACACTATGCTCTGATACCATTCTGTAACGCCCTACCTTTAGAAAAAGGCAGAACTCATGTGTTAATGTGCTACTCCCTAGATCACTGATAGCACCACAGTACAAAATATAGTAATCATTGCAATAGTATCAAACATTACAACGCAAATCCAGATACATAGGTCTTCAACCTTACGAGTACACAGCATAAGCATAGTAGCAATGAGCCTCCATCTTCATCATGTGCCACAGGCAGACATGTTGGAATGTAGACTCGAGATCCTACTAATCGTTCCTCATCCAAATAACCTGCACGTTTTAATATGCAACCCCCAATAAAAGGGGTTAGTACTTATGTTGTGTACTCGTAAGGTTGAAGACCTATGTATCTGAATTTGCGTTGTAATGTTTGATACTATTGCAATGATTACTATATTTTGTACTGTGGTGCTATCAGTGATCCAGGGAGTAGCACATTAACACAGGAGTTCTGCCTTTTTCTAAAGGTAGGGCGTTATAGCTAGTATCATAGAAACAAAGAGAAAGGAACATCAACGTTTACGGTTCAACGACAAAGATCTTCGTAGAATGCATATGGATTATTATGGATCTCCAGATCCCCCTTTTGATCATCTATTGGAGAGAGTTCTCGATAATGTCTGGAGTGTTCTCGAACCGTTGGGTAACACAGTTAAGGGATCATACATGTTTAAGATGGTTTTTGGTTATATTCGGAAACATCGGAGTGTTGACATAAGAGAGAAGGAAAAGTTCCAATATAGTCTGAAAGTCGTTGTGAGGATTCCTAAAGAGTTTCAGAGTAGCGAGGAACTGAATAAAGAGTAACGGATATTAATTAAATGAATTAATATTAATTAAATATTATTTAATGAATAAAAATGAGCATCCCACTTAATGGGCCCCTCCTGAAGGGAGCCCATTAAACCCTAGGGTGGCCCCCTTATTGGATAAGGGAGGGAGGGCGCCATGGGCCATAGACCTAGCTGGCTAGGTTTAGGGTTTTTGGTAGGCAGGGGCCGGCCGGCCTGGCCCCACCCAAACCCTGGCCGCCTTGCCTCTCCCCTTGGCCGTCGCCCTTGTTGTGGCTTGGTGGAGGGGTAAGTGCACCCCCTCCCGACTATATAAAGGAGGGCCTAGGGAGGAGAGGAGCACACAACACGAGCCACGAGCTCTCCTTTCCCTTCTTGGTGCGCCGCCCTCCTCCACCTCTCTCGCCTCTCAATCTCACATGGCCTCCTGAAGGGATACAGAGGAGCGAGACAACACCACCGCTGCACGCTGTCGTGTTGCAGAGTTTTCAGATCCCGTCTAAAGCCATCTACTTCCGCAATCTTGGCTAGATTGGGGATTCCGGGGGTTGTCTTGATCACCATATGTGTGCAAGTACGCGGAGGTGCTTCCATTTGTGACACCAAAGTCGTTGCACCAAGTTCTTTGACGACTTTGAGGTTGGCTACGTCGGCTTCATCAACAATGCTTGTGCGGGCACGTAAATTTCCGCGTTTGGTCTCAAAGGGTATGTTACCGAAACACCAGTTGATCGTTACAATATTACTAGTAGATAGATCTTTGGAAAATTCAGGGTTGCATAGATAATATTTTTTTTATTAGCATCGAACCCCAACATCATCACCCCCCTTCACCTAGATCATCCGCGCCATGAAGCCAATATACAATATCGCTTTGATACCACTTGTTAGCAAAATACACGATTAGATCATTTCCGAAAGTAGATGTGATATGATGTTTGGTAACATAGTCCAACGATCAATGCCTACATATATGGGGCATGCTTAACGGATGCTAAATCCTCCCCCAACTACTATTATATTACCGTCGAAGACAAGTCTGCAAAGGTGATACAAGCACTTCATATGTACAATGCCACATCAGTCCAGCATCCCTGCCATGGGCACCAGACCATCCCTAAAAACTTGATATTGTGTCTGACGTACCTTGCATCTAGTATATTTTTACTACCCAAGTGACTTTATAGACCTAGGTTATAGAGTTTGACTCCAACACGTAACCTACCCATGTATTCGAAACAACTTCAACGTGTGTTTTAATCAATTGATTGTGTCCCACATGTCAACCCTTGTACATGTACATGCATGTCTATACTTATGAGGCAATTGACAACCACAGGGACACACTAAACAACCCCTTAAGTATAATTCACAGCTCAATTAACCAAGATCACTAAACCATTTTTAGTGACTACATCCACTTGGAACAATAGAAAATTATGCATATACCTAAACAATTACTAGAGAGAGGCAAAACTATATATCACTCTTGAATAACATAAATACACTTACAGTGTGGTATACAACTTCATTTCTTGACATATTGTAAATAAATAATAAGGTTATGAATATAAACAAACCGTTACACATGAACAAATGAAAGATGAAATACTTAAGATAGTACAACATGACAGTTGTATAAAATTATAGGTGCTTAACTCTTTCCAACCTTAAACAAAGCAGCAACATCTGGAGATGGACTCACGCCCCTAGTATTTCACTTCCTAAACTTGCTGTGCGGATTGTCCAATAATTTCTTGGATCTGACGTTCTACTTGCTTCATATCTGGGCGTTCTTCGTGCTTAGGTTTTAGACACTCCACAGCAACTCCACAAACCATTTCTAAGAGCTTAATATCCTCCTCTCTTGTAATGTCGTTGTCAATAAAGTTCCTTGTTCTTTTCTCAAGGCAAGCTTGAACAAAGTTAACAACATAGCTCCTGTTGTCATCATATGTTGCAGCACGCCTTGTGATAAGCTCAATGAGAACAATACCGAAACTATAGACATCATTCTTTTGTGTAACAATACCTTGCGCCATGTACTCTGGAGCTATGTAACCCTTGTCCCCGATGACCATATCAGTTGCCTCGGCTTTTCCTCTTGGAAGAAGCCTTGATGTTCCAAAGTCCGAAACTTTTGGTGTGAAAGTTTCGTCAAGAAGAATGTTGGCAGATTTGACATCACCATGACGAATACCATTCTCCACTGCAGAGTGCATGTATGATAAGCCCTCGGCTGCACCGGCAGCAATCATTAGACGTGTGTCTACTGAAATTTTCTCTCCCTGTTTAAAGAGAACATCATATAGACTCCCATTTGCGACGAACTCATACACCAACATTGGAACATCCATCTGTAAGCAACAACCTAGGAGCCTGACAATGTTCTTATGCCTCATCCCAGATTGGATTATAACCTCATCAATGAATTCCTTTCGTCGATCATCGTCAACTTTGATGGTCTTCTTTATTGCAACTTTCTGCTCATCTTTGAGAGTCCCCAGGTAAACCTTACCGAAGTGGCCTTCGCCAATGGCATCCTTGTAGCTTTTTGTTATATGTTTCAACTGCCTCTTTGTATAGATCCTTATATTCTTTACACCTTTTAGTATTGGACCGCCATTTTGTTCATAGAACCTTTTCAGGGTTAGAAGTTGATAGGCCATAGCTATGAGGATAATCACAACAACTAAGGCAGCAATGCCTACAAGAGTGGAAAGCAGAGAAGGTTAGGATTTGAATGTTTTAATTGTTTTATGTATATACTGACCAGCATAGTTGTTGGCACGCAAAACTGCCGCGCAACACCAGGATAATCGCCGTGCTTTCGTGACGACGAACGGATGCTTTCCGAGCAAAGCAACAAAGATCCCCTCGCTTTCGTGGAGAAGAGACGACCGCTTTTCAGTGCAAAACGGCAAAGATGATCCAAACCCTAGGGCTGCTAGGGCATGGCAGAAGAATAGCGATAAAAGAAAGTACGTAAAAGAAATAGCGAAACAAAGTAGGTAGATGTATTCTGTAGATTCGATTGGATCATCTTCTCAATCGGCCGTGTCCTCTTTATATATAGGCGCCGGACTTTGCGTACAAGAAAGAAGCGGTATCGTGTAGGAATAAAAATCCAAAGCTAAACCGAATAGGACTTGTGTCCTTAATTGATTCGGTTACACATATATGAGATACCTGCCTAGTCTATTTGCAAGCTAATACGTGACATCTCCAAACCCAGGTCAGGTAGGAATACAATCGAGCCTCCAAGGAAACAATAAAATATTCCGGCAAGGATGCTAATGACAAGAGATAATGAAAGCGACCAATCATGCATATGATTTTTCTTGTTGGGCTTCTTCCTTCCGTGGCTGTAAAACCTTTGCAAATATTCTTCCAGCTTGAACTTGTCCCAGGCAGCAATCGTTGTAGAATATCTCTGAGTTCAGCTAGGACTTGTGCTAGGTATCTGCTAATCCGTGCAAAATCTCTATTATGATTCTTGAAGAATTTATCAGTCAATTAACTTGATCAATGATTAAATTAATTTGGCCAATGATATAATTAACTAGCCAAATTGTGCCATCAACAATAGTATAAAGCTTAGATAGGGATGCAGGCGGACGTCCGTTTGGACGTCTCAGGCGGACAAATAATTTTATGCCTGATTTTTGACAGCTGATTACTTGCTAAATAAATTCATTTTCTAGCTGATTACTTACTCTGGCGGCTGTCCGCCAAGTCCACAGGACTGTCCACTTGCATACCTAAGCTTAGATTATATAAGTATTCACTAGTACAAAATAGGATACTAGTGGCGTTGCACATCATCGGAATATTTTAACGTTTTGCAAATATTTTTCATGATGATGGGAGCATATATACTCCCATGTCCCGAGTCAAATTTCTCTGTGCTTCATGATCAACAAATCTTTCTTTTTTTGAGCAAAGTTAATGATCAACAAGATAAGTTTAGAGTTTCATACGAGAGGTTTGTCAGGTTCTCTTGACATAGTATTGGTTATTCCAAGAGTCTCGCATAAAATCTCTCGGCATAGATTTGTTATGCGGAGAACCTTTTCGATGACTCTCCGCATACACGATATATGTCCCAAGAGCCCGATAATAAGCTATATATCGTCTTTTCTACTCTCGGCCGCAAACCTTCTGTTTCTGGTAGTGGTAGCTCAAATTTTCGATTTGAAAAACAAATCTTTTAACTTTAAATAGACTTGTAAAAGTAGCCATGCAGGGATAGCTAGACCGGATCAAGTTAGCAAAGGGAGGCGCTTACCGACGGCAATCCTTGCGGGCAGGGGAAAACTCTGTGTGCAGGATCCATGCTTGCCGTCACCTCTCATTCCGGAATTGCATGGACACTCGTAGCCTCCCAAGGTGTTCTTGCAGGTGGAGCCGGCGGAGCAAGTGTTCAACTGAGGGAGCTCGCACTCATTGATATCTGGACCGAATGAGGCAAATTAGAGCTAGCTAGGGGGACGTACGGGTAACTATGAACTATGAAGTGAAACAGAAGGAAGTACCTTGGCATCCATTGGAGATGTAAGGGTTGCCGTCGTAGTGCTCCCAGCACTTGCAGATGTAGCCTTTGCCGCCGGCCGCGTTGGCACATGAGCTGTTGCCGCTGACGCAGGCGTAGTCAGCGGGCGGCGGCTGGCCCTCTGCCGGGCACTGTGCGTCCCCGACGGCGAAGTCGAGCACGTAGGGGACGCCTTTGGGGAACCTTTCTGGCAGGCCTTCGAGGTCGGTCGAGGAGAAGATGTACCACGACCTTGCCACCAGCATGCCGTAGGAGCAAGGGAAGCTTCCCCAGGCGGTGCTCTTATCCTGGCTGAGCACCACCATCCAGCCGGCCATACCCAGCGCCTTGTCGGGCAGGTCGGCCTGGCAGCAGCCGGCGCCCATGCACGACCCGTTGGTGGCGTACCGCGCATCCTCGATGACGCTGGTGCTGCAGCTGAGCGTGAAGGGGTCTTTCCACCACGAGGTCTGCATGCCGGTCGTAATCGCAGGCTGCGCTTTGGAGCCGACGCCGATGATGACGTTGCGCGCCGGCGACAGCCGGAACTGGCTCTTCTCGCCCACGCCCGTGAGCTGCATCGTCAGGTTCTGCGCGCTGGTGCTCGTGCGGCACAGAGACGTGAGGTCGCCGTACGCCCATGCCTCGCCCGCCGCCACCGATATGTTGAAGAGCTCGACCTTTGCCGGATTGGGGGAGACGGTCCCAGGTGCGTCGGTGAGGTCGTCGGACGACAAGTCGGCGTCCAGGATCTTGAATGATGTGGTCGCATCCAGGAAGGCGCGAGGGGGCTTGCTGGAATCGTCGCAGGAGACTTGGAAGCCCTCCAGGAAGCAGCCGGGATTCATGCCGAATGGGAATGGGATGCTCACGTCGCCGCACTTGTCCTGGCAGCCCGGCCGTGTGATCGCCCGGTGCCCTTCTTCTGCCCCACCAGCAATGGAGAGCTGCAGGATCAACACAAGGATTACTGCCGATGGCAGCATCTTGGATTGCGTACTGTGTGTCATGAAGGACTACGAGGCTCTAGTTCATCATCTCTGGCCAGACATTCATATGTATATATAGTGTCAATGGTAAACTGCACCTTGCCCCACCCCACCCCACATGCAATATAATTGATTGATGGTAACCGCGCGCAGCTAGCATGTTCCCCAATACTTAGGTGCCGGTGTTGTAAGGTCAGCCATCGGAACAAACGGCTAGCTGTGTGGAAGTGAAATTGAGCAAGTCAAGTGTAATGTCAAAGGTTCATGAAGTCATAGATTAGTGTTGCAATTCGATTAATGCCTGTCACTGCAAATTACAAAACAACAAGGAGCCCATTTGCATGACTAGTGGATTGCTATGAATATAAGTAGTTCACAAGTCAGAGGATGTGGGAGCCCGTACACATGGCTAGTGGATTGCCATGATAATAGTCACCGGGCTTGTAACCAATTTCAATAAGAGTCAAGTGGCTCCAATTAGATGTGTGGGTCTTGATCTTAGCCACATTCACAATTTTCCCATTGAAATATTTAGGCCTATCTCTCTCGGTCAGAAGGCTCAAAAGAATTCACTTTCAATCTTCGGAACATAAGGTGCACTTGTGGAAAACGGGGCTTCAGTCCCAGATTGGTGCCGGGCTTTAGTCCCGGTTGCGCACCCGAGATTAACTAATCGGGACTGAAGTCCCCCTCTTTAGTCCCGGTTGTGTTACGAACCGGGACTAAAGGCTCACCACATGGCAGCTGCCAGGCACGTCGGGTGTCGGACCTTTAGTCCTGTTTCGTAATACGAACCGGGACTAAAGAGCTGCTGCCACGGTAGCGTTTGGGCACTCTTTGTACCGCGGCAGAGAATTACATTTTGTATTTTTCCAGTTATGAACCGGGACTAAAGGGTCTGGGGTCCTACGGCTAAAAAAAGGCGTGGGGCCCGGGGCATTAGTCTCGGTTCATAAGACAATCGGGACTAATGCCTCGGGATATTATGCCTGTTTTCTACTAGTGGTGGCCGCCAAGCTTGTCCCTTGTATTGGAAAGCATGTTCCTATGGCCTGTCACACAAGCCTTGTCAAGTCGGTTCTTACTAGCATCAGTATTTACTACATCACCATTTTGAACATTCCGGTGGACGTGACCATGAAGATTGATTTTATAAGGAGGTCTTTCCTTTGGGTGGCTATTGACAAGGTCACCAAAGGAAAATGCAAAATTAATTGGGAACCGATTTGCAAGACAAAGGAGTATGGATGACTCGGGATCCTTAACCGTGCAAAGTTTGCTTCGGCCCTTCATATGAGATGGCTTTGGAATGAATGAGACGATGTGGTAAAGCCCTGGGTTGGCCTTGGGAACCCTTGAACACCGCAAGACAATGAGCTTTCTCTGGCAACCACAAACGGTCACCATTGGAGATGGGAAGAAAGCACGCTTTTGGGTGGCACCTTGGCTAGATGGGAGAAGGCCCAAGGACATTGCACCTTTCATTTATGAAGGATCAAACCAGAAAAATTGCACCGTCAACAAAGCTATGTATGGTGACTTTTGGATCTATCAAATCAACACCTTTCATGGTCTCTCTCTTGACCACAATGTGCAATTTGCCAACATTTGGGAAATGCTTCATGTGATTCATTTGGACCCCAACTTATTGTTTGGGGTCAATGCTAATAACAAAAAAATATTATCTATGCAACCCTGAACTGACCAAGATCTATCTACTAGTATGTTGTAACAATTAAACCTTCGATAACATACCTGAACAAACATGGGGATTACGCTCCCGCACAAGCGTTGATGATGTAGCCGACATCGCCGACCTCAGGGTCGTGAAGAACTTGGCGCAACGAATCCGCTGCCACAAGGGGCAGCACCTCCCTATACTCACACACATACGATGTTCAAGATGACCCCCAGAATCCCTGATCCAGCCGAGATGCTGAGGTAGACGTATTTGGACCAGATACAAAAACTCCGCAACACGACGGCATGCAATGGTGGTGAAGACTCACCTCATGCGCAGCCCTTCGGCGAGCCACGTGAGGGAGAAGAGAGAGAGAGGTGCAGGGGGCGCACCAGGGAGGAGGGGGAGGCACGTGAATGTTGTGTGTACTCCTCTCCCCTGGGGCCCCTCCTTATATAGGGGGGAGGGGTGCACCCTTGCCCCTCAACCAAGGCACCAAGGGGCGGTGACCAGGAGGAGGCTAGGGCCTGTGGCTAGGGGACGTGGTGCCAGGCCGGCCCGCCCCCACCAACCCTAACCCTAGGGCGCCCCCACCTAACCTTATCCAATAAGAGGGAACCTAGCGCTAAATGGCCTCCCCTCTGGGAGGGGGCCATCAAGGTGGACATCACCTTTATTTAATTAAATAATGTTTTATTAATATTAGTTCACTTAATTAATATCAATTCCATATTATAATTCCCTGCTACTCCGAAACAGCTACCGGAACCCTCCGAACGACTTTCAGATTAACTCGGAACTTTTCCGTCTCTCTTCTTTCAACACTTTGATATTTCTGAATACTACCAAAACCATCTTAAACATCTTTGATCCCTTAAGCATGTTACCCATGATTCGATACCACTCCAGACATTACCGAGAACTCTCTCCGGTAAATGATCATCAGGGGGACCTGGAGGACCATAATGATCCCTATTTATTCTTCTATGAAGATCTTTTATCGTTGAACCGTAAATGTCGATATCCTATCCCTTTGTTTTTTGATACTAGCAATGTTCGAGATCTGATTGTCGGCATCACCATACCTCGTTCAATATCGTTACCTACATTTGCTACTTAACTCGTTCACGTGATATTTCATCCCCATGACCTAGTCACATGTTGCACAATCTCACCAAGTGGGACCCAAGTATCTTTCCGTCCCACGGAAGAATAAATCTCGCTCTTGGTGCATACGCCTCAACCTACTCCATTGGAATACCTGAAGACACCTTTTCAGTCACCCTTTTACGGAAATGACGGTTGATGCAATCAAAGCAGCCCCCGGAAAGTGGTGGTAAGATATGACCTCACGGTCTAAGAATTAGGTTACAACGCTTTCTTATTTTCACAACATGAACATCATGACACGATTGTGTTACAATACTAATATTGGGTATGTCGACCATGGCATTATCTTAATGGCATGATCTCATTATCAATTGGCATAAATGCTCTATGATCTGGAAACCTCGATCATCAGTTGCCCAATGAACTAGTAATTCAAGGATTACTAGGGACTCTTATCTATAATATCTATAAAGTTCATCCCCACTGAAATGCATTTAATGTTTGCAAGCTGAAATCTGGTGTGTCCACATCATCTGAATTATTTCTATCCATCGGATTTAGAATCTATGGTCAAAAAGTTGTTCTTAGGGGCTTCCACACCATCCAATTTTCAACGCCAGCCCACACACGTTCACATCGCATACATCTCAATTAATCTAGCGGATGTATCCTCCTTGCACTGAAACTGTGCTTCCGTTACTCCTTCGATTGCTGAACTGAAGCGGCAGCACCGCAACATGCTCCTTCCATCCGTAGCACTGTGATTCCAAAATAAATTGCCACTTAGAACTGTGACTCCTAGACTGCTACAGCTTCTATCCTCTTCAAATGATGCCCCTTACTATTCCTGTACTTTGTCATATAAATATGGCAACGATCTTTCTCTCCATGGAGTTGTCACCGGGCCAGCTACTTGATTGCTGGTTGATTGACCAGCCCGTTGGGAACCCCAAGAGGAAGGTGTGATGAATATAGCAGCAAGATTTTTCCTCAGTTAAGAAACCAAGGTTTGTCGATCATGAGAGGAGCAAACAAACGACTGAAGGTGATGCTGCTAGCTTGCGACAGCTTCGGACAATTTATATGGCGCCTCGTCCAAGCTTTGCTTTGCTAGCTGCAACGCGGAACCTGCACACAACACAACCAAATACTTTGTTCCCAACTTATGATGAGGTTGTCAATCTCATCGGTTTGCTTGAAACAAAGGGTATGAGCGTATCAAGTGGAAAGTGATAATAGTATGCGAGTAAAGTAAACAGTGCGAGTTAAGTAAACAGGTGATATCAATATAATGGAAATAGGACCGGGATCCACAGTTCACTAGCGGTGTCTCTCCATAAGATAAAATAATATAAGCTGGGTAAACGAATTATAGTTGGGCAATTGATAGAATAAAGAAAACATGCATATGATGAGAGGATCACTATGAGATTTACTCTAGGCATTACAACAAAATACATAGACCGCCATCCAACTGCATCTATGACTAATAATCCACTCACGGGGATATCGTCCGAACACCCCATGAGTATTAAGTTGCGAACAACAGATAATTGCATTAAGCAAAGTGTGTAATGTAAACAAAGCATATGCCCTCGAGCATATGAATGTTGTTTTCCCCCTAGTAGTAACAGCACATCTACAACCTTAGAGGTTTCTGTCACTCCCCCAGATTAAATAGAGGCATGAACCCACTATCGAGCATAAATACCCCCTCTTGGAGTCACTAGCAACTATTCGGCCAAGATAGCTACTAACAACGGAGAGCATGCAAGATCATAAACAACATAGAGATAACAAAAGATAAATTTCAGTACTTCAACTCAAGCACAACACCAATATTCATCGGATCCCAACAAACCAAACATGTAGAATTACATAACGGTGATCTCAATCATATAGGGCAGCTCATGAGATCTAAACATGAAGCACATGGTGGAGAAGACAACCATCTAGCTACTGCTATGGACCCATAGTCCAAGGTAGACTACTCACTCATTGCTCCGGAGGCAAGCATGGCGATGAAGAAGACCTCCGGTGGCGATTCCCCTCTCCGGCAGGGTGCCGGGAAGAGCTTCTGGACCCTCCCGATCTTTGGGTCGACGGTGGCGGCGGATCGCGATGTGTTCTAGAAAACTGATCGGGTACTTAGGTTTCTCTCGTCGGGGGGGTCTTTATAGGCGAAGGAGCATCGTCAGAAGTGGACTGAAGCGGTCTCACACATAGGGGGCGCGGTCCAGCCCCTGGCCGCGCCACCCTGGTGTGAGGGCACCTCGTGGCCCCACTCCATCTCCTCTTTGGTTCTCTGGAAGCTTCGGTAAAATTCTGGGCGACTGGCTTTGGTTTCGTCCTAATCCGAGAATATTTCCTGTGTAGCTTTTCTGAAACACAAAAACAGCAGAAAACAGGGAACTGGCACTGTGGCGACTTGTTAGTAGGTTAGTTCCGGATAATGCATAAAAGTGCCACAAAGTGTAACGAAACACTAAGCAAATGGTGTAAAAACAAGCATGGAGCATCAAAAATTATGGATACGTTGGAGACGTATCAGCATCCCCAAGCTTAGCTCCTGCTCGTCCTCGAGTAGGTAAGTGATAACAAAAGAAATAATTTTTGAGGTGACATGCACCTACACAATCTTGATCATGTATGCAAGCGTTGTGAGCTGGGATCAAAAGAACTTAAAATATGGGCATGAAAGACATAATCTTGATAAAAGAAACTTAGCAACCATGTTATAAACATGAAAATGAACACAAACAAAAGATCATGAAAATGAAACAATGAAAGTCAAACGTGTGTTGAAATCATAAGGAAAAACATACAAATGGTTTTCAACTTGTCCTTTATGGAGGGCAAAACATAAATGCGTAGGACACCTTCAAGTTTAAGAGGGCGACTAGATACAAATAATTTAAGAACAAGTGAAACCAACAATATGAATCAATCAATGAAAACTTTGGGACAATGCACATTATACTAAGAATGACAACTATGCTCTCTTAATGGTGCATAAAGATAGAAGGTGGTGACTCAACATAAAAGTAAAAGAAAGGCCCTTCACGGAGGGAAGCAGTGTTTGCAAGTTTTATAGACCTTCAAAAATTATGGTACTTACCGGCTTTGAGCTCTCATTGCCCCCATCATAAGCATCTTGAATGGTTAAAGTTAATGCGAGAACAATTATGATGCATATGCTTGACAAATCATAAGTTGAAAACCTCGTGTGTCCCGTGAATACGAGTACCCAAACCTCATGCTACTTTACTTATAGTCCCAAGCAAGGCTCTTGTCATTGTAAGTATATACATATCATCGAGAACCGCCAACGGGGTACCTCCGTGCCCGATGACATGGAATAAGCCCACATCAAAATGACAGGACAAGTAGACAATGAACACCTCGACATCTCTTTTATTTACCATTTTTAGCTTTTTATTTTGAGATGCGTCGTCGAATGTCCACTATGGGCATGCTGCAAATTTCCACCATGAATTATGCATGGCTTAGATTAGCGGCCCAGGCGTTTCTCTAACACATATACAAACTCCATGATCCCGCGAGATTCCTAATTCATTTCACACCGCGAGTATCCATAAATAAAAGATCACGATATCAACTCAAATAAGAAGTGCAATGTTGAAAGCTTGCCCCATGATGGCATGGTTGGGCTAATCTCCAACTTACAAATTGCAACCATAACAACTCAACATAAGAGACCACAATGTCAAATTTTTAAGAACGAGAAAAATAAAGTGTGTCATCCGGTTCGTGAGAGCTTTACTGACCAATTTTCGCATAACACTGGTAAGAGTTTAATTTGAAGAGTAGATAAAAGCAAGTTAAATGTACTTTGGCATAGCAAATTGCTATAGGTATGTATGGTGGACACTTTGGCAAACTTGGTTTTTAGGAGTTGGATGTACGAGTAGAGCTCATACTCAGTACAAGGCGAGGGCTAGCAAAAGACTGGGAGCGACCAACTAAGAGAGCAATAACGGCCATAATCATGCAACGCGACAAAGCGACATTAAAAGAAGCATAAGATGTCATCAAAAGTCAAAAACTAAATGATCATAGAGGCTATTGGCGACTTTGTAAGAGTCTAACATGTGTGAGCATGCGCCAAGTCAACCCAAATAAAGCATTAAGGAGAAAACCAAAATAATGCTTCCAAATAATTAAAACAACGCATGATTTTTTCAAAGGCTCATTAAGCAATCTCAGTTATTTGAGACAAGTCATGCTACAACAAAACCACTAAGCATACTATCAAAAAGACATCAAGCACAACATGCAAAAGCCTAGGCCGCAGTCTACACAAGCTCCTTCTTGTACCACTTTTTTGCATAAAGCTTTTTCTCTTTTCCAACACCATTCAAAATTCTTATAAACACCTCTTTTGATGAAAACCAATAAAGACCAGAGGAAAAAATACACCTTGATGAAAAGATATAACAAGATCTAAACACAAATCGAGGCGAAAACGAAAACTAAACGTAGTTGTAGAAAAAGAAGAACACTCGTTGAAACGATAAGAATGAAAAACGGAGTGTTCTTGGCAAATGAAAAGCAAGGCAACCTCTCCAAAAGGAATTTGTTGGGGTCCAACCATTTATTGCAGTAAAGAAAACTAAAATAAACTGAAAGCTAAAACAACTGACGCTCCAAGAAAAACGCATAATGCATGAAGCAATAAAAATATAGTGTCTTGAAAGGTGACCTGATTTTTGCCGATGAAGAAGGGGTACCTCGGGGGCATTCCCAAGCTTTGAGGCTTGTACTTCTTGGATATTTCTTGGGGTGATGCATGGGCATCCCCAAGCTTGAGCTTTTGTCCATTCTTCAAATCATCTCATCACTCTCCGATCCCTACACTTGAAAACTTCCTTCATACAAAACTAAACACAAATCTATTAGCAACATTAGTGTAAGCATAATATATAATCAAATCCTTTTTGCTTCAGGTTTCAACCCAAAACCACCACATATAAAGCATATACTACTGTAGCAACTTCCCCAAAAGTTCCGTGATCAAAAGAACTCAAAAAGAAAGCGATAAAGCGGCAAACACAAATATTGGCAGAAATCTGTCAAAACAGAACAGCTGACAAAGGTCGAATTTTTGAGGGGTTTTCTGTTGCTCAAATCAAAAAGTGTTCAACTAACGAAAGTTTGGATATAACCTGGGGCATATGCACAAGAAATTTTAGGTCCGAAAGATATACATAGAATTTTCACGAATTTTGACGGTGCAGCACCGAAAACTGTTTCAGGACAGCAACATCCCCAAATCTTACCTCACTCAAATTAGAGGCTTCTCTTGGCACAAAAACGAAATAAAAAGGATAAGGAGAGGTTATTACAGTAGTAATAACTTCCAAGACTCAAATAAAAGAAAAAGAACTAAAAGTAAAAACATTGGGTTATCTCCCAAGAGTGCTTTTCTTTAATGCCTTTGAGCTAGGCGCAGAAAATTGTGAATCAAGTAACATCAAGTGATGAAGCATCAATATCAATTGTTTCCTCTAGATCACCACTTACCATACTAGGCACTTTAGAGGTTCCCGAAGATGATTCAACCTGCAAGTCACTCTTAGTTGAACTAAAAGTCTTACCAATCTTAAAAACATGCTGCGGTTTAGGCACAGACATCTTGGGAACATACATAAATTTTTGCTCTTTTCCACCTAAAGCTTTCTCTTTCTTAAACTTAAGAGAAGAGAAAATTGAACTTAAAGTTTCCATGGATTCCTCTAGTTTTCCAATCCTAAGGTTTTGACTATCAAGAGTAGTGCTAGCTTCTAAAACAGTGATTCTCTTACCGATACATTCTATCGCTTCATTAACTCGGCTAGCATTATCAAGGATATTTGGCAAACTTTTTTCTAAAGAGCTAAGCTTTCCCGAAACTTTTTCCAAAGTGACCTCAGTTTTAACAACATGAATAGGTGGTACTCCCACTAAACTTTCAATTAAAGTGCATGCTTCAAGAGCGGGAGTACCCAGAAAATTACCTCCTGCAAGAGTATCAAGAACGTACCTATACCAACTAGTTATACCAACATAAAAATTTCTAAGGAGGATCATGGTAGAATGCTTCTTGGTACACCTATGATGAGAACTGCTAATACGATACCAAGCATCTTTCAAGCTTTCTCCCCCTTGTTGCTTAAAAGTACGAACTTCAACTTCAGGATTACTCATTCTAACAAGACTAAAAACAGACAAGTAAAAACAACTATAAAGGATTCTATTTTTTTGGGTTTTTGATAAAATGAATGCAAGTAAAATAAATAAAGTAAAAGCAAAACTTAAAACAAAGTAAAGGATGTGCGTGCGAAAAACTCCCCTCGCAGAAGTCTTCTACTTCCTCCCCGGCAACGGCGCCAGAAAAGAGCTTGATTGCTGGTTGATTGACCAGCCCATTGGGAACCCCAAGAGGAAGGTGTGATGAATATAGCAGCAAGATTTTCCCTCAGTTAAGAAACCAAGGTTTGTCGATCAGGAGAGGAGCAAACAAACGACTGAAGGTGATGCTGCTAGCTTGCGACAGCTTCGGACAATTTATATGGCGCTTCGTCCAAGCTTTGCTTTGCTAGCTGCAATGCGGAACCTGCACACAACACAACCAAATACTTTGTTCCCAACTTACGATGAGGTTTTCAATCTCACCGGTTTGCTTGAAACAAAGGGTATGAGCGTATCGAGTGGAAAGTGATAATAGTATGCGAATAAAGTAAACAGGTGATAGCAATATAATGGAAATAGGACCGGGATCCACAGTTCACTAGCAGTGTCTCTCCATAAGATAAAATAATACAAGCTGGGTAAACGAATTACAGCTGGGCAATTGATAGAATAAAGACAACGTGCATATGATGAGAGAATCACTATGAGATTTACTCTGGGCATTACAACAAAATACATAGACCGCCATCCAACTGCATCTATGACTAATAATCCACTCACGGGGATATCGTCCGAACACCCCATGAGTATTAAGTTGCGAACAACAGATAATTGCATTAAGCAAAGTGTGTAATGTAAACAAAGCATATGCCCTCGAGCATATGAATGTTGTTTTCCCCCTAGTAGCAACAACACATCTACAACCTTAGAGGTTTCTGTCACTCCCCCAGATTAAATAGAGGCATGAACCCACTATCGAGCATAAATACCCCCTCTTGGAGTCACTAGCAACTATTCGGCTAAGATAGCTACTAACAATGGAGAGCATGCAAGATCATAAACAACATAGAGATAACAAAAGATAAATTTTAGTACTTCAACTCAAGCATAACACCAATATTCATCGATCCCAACAAACCAAACATGTAGAATTACATAACGGTGATCTCAATCATGTAGGGCAGCTCATGAGATCTAAACATGAAGCATATAGTGGAGAAGACAACCATCTACCTACTGCTATGGACCCATAGTCCAAGGTAGACTACTCACTCATCGCTCCGGAGGCAAGCATGGCGATGAAGAAGACCTCCGGTGGCGATTCCCCTCTCCGGTAGGGTGCCGGGAATAGCTTCTGGACCCTCCCGATCTTCGGGTCGACGGCGGTGGCGGATCGCGATGTGTTCTGGAAAACTGATCGGGTACTTAGGTTTTTCTCGTCGGGGGGTCTTTATAGGCGAAGGGGCATCGTCAGAAGTGGACCGAGGCGGTCTCACACATAGGGGGCGCGGCCCAGCCCCTGGCCGCGCCGCCCTGGTGTGAGGGCACCTCGTGGCCCCACTCCGTCTCCTCTTTGGTTCTCTGGAAGCTTCAGTAAAATTCTAGGCGACTGGCTTTGGTTTCGTCCAATTTCGAGAATATTTCCTGTATAGCTTTTCTGAAACACAAAAACAGCAGAAAACAGGGATTGGAACTGTGGCGACTTGTTAGTAGATTAGTTCTGGAAAATGCATAAAAGTGCCACGAAGTGTAACAAAACACTAAGCAAATGGTGTAAAAACAAGCATGGAGATGAACGAGAGGAGGAGAGCAGGAAGAGTGGAGGGCGCCGTTTAAGTGCCACATCTTTGGCTTCTTTGCCACCATGCCAGCCACAGCATAACCTGATTTCATCCGATGAATCCAATTGCCATGCCAGAATCGAGCAGATCTATTGAGACCGTGAGAATTCTGCAAGGGCGAGGATTTTCTTTTCCATTTTCAGTTGATGTCATGTACAGTTGAGTTTGGATGCTAACCCATATTCCTTTCTTTTGTATGTGCAGCTATCTGGTAGCTACTTCATGGAGCGTCTATGCATATATCGTGTTTGGCTGACCTGTTTATTGATACGCTAATAAGGTCAAGGGCATTGCAATCTATTTCTAGGCCTACCGGGTTCATATATATGATGAATGACAAAACCGGAGAACTAATTAAGATATCGATATGTGCATCATGATCACGATGGTTGATTCTATCTCTTTGTGGTAATGGTTCTTTGGATGATCTCGGAAAGGTGAAGCAGTTTGTTGATTGCAGCTATACAATGAATGATGGGATGTCTTCCTACAAAGTATTATTAGTGACAGTGAGTCTGCAGTGCGCAGTTTTCTGGGGTTGTCAAGAGAACATGTGCATTTCGATCAATATTTAACTGAAGCATTTAACGATTCATTCAATTTAGTTTACTCATAATTTATGAACTTTGGTTGGTTATGTCCTATACAATGGTGCGCCAGCCGATTCCAGTCCATATCTATCTTTCATATGAGTGTACAGTCGAACAGCTTACATCCTAAGAGTTGGAAGGCTATCTCAAGTTTTCTGTATACTCCTACTTATCTCACTAATCATTTTTTACATATCTAATAATTCTATTTTTCCAAAGAAGCATGTGAAACTTTCACTAATCTTCAAATTCCCAACTATATATATAGTTTACTGGCTTCACATATGTTACCATATTTTTTTACACAAATTCACTTAATTGGTCATGTTTTTATTACATGGAAAATTAATTTCAGATTAAAACTTGGTTCATAATACATTTTTTTTTAAATGTTCAAATGTACATTTTCTTTGTCACTTCCTTCAGTATACATTCCTTAGTCCTACTTATGTACATTTTTTAAATTTTTCCGCAGCAACACGCGGGGTGTCACCTAGTTTATTTAATACCACACATGTATAAATGTTTCTAATTGACATAGTTATAGCATAGTATTAAACTTATTATGAACTAATGATATGTGCAAATAAACTCTTTATTATTTTCCTCTAGGGCATATATCCTCCAGTTTCCCACTTGCACTAGAGTACAAATGATTCACCCGCATTTTGTTACTAATCATGGCACCATATCATACATATGAGTCCTTGATCATGCTTGCTCGTGAGAGAGGATGTTAGTGATTTGTACAACTCGGACCTATTATATCCTTGCAGCTCCTCACCTAATTTGACATAATTCCATCATAGAATGATGTCAATAAAGTATGTTTTTGGCAGAAGAGTAAGACTTTGTATTCTAGCGTTTGCAGTGGCATTTGATCAATCAAGTGGACTTTCACAAAGCCATGCAAAAATAGATACACACTCATCTAGAAAACGAACTTTCTAAACCAAAACATCATACTTTCCACTTCCCAAAGTAGCTTCTAAGTATTTAATTTATGTAGATTTAATCGAAACTTGCATGAATGCAAATTTTGATTACTAACCATGCTTCTGTAACCTAAGCCTTTACCTTGCAGGAGTTTTCCAAATTTCTAAACTCAGTGAACTTTCACTTTCTTTTAGAACTATATCCTTAGTTCTACTTGGAACATGCATGATGAACTTTTCCTTCCATTCAATGATTCTCAAATCATTTTTAGAATTAGTTCTTAAATTAAGGACTCTGGTCACATTATGTCATGTACATAACATGGTTTTAGATGACGTAGACAACGTGGCACATGTATTAACCATTATTATGATATTGAGTTTCAACTAAATGTTTCTCTTAGTCATTTAGTCAAGACTTTTGACTTTCATTCTGGACCTGATTGGAGTTTCGACTAAGATACATTCCGACTTAATATATTATCTCAAATTAATTCTAATTAATAATTATGATACCAATTACAGCATTCATAGTATGTCATTCACATACAAGAATGTTGTCATAGCTCCCACTCAAAAATATGTCCTCTACATATAATGTAAGGAAACTATTTATTTTCTTGCTCCTACTCAGTTTAATATAAATAAACCCTCTCGATATTTTGTATTTTTCCAAAGTCCTTTGGCCATGCATCAAATTGAGATTTCTTAAATGCAAGGTACTAATTTCCAAAAGACTTGTAAAACATTGCTTTTTCTCAAACGAATTTTAAGAACTTGCAGATCTGACAATCTAATGGGTTTAATTACCTAAAAGACTTCAAGCATCGCTACATTTTGTACTCAACCCATTGAATTTGTCTAAACACCTTTTATGACAAATTGAGCCTTTACATCTTTCTTTAAAGTTTTATTTCTTACTTATAATCTTTCATTAACCGGTGGATTAAGTAACACTTTTACTTAATAAGATCAAGTACTCTCAAATCTTATATTTTAACTTAGGATTTTAATATGACTCTAAGTGATTTCTTGTATTTTGGCCCGCCATCTTTTCTTGATTGTTCGTAGGTATGTCTTATTCCAATAACATGACAAGTAAATCACGAATTATATTTTACGATCAGGCACAAAATTATTCATGCATCCTATTTCAATAAAGGACTTTAATTATATGAACAATATAATTAATTTTCTCTTTTCTAATGCAGAAATTCACTTCAGAACACATTACGTTGTGCTACTCAGACATTATTAAGATAAAGTCAACAAATTTTAATTGATCCTTTATTTTCTTCCATTGACACCTTTACCGAGAATACTCTTTTCTCTAGAGTGCACCAAAACTTTTGCAAAACTTCGCACTTTTGGTTTATAGAAGAAATGTCCTTTATTGCACTTAAGGACATGCTACAAAGAATTATATTAATTTCTAATTATCAAGAATAACTCATAATTTCTATAAATTACACTATAACGCATATACTATCATTTATATGGCTTCCTACTTATTTAAAATTGAGTTCATGCTTATTTTAACTGGAAATGCATATTTGATCTAGGGTGCATATGCTCCCTTTATTTAAAAAATATATTTGAAAATGTGAAAAAATTCTGAATAAAAATTTCGCGTGTATATCTCGACAGACTAAGTACGCATGACCAAGTTTCGCGGTAAATCGATATTTGTAGTGTTATGAGTAAAAAAGACAAAAAAGGTCTCGTGCAAACCATTATTTTACCACTGAAATTTGTCTTTTTTGCCTAGCCCACGGAAAGAGTCGGAGTTTCGTGAAACAACTTGTCTCATACATAGATTGTGAAGATGTACATGCAACATTTTTTCAAATTTTTTTGACAATTCAGAATATGTTTAAATTACATTTAAAATAGAGGGAGCATTTGCACCCCGGTGCCAAAAAGCCTCTCCCTATTTTAACATGCTATTTCAAATGATAATTTTAATGCCACAACTGATGATTTATTTTCTCAAATAATGTCTGATATAGTATGATTAATGCATAAACCTTTCAACTATAGGAAGTGTTTAAGACATTATTATTTGTTGAACATTTTCATCAAATCTTTCAAGTCATAACTCTAAACTTATGTCACTTTGGTCAAATCACAGGGACTTAGTTTTAATCCATTTATTTTATAAAATATTTGAATGCTTCAAATAATTCCATATTTATTTAGCAATTTCGAGTAATTACTAAATTTACAATAAAGAATTTCATGAAATAATGATATCCATCAATTTTATGAAACACTACACATCCTTTATGCATAATATTTAATACTTGTGTATTTTACACTTTAACATGAAGTGTTTAATCATTTCATTAAGTTAAGTGTGGATCACATGTGCAAATGATCAATTATCAAAGACACACTAAATTTCATCGATATGAAACTACCACATACATTAAGTATTTGCATAAAAACATTAAATCATTATTAAGTGCAGACAATATAACAAAGAATTTAAATCAACACTTTATAAATGCTTGCAATAATATCAACAAGAATTAAAGGAGGATAACACATTCATATTCATATATTACCATTAAAGACATTATTCATCATGATGAAATAATGAACTTGTTTATTATAAATGAATAATTTGTCTCACAAATCTGAGACACTAACAAGGTCTTTACTCAAAATGATTACACAATCTCTATTTAAATTCTTAACATGAAGATAAATGTCGAGGCAGATTGGCGCCAGTCATCAACATCAAGCATGTCATCTCCATGTGCTATGATCATCTCCTCCACCAACACTTCACTCTGCAGGTCCTATTTTCAAAAAATTGGAATTAGTATCATATACTCAAAGCTGCAATAAGTGTTTTTGAAACATTTATAATATTGTATATCAAATATACTTGTTGGGTCGACGACCTTTCCAGCAATAGGCTCTACTTTTAGATGCCTTAATTTCATAATTCACTGATGAAAAGTGATATCATCATATCCATTCATCAAATAACTTTTGACAAACTCATTATAGCTTGGTGAGAGCGACTGCAACACCACATCTATCGCGAGCTCATTAGTCATCAGATAATTTAGCTTGTCATTGACATGCCTGTAGAGCCTATGCATGTTGGTCAGGTGACTTCCAAAATAGGTGTTCTCCTCCATCTTTGTTGAGATAAACTCATTCAGACACTCATAACTTAGATTCCTGACTTGAGGTGCAAAGAGTGTCTGAAGCGCACTAATCATTGCAAATGGATCACGGTTTTGATAGTACGCTTTCAAATGAGGTTCCATGGAGCTAGCCATCAAAGTCTGAACTTCTATGGCAATGTCACGAGCTTCGCGATATTCATGGCGATCCTGAGCACTTGCATTAGGTCCTGGCGCATCTACTAGTGGTTCTTCTATCACATAGAGGAAGTCATTTTGTATGAGGACCATCCTTAGCCATTGGTACCAACCAAGAAAATTTGACCCATCATTCTTAAGCTTTTCTTCCCACATAAAAGAGTCAAAGTCGATATGATTAATGGTTACACAAATTTGCAAAGATATAAATACTAAGTTCATAATATGAGTTCAATTTTATTAAATGAGTTTTAATTAATGAGAAATCCTACTTAGAACAATATCCCTAAAACTGTTCTAGTGATTACACGGCCCCCATCCACTATACCCCCTGATTGTCACAACCGGCGATATAATTTCAAAGGTAGATAACAGTGTCAATCACACCAATTTTGCAACCCATGCTTGACCTTTCGGTCTCCGTGTTCTGAGGCCATGTCGACACATGATAGGCTCGCCAAAAATAACCTTAATGTATTTGCATGGAACATACATGGCTTGTACCCGCACCATATGCGAACATAGATATGCCTAGCCCCTGATCGTCACGGTCGGCTTCATATCGAATAATTTTCTTGGTGTTTGCACACTGAAGGGAGAACACAATTATTTGGTATTTGATTAGGGATTATCTTATTTTATGCTACCGTCGTGTATCTAGATACTAGCACAAAAAAGATTCACACAAAAACAATTTAAATAATGTGTGATATGATATAGTTCTTCATTGACGCGCTTGATCTCCATCGAGCGATCCGGTACGATCTCCATCTTCCACCGATACAGCGCCAAGTCCACGGTGTCATCATTGTGAAGCTGTAGTTAGTATAATATAACTTACCTATTGACCATATCACATCACAAGCCCCACTCCAAAACAAATTTAGACGCTTTTACTTTTACCCTTTTGTATGTATTACGTGGCTTCTAGGGATTTCGAGCAAGAACCGTTTTCTTACCTACGAACATTGAACCACAACACCGCTTGAGTAAAAGATCTATGATCCCCTCTGTGCGGACCTCGCTACAGATGCCATGACCGCTAAAGTAAGAGAGACAGACACCCGACAAGCCACATATATGGTACAAGCCGTATGTCAAATGAGGAACCAGTCACGTATGCGTAAGGTCGGTCTTGGGCCACTTCATCAAACGATGCTGTTGTCATGAGAAAATGCGTGGAAGGGAGAAAAATGCAGGAGCGGTGCCCACACGATCAATGTGTGTTCTAATAGTTCAAGCATACTATGCATAGATCAGGCTCTGATACCACTATTGGGGTTCGATGCTTATAACAAAAAATTATTATCTAGGCAACCCCAAATTGCTCAAGATCTACGATTAAAGCTTCGGTAACATACATGACCGAACGCAAGGATTACGCTCTCACACAAGCGTTGATGATGTAACCGATGTCATTGACCTTAGGGTCATGAAGAACTTGGCGCAACGACTCCAGTGGAACAAGGGGAAGCACCTCAGTGTACTCACACACGTACATGATCAAAACGACCCCTAGAATCCATGATCCAGCCGAGATTGCAGAAGTAGATGGCTTTGGACCAGATCCGGAAACTCCACAGCACGACGGCGTGCAGTGGTGGTGAAGACTCAACTCCCGCGGATTAGATATGACCTCACGATCTAAGATTTAGGTTACAACACTTTCTTATTATCGTAACGTGAACATCATGACACAATCATGTTTCAATACTAATATTGGGTATGTCCACTAGTTATGGTGTTACAACCATTTAAATTGGTCGCAACCGGTAGAAAAAATCAATTTAAAAATGTGCTAAATTCGATTATATAAGTTATGACCATTTTATATCTGAACATTATGACCTTTTAGCGTAAATTTATCATAACAGTTAAGACCTTGAACCCTCCCAAATGGCTTACGACCATTTGATTCGAGTTGGTTATAAATCTATGACCAATTTTTCTGTGGTCACTACGAGATGGTCACTAGTCAACACATTTCTTGTAGTGCACCATGGCATTATGTTAATGGCATGATCTCATTGTCAATTGGCATAAATGCTTCATGATTCCGAAATCTCGATCATCAGTTGCCCAATGATCTAGTAATTAGAGGATTACTAAGGACTCTTATTTATTTAATACCACACATGTATCAACGTTTCCAATTGACACAGTAACAGCATAGTATTAAACTTATTATGAACTAATGATATATGCAAATAAACCCTTTATTATTTTCCTCTAGGGCATATATCCTTCACTTATAGGATTCTATCTCTTGGAAGATTACAAATGATGGTTGTTATTCCTCAAAGTCGGCCTATGTATTGCAATTTTTGGGACATCCGAATTCTTGCATGACCTTGCTAGTTTTGAAGCCTTGGGCTCCACCTAACTACAAAACCTTTCCTTGGTTGATAATCCAGGGTAGAGTTTGGATGGCGGATAGGCTCCAAAGGAGAGGTTGACCAAATTATGGAAGATACAAGCTTTGCAACCAAACTAGAGAATCGGCCTCCCACCTTGTTTTCAAGTGTCGCTTCACTCTTCATGTGTCGGCAAATGTGAAAAATTAGCTAGATGTTAATGACGTCAATCCAACAAATTGGAATGCTATGCGAAGCATCAAGGAATGGTAGAATGAGGTGATTCATAAGCAAGGGAAATAAAAAGGCCATGACGTCTCTCGCTATGTTGGGATCATGGGAAGTTTGGAACGAAAGAAATGCTAGAGTCTTCTGAAACATGGCTTCCACTACGATGATGGCCATCACTAAAACCAAAGAGGAAGTCGCACTTTGGAGTCTTGCAAGGGCTAAAGCCTTGCGTAATGTAATGCCACAAGAGTAGGCTTTTCTTGTTACGAGCACTTGACTTTTGTCAAGTTTTGGTTTGTAAGACTTCTAAGCTTCTCCTTAATCAATGAAAATGGCAAAATAAGATAATACTACCAATGACCCAGATTACTTGGGTTGGTTCAATACGATTGTTTAGCCAAATGGATCTACCCCATTATGGTTTAGCATCCCTGTTACCATAACAACAATGCTCTTGATTGGAAAACATGAACATCCAACAATACATAAGCTAGTCCTAGAGGCGGGACTAGGAACACTTACTGTTTAGCTCTCTATACGTGCTATAAGTTTTTCCTCAGAATCTCATACAGAAGTACTACGACTAGGATACATAGCAGTTATAGCATAAAGAGATATTTATTAATAATGAACTTGGAAATAAATAATATCTCTTTATTATTGCCTATAAGGGCATATTCCCTTCACCTCCCCCCAACCTAATGAGCCATCCTTAATTGTAAACAAGCAAACTTTATAGAATATATAGGCTACCCATAATAATAAGGTGCACCTTCTTTTTGGAAGCTCATCGCCAAAGAACTCCCGAAAGACTGGTATTGGTTGTGTGAGGATAGTGTTAGCCTCGATAGCTACCAACCTATACTAATAGGGAATGATTTGGGTGCTCAACGAGGACGTTGAGTCCTGAAGATGGGATTTGTGCAATAACCCTGTCATGGCAGACTTAATACGATTGATAGATACCCATACCAATAAGGTGCACATTATTTTCTACAGATCATCACCAAGAACTCCTAGATTGAGCAATCTTGGCTGAGAGCAATTTGAGGATGGGTGATCTTCGTAAAAAAATATACTCCTTCCGTTCCTATATATAGGAGGTATAGTTTTTCGCGCGAATATTAACGCACACGTTAGGTAGTTAATTTTCCTTGGTTTTAGACGTGAAAGTGGAGGAAAAATAAGGAAACTCCCGATCTCCTCTCTCTCTCTCTCTCTCCTTATTACATTTGTTTATAGAATATCTCAACAAATCCCACAAATCTCTCCAAATTTGGCAGGAGTCTTATATTTTGGAATTTTCTTCAAAATACTATACCTCCTATATATAGGAACAGAGGGAGTATTGGGGAACACAGGAGTGATGAAAAAGTATGCTGGCAAAATAATATTTGTATGTGGGGATAGTACGCATTGAGCCTAGACAACTACCAAAAGTGACGGACGAAGGTCTAGATTGGCCGGGACGTTACACGGATGTACCAAAGCGGATCCCAAAGTTTATGTACTCCCTCTAACCCATATTACTATTCGTTATATATCTAGACACATTTTAGTGTTAGATATATCCGTATTAGTAAAGAGTAATATGGGTCGAAGGGAGTAGTAGTTTACTTGTTTACTCACCTGGATAAAATACTAGTGTTGCCCAGAACAAATCGATACCTTAGCTCTTTATTATTATATATGGGTGGTATATTATCTTTACTATTGTTTTCGAGTTGATGGTGAAGCCACCAACTCAACATACATCATTTGAGTTCCCATTCTACCCCTAACGAAAAAAATTATCTTCATCCCACCCACTAATTAAGGAACCCCACCCACTAATTAAGAAGTCAATTAAAAGGATTGACTGTCAAAACGTTAACAGACAAAACACATCAGCGGAACTTAGGGAAGTCAGAATCAATAATAAAGGTTTTCCGCATGGTAAAAAGTTCCTAATCAAATTGAATAATTTCTTTCCTTTTTTCATCACGCTACCAAATCGGTCTCTACCAGGTGGTGCGTGCTGAGTGCTGACACCGAACCAACCAAGATTACCAGAGTCCTCCACCATCGTCCATTGCCATATCCTCTCCACATCGTCGTGCTTTCCCCGCCTCGCGTTGCCCGTCCGCCGGCCTCGCCTGTCCTGTCGGCTGCTGGATCCAGTTTTGCGGTGGGCTCGCCGTGGAGGCCGGCCATGGTCGGCTAGACGGTAGCCCGTAGCCATCTCCGTCTAGGGTGCACACGAAGATGGAGTGGGGGAAGCCTGTGTTTGGTGTGCATTTGTTGCCGCATCATACTGATACCGCGTGACTGCGCCTGGAGGATTGCCTCTTCTCCTATGTGTTCTTTCTGAGATTCCTCCAAGTTTCTATTCAATCAGAGTCATGGTCATTTAGGCGGAAGTCAACGATGTGTGAGCTCTCCTCTGTGCTATATGTGCTCTGATTGTGGCCGCCTCTACTTCCTCTACCGTCCTCGGCGTGTTGATGGCATGGCGTGCTGCGTCCTGATGGTCAAATATATGTGACAAAAACCATCGATCTATGGGTAATGGCTATACTTATTCTGCATCTAGCTATACAAAGAATACATATGTGCTGGTTCAGTCGAATCCTAAGTACCCCGTGCTCATGTATCGCAATAACGGCAGCCCGAATAAGAACTGAGATCATCCATAAGTGCAAACCGTGCTGTAACATCTGTGACCCGCCACCGCTGAAGATGCATATTCCTGCTGGAGGTCGATCAGCATGGTAAGATTTAACTTGCACAAATCTAATAATTACGCGAGCCTGCAGCTACAACTTGCACATGTGGGACAACAACAATATTATCCTTGCATGGGGATCAGGGACATGCTAGTTATACATGTGCTAAAAAAGAACACAACTCGTGCAGTGCAATGTAATGGAGTTTTATGGTATCTATTTTCAGGATAACAAAATATATGGATCCTTTGTGAACAACTCACCCAAGCAACCAGGCTTGAAGCCGAACTCACCGAATAGGATTACAGGTCGGAAAGTTGCTAGTATGAAAATTAGATTGTACTCAGATGTATAAAAGATTACAAGAAACTACTAACACTCGTCAAACTCTTTCACAAGTTAAAACAATGACTTGATCAATGTTATAAAAAATATTTTTATATTACTTCGTAGCAACGCACGAGCATTTAGCTAGTGGAGATATGGATGTCTCTTTGTATAGACAGATTGTTGCACAATAAAAACTAAGTAAGTAAAGCATCATATATTTGAACCGGCTTTGGGGTTTTTCACTAATTCGAGACACTATGATCGTATTCTTTTGCTATTCTCTAAGTTTCATACGTTCTTATCTACTCGTACCTAGTTAGCAAAAATAAACGTTAGCTCTAAAACAAATAGAGGAGAGTGGCATATTATTAGGGACAATTGTTTCGATACTCTGTCTTAAGTTTGTGTGAGCACATGTAATTCGTACTTGTCTAGAGATTATACTGGTTACTGCTAAAAAAATTCTCCTACATTACAAATTGTTCAAAGAGGATGCAACAAAAAAAAAACAACGGTGCGGGAGTTGGTGGTGAGCATCTTCTTGGAGCGTGCCGACATGTTCCAGTACTGTCTCACGCCAACTAGGATGTCACGCCTTGTCTGTTTGGATCAGGGATGGGCGGCTAGTAGCCATGATAGGAGGAACCGACGACATAAAAACGATCGGTAGGGCTAAATTTAGTTGACCACTGGCAAGATGTTTCTAATCGTGAATCATTGTATCAAATTGACAAAAGTTATTAATGATTCAATCCAATGGTTACGAAAATATTAGACTTGACGGAATTGGACGGAACCTAAGTTCCGCGCCAACACCGTAAAACAGCTCTGTTTGAAAATGTATTTACTATGTAGTATTCCTGAACTGCAAAAAATTGGAAACCATGATACTATTCAGCAAATCTTCCTTAGAGGATGACACTATTCAGCAAACAAATACTCACTCGGTTCGAGTCGATAGTGTTTTTGTACATGGATACAGTTCATGCAACAGTTCACATAAATACGCTATCTTTTGTACATTTGCAATGTTATGGAAATATTTTAGTATAAAGCTGAAAATACTTTCTCCATTTCATTTTTTAGCTTCATCTACCCCCTCCGTTCACAATTAGTTTGTGTTCTAGTCTTCTAGATTTAGTCAAAGTTTCCATTTGTAAAGTTTGACTAGATATTAACGAAAAAATATCGACATCTACAATGTAAAATCAGTTATATAAAAATCATCATAAAATTCTCCTATATTACAAATTGTTCAAAGAGGACGCGACAGAAAAAAAAACAACCTCAAGTCCCAGCCGGTCTTTGTAAACTAAAAAGTGCAACAACAAGTACAAATGGCTCGCATGTGGAATAATTATCAAAACTTAATCAATCAACTCAAAAGTCATAAGTCTACGAGATCACTGATTGAGGATAATATTCGATGTATCTGTCACAGCCGATACTTCAGAATTCCAGACATACCAAATTTACATTGTTAGCTGGAGGACTCAATCATCTCATTAACTATAGTACTAGTGTGCTGTGTAGCTGCTGGAATCATGTTAGCGCCTTGATTACTCCTCTAGTTGCATCCACTTGTGGCTTGAGAGTAATTTCAACTAAATTTCCTTCAATGTGAACGCACGTAGTGCTTAAGTCTGTTAAATATATAAGTATCCAGACACGACGCGCATTACTACTTGTTCCACTTGTACTCCCTTCATTTTTATTTAGTTCGCGTTTTGGGTTTAGTCAAAGTTAAATTTTGCAAATATTGACTAAGAATTGAGGAAAAAGTATCAATATCTATAATACCAAATAGATATAATATAAAAATATGCTTTGATAAGATTCTAATGTAATAGTTTTTATATTGTAAATGTTTGTATTTTTTATAAAAATTTAGTCAAAGCTTATAAAGTTTGACTTTGACCAAATCCAGAACGCAAAGTATTTGTGAACGAAGGGAGTATATACTTCATTAAATTTGGATACCTGATGAATTAAATTTGGGTAGTGAGGTGCCTGTTTTTTTTTAGAAAAAAGAACAGAACAGCAGCCTGCTTTTGTTCACATTCCCCATAAGGCCATAATGCTCTTTCATTGGATACAAGATGAATTAAATTTGGGTACTCTCTTCATTCGAAAATTCGTGGTGCTTCTTTGTGCTAGATGTGTACTCCCTCCATATGGCAATTATGCACTTCGAGACAAACTTTGACCTTTAATTTTAATCAAAAAATAATATAAGATGTATTATATAAAAATTATACCATTGGATTCATATTTAAAAGAACTTCCCAATGGTATAATTTTTATGTCAAATATCTTATATTTTATTGACTAAAATTAATGATTAAAGTTTGTCTTAAAATACATTATTACCCAATAATCCGGTATGGAGGGAGTATCACAAAGTGGCGCCATGATTTTTGGAACGGAGGTAATATGTGCTATTTTTTTCTTATATCCCCATGAGCCCAGGGCATATATCTGAGAATCCTTTAGTTTGTTTTTTTCCAACTATAATCTAGATATGCTAGCATATTTTCGGATAGAAGATAGTAAGAAATTGTATGTCAGTGGTAGACTATCTGCACCTTAATGCCTAGTATAACTTTTGATAAGATTTCTGAACTATATTTTGACTTATCTGTTTTAGTAATTAGCTTTAATTAGGCTGTTTGTGTATCATTTGGTGTAGACCCTGGATAGTTACTCTTTCATAATCTAAAAAAAATTAGAGTGAATTCCACTTTTTACCCTATAGTTGTACATTTGTGACACATTTTACCCCATTTAATAGAACTTTTATGGAAATGTCTCAATTAGGAGACCTTAAACTTGGTTTTACCCCAGTTTTGCTTTTTTGTTGTTTTTGTTAGACAGGGCCGGCATGTTACGTCAATGTTGCGTGACAAAATATGTAAAGATCGAAGCTCGCTGTTGACGATTCTTGTCCGGACTTCTCATATCCATTTGTTCCATTTTTAATAATCATTCTAATATTTTAGAACTTCTGTCATCACTTTACAAGTTGCTCAATAGACACATATAAAAATGAAAGGGTCTAAAGCTTTTAAAAGGAGTAATCTTGATGAATTTTTGTTTGATAGGGTTATTAGTGTCACGAATGTATAACTAGGGGGTAAAAAGTGGAATTCACTCAAAAAATTAACACTCTTCCTATTCAAAATGTTGTGCACTTAGCTAATGATCAACCATAATATTAGAGGAGGCAGTCTCAACTAATGCTCTTACTGGAACTACTATTTCAAAGTTAACTTTACCCCTATTAATATGTTGTAACTAGCAATGAGGAATAAATAGATAATAGAGAATGGGATTGGTATGTGTTAGCTTGCAACATGGTGTGTTGGGCTGAATTTATGTTTTGTTAGAGCGATTGAGAATTAACTATTAATAATGAAGCTTAATCCCTCAGAATGCCAATTTTTAGAATAATCCCCCATAGTGCACAAGATATAGAATATGAGAAATTACGTAAATTTTAGGAGCACACTGCCATAAAAGATGAGTGCGGCCAAAACTGATGTAGTTGTTTTACTTGCTTGGCTATATGTAAAAAATTGTAGGTGTTAGTGCACAGAATTCTAACAACAGCAAAGGCATCTTCTGCATAAAAGTCTAACAACAGCAAAGGTGTCGTACTGTCGTATGCATATTGTTAATCTGCACACAACCACTAGAGGTTGAAAGAAAACAAACCTTTAACGGTCCAGGTCTCACAAAGAAAATGGAGTAAAAAACACAACACATGGCAAGTGGTTTCCTAGGAAAGAAAATAGCTCAGAGCTTAGACGGTCCGATGTGGCGCTCTGTGTAAGGAACGCCATTCTCTACACTAAAGGTGGTGGGCTTCTTGATGATTGGGCCTCGAGCCCAAGTATGGCTGAAATGAGACAGCCTGTAAGCGTACATGATAAATGCACTAGTGGCTGGGCTTGGGGACATCCCGTACGAACATTTTTGGAACAGGTCGGGGATCTGTTTGGAATTGGCGAGCAGACCGATCACTACACGGTACTGTACGGCCAGAACCTAGATTGAGACACCACCGACCTAGCTCTAATTATACGATGATGATTGAAAGAACCAAGGGTATACATCGATCTGAGATTCAGATCACGTGGATAGAAAACGTGCAGGCCTGCACCTCCTCGATCTCTCCTCTGACCGCTCGCGTGCAAGGCTCACACACACAGCCGAACCAACTTAACGCAAGCTCTCTATATAAAGACGACCAATCGAAGAACTTGATCGACTACCTCGAATAATACGTACACATAACACGTTCTCTTCGATCATAAACTATAAATCTCCCCTTCGATAGTGTGATCTCGACCAACTGAGATCCTGAAAATGGGAACGTGGAGGCATAGTGGCGGCAATTAATCTCGCCGGAGCTCGGCGACGCACTGTCCAAGGTGGCGTGTTCGCGCTCGTGCAGGGGCTGGTCTACCTGATCCTGAGCAAATCCTCGGACATCTTCTCCAGCGCCGGCGCGGGGAGGTCCCGGATCTTCCGGCCGATGCGTAGCATGAGAGTCCGCCGTGTCCTGGCCGCGTTCTCCGACGTCCCCTTCGGCCCCCCGCGCCCCAGACGATGGTGCCTCGTCCACCTCGTTGTCGCCGGCGCAGACTGGGCCTTCTGACCGCGCAGACTAGCTAGTTATAAATACGCGAGCTTTAGTTTGTGTTGAGCTAATATACGAGTAGTGTGATGATTACTTCGTTATGGTTGATTATTCATAAGAGAAATGTATTGTACATGTGTAGACGATTTTTTTAAGCATGCTCTTGTTTCTGCTCCTAGGGATCGATGGCTGTTACTTGGTGTTCAGTATGGTTTCAGAAAAATGCAGCCTTTTGTACTGAACACTGTAATAGATCTATATATGGGCTTCCCATGTCCAAAACCAACTAATTCAACACCTGAGCTGGCCTGCTAAACTAATAACTGTGAGAAGAGGAACTCCACGGCGGGCCTTTATAAAGCCGGTGACCATCCGCTGGGCCAGGGGCGGACCTAGAGCAAAAATAGCCCGGTGTCATTCTTTAAGTCATACAATATTTTCACCTAATTTAAAGAATGTCACACACTACAAATTAGCTAAATATACCAAATAGTTTAGTTTTTACCGGGTATCCATGGACCCCTTGTGGTTCAACGTGGGTACACCCTTGTGCTGGGCAGAAACAGCGAAGCGCAAGCAGCGAGAATGAGCAGGAAGAACGGTGGAGCGCATTGATGATGACGCGTGGAATCCCATACATCACGGTGTGAGCCACAGTTTGACAGGATGTTTTGTTGCCGCCGCCTGGGAATTGACACCGTCGACTTTAAATAAAGTTGACCGGCCGTTGGCCCTATAACAGAAATGACCCACCTATCGGCTTTGGCGTCTATTTGGCACCTCCGGACAAATGGAGTCGACCTAGGAGCGCCAAACAGTATTTTAGACTACGCTATGTCTAAAATATGTTTAGAGGTTGCAGTAGGACGCGAAAAACGATCCGACGCCCCAAAGAGACTCGAGGAGGCGCTTAGGGCCTTGACTGAAGATGCTTTTACAAAATCATCGGTGACGAGAAGATGGATCGAACCCCAGCGTGATGCAAAGCACGGCGGCTCCATGGAGAATGATCACATGAGCTCGTAGGCCAAATACATAGGCCGGCTCCATGTTCTCCTTTCGTACGTCTCGTCGCCCGGGTCGTGCGTGCATACCGTTCGCCTGCTTTTAATTACCACCCTTTACAATACGGCCACACTTTGCAGCAAAGCCATTCACTCACAGTTAAAGGGCACCTTGCTTCAAGCGCACTCCACCAATCTTTGTTTCTTTCTTCAAGAACTACTGATGCACACAAAATTTTACTTCATGGAATGCTCAATATCCTTGTCCAAAATGCTAACATGGATGGTTAGATTGAAGTTATTTCAGCAGGGTATATGTCAAGAAAAGAGAGGAAATAAATTGGCCGCGCCATGTACGCAATTAAGCATGACACGTACTTGCAAGTCCGATCAGATCTTTGGAAAGGAACCCCACACCACACAGGAACAATACCTGGCCACACGTACACATAAACAGTATCTGTGATGCTTAGCGTGCGTGGAACCGCACCTTTTGTTTATTTAGGGAAGCAGGACGCGACATGCATGGGCCCTCGCTAGTTTTGGGGCGCATGTGATCTCCAAAGAATTCTAGGTTTTAATTGCACTTATGAGAAGAGAGTGATCATGGCATCATGCTAGTACTTGATGATTATGTTCCTTTAGATCCATGTAAGAAATCTGGGGTTTTAGGTATCCAGAAAGTGCTTTTGGCTTTCGAGCAACTTTCATTTTTTTTTTTAAATAACAGTTTTTTACTTTTAAAAAGTTATGAAAATAAATCTAGACGTTGAGAATGATGTAATCTACAAGTATGTAAATTTTTATGACGATATTCTTTATATTGTGGGCTATATAGAAATAATAAATTCTCTGGAAAGTCTCTTTGGCACATAGGCACCAGTGATTCCTTTACTTTCTATTTTTTGAAAATTTTAAAATCCCACATTTCTATGTCTTCAAAAATTATGACGTTAAATATATAAAAAGATATATACAGGAGGAGCGCATGCAAAAAAGTTCTGTTAAAAAATACTTTATACTTTTGGAAATACAAAAAAGACAAATTTCTGACAAAAAGATATACTATTGTAATAATATTTAACTACTATTTGCTCTCAGAAATTTGTCTTTTTATATCTCCCAAATTACAACGTATTTTTTAACGAGACTCTTTTGCATACACTCCTATCTCCCAAATTACAACGTATTTTTTTAACGAGACTCTTTTGCATACACTCCTCATATATATATATATATATATATATATATATATATATATATAGGTAAAATAACCAGGGCACCTTGGTGCCCGGGCACCATGCTCAATACGTACAAAATACGTGATGTTTTGTACATACCCCAAGGTATATATGACTTTGCATATACTTAGTAGACATAAATGAGGTATGTATACCTTATTATTTTTGGATATATTTAACCTCATTATTTTTGGAGACACAAAAGTGTAAGATTTTAAAAAATTTAAAATTCTAAAAATGGAGAGAGCACTGGTGCCCATGTACACCAAATCCCTTCTCTAAATCTCACAAAATTTGTAGAATTGAAATATATATACTCAGATCTGTATGTTTGTCATTTTTATGTAGCATAAAATACAAAGTATTTGGATATGAATTTTTGCACGTTTGTGTGCTAGATAGTTGGCTACATGTAAAAAAAAATCAACATTTTTGAAACTTAGATTTTTTTTAGAAAAAACAAGATTACTAGTGTCTATGTGCACGAAATCTTCACTAATAAGACAAATATCTCTGGACCTGGACCGAGGTGAATTTGTACCTAACGCCAAGCCGTTTTGTTCCTCGTCAAACCCTCTTTCCATCGGTGCACGTTCTTTTCGGCAAGCACTATCTTCTCATTATTTCTTGGATGTGAACCTAATTAATCATCTCTTTTCATCAAGGCAACGATATTGCTCAACTTTTAGCGCCAGACAGTTCAATTCTCCAGCTACTGACGCCAAGTCGAGAAAAATCTTTTGAAAACGGTGCTTAATTAACGACTTCGACAGTAGCCTTGCCAGACGTATGAGGAAAAGGGCCGCAGCACTACTACTACTACTTTTTTAGGTGGATAAAACAATTTTCCACTTTGTCACTTTAATTTTAAATACTAAGACTTTTTGTACGAACGATTTTGGAACTGGTCGGCCACCTGCCTGGAGAGCAGAGCAAATGTTTTTCACCGGCTACGCACAGTACGCGCCTAGTATGTGCGAGCACAATTTGACAAACAGCCCGATCGGACGGTAGTTTGACGCTGGATTAAGGGAGACTCGACTGAGAGACAAACAAACAAAGGCTATGATATATACTCTCTCCATTTATAAATACAGATGTTTTAAGTTTGTGAAGTAAATATATCTAGATAAGTTTTAATGTGTATATTTGAGTGAACTTACACATTAAAAAATATCTAAATATATTTATTTCACAAAGCTAAAATATCTTATATTTATAAACGAAGAAAATACTAATGATATTTCACGAAAGAGTACTAATTAGTTCGGTAGGAGGTCGCCCATCGTCGCCGTCGGGGCCATAGGGAGATGAGCACGCGTTCCACATGATTGCGCTTGCACCGGCGACGGGCTGCGCGTGCAACGTGGATCGATGCAGTTTCTGCGGTGTGCTCCATGCTTTGAATAATATACTAGTAGGCCGGTCTTTTTGAGTGGAGAAATCTTTCTCCGGCTCCTCCGAGCTCTTCATTTTTTTAAAAGTAAGTTATATTTACAACGCTCATATAAGTCTGAAAAAATGTTAGATGCAGCCGGTGATGTACCTCGCAAACTTGCAAAATCTCATTACAAAATATTTTGTATTTCAAGCGACAAAAAAGCCAAAAGTGTGAAGAATCTGAATATGGTGAACAATGGACATTTTTAAATCTCCAAATTGATCATATTTATTGTTTCATTTTTGTATGTCCTAGGGAATTTATATCGAGATCAGTTTCGGATTCTCGTTCCTTGGCGCGATGCAACAGACGTCGTCGGATCCTGCAACACGCGATGTTGATGGAACTTCAACTTTTCACGTGCCACGTATCCTGTTGCCATTGAGCCGTACTATCAACCGCCGGGAAATATTACGGCTAATACAAAGCATTTTGCATTGCAGTTTTGCATGCTTCTAGGAGTAGGATATATCGTTGACTATATCCTAATTTTTTCTAAAATTCTAATACTTTTTATTTGAAATAAGGAATCAGTGCAACTTGCGAGCCAAAAGGAGTTTCTGAATCCTTGTGCGCTTGTTAGTGTATGTAATTTATTACTCTTTCTATACCACAAAAATATGTATTTTTATGTATTGACACTAATGTTCACTACAGTAGCATGAAAACACCACAAGGAGATAATTAATAATATACTCCCTCCGATCGGAAATAAGTGTCGATGATTTTGTACTAACTTAGTATAAAGTTTGTACTAGGTCACCGACAGTTATTTTTGATCGGAGGGAATACTTTTCAAGATAAATCTAACCATATGATTTACAAGTTTCCTCCAATCCATATTACCTTTCGCAGAGTGCTAGATACATCCGTATTTACGAAAGATAATAAGGGTCAGAGGGAGTAAAATTTTATATATTTGTGGTGTTATGAAAATAGGTTTCTTACCAAGCTGACAATGGTAACTTCACATGATGAAAAATACTGTAATGCACACTCTAACATGGAAGGTGATATATAGATATAAAATGGACGGCGATCTATTCTCTAACCATTCGCGTTTTTGTACTACCCCTTTTGACCTTCCTTTGACCCTCCGAAGAAAAAGCAACTCGATAAACGCAAAAAACAGAACAAATCTAAACAAGATTCAGTTACCCGTTTGTGTCATCACCTTCCCAAATTTTCTAAAGCCACCCACCCCGCGTACACGCAGGCGCCCCTTCTTCCTCTGCCTCCACTTCTACTGCTCCCGAAAGCTTCCTCAATCTCCTCCCCACCACTGTCACTGTCGGATCTTCACCGCACCACTTCCCGGAGCCCACAGCTGCCGAACTCTATCCCCGCGTCGCGGCCGCAGCAGCTAGTACCGCAGCCGCCGCCGCCGCCGCCGCGCGGGCTGGCGGGATGAAGGGCGTGTGGAAGCAGAGCGGCCTGGCGGCCATGGCGTGCGCCGACGTCGGTGCCGGAGCGGGACGCTCCCGCCGCAGCGCGAGGCTCGTCGTGTACGCCTTCGCGGTGGCCTTCGCCGCATTGACGGCCTACATCGCCCTGTCCTCACCCCCGACCCCCGTTGTCGCGGGCGTCGGTGGGGGAAGGGCCTCGTGGTTCGACGGCGTGTACGCCTCCACGGCGCCGTACCGCTCGCAGATTTCGACCTTCTTCTCGTCCATCTTCCCCACCAACTCCTCCACCCCCTCGCCGGAGCCGTCGCCCCGCGCCGGAGGTGGCGCGGCCAGCGGATCGAACGAGGTGAGTCGTGATGGGGATAGTACGCGGGTGCAAAGCGGAGCAGGAAGCAGTAATTCTGCTACGGCTGGGTCTGGTGAGCAGTTGGGAAGCGGAGGTGGTGCGCCGAGCAGCAATGCCGGCGGTGGGGGTGCACCGCCGGCCGAGAATAGCACCACCGCCACCGATAAGAGTGCAATCAAGGACGGCGGGGGAACTCCGGCGGATAATTCTGCCACAGGTGGCAGTGCGCCGATTAGTGCGGCAGATCGGAATAAAGAAAACAGTACAGTTAGTTCTGAATCTCCAACTAATAGTTCCGCCGGAGAAAGAACCGTGCCGAAGGCCGAGGACGGGAGTGATGGGTCCAACAAGAAGTCGGGAAGCGAAGCTCCGACCGGCAATGGCGCTGCCGGAAATGGCAGCACGGTGAAGGCGGACACCAAGGATTCAGTAGGCGTCTCCAGCAGAAGTTCTGCTGGAAATGGTAGAACTACTGGGTCTGATGACCAGGCAGTGACTACAAGCGATGGTCCGAGCAGTGGTTCTGCTGCTGGAAATAACACTACTGCGAAGGCTGACGGAAAGAATGCAGCTGGTGCGGCGAGCAATGGTTCTGCTGGAAGTGACACGGTTGCAAAGTCTGATCTGAATAATGAGTCTGATGATCCGTCAAGGGGTCGAAACGGAGATGCAACCGATAAATCAGCAGCAAGTGCTAGTCCTGTGAAGAGCAATGCTGAAGATGGCCGAGATGAGCTCGATAAACCGAGTGGGAAGGCTTCATCTAGTAATCAGCTGATGGCAGGGGAGAAAGAGGGTGGATCTTCAAGCAAGAACCAGACCCTCGTAGCATCACCAGTTGTGACGAAACAGGACCAGGCTACTGGAGCTTCTTCTGGTGGAAGTGCTAGTGTGGTGAATAAGAAGGAAACAACTCCCCAGGGTAGTGCAGGTTCATTGGAAGATCGTTCGTCCCAAACGATCGCCTCACTGAAGGGGAATGTGTCATCAACCAAACAAGCTGGTGGTGTTGGTGGAAATAAACAGGTTGATTGGATAAAGGAGATGGCCGGTTGTGATATGTTCCATGGGAATTGGGTTCAGGATGACTCGTACCCTCTCTACCTTGGGGGTTCATGTCCTCATATTGATGAACCCTTCGACTGCCATCGGAATGGTCGGCCAGATCGAGCTTACCAGAAGCTCCGGTGGCAACCCAGCGAATGCAGCATCCCGAGGTGAGGAAGCATTACTAAAATAGCTAAATCAAATGTAATCCATTTCATACTTGTTGTGTAACATGCCCAATTATATTGTTTGTTATATTAGATTGAATCCAAATGATATGTTGGAGAGGCTGAGGGGGAAACGACTAGTTTTTGTTGGCGATTCACTCAATAGGAACATGTGGGAATCCCTGGTTTGCATCTTGAGGCACTCTGTCAAGGACAAGAGAAAGGTTTTTGAGGCATCTGGTAGGCGCGAGTTTAAGACCGAAGGATCATACTCTTTCTTGTTCACGGTATATATATGTTCTTTAGTTTTGATTGGTTCTACATTATTGTATACATTTCATCCATTTAAGTAATTAGAACATATTCTTTGTTGTTATTTAGGACTATAACTGCAGCGTGGAGTTCTTCCGCTCCCCTTTCCTAGTCCAAGAATGGGAGACGCGTGTCAGCAATGGAAATAAAAAAGAAACTCTTAGGCTTGACATTGTCGAGCAATCGTCACCAAAGTACAAGGATGCAGACTTTATCATTTTCAACACCGGACATTGGTGGACACATGAAAAAACTGCCCTAGGGTAACTTCTACTGCTCTCTTGTAATTCATCTCCATTTCATTCTTATTACTTAAGCACTTGCGGTACATACAAATGCCTGAACACTGAAGATATGTTCAATCTGCCACAGGAAGGACTATTACCAGGAAGGGAGTCACATATATAGTGAGTTAAATGTCGTGGATGCCTTTCATAAAGCTCTTGTAACCTGGTCCAGGTGGATTGATGCCAATGTAAATCCCAAGAAAACCACTGTGATGTTCAGAGGCTACTCAGCATCTCATTTTAGGTGTGTACCCATTTTTTTAACTGTTGTATGCTACGGTTTACACCACATGCCCTTGACTGAGCTAGTACGCTGATGTGCATCTCATTCTGTAGTGGAGGGCAATGGAATTCAGGTGGCAGCTGTGACAAGGAGACCGAGCCGATAAAAAACGAACACTACCTTTCAACCTACCCACCAAAGATGAGCATTCTGGAGGATGTGATCCACAAGATGAAAACTCCGGTTGTTTACCTGAATATAACAAGATTGACCGACTATAGGAAGGATGCACACCCTTCAGTCTACCGCAAGCAACACCTGACCAAGGAGGAGCGGAGATCACCCGAGAGATACCAGGACTGCAGCCACTGGTGTCTGCCTGGGGTACCGGATTCCTGGAACGAGCTGGTTTACGCCCAACTTTTGATCAGCCAGCATCAGATGCTCCAACAATAAAGGCAAATATGAGTTTTCTGGATGCCTGTACATGAAATGTCGCCAATGATAATGATCTTCAAGATGATCAAGTCCCGACACTGTGGGTTTGTTCAAAACCCACATATATAGATAGTAAAGCTGCCAGCTGGTGAGATCCCTCAGTACCAACACACGTCCTTCGACTAGAGGCTGAAAGGACTTCATATTGTAAAGTTCACGCCTAATGGTAATCAGAACAAAACATTAGTATGATGGGTGCCATATGTTGGTTTGGTGTCCTAGGAAGCAGTAAACAATGTAGGCGTATTGGTGCTTTTAGAAAGGAAAAGCGATGTGCTTATGGAGTACCCGCATGAGCAGACATACGGCCTGCTGTCCTGCGTGAAATTCATGATGTTTGTTGAAAAAGCTGAAACCCATCTACTGGAGACAGTTACGCGCATTGCATCTGCTGTCAATGAGCCTGGCCGTTTGATCCTGCGACCTCATGAAGTCAGTTTGGTTCGACCCTGCATGCACTTGCTGTTGGTGGTGAGGCAATCCATGTGCAGGTCAGGAAACGAAAAAATGGCCCTGCTTCAGGTTGCGAGCCCTGAAATGACCTCTTCCAGACAGCCGTTGTGGCCTCTTTGCTCGTGCTAAACAGGTTTGGACTATTTTTTCCAAGCTTTTATAATTTGTTCAAATGCGAGAAAGCATGCTAGAACTCCTTCATTCCTTCAAGAAGTACCCTCTCGTGTAAGGGCATCTCCAGCGGGGCTGACGCATCCCGCCGACGCAAACGGTCCGTCCTGATCCGTTTGCGTCGAGGGCATAACACAATTTGCATCGCGGTCCGGCATGCCTGGCCGGCGCGCCCAGCGGCGCAACGCACCATGCGACACATCCTGTCCGCGTTGGCTGTTTTTAGTCAGTTTCAGCAAACTGGCCAGCGCTGGCCAGTTTGAACAGATTGGCATAGCCAAAAACTCGAAAATAAAAATAATTTGTAAGCAAATAAGTGGCAAACATATGCCATTGTCATCCTGGCAACGCCATCCAGTGGCCATCTCATCCGAATTGTGCAAAATGAGGCAATATATGCAACATCTCCAAAAAAAAATGGCAAGTTCACGAATGATACACTCTTGTCTGCCCTTGCCATCACCATCGCCATTGCCGGGCACTCAAGCCTAACGCGCCCGGATTGTCTTCTGCATGTTCTCCAACCATTCCCGTCGGGCGGGGTCGGAGATGGTCTCCAAGTTGGTTGAGCATGATCTTGGTCTCCTCGGCCATGAGCATGGCTTGGGCCTCGAGGAGCTTGGTCGTGGCCTTGTTCTCCAAGAGCTTGGTCCTCGCCTCGGCCTCCAAGAGCCTTGCCTTGGTCTCGGCTTTCAGTGCCTTTGTCTTGGCCTTGGCCTCCAGCAGCCTCGGCCTCCAGCAGCCTAGCCTTGGCAATGGCCTCGTCAACGGCAACAGACCGCTCTTAGAGATCAACGAAGCTCTTGGTGGTGGCCTCCTTGTCTCTGCACTGCCGCTCCTCCCTCTCGGCAGTGGCCTCTTCCTTCTTGGTCATGAGCTCCTTGAAGGTTTCTTGGAACGCCAAGGAGCCGGCTTGCCGGGCGATGTCGGCCTTGGTAGCCTTGTGGCCTGGAGGTTGGCGCTGCCGGACACCACCTGACAGGCCCGAGCCGGCTGGCCCCTCGCCATCAACGTCGATGACATCGCCCGTCGAGGCATTGCCGTTGCCTCTGCCCTTCTTGTTGTCCCAGCTCTTGCCAAAGGGCAAAAAGCTATCTTCCCATTTTTTGGAGTCCTTGAGGATGGACCAACAATGGCTCAATGTGAAGGCCTTGTTGTCGTACGCTGCCTTGAAGTGCTCCAAAGACTTGAGGATCTACACTCGGCAATGAACAATGGCGTCATGCATAGGCCAAAATGAACGAGAAGAAAGGAAAAAGATTTTACCTAGTCAACCGGCGCGAGGCCGCTAATTTGCCTTTTTGGATCTTTTCAAATGATCCTTGGAACTTGCTACACTTGGCATGGATGGTGCCCCATCCCTTGGAAAGAGAGAGATCATTCTGATCGCTTTGGAATGGTTTCTCACAAATCTTCCTCCGCTCATGGAAGAATTTGCCCACCTTCCTCCAATAGTTGAATCCCTTTTACTCGGCACCGCAAATGGTATCGGTTGATATCTCCAAGCAAGCTTTGCAAAGGGCCTTGTCCTCTGTCGGCGTGTAGCTCGCCGTCCTTTGGCTGATCCTCTTGACTTCGGGAAAGCACCCGGCAAGTGTTGCGGCCAATGCTGCGGCCGTCATCCCCTCCTGCGTGGGCATGCCGTTGGGTGGAAACAGCTGCTCAACGTCAATGTCGTAGCCCTCAGCTTGGGTATCGGGCTCGGCCTGGGTGTAGTCATTCTCGTCGTTGATCATGTCATTCATGATGGCCCCGCCGTTGACCCCCATGAAAGCCTGCACGCGCATCGCCCATTAATGCTCTAGCCCACCGACAATGGCAATTGACAAGTGGGATGAGACATTACCTCTTCGGTGGGCGGCCCAGCGTGACCCGACATTTCATCGAACAGGTTGACTGCCCTTGGCATGTCAGCAGTAGACATGTGACGAGGCTTCTTCAAACCTGTCGGGGTGCCGCACCCTGTCGATGGTGTGCGGTTGAGGTCGATGCTGGCCTTGCCGACCTCGACGGGGGGCGGAGGTCGCCAAACCGGGAGAGCGGGACGCCGCCCCGACTGTGGGCGCCCACCGCAGGAGCATGCACGACAGGCATGTTGAGCTCGAGCGAAGGAGGGCGACCGCTCGATGTCGAGGTGACCGAGCTCGTGGACAAGGTGCCACCGATGTCACACGATGGAGGCAATGAAGCAACACCGCCAAACACCACGTTGATGGCCTCCTGCTTCATCATCATGACGGCGTTCACGGCGGCCTTCCCCGCCAACTCCTCGCAGTTGGCCAAGGCTTGAGCGGCGAGGAACCGCTCGGTCTCTTGCCGACGCTCCTCGTTGAGTCAGGCCACGTTCTGGCGGTTCTGCACGGCTACTCGCGGGCCGGCGCGCTTCTCCGACTTCTTCCTCCGCTCGTCTGGCATCAGATCCTTTGCCGCCTTCCTCACCTTGGGCTGCTTCTTCAGCTCGCTGCCGGCGGCAGGCGCAGCGGCTGCACTGGCGGTGGGATCCATCGCTTGCGCTTCCGCTGCCGCCGCTCAATTTTTTCGGGAAGGGTTTTGGAGGGAGAGGTGTGCCTCTGGCGAGAGGGACCGCCACGTAATTGGACGCATGCGGCAGGACGCGCGCGCTGTCCGGGCCGACGCAAACTTGCCCCAAATTTGGGCCAGGGATGGGTCGAGCCAGACCCATCGGTCTGGATGCGTCGCACCACTGGAGCGCGCGCAGCGGCGCGACGCATCGTGTCCTCTGGCGTGGGACGTGTGGCAGCCATACGGGCCAAGCAATCCACTCCCATGATCTTCTAGGGAAACATGGGGCACATAGCCTTAGGGCATCTCCAGCGGACCGACGCAAACCGACGACCCAAAGCGTCCATCTTGGTCCGTTTGCATTGGCCCATGGACAGAAAATGGGTCGCGGTCCGGCAGGCCTGAGCAGTGCGCCCACCGCGTCGATGCATATCGTCCGCGCCCGCGTACTGTTAGACCTTGATGGTCAGTGATGCTCTGCTAATGGCGATGAGACGTCGCGAATGACCACCGGCTGCTTCCCGCGCGGTGGAAAATCTCCCGCCGACGATAAATCATGTTTCCCGCGGGTGCGCGGCCGGAGAATGTTTCCCACCCCTGTCATTGGCCGGAAATTATCCTGCCCCCGGAGCCATTTCCCGCCGCGCACCGCCTACATAAGCAAGCGCTGCCGGCAGCGATGAGCACCCACCAAAACCCTAGCCAAGGAGAAAGCACCACCCAAGATCCACCCTAGCCATGCCTCGCTGCAAGATCGCCAACAGGACGACGATCCGCAACATGTGTCGCCGCCGCTTCGCTACCCAAATGGCGGAAGAGTTGGAGATGCAGGCCGTGGAGCTAGCCCGGCAACATGCTAAGGATGAGGTGGCCGCCTTCGAGTGCGAAGGCGAGGTGGCCCAGGCGGCCATGGTCAGGATGCTGGAGGACGCGTCCGCGGTGGCCGCTGACGTTGCCGTGGGCAAGATGCACGCCGCCGAAGCCAGGAGGGCGGTTGAGGCGGTGGCGATGGAGGCTGCCATGGCGGCCCTGCGCACGATGCGCAACGACCCGGCCATGGTCTCGCTGGAGGCGGTGGCCATGGAGGCCGCCAAGGTCGCCGTGCGCGAGCTCCGCGATGGCGTCGTCGCGCGCCAGGCCTCGATCGAGGCGCAGATGTACGGCGACGACGCCGCGGACGAGGAGTCGCGCGTCGCCGCGGCGGCCGTGGTGGCCGCCGGGACGACGTCATGGCTGCTCGTCGACGGCGACAAGACGGAGGTGGAGGACGATGACGACGACGAGGAGGCGGAGGCACAGCGCGAAGCCCAGCTGCGTGTGCTAGCGCGTGGGTGACGGCACCAGAAGATTCCTTGTGCGTGGTGAATGACCAGTGATGCTCCAAGTTGATGTGGAAGATCAGAGGTCCTTGTGCGTGGTGAATGACCAGCTCGTTGGGAACCCCAAGAGGAAGGTATGATGAGTATAGCAGCTTGTTTTCCCTCAGTTGAGAAACCAAGGTTTATCGTTCAGGAGAAAAGCAGACAATGAAGACTGAAGGTGATGCTTGCTAGTTTGCGACAGCTTCGGACAATTTATATATGGCGCCTCGTCCAAGCTTTGCTTGCTAGCTGCAACGCGGAACCTGCATACAAACAACCAAGTACTTTGTTCCCAACTTGCGATGAGGTTGTCAATCTCACCGGTTTGCTTGAAACAAAGGTTATGAGCGTATCGAGTGGAAAACAGTAGAATATGCAAATAAAGTAAACAGTGCGAGTAAAGTAAACAGGTAATAGCAATATGATGGAAATAGGACCGGGGTCCACAGTTCACTAGTGGTGTCTCTCCATAAGATAAATAACACATGCTGGGTAAACAAATTACAGTTGGGCAATTGATAGAATAGAGATAAACGTGATATGTCAAGAAGATCACTATGAGATTTACTCTGGGCATTACAACAAAATACATAGACCGCCATCCAACTGCATCTATGACTAATAATCCACTTGCGGCGAATCAATCCGAGAACTCCACAAGTATTAAGTTGCGAACAACAGATAATTGCATTAAGCAAAGTGTGTAATGTAAACAAAGCATATGCCCTTGAGCATATAAATGTTGTTTTCTCCCTAGTAGCAACAGCACATCTACAACCTTAGAGGTTTCTGTCACTCCCCCAGGTTAAATAGAGGCATGAACCCACTATCGAGCATAAATACCCCCTCTTGGAGTCACTAGCAACTACTCGGCCAAGATAGCTACTAACAACGGAGAGCATGCAAGATCATAAACAACATAGAGATAACAAAAGATAATATTCGGTACAGCAACTTAATCATAAACACTAATATTCATCGGATCCCAACAAACCAAACATGTAGAATTACATAACAGTGATCTCAATCATGTAGGGCAGCTCATGAGATCTAAACATGAAGCACATGGTGGAGGAGACAACCATCTAGCTACTGCTATGGACCCATAGTCCAAGGTAGACTACTCACTCATCGCTCCGGAGGCAAGCATGGCGATGAAGAAGACCTCCGGTGGCGATTCCCCTCTCCGGCAAGGTGCCGGGAAGAGCTTCTGGACCCTCCCGATCTTCGGGTCGACGGCGGCGGCGGATCGCGATGTGTTCTGGAAAATTGATCGGGTACTTAGGTTTTTTCCGTCGGGGGGTCTTTATAGGCGAAGGGGCGATGTCAGAGGAGGGCCCAGGTGGCCTCACACCATGGTGGCGCGGGCCAGGGGCTGGCCGCGCCACCCTGGCGTGTGGGCCCCTGGTGGACCCTCTCCTTCTCTCCTTCGGATCTCTGGAAGCTTCCGGGTAAAATAAGACTTCAGGAACTTGTTTCGTCCAATTCCGAGAATATTTCCTGTGTATCACTTCTGAAACACAAAAACAGCAGAAAACAGGGAACTAGCACGGTGGCAACTCGTTAATAGGTTAGTTCCGAAAAATGCATAAAAGTGCCACGAAGTGTAACAAAACAGTAGGCAAATGGTGTAAAAACAAGCATGGAGCATCAAAAATTATAGATACGTTGGAGACGTATCAAGCATCCCCAAGCTTAACTCCTGCTCGTCCTCGAGTAGGTAAGTGATAACAAAAGAATAATTTTTGAGGTGACATGCACCTACACAATCTTGATCATATATGTAAGCATTTGTGAGCTGGGATCATAAGAACTTAAAACATGGGCATGAAAGATATAATCTTGACAATAAGAACTTAGCAACCATGTTGTAAACATGCAAATGAACACAAACAAAAGATCATGAAAATGAAACAATGAAAGTCAAACGTGTGTTCAAATCATAAGGAAAAACATACAAATGGTTTTCAGCTTGTCCTTCAAAGAGAGCAAAACATAAATGCATAGGACACCTTCAAGTTTAAGAGGGCGACTAGATACAAATAATTTGAGAACAAGTGAAACCAACAATATGAGTCAATCAATGAACTTTGGGATAATGCATATCACACTAAGAATGACAACTATGCTCTCTTAATGGTGCATAAAGAAAGAAGGTGGTGAATCAACATAAAAGTAAAAGAAAGGCCCTTCGTAGAGGGAAGCAGTGATTGCAAGTTTTATAATCTTCAAAAATTATGGTACTTACCGGCTTTGAGCTCTCATTGCCCCCATCAGAAGTATCTTGATTGGTTAAAGTTAATGCGAGAACAATTATGATGCATGTGCTTGGCAAATCATAAGTTGAAAACCTCGTGTCCCGTGAATGCAAGTACCCAAACCTCATGCTACTTTACTTAGAGTCCCAAGCAAGGCTCTTGTCATTGTAAGTATATGCATATCATTGAGAACCGCCAATGGGGTACCTCCGTGCCCGATGATATGGAACAAGCCCACACCAAAATGACAGGACAAGCAGACAATGAACACCTCGACATCTCTTTTATTTGCCTTTTGTTTAGCTTTTTATTGTGAGATGCGTCGTCGAATGTTCACCATGGGTATGCTGCAAATTTCCACCATGAATTATGCATGGCTTAGATTAGCGGCCCAGCGTTTCCCTAACACATATACAAACTCCATGATCCCCACAAGATTCCCAATTCATTTCACACCGCGGGCATCCATAAACAAAAGATCACGATATCAACTCAATTAAGAAGTGCAATGTTGAAAGCTTGCCCATGACAGCATGGCTGGGCTAGAATCCAACTTACAACTTGCAAGCATAACAACTCAACATAAGAGACCACAATGTCAAAAAAATTAAAAATAGGAAAAAGTAAAGTGTGCCTTCCGGTTCGTGAGAGCTTTACTGACCGAATTTCGCATAACACTGGTAAGAGTTTAATTTGAAGAGAAAATAAAAGCAAGTCAAATTTACTTGGAATAGCAAATTACTAGTAGGTATGTATGGTGGACACTTTGGAAAACTTTGGCTTTTAGGAGTTAGATGCACAAGTAGAGCTCATACTCAGTACAAGGCGGGGGCTAGCAAAAGACTGGGAGCGACCAACTAAGAGAGCAATTGTAACGCCCCACCTTTGGATTAAGGTGGAACATCTGTATTATGTGCTATTCCCTGGATCACTGATAGCACCACAGTACGAAATATAGTAATCATTGCAATAGTATCAAATATTACAACGTAGATCCAGATACAAAGTATGCAAACCTTACAGATACACAGCGGAAAACAAAGTGGCAATGAGCCCCCATCTTCATCTCATGCCACAGGCAGACATGTTAGAATGTAGTCTCGAGATCCTACTAAACAATCCAAACCTGAAAACCTGCACATTTGAATATGCAGCCCCACAATTGGGCGTCAGTACAATGATGTACTGGCAAATGACACATATTTGGTGGCTATTGTGAAAAAGCTATCTACATGATATTTGGCTGGTGGATCTCAAAGGCTGAATTGCATAAAGCAAGTTTTATCCTATCAAAACATTTTTAAAACATTTAGATTTTTCCTTAAGGTCAAGGTAAACCCCAGATGATAACCACCACACAAACCTTGGGTTGATAGCCAAGTTGTGTAGCTCTGGATAGTTACTCAACAAACACGAATAACTCTCAGGTGATAACCACCACATACCATGGGTTGATAGCCAGGTATATGGCCCTGAGTAGCTTGGTTCAATTAAAGCCCCAAGGTAACCCTTAGGTGAAAACAACCACACAAGTTCTGAGTTGATAGTCAGATGTGTAGCCCTAAGTAGCTAGTCTTGGGATTGGTGAGGACCCTTAGGTGATAACAACCACACAAGCCCTGAGTTGATAGTCAGGTGTGTAGCCCTAAGTAGTCACTATTCAAGTTTTAATTATTCTGAAATGGTGATGAGATTCTTCCGTACATTCCATGTCTAGAGACTCAAGTTGTCCATAACCGGGGACACGGCTAATCGATTAGTTTGACACCCTGCAGGGGTTGTGCACTTTCACCTTAAGACTCATTTTACGCCCATACATAAAATGAGACGAGACCTTTTAGAGGAGAGAGCAACTAACTGGCAAGATCCGTTCCCAACCTACAATTCAACTACCTGCCACTTCTTGCACACAAGTTGCACCCTCACATCTAATCAGTCAAGACAGAGCCCATATTGTCATAAGGCTGCACTGGAAGCACTCTAAGCATGGAAGACATGGTAACCTCTTTATTCCTGAGTGGCAATCCACAAGTGAGCACCCAGGCGATGACAACTACACAAATCCTAGGTTGATAGCCAGGAGTGTAGCCCTGGGTAGCCACTCAACATCGCCTCCATCATCAAACCAATCCACCCAGGTGTTTCATTTTAGTTGAAGTTCTTAATTTGTTCACAAAACACTTTTAACAAGTGATCATAGCATGACATCAAGTATTTAGCATCCTAACAGGTAGGGTTTAAGGGATAGCTAACCACTACTTAGGGTCTAGGAAGCAACTCTTTTTCCTTGAAAACATCACCTATTATGCATACTACAAGTAGTGAATACACTAATGCATATAGTAAAGAAAATGGGTAAAGGGACATGTGTGTCACTTGCCTTTGGAAGCTTAAACTCCTTTCTCTTCTCTCAACAAAAGGTATGGCTCTCCAAACCAATCTATAAAATAGGTGTAACACCACATAAACACATTGTTCCAAAGCAAACAAAATCAGACAAAGCAAACAATTGACAAGGGTTAATGTATCATTTTAAGATTTCTTATGATCTTATGATGAGGGAGATATGGCTTGAAGCTTGGCTTACAAGATATGGGTAGAGAGTTTGGATGGCAAGGTTTAATGATTGGAAAGGATTGGTCCTCCAAGATTACAATGAAGGGATAGAACCTTATGCTTGGTATAAGCATGGTTAGAGCTTAGAGATGACTCATGTGAATAGATTCACATAAGTGTAGAATAGTGCAACAAAACACTACTAAATAAAGTGTGACAACACTTATTCATAATAGTATAGGTTACACATAGGCTTGAGTATGTATTGGTGATACATTGAGTTACTCAATTTACTCTTCTGTAAATTGAATAGTTCAATATAAACCAATATGGTCAAGTTGGTATGGGGTTGTATGTGTATGAATGTTATTTAGAAATATGGTGGTTTCTTAACCACAAAATTTACTTGGATCAAAGGATTAACTTTAACTAGGGTTGATTGTTGAAGATATGGCTAGGTCAAGTTTTAAATTCTTGTTTGAATCACCCAACAAATTTTGGTTTTGGATCAAGGTTGATAATGTGTTTGGATGATTTAGGACATATGTGCAAACAGGGTAGGGTTTATCACCACATTGGCAAAGTGGAAACAATTGAGATACAATGAATTTCTCAAATTACCCAGGTGTAACTTGAATATTATGAATTAAGCTCATAAGAGTAAGATGGCATGATATTGGGTGATGATCAGGATTAAGTATGATGGTGATGGATAGGTATGATCATAAGATTAAATTTTGTAGAAGGAATTATATTGAAAAGAATTATAGAATTAATTCTATAATGGAATTACTCAAATTCTCATGATTGAATTTGAATATTTCCAAGGTGTTTCAATTATTTTGGACAGTGATGCTACTGGATAGGATACAGTAACACAAAGTTACTGCAAGTGGTTTCACTCCAAAATCATTTTCAGAATTCAAATGATGATCAAATTAGTGATTTGATTAAATTTAATAGTAGCAAGTGTGTGCACGTTTCAAGTTTGACAATTTTTTGTTCCAGAGTGTTCTACAAGTTCTGAGGAATCCATAGACTACAAATTTGTTATTTTTGGATGATCAGAGCAAAAGATATGAATTATTTGGTGCTAAGGTACTATTTATACCATTTGAAATTTAGTTCAAACTTTTGTACAGTAGCCATGTGATTTTCTTGCATAGTTGGATTCTAATCTTTCTCAGGATTCCAGTGATATAAAGTTCGTTGAATTTGGCTAAGCAGATCAAAAGATATGAATTTTCTAAGTTTCTACACTAATCTGTCCAAGAATTCCGAAAATACAATAAGATTTGACACGTGGCGCTACCCTACTGGAGGATACTCCTTCGTTTAAGTGATCTATTTGTGACCTTTAGATGCAGATCTAATGGACCAAAATAGTTCACCGAAATAGCTCACCGGAAAGGTCGCCGGAAACGCGTCCACGGCTACGGTTGCTTGGTTGTCCGACGTTGTGGAGGTCTCCGATGATTATGAAGTAGCGGACGGCGTAGAGGAGGACGAGGCGGAGATGATGGACACCATTTGGATCCTCGATAAAGCTCCCGGTAGTGGCGGTGAGCGGATGGAGCGGCGGCGATGTCGGGCGGCGCGTCCAACGACGATGATAAGATGCACGACGATGTCCAGTGCGATGAACTCGCCAAGATCTATAGGACGTCGATGGTGCGGGCAATAGAGCGATCCTATGAATAAATTCTGAGAACCAAAGTGAGGGAGGATAACTAAGAACACGCGGTGGACATGTCTTTTGGTACTGGTATGTCCCGAGGAGGGAGATCGGGAGTCTTATGCCACCGATTGGCATTCGGTGTGCCGTTTGGGTTTGGGAGATTAAGGCCATCAAATAGAGATTTAATTCCCTGAACGGTTACTCCATTTAATTTCCAGCAAATTTCGTGTTTAAGTCGAATCGAAATGGTTACTAGATTTGATGGGAGGAAAGGAAAAAGAAGTTGACTGCCATGGAGTTTTCTCGCGCACGTATATGGTGGAGGTTGGGGATGACCCCGATCATGTGCGCCGGCCAAGGAAAAAAAAAGAGAGGACGTGAGGCCTTAGTGGGCTGGCCGGCCTGGGCTGGCCCAATTAGGGTCGCCTTCCCTTTTTTTTCATTTTCTTTTTCTTTTCCTTTTTGATTTCTTTCATATCTTTTGCGTTTTAACACCATTTCAAGTCAAACCAAAATGGAAAGTTTTCTAAAATTCAAAATAACATTACAAAACAGTGATCAACATGATTTCATAAATAAATAAAAAAATTAATAAAAATTTATAAATTTAACCCTAGGGACTTTATTGCATAAAGCAAAATAGGGTTTGAGTTTTAAAGGTAAAGTCTTTAAACTTAGTAAAATAATATCTTTAAAATAATCTCTGAAATTATTTTCAGAACTAATCTTGAAATTATAACCTTTATTTTATTTTAAACATTTTGCAAACATTTACCTTTGCAAATAAGCTTGCATTGGTTTCATATAATTTCAAAGTAGTATTTTGAAATTCTATTTCCTCAAAGGAGTCTTTCAAAGCTTGATACAAAATTTGAAATAGTTTTTCTAACAGACTTTTGAATATGGGATATTTATAGGAAACTCTTTTTATAAAATGGAAGCCTTGGAAGTGAAATGGTTTGAATTGAAGGTTTAAGAAAACTTTAGGGAAAAACATTTAATTATTAATCAAAAAGTTTTAAATCCCTGTGATTTTTCAAATAACACAAACAAAACAAAACAAAAATTGTTCCAATTTTGATAAAATCTTGGGATGTTACAGAAATAATGGCCATAATCATGCAAAGCGACAAAGCGACATTAAAAGAAGCATAAGATGGCATCAAAAGTCAAAAACTAAATGATCATAGAGGCTATTGGCGACTTTGTAAGAGTCTAACATGTGTGAGCATGCGCCAAGTCAACCCAAATAAAGCATCAAGGAGAAAACCAAAATAATGCTTCCATACAATAAAAACAACGCATGATTTTTTCAAAGGCTCATTAAGCAATCTCAGTCATTTGAGACAAGTCATGCTACAGCAAAACCACTAAGCATATTATCAAAAAGACATCAAGCATGACATGAAAAAGCCTAAGCCGCAGTCTACACAAGCTCCTTCTTGTACCACTATTTTGCACAAAGCTTTTTCTCTTTTCCAACACCATTTGAAATTTTTAAAGACTCCTCTTTTGATGAAAACCAATAAAGATCAGAGGCAAAAATATACCTTCATGAAAAGATATGACAAGGTCTGAACGCAAATCAAGGCGAAAAAAAAACCAAAAGCAGTAGCAGAAAAAGAAGAACACTCGGTGAAATTATAAGAATGAAAAACGGAGTGTTCTTGGCAAATGAAAAACAAGGCAACTTCTCCAAAAGAAATTTGTTCGGGTCCAACCATTTATTGCAGCAAACAAACAAACGAAACCAACTAAGAAAACTAAAACAACTGACGCTCCAAGAAAAACACATAGTGCATGAAGCAATAAAAATATAGTGTTTTGAAAGGTGACCTGATTTTTGCCGATGAAGAAGGGGTGCCTCGGGGGCATCCCCAAGCTTTGACGCTTGTACTTCTTGGATATTTATTGGGGTGATGCATGGGCATCCCCAAGCTTGAGCTTTTGTCCATTCTTCAACTCATCTCATCATTCTCCAATCCCTACACTTGAAAACTTCCTTCTTACAAAACTAAACACAAATCTATTAGCAACATTAGTGCAAGCATAACATATAATCAACCTCTTTTTGCTTCAGGTTTCAACTCAAAACCACCACATATATAGCAAATACTACTGTAGCAACCTTCCCAAAAGTTCCGTGATCAAAAGAACTCAAAAGAAAGCGATAAAGTGGCAAACACAAATATTGGCAGAAATCTGTCAAAACTGAACAGCTGACAAAGCTCGAATTTTTGAGGGATTTTCTGTTGCTCAAATCAAAAAGTGTTCAACTAACAAAAGTTTGGATATAACCTGGGACATATGCACAAGAAATCGCAGGTCCAAAAGATAAACAGAGAATTTATACGAATTTTTACGGTGCAGCACCGAAAACAGTTTCAGGACAGCAACATCCCCAAATCTTTACCTCACTCGAATTAGAGGCTTCTCTTGGCACAAAAACGAAATAAACAAGATAAGGAGCGGTCATTACAGTAGTAATGACTTCCAAGACTCAAATAAAAGAAAAAGTACTGAAAAGAAACATTGGGTTATCTCCCAGGAGTGCTTTTTTTTACGCCTTTGAGCTAGGCGCAGAAAATTGCGAATCAAGTAATATCAAGTGATGAAGTACTAGGATCATAATTTGCTCTAAGAATAGAGTCAAAAAGTAATTTCTTTCTTTTCCTAGGGAAGTGTTCCATACCTTTCTTTAGTGGGAATTGATATTTGATAGTGCCTTCCCTCATATCAATGATGGCACCTACAGTTCGAAGAAAGGGTCTTCCCAAAATAATAGGACATGAAGCATGGCATTCAACGTCCATAACAAGAAAATCAACGGGAACAAGGTTATTGTTAACCACAATAAGAACATCATTAATCCTTCCCAAAGGTTTCTTCTTAGCAACATCAGCAATAGGAACATCAAAATAACATTTTTCAAGCGGTGGTAAGTCAAGCATGTCATAAATCTTTCTAGGCATGATAGAAATACTAGCACCTAGATCACATAAAGCATGGCAATCATAACCATTAACATGCATATCAATGATGGGTTCCCAACCATCTTCTAACTTCTTGGGAACAGAAGCTTTTTGCTTCAACTTTTCATCCCTAATTTTTATGAGAGCATTGGTAATATGCTTAGTAAAAGCAATATTTAGAGAACTAGCTGAAAGGATCGTATGAGCGACTAGAGGGGGGGGGTGAATAGGAGCTACCCAATAATTTTAATTCTTTTCAAGTTAAGGCTAGACAAGAAGGTAAATTCTCTAGATGTGATACTAAGTGAATTTACCTAGAGTGACAAGCAAGCTAGCAATAACAATATAAGTAAAGGTACAAGTAAAGGATAGAGGTCACCGCAATGGAGACACGAAGACACGAGGATGTATTCCCGTAGTTCCTTCCTTGTTACGGGAAGTACGTCTATGTTGGAGAGGTGTGGTGCCACAAAGGCCAACAACGCCACAAAGGCTCACCCTATTCTCCGGTGAACAAGCCACAAAGGCGAGTCCACGCTCCACTAAGCGATGCCCTTGAAGGCGGCACGACACCTTTACACAAAGTATTGGGGCAAGCTCCACAACTCAATTGGAGGCTCCCAATAGGTCCACCAAGCCCTTACACACAAAGTCAAGCTTGGGGGACGGCTTCTTCCGGCTAGGAATCCGATGAATCACACAAGTAACAAGCCCCTCAACAAAGAGAGGGGGGAAATCAAATCGCCTTGGTGGAAGTGTAGATCTAGGTCTTCTCCCTCAAATCCCAAAAGGGCTTTGAGTTCTATTGGCTAGGGAGAGAGATCTTGAGCTTTGAAGCTTTGGAACAATGGAGGAGAGAGAGTGGAAGCCGCAGCCTTCTCTTGAGGAAGAAGAAGGCTTTATATACTCCTCCACGAAATGTAGCCGTTGCTGGTCGACTAGGGCCGGAGTCTCCGGCCAGGAGGGCCGGAGTCTCTGCCCTAAGTGACTCCAGGGCCGGAGTCTCCGGCCAGAGACAGAAGTCTCCGGCCCAACTCCGGCCTGGTCACTGCTTAGACCAACTCACTAGCCCACCCTTACCTGGCTGGCCAGACCGGAGTCTCCGGCCGCTGGGACCGGAGTCTCCGCCCCACCCGGAGTCTCTGGCCAGAGACAGAAAGTCTCCGGCCTAACTCCGGGCTGGTCACTGCTTAGACCAACCGGGAGGATTGCTAGGGCGACACTCCTAGGCCGGAGTCTCCAGCCACCAGGGCCGGAGTCTCCGCCCTAGAAGTAGCGACAGCTGTACTTCGAGGATCCCCTCTCCACCAATTCCACCTTCGCAAAGCACCCTATAAGACAACTAAACCCTAACTCCACTACTGGACTACGGGCTTTGATCTTTTCTTCCTTTTTGGGGTGAACCTCCGCGAGATTCTGAATTAACCTAGAAAATCTGCAGAACTTAAATAGAATGGTTAATTCACCAAATGTTGTTAACAAACACCAAAATACATTTATTAGGGAAATGCCCTTTCAATCTCCCCCTTTTTGGTGTTTGATGACAACATAAGGATTTGCAAGATATAAACACAATAAAATGAAATATATAGCAAAAGCTCCCCCTACTTGTGTGCACAACACCATTTGCATTTGAACATGAGCCACACAAGTAAGACTCATCACTCCCCCTATATATTTCACAATTATACCAAGTGCAAGAAATAATATAAGAGACTAACCAATAAGCATAAAAGTAAGACTAACAATATAGCACACATTTAATAGTCTTACTAAGCAACATAAGAACTTAAGTCTCACACACATAACGTACCACGCACATTTAAAAGGTTCAACACTAAGATAGATGAGACACAACAATTTGTGTCTCGACCAAAGCAAAGCAAACGAAGTAGTGCAAATCCAAATAACCACCATGCAAATCCCAACGAAGACAACCTAGTAGAGCTACTTCTCCCCCTTTGGCATCGAGACACCAAAAAGGGAAAAGAGCGATGCTACACGCCCATGAGATCACTCATCGTCTTCATCCTCGGGCTCGTCCGCGGAACCGGCATTGAAGTCCTCATCACCTTCTTCAAGATCATCAGAAGCCATGGGCTTCTTGCCATGACGCACATTGGAGGTGCCAGAGGTGACCTCCTCAAAGGCTTGCCAGTCAGTCAGTCCCTTGCTCCACTTGCCATAGCTGTGAGTACCGGATGATGAAGAGGAAGGAGGTGATTCCACATAGCCCGGTTGAGACTTTCTAAATGCCTTGTGAAGAACAGCTTGATTGTCATTGATGTGCTTTTGAGAGATGTAGCTCTCATATTGCTTGTGACGGATGTCCACATTCATGCAAAGCACATTCCTTTGGAACCAATTGAGCTTCTTGTACTCTTGAGCAAACTCATTGTTGGAGCTAGAGCCGGCATTGCTAGCATGCTTCATCCTTGGGCCCCTTCTAGTGGACACTCCCTCGGCAAAGGCATCATCATCTTCACCTCTCATCGGAGCAAATGGTTCTTTGGAGTGACCGGTGGGTTCTTTGCGTTGAAGCTTCACAACCTTGTGATCCACAAGGTTTGCCGTGAGGAGAGGAAGGTTGAGTTGTTGAGCAAGGATGAGCTTCATGATAAAAGGAGCATACAAGGGAGTCTTCTTGTTGAGAATGCAATCATTGATCTCCTTGTGAATGAAATCCATCACATCAAGTGGCTCAACATGTGCGGTCTCTCCTTTGCAATAGACTTCATGAGAGTAGGCCAAGAGATTCACTAAGGCCCCACGAATAGCATCAAAGTTGCCGGCTTGAGGGGCAATGGAGGCCCAGAATATGCGGAGCAAGATGTTGGACCGTTTGGACAGCCCAAGAGTGCCCCCAATGACAATCTTCTTGTCATCCCCGGTGTAGAGAGGAGCAAGCTTCTTCTTCTCATAGTACTCCCCATCCACATGCATCCTTATGCCACTAGGAGTAGTAGCACCACGAAACTCATATCCAAGGAGAGCAGCAAAGTCCATGAAGTTGGAGTGACAAATTTCTTCTCCGGTCATCCAAGTCATGGGGATCTCCTCACCGTCTCCAAACACCAAGGTGGCAAAGAACTGTTAGACCAATGTGATGTTGTAGGGCTCTTGAATCTTCATGAGTGGATGGAGCCCAAGCTTGCGAGTGATCCACATAGCCTCTCCGAAGTATGCACTGTACTTGGCAAAGTGAGAGAAATCCATCACCGTCTGAGGGCAAACCGGGTACTTCTTGAGAGAAGCATAGAATTCCTTCATGATCATCTCTTGCTCTCTGCGGACAAAGCAACGGTCACGGGAGTTCCGCGGGAGAGTGTACATATCCCTCTTCCTCATCTCAACGAACTCAGATGCTGATAGCCCTTCCAGAGTCACAAGACTATCAAACTTGACCTTCTTAGCTGCCTCAGCTCGTTCCTCTTCAGCCATCCTTGTCTTGAGCCTCTTAGCATCTCTAGCTTGCTGAGCAATGACTGACCTCTGAGCAAGCTCCCCTGTGGCGGGATTGACAACCAACTTGTCCTTGCTATGAGCTGCCGGCTTCCGAGAACCACCTGCACATGTGAATGAGTGAGGAAGATAGCAAGGTTGAGGTGACATGTCCTAGAATCCAAAAATAAGCAACTATGCTGTGAAAGAGTGCACTCTGGCCTGATCTAGCCGGAGTCTCCGGGGACTCGGGCCGGAGTCTTCGGCCAAAACCGGAGACTTTGCGTCCAGACCGGAGTCTCCGGCCACAGGGGCCGGAGTCTCTGGTCAGATGCAGGAGCCCGAGCCTAGGAGACTACTTTGAACAAATCGAGTGCAATAACCACAATAAAGTTGCTAAGAAGATGATTGATAGCCACTAGAAGGTAATGCACCAGATCAAACTATGGGAAACATGCATATCTCGTAGATCTAGATAGAACTAGATGGAGGAGATGAGGAGCACATTTACTGGAGTCCATTGGCGCAAATCGGTCGGTGGGGAGGTTCCCACAACCTCAAGGGGAAGATTGGTCGGTGGCACGGCGGATCCCGGGGCTTGGGAGAGCTCCGGGCATCGATCTACGAAGATGGGGCGGCAGGGGGCGAGTATGGGGCACGGGGGTGGATGGGGAAGAATGAACCATTCTTCCCCACCCCGTGCCCTAAGTGTGTTTTTGGAACTGCCCGGGCCGGAGTCTCCGGTACTTACCCTGGAGTCTCCGGGCTGTGAGCCCCGGAGTCTCCGGCCCCCCTCGACCAGATCACATTTATGGTGTAAAAAGGACATGCCATTTAGAGATTAGATATGTTTGAGGATGAGATGGGCTTGGGATGGACACATTGTCACTGTGTGGTACAAAATGCTCATGTTTGCAAACATGCAAACAAAATCAAATAAGACCAAACATGAGCATCTTCCCATAAAAAATAAGGCTATAAAATCAAATGGGAAACTCCTCCACTAGGGAGGTTGGTGACCAAAGGGCCACCATGTATGAGTACAAAGGTATGGCACCGCGAAGATATATCTTGGGCCCAAAACCTAGACTCATCGATTAAGCTCAAAAGTGTCACAACTGACAAGATAGAACAATACGCTTACTATTGGCATTATGGGGGGAGGGATAGCCCAATCAATTAGGACCGCACTCCCCCTATATCCATGCCCACATCTAGAACAACACACACGTTAGAGTATGGGAGTAAATGCACCTAGCTCAAGCCACATTGCTTGAATCAATGATATTTAGTTCATGCCTCAATTCCCGGAATCTTGCTTCATCAAGAGGCTTCGTGAATATATCGGCAAGTTGCTCATGAGTACCAACATAAGATAGATCAATTTCTCCTCGGTTGACATGATCCCGAATGAAATGATGACGAATCTCAATATGCTTCGTCTTATTGTGTTGCACCGGGTTGTGAGCGATCTTGATTGCACTTTCATTATCACATAAAAGAGGCACTTTGTCAAAAATGACACTGTAATCCTTCAAAGTTTGCCTCATCCATAAGAGTTGTGCACAACAACTAGCCGCGGCTACATATTCGGCTTCGGTGGTAGAGAGAGACACACAATTTTGTTTCTTAGATGACCAACACACCAAGGACCTACCAAGAAATTGGCAAGCCCCGGAGGTTGATTTCCGTTCCACTTTGTCTCCCGCCCAATCCGAATCCGAGTAACCTACAAGATCAAAACTTGCTCCCTTCGGGTACCAAAGACCAAAGTTAGGGGTATTCACTAAATATCGAAAGATTCTCTTGACCGCCACTAAGTGGCTTTCCTTTGGTGCGGCTTGAAAACGTGCACAAACTCCCACACTTAACATAATGTCCGGTCTAGATGCACAAAGGTAAAGCAAGGAACCAATCATAGATCTATAGAGTTTTTGATCCACTTCTTTACCATTAGGATCGAGATCAAGATTAACCTTTGTTGGCATGGGAGTCTTTGCACCTTTGACTCCTATCATCTCGAACCTCTTGAGCATGTCTTGGGTATATTTGGCTTGGTTTACAAAAGTCCCTCCCTTCAATTGTTTAACTTCAAATCCAAGGAAGAACTCCAACTCCCCCATCATAGACATCTCAAACTTGTCGGTCATGAGCTTGGCAAACTCATTATTGAAAGCTTTGTTAGTAGAACCAAATATAATATCATCAACATATAATTGGCAAATGAAAAGCTCCCCATTGACCTTCTTAGTAAAAAGAGTGGGATCGATCACCCCAATTTCAAAACCACGATCAACCAACAACTCTTTAAGGTGCTCATACCACGCACGTGGGGCTTGTTTGAGGCCATAGAGTGCCTTATCAAGTTTGTAAACGTGGTTAGGAAACTTAGGGTTTTCGAAGCCCGGGGGTTGCTTCACAAAAACCAATTCATTTAAGGGACCGTTGAGAAATGCACTTTTAACATCCATTTGTTGAAGTTTAAAGTTATGATGTGATGCATATGCAAGTAAGATGCGAATGGATTCAAGACGGGCAACGGGAGCGAAAGTTTCACCAAAGTCAATACCCTCAACTTGGGAGAAACCTTGAGCCACCAATCTTGCCTTATTACGAATGACTATGCCATTTGCATCTTGCTTGTTCTTGAAGATCCACTTGGTCCCAATGACATTACGGCAATCTTTAGGCCTTTCTACTAGAGTCCACACATTGTTGCGCTCGAAGTTGTTGAGTTCATCATGCATGGCATCAAGCCAATCCGGATCCTCAAGCGCCTCATAAACTTTCTTGGGTTCTACACAAGAGACAAAAGCATGATGAGAGCAAAAGTTAGAAAGTTGCCTCCTAGTGGAGACACCTTTACGAACACTCCCAACCACATTTTCCAAGGATATGCTTCTTCGTCGAAGAATGGACTCAAGCTTCTTCTCACGGCGAGTGCGAGCCTCAAGAGGAGATTCTTGAGAGACTACTTGATCATCTTCATGATCACTGTTCTGGTCCTCGCCTTGACCATCAAGTGGATTGTCTTGTTCAAGTTCTTGCGGAGATAAAGCCGGTTGGTGGCATGGCATGCGGTATTGATAGCTTCGGCCCAAAAGTTGTATGGAGACTTGAACTCCGCCAATATAGTTCTTGCCGCATCCATAAGAGTCCGGTTCTTCCTCTCGGCAACTCCATTTTGTTGCGGGGTATATGCAGCGGAATATTGATGTTTGATACCCGCATCACTAAGAAACTCATTTAGGGAGTAGTTCTTGAACTCGGTGCCATTGTCACTTCTTATAGTCAATATGGTGGTATTGAATTGACGCTCAACTTCGGTGGCAAAGTCTTTGACGGTTTGTTGGGTCTCACTCTTGAACTCAAAGAAATAAACCCAAGTGTATCTTGAATAGTCATCGACAATCACCAAGCAATATTTCTTGCCACCAAGACTTGCATAAGTGGGAGGTCCAAAGAGATCCATGTGAAGGAGCTCCAAGCACCTCTTGGAAGAGATAATAGTCTTGCTTGGATGACTTGTTTCATGCATCTTTCCTTCAATACATGCCCTACAAACACGATCTTTGGCAAAAGAAACATCCTTTAGTCCGAGTATGTGGCCGCCGGTGTAGAGATTTTGTAAAGCTCTCATATTGACGTGGGCTAACCGGCGATGCCAAAGCCATCCCACGTCGGCCTTAGCAATTAGGCATACCGCGGCCGTAGTGGGTTTCTCCGAAAAGTCCACCACATACAAGCCGTTTTCGACATACCCAACAAAGGCAACCTTGAGAGACTTACTCCACATGACGACCACAATATCAACATCAAAATATGTGGCATAGCCCATAGTAGCAAGTTGATGAACGGAAAGTAGATTATAACCAATGGTTTCGACAAGCATGACATTCACTAGGGACACGTCCGGAGTGATCACCACCTTACCGAAACCAAGTACCTTAGAGGATGAATTATCACCATATGAGACCGTGACATTTGAAGTATTGGGCTTTAGATCTTCCACAATATTTTTGCTTCCGGTCATGTGGCTTGTGGCACCACTATCAATAATCCATTTTACTCCTCCGGAAGCAATGTCCTACAAGAGATTAATTCTTGGTTTTAGGTCCCCATCTTTGAATGGGTCCTCTTTTGTTAGTCACAAGAATCTTAGGTACCCAAATAGCATATTCAATGAAACCATTATAGGGACCAACATATTTAGCATAGACATCACCATAATAGTCCCTAAGAAGAACATAATGAGGATTATATTTTCCTGCAAAATTATTATGAGAAGGGCCGGAGACTCCGGTCTTTGGGGGCGGAGACTCCGGGGTAGATGAACTAACCGGAGACTCCGGAGCCTTTGACCCGGAGACTCCGGTCTCCTCGATTTTCTTCTTTCCATTCAGCTCCTCCCACTCCTCCTCGGTGTAACAAATATCAAAGGGGACATGAGGAGTAGGAGCAGCAGCAGGCTTTGTCTTCTTCTTGTTCTTCTTGTTCTTCTTCTTCTTTGAGGACTCAGCCACCAAACAAAGATCCCCTTTCTTTGAGGACTCGGCAACAAAACCGAGGCCCTCCTTTCCCTTGAACAATCTTTGATTGTTCAAGAGATCATTGAGATTCTTCTCTCCTTGAATGCAAGTAGCAAGGCCCTTAGCAAGATCGGCCTTCAACCTATTGTTCTCCTCAATGATATCACTATGATCACAAATAGAGTTAGAAGAACACGGAACTTCAATAACTTGCATTGGTGGGACTTTAGATTGTTCAATAGTTAGTTGAATTTGAAGTTGTTCACGAATCTTGGTGAGATGAGAGAATTTGCCCTCCAAAGCCTTGTGAGCATCTTCAAGCTTATCAAACTTCTCACGAAGATCATTATGACCAACGTCAAATTCAACTTTCTCCTTTTTAAGCAACTTGACCATAGCAAGAGCATGGTCACGTTCTTTAGTGAGTTTTGACAAGATTAGATTATGAGACTCTTCTAGTCCCAACAATTTCTCCTCTAAAGAGACCCTCAAGTTTTGCTCTTCTTCGAGCTCAATTGATAGAGAGCCAATATCATCGGCGGCTAATCTTTCCAACTCCTCCTTCTCCTTGATAGTGTCATGGGCATCACCAAGTTCACACATTAGTGTCTCAACGTATATCTTGGTTGGCCCCTTCATGTTAGCAAGAAAATCATCACAAGAAACTAGTTCTTTCTTAATTATAAGACTACTCACATCATCCATAGAGGTAGCATTGGAATGTGATGATGAAGGAGTAGGTGATGAGGTTACCTCCGAGGCCTTAGCCATAAGACACTTGCGAGTGGTGATGATGGCGTTCTCATTTTGTGAGTTGAAGAGGGATGTAGGTGGTGTGGAGACAATGGCAATGGCGGCCACTTCTCCATTCTCTTCATCAACGGAGTCATCATCATCGGACTCGGAGTCATACTCCTCATGAACCACCAATACCCTTTCTCATTTCTTCTTGTTGTCCTTGTTCCCATGCTTCTTGGATGGGTAGAACTTTGATGACCGGCGCTTGGGGACGAGCCGGCCCTCATTGTCCTCCTTGTTCTCATAAGGACATTCGGCGATGAAGTGCTTGATTCCTCCACAATTGTAGCAATGCCTCACTTTAGAGTCACCACCTTTTCTTGGAAAGGATTTGAACTTGGATCCCTTCGTCTTGTGCTTGTTGGCATCCCAAAAGGCATTTGCATTGAGAGCCAAGTGTTCATGGAGTGCAAACTTGAGATCTTCCGGAGACCAACACTCTTCTTCATATATTTCTTCTTCTCCTTCTCCTTGCTTGGACACCACCTTGGCCTTGAGAGCAAGATTGTGAACTCCTTGTCCGGCAAGAACACGGGCTCTAGTTTCTTCCGCGTTCTTCTTCAAGATAGACAAGGCGGTGAACTCGCAAAGAACTTCATTTGAGGTCATACTCCCAAAATCCGGTCTTGAACGGATTATCTCGGATCGCATGGGTTCTCTTGGGTTGATGGAGGTGATGAACATACGCTTGATATAGTCATCACCATTGTCTTTGCACCCAAACCCGGTCAAGGCCGTTGCAAGAGCCAAGATCCTTTGGTACATCTCATCGGGAGTCTCATTATCACGCATAATGAAATCCCTTTCTTCACTTTTGAGCTCATCAAACTTGGAGGACCGAATACTTTCATTCCCAATGAAGAGCATAGTGAGATAGTCCCATACTTCCTTGGCGGTGTTCAAGTTGTTGATGTATACCGCATGAGTATCCGGTACGGCTTGTTGAAGGAGATGCTTGGCGGTGGCATTGAGTTGCTCATCAACTTCTTCCCTTCCGGTCAAGTTGAGAGGATCATGAGGTGCAAAGCCATTTTGTATGACCCTCCACAAATGAGTAGATGAGCTAGAAATATGAGATTTCATTAGTCCTTGCCATTTAATAAAATTGCGAGAATCAAGCTTAGGAGGAGAACCCATGTTGTTAATGTGTGGCATAGGATAATGCACCGGCGGAGGTGAGTAAGTGTTAGGGGGTGGAATGTTAGCACCCTTTGCCGGACCATCATCTTCCTTAGGAAGGTCACCTTTATTCTCGGCGGAGGTGGAGCCATTGTTAGGTGGCTTCACCTTAGCCAAGGAGAGTTCCACACTAGGAGTGGTGTTTGGGTCGGTGGGCCCGGAAGGTTTTCTTCCAAAATATTCCTCAAACATAGCCTTCATCTCCAATCTCATAGTGGTTTGCATTGTGTCCAAGGACGCCAAATGCTCCTCACGTGAGATTGAAGAGGAAGAGATAGATGGAGGAGTATCTTCGGGAGGAGTTTCATTACCCTTATCCCCATCCATAGTTGCTCAAACTCTTAGGCGGTTAAGCCCGAATAAGAGACCACGCTCTGATACCAATTGAAAGGATCGTATGAGCGACTAGAGGGGGGGGTGAATAGGAGCTACCCAATAATTTTAATTCTTTTCAAGTTAAGGCTAGACAAGAAGGTAAATTCTCTAGATGTGATACTAAGTGAATTTACCTAGAGTGACAAGCAAGCTAGCAATAACAATATAAGTAAAGGTACAAGTAAAGGATAGAGGTCACCGCAATGGAGACACGAAGACACGAGGATGTATTCCCGTAGTTCCTTCCTTGTTACGGGAAGTACGTCTACGTTGGAGAGGTGTGGTGCCACAAAGGCCACCAACGCCACAAAGGCTCACCCTATTCTCCGGTGAACAAGCCACAAAGGCGAGTCCACGCTCCACTAAGCGATGCCCTTGAAGGCGGCACGACACCTTTACACAAAGTATTGGGGCAAGCTCCACAACTCAATTGGAGGCTCCCAATAGGTCCACCAAGCCCTTACACACAAAGTCAAGCTTGGGGGACGGCTTCTTCCGGCTAGGAATCCGATGAATCACACAAGTAACAAGCCCCTCAACAAAGAGAGGGGGGAAATCAAATCGCCTTGGTGGAAGTGTAGATCTAGGTCTTCTCCCTCAAATCCCAAAAGGGCTTTGAGTTCTATTGGCTAGGGAGAGAGATCTTGAGCTTTGAAGCTTTGGAACAATTGAGGAGAGAGAGTGGAAGCCGCAGCCTTCTCTTGAGGAAGAAGAAGGCTTTATATACTCCTCCACGAAATGTAGTCGTTGCTGGTCGACTAGGGCCGGAGTCTCCGGCCAGGAGGGCCGGAGTCTCTGCCCTAAGTGACTCCAGGGCCGGAGTCTCCGGCCATAGACAGAAGTCTCCGGCCCAACTCCGGCCAGGTCACTGCTTAGACCAACTCACTAGCCCACCCTTACCTGGCTGGCCAGACCGGAGTCTCCGGCCGCTGGGACCGGAGTCTCCGCCCCACCCGGAGTCTCCGGCCAGAGACAGAAAGTCTCCGGCCTAACTCCGGGCTGGTCACTGCTTAGACCAACCGGGAGGATTGCTAGGGCGACACTCCTAGGCCGGAGTCTCCGGCCACCAGGGCCGGAGTCTCCGCCCTAGAAGTAGCGACAGCTGTACTTCGAGGATCCCCTCTCCACCAATTCCACCTTCGCAAAGCACCCTATAAGACAACTAAACCCTAACTCCACTACTGGACTACGGGCTTCGATCTTTTCTTCCTTTTTGGGGTGAACCTCCACGAGATTCTGAATTAACCTAGAAAATCTGCAGAACATAAATAGAATGGTTAATTCACCAAATGTTGTTAACAAACACCAAAATACATTTATTAGGGAAATGCCCTTTCACTAGCATTGGGAGTCAAAGCAAGCTTTTGCAAGAACAAAATTACTTCAGATATATTGCAGCCATCAACATCAAAATCATTAAAAGAAATAGATCTATCATCTCCCACACTCCGAAAAATTTCAGCACTCTTTTGAGAAAAAGTTTTGGCAGTTTTAGGCTTTTTAACACAAGGAGTGGGAGTTTTCTCTACCCCAATCAAAGTAAGAGGATTGCTAGCATTAGGAGCAACATCATTAGAGGTAGTAATGGTACATACCTTTATCTCTCTAGCCATCTCATCTTCTCTTTCCCACTTGGCATGCAATTCCGCTAACAATCTAATATTTTCATCAATTCCAACTTGAATAGCATTAGCGGTAGCAAAAACATTGTTCTTTTTCACATCATTAGGCAACACTTTTAATTTCAGAAGTTCAACATCATGAGCAAGGCTATCAACTTTAGAAGCAAGAATATCAATTTTGCCTAACTTTTCCTCAACAGACTTGTTAAAAGCAGTTTGCTTACCGATGAAGTCCTTGAGCATTACCTCAAGCTCGGAGGGCGCGGCCCTAGTGTTGTTGTAGGAATTACCATAAGAATTACCATAACCATTACCATTGGTAGAAGGATACGGCCTATAATTGTTACTAGCAAAATTGTTCCTATAAGCATTGTTGTTAAAATTATTGTTTCTAATGAAATTCACATCAACATGCTCTTCTTGAGCAACCAGAGAGGCCAAAGGAACATTATTAGGATCAACATGAGTCCTATCATTAGCAAGCATAGCCATAATGGTATCAATCTTATCATTCAAGGAAGAGGTTTTCTCAACAGAATTTACCTTCTTACCTTGTGGAGCTCTCTCGGTGTGCCATTCGGAATAATTTACCATCATGTTGTCGAGTAGCTTTGTTGCGGCGCCCAAGGTAAGGGACATAAAAGTGCCTCCAGCAGCTGAATCAAGTAGGTTCCTTGAAGAAAAATTTAGTCCTGCATAAAAAGTTTGGATAATCATCCAAGTAGTCAGTCCATGAGTGGGGCAATTCTTTATCATAGATTTCATCCTTTCCCAAGCTTGAGCAACATGTTCATTATCCAACTGAGTAAATTTCATAATATTGCTACACAGAGATATAATCTTAGCAGGAGGATAGTATCTACCAATAAAAGCATCCTTACACTTAGCCCATGAATCAATACTATTCTTAGTCAAAGACAGCAACCAATCTTTAGCTTTTCCTCTCAAAGAAAAAGGAAACAACTTGAGCTTAATAATATCACTATCAACATTCTTATATTTCTGCATCTCACATAGCTCAACAAAATTGTTGAGATGAGCTGCAGCATCTTCAGTACTAGCACCAGAAAATTGCTCTTTCATAACAAGGTTCAACAAAGCAGGCTTAATCTCATAAAAGTTTGCAGCAGTAGCAGGTGGTGCAATAGGAGTGCAGATAAAATCACTATTGTTTGTGCTAGTAAAGTCACACAACTTGGTGTTTTCAGGATTGGCCATTTCAGCAAAGCAAAAGTAAACAAGTAAAAACAACTACCAAGGATTCTAATTTTTTTGGGTTTTTGATATAAAACGATGCAGGTAAAATAAATAAAGTAAAGCAAAACAATAAAACAAAGTAAAGGATGTGTGTGCGAAAACTCCCCTCGCAGAAGTCTTCCACTTTTCCCCGGCAACGGCGCCAGAAAAGAGGCTGATGCTCCAAGTTGATGTGGAAGATCAGAGGTCCTTGTGCGTGGTGAATGACCAGCTCGTTGGGAACCCCAAGAGGAAGGTATGATGAGTATAGCAGCTTGTTTTCCCTCAGTTAAGAAACCAAGGTTTATCGTTCAGGAGAAAAGCAGACAATGAAGACTGAAGGTGATGCTTGCTAGTTTGCGACAGCTTCGGACAATTTATATATGGCGCCTCGTCCAAGCTTTGCTTGCTAGCTGCAACGCGGAACCTGCACACAAACAACCAAGTACTTTGTTCCCAACTTGCGATGAGGTTGTCAATCTCACCGGTTTGCTTGAAACAAAGGTTATGAGCGTATCGAGTGGAAAACAGTAGAGTATGCGAATAAAGTAAACAGTGCGAGTAAAGTAAACAGGTAATAGCAATATGATGGAAATAGGACCGGGGTCCACAGTTCACTAGTGGTGTCTCTCCATAAGATAAATAACACATGCTGGATAAACAAATTACAGTTGGGCAATTGATAGAATAGAGATAAACGTGATATGTCAAGAAGATCACTATGAGATTTACTCTGGGCATTACAACAAAATACATAGACCGCCATCCAACTGCATCTATGACTAATAATCCACTTGTGGTGAATCAATCCGAGAACTCCACAAGTATTAAGTTGCGAATAACAGATAATTGCATTAAGCAAAGTGTGTAATGTAAACAAAGCATATGCCCTTGAGCATATACATGTTGTTTTCTTCCTAGTAGCAACAGCACATCTACAACCTTAGAGGTTTATGTCACTCCCCCAGGTTAAATAGAGGCATAAACCCACTATCGAGCATAAATACCCCCTCTTGGAGTCACTAGCAACTACTCGGCCAAGATAGCTACTAACAACGGAGAGCATGCAAGATCATAAACAACATAGAGATAATAAAAGATAATATTCAGTACAGCAACTTAATCATAAATACCAATATTCATCGGATCCCAACAAACCAAACATGTAGAATTACATAACGGTGATCTCAATCATGTAGGGCAGCTCATGAGATCTAAACATGAAGCACATGGTGGAGGAGACAACCATCTAGCTACTGCTATGGACCCATAGTCCAAGGTAGACTACTCACTCATCGCTCCGGAGGCAAGCATGGCGATGAAGAAGACCTCCGGTGGCGATTCCCCTCTCCGGCAGGGTGCCGGGAAGAGCTTCTGGACCCTCCCGATCTTCGGGTCGACGGCGGCGGCGGATCGTGATGTGTTCTAGAAAATTGATCGGGTACTTAGGTTTTTTCCGTCGGGAGGTCTTTATAGGCGAAGGGGCGATGTCAGAGGAGGGCCCAGGTGGCCTCACATCATGGTGGCCTAGGCCAGGGGCTGGCCGTGCCACACTGGCGTGTGGGCCCCTGGTGGCCCCTCTCCTTCTCTCCTTCGGATCTCTGGAAGCTTCCGGGCAAAATAAGACTTCGGGAACTTGTTTCGTCCAATTCCGATAATATTTCCTGTGTATCACTTCTGAAACACAAAAACAGAAGAAAACAGGGAACTGGCACTGTGGCAACTCGTTAATAGGTTAGTTCCGGAAAATGCATAAAAGTGCCACGAAGTGTAACGAAACAGTAGGCAAATGGTGTAAAAACAAGCATGGAGCATCAAAAATTATAGATACGTTGGAGACGTATCAACCAGCCAGTTGGGAAGCCCAAGAGGAAGGTATGATGAGTACAGTAGCTAGTTTTTCCTCAGTTAAGAAACCAAGGTTTAATATCGATCAGGAGAAAAGCAGACAATAACGACTGAAGGTGATGCTTGCTAGTTTGCGACAGCTTCGGACAATTTATATATGGCGCCTCGTCCAAGCTTTGCTTGCTAGCTGCAACGTGGAACCTGCACACAACACAACCAAGTACTTTGTTCCCAACTTGCGATGAGGTTGTCAATCTCACCGGTTTGCTTGAAACAAAGGTTATGAGCGTATCGAGTGGAAAACAGTAGAAGTATGCGAGTAAAGTATACAGTGCGAGTAAAGTAAACAGGTGATAGCAATATGATGGAAATAGGACCGGGGTCCATAGTTCACTAGTGGTGTCTCTCCATAAGATAAATAACACATGCTGGGTAAACAAATTACAGTTGGGCAATTGATAGAATAAAGATAAACGTGATATGTCAAGAAGATCACTATGAGATTTACTCTGGGCATTACAACAAAATACATAGACCGCCATCCAACTGCATCTATGACTAATAATCCACTTGTGGCGAATCAATCCGAGAACTCCACAAGTATTAAGTTGCGAACAACAGATAATTGTATTAAGCAAAGTGTGTAATGTAAACAAAGCATATGCCCTTGAGCATATGAATGTTGTTTTCTCCCTAGTAGCAACAACACATCTACAACCTTAGAGGTTTCTGTCACTCCCCCAGGTTAAATAGAGGCATGAACCCACTATCGAGCATAAATACCCCCTCTTGGAGTCACTAGCAACTACTCGGCCAAGATAGCTACTAACAACGGAGAGCATGCAAGATCATAAACAACATAGAGATAACATAAGATAATATTCAGCACAGCAACTCAATCATAACACCAATATTCATCGGATCCCAACAAACCAAACATGTAGAATTACATAACGGTGATCTCAATCATGTAGGGCAGCTCATGAGATCTAAACATGAAGCATATAGTGGAGAAGACAACCATCTAGCTACTGCTATGGACCCATAGTCCAAGGTAGACTACTCACTCATCGCTCCGGAGTCAAGCATGGCGATGAAGAAGACCTCCGGTGGCGATTTCCCTCTCTGGCAGGGTGCCGGGAAGAGCTTCCGGACCCTCCCGATCTTCGGGTCGACGACGGCGGCGGATCGCGATGTGTTCTGAAAAATTGATCGGGTACTTAGGTTTTTTCCGTCGGGGGGTCTTTATAGGCGAAGGGGCGATATCAGAGGTGGACCAGGTGGCCTCACGCCTGGCTGGCGCGGCCTAGGCCCTAGCCGTGCCGGCCTGGCGTGTGGGGCCCCTGTGGCTCCCCTCCTACTCTCCTTCGGATCTCTGGAAGCTCCCGGACAAAATAAGACTTCAGGAACTTGTTTCGTCCAATTCCGAGAATATTTCCTGTGTATCACTTCTGAAACACAAAAACAGCAGAAAACAGGGAACTGGCACTGTGGCAACTTGTTAGTAGGTTAGTTCCAGAAAATGCATAAAAGTGCCACGAAGTGTAACGAAACATTAGGCAAATGGTGTAAAAACAAGCATGGAGCATCAAAAATTATAGATACGTTAGAGACGTATCAAGCATCCCCAAGCTTAACTCCTGCTCGTCCTCAAGTAGGTAAGTGATAACAAAAGAATAATTTTTGAGGTGACATGCACCTACATAATCTTGATCATATATGTAAGCATTTGTGAGCTGGGATCATAAGAACTTAAAACATGGGCATGAAAGATATAATCTTGACAATAAAAACTTAGCAACCATGTTTGTAAACATGCAAATGAACACAAACAAAAGATCATGAAAATGAAATAATGAAAGTCAAACGTGTGTTCAAATCATAAGGAAAAACATACAAATGGTTTTCAGCTTGTCCTTCAAAGAGAGCAAAACATAAATGCATAGGACACCTTCAAGTTTAAGAGGGTGACTAGATACAAATAATTTGAGAACAAGTGAAACCAACAATATGAATCAATCAATGAAAACTTTGGGACAATGCACATTATACTAAGAATGACAACTATGCTCTCTTAATGGTGCATAAAGATAAAAGGTGGTGACTCAACATAAAAGTAAAAGAAAGGCCCTTCGCAGAGGGAAGCAGTGATTGCAAGTTTTATAACCTTCAAAAATTATGGTACTTACCGGCTTTGAGCTCTCATTACCCCTATCATAAGCATCTTGAATGGTTAAAGTTAATGCGAGAACAATTATGATGCATATGCCTGACAAATCATAAGTTGAAAACCTCGTGTCCCGTGAATACGAGTACCCAAACCTCATGCTACTTTACTTAGAGTCCCAAGCAAGGCTCTTGTCATTGTAAATATATGCATATCATTGAGAACCGCCAATGGGGTACCTCCGTGCCCGATGACATGGAACAAGCCCACATCAAAATGACAGGACAAGCAGACAATGAACACCTCGACATCTCTTTTATTTGCCATTTGTTTAGCTTTTATTGTGAGATGCGTCGTCGAATATTCACCATGGGTATGCTGCAAATTTCCACCATGAATTATGCATGGCTTAGATTAGCGGCCCGGCGTTTTCCTAACACATATACAAACTCCATGATCCCCACAAGATTCCCAATTCATTTCACACCACGGGCATCCATAAACAAAAGATCACGATATCAACTCAAATAAGAAGTGCAATGTTGAAAGCTTGCCTATGACTGCATGGCTGGGCTAGTCTCCAACTTACAACTTGCAAGCATAACAACTCAACATAAGAGACCACAATGTCAAATTTTTAAGAACAAGAAAAAGTAAAGTGTGCCTTCCGGTTTGTGAGAGCTTTACTGACCGAATTTCGCATAACACTGGTAAGAGTTTAATTTGAAGAGAAAATAAAAGCAAGTCAAATTTACTTGGAATAGCAAATTGCTAGTAGGTATGTATGGTGGACACTTTGGAAAACTTTGGCTTTTAGGAGTTGGATGCACGAGTAGAGCTCATACTCAGTACAAGGCGAGGGCTAGCAAAAGACTGGGAGCGACCAACTAAGAGAGTAATAATGGCCATAATCATGCAAAGCGACAAAGCGACATTAAAAGAAGCATAAGATGGCATCAAAAGTCAAAAACGAAATGATCATAGAGGCTATTGGCGACTTTGTAAGAGTCTAACATGTGTGAGCATGCGCCAAGTCAACCCAAATAAAACATCAAGGAGAAAACCAAAATAATGCTTCCATACAATAAAAACAACGCATGATTTTTTTCAAAGGATCATTAAGCAATCTCAATTGTTTGAGACAAGTCATGCTACAGCAAAACCACTAAGCATACTATCAAAAAGACATCAATCATGACATGAAAAAGCCTAAGCCGCAGTCTACACAAGCTCCTTCTTGTACCACTATTTGCATAAAGCTTTTTCTCTTTTTCAACACCATTTGAAATTTTTATAAACACCTCTTTTGATGAAAACCAATAAAGATCAGAGGCAAAAATACACCTTGATGAAAAGATATGACAAGGTCTGAACGCAAATTAAGGCGAAAACGAAAACCAAAAGCAGTAGCAGAAAAAGAAGAACACCCGGTGAAATTGTAAGAATGAAAAACGGAGTGTTCTTTGCAAATGAAAACGAGTACATCTCCTCCAAAGGAAATTTGTTGGGGTCCAACCATTTATTGCAGAAAACAAACTAAACTAACTAAGAAAACTAAAACAACTGACGCTCCAAGAAAAACACATAGTGCATGAAGCAATAAAAATATAGTGTCTTGAAAGGTGACCTGATTTTTGCCGATGAAGAAGGGGTGCCTCGGGGGCATCCCCAAGCTTTGACGCTTGTACTTCTTGGATATTTCTTGGGGTGCTGGGCATCCCCAAGCTTGAGCTTTTGTTCATTCTTCAACTCATCTCATCATTCTCCAACTCATCTCATCATTCTCCAATCCCTACACTTGAAAACTTCCTTCATACAAAACTAAACACAAATCTATTAGCAACATTAGTGCAAGCATAACATATAATCAACCTATTTTTGCTTCAGGTTTCAACCCAAAACCATCACATATATAGCAAATACTACTGTAGAAACTTCCCCACAAGTTCTATGATCAAAAGAACTCAAAAGAAAGCGATAAAGTGGCAAACACAAATATTGGCAGAAATCTGTCAAAACAGAACAGCTGACAAAGGCCAAATTGTTGAGGGGTTTTCTGTTGCTCAAATAAAAAAGTGTTCAACTAACGAAAGTTGGGATATAACCTGGGGCATATGCACAAGAAATCGCAGGTCCAAAAGATATACAGAGAATTTATACGAATTTTTACGGTGCAGCACCGAAAACAGTTTCAGGACAGCAACATCCCCAAATCTTTACCTCACTCAAATTAGAGGCTTCTCTTGGCGCAAAAACAAAATAAAAAGGATAAGGAGCGGTCATTACAGTAGTAATGACTTCCAAGAATCAAATAAAAGAAAAAGTACTGAAAATAAAACATTAGGTTATCTCCCAAGAGTGCTTTTCTTTAACGCATTTGAGCTAGGCGCAGAAAATTGCGAATCAAGTAACATCAAGTGATGAAGCATCACTTACCTCAGTAAGCACTTTGGAAGTTCCCGAAGATGATTCAACCTGCAAGTCACCCTTAGTGGAACTAAGAGTCTTACCAGTTTTAAGAACATGTTGAGATTTAAGCGCAGAAACCTTGGGAACATACATAAATTTTTGCTCTTTTCCAACAAACACTTTCTCTTTCTTAAATTTAAGAGAAGAGAAGATTAAACTAAGAGTTTCCATAGACTCCTCTAGTTTACCAATCCTTAGATTTTGATTATCAAGAGTAGTGCTAGCCTCTAAAATGGTAATTCTCTTACCAATATTTTCTATTAATTCATTAACTCGGCTAGCATTTTCTAGGATACTTGGCAAACTTTTCTCTAAAGAGCTGAGCCTTTCTACCACCTCCTCCAATGTGGTCTCAGTTTTAGCAACATGAATAGGTGGTATTCCCACTAAACTTTCAATTATAGTGCATGCTTCTCCAGCGGGAGTACCCAGAAAATTATCTCCTGTAAGAGTATCGAGAACATACCTATTCCAACTAGATATACCAACATAAAAATTTCTAAGGAGGATCGTGGTAGAGTGCTTTTTGGTACACCTATGATGAACATTGTTAATACGATACCAAGCATCTTTTAAACTTTCTCCCCCTTGTTGCTTAAAACTACGAACTTCTACTTTAGGATTACTCATTTTAGCAAAACTAAAAGCAAACAAATACAAGGAACTACCAAGTATTCTAATTTTTTTGGGTTTTTGATATAAAATGATGCAGGTAAAATAAATAAAGTAAAGCAAAACAATAAAACAAAGTAAAGGATGTGTGTGCGAAAAACTCTCCTCGCAGAAGTCTTCCACTCTTCCCCAGCAACGGCGCCAGAAAATTAGCTGCTGGCGCGTGGGTGATGGCACCAGAAGATTCCTTGTACGTGGTGAATGACCAGCCAGTTGGGAACCCCAAAAGGAAGGTATGATGGGTATAGCAGCTAGTTTTTCCTCAGTTAAGAAACCAATGTTTAATATCGATCAGGAGAAAAGCAGACAATAACGACTGAAGGTGATGCTTGCTAGTTTGCGACAGCTTCGGACAATTTATATATGGCGCCTCGTCCAAGCTTTGCTTGCTAGCTGCAACGCAGAACCTGCACACAACACAACCAAGTACTTTGTTCCCAACTTGCGATGAGGTTGTCAATCTCACCGGTTTGCTTGAAACAAAGGTTATGAGCGTATCGAGTGGAAAACAGTAGAAGTATGCGAGTAAAGTAAACAGTGCGAGTAAAGTAAATAGGTGATAGCAATATGATGGAAATAGGACCAGGGTCCACAGTTCACTAGTGGTGTCTCTCCATAAGATAAATAACACATGCTGGGTAAATAAATTACAGTTGGGCAATTGATAGAATAAAGATAAACGTGATATGTCAAGAAGATCACTATGAGATTTACTTTGGGCATTACAACAAAATACATAGACCGCCATCCAACTGCATCTATGACTAATAATCCACTTGTGGCGAATCAATCCGAGAACTCCACAAGTATTAAGTTGCGAACAACAGATAATTGCATTAAGCAAAGTGTGTAATGTAAACAAAGCATATGCCCTTGAGCATATGAATGTTGTTTTCTCCCTAGTAGCAATAGCACATCTACAACCTTAGAGGTTTCTGTCACTCCCCCAGGTTAAATAGAGGCATGAACCCACTATCGAGCATAAATACCCCCTCTTGGAGTCACTAGCAACTACTCGGCCAAGATAGCTACTAACAACGGAGAGCATGCAAGATCATAAACAACATAGAGATAATATAAGATAATATTCAGCACAGCAACTCAATCATAACGCCAATATTCATCGGATCCCAACAAACCAAACATGTAGAATTACATAACGGTGATCTCAATCATGTAGGGTAGCTCATGAGATCTAAACATGAAGCACATGGTGGAGAAGACAACCATCTAGCTACTGCTATGGACCCATAGTCCAAGGTAGACTACTCACTCATCGCTCCGGAGGCAAGCATGGCGATGAAGAAGACCTCCGGTGGCGATTCCCCTCTCCGGCAGGGTGCCGGGAAGAGCTTCTGGACCCTCCCGATCTTCGGGTCGACGGCGGCGGTGGATCGCGATGTGTTCTGGAAAATTGATCGGGTACTTAGGTTTTTTCCGTCGGGGGGTCTTTATAGGCGAAGGGGCGATGTCAGAGGTGGAGCCAGATGGCCTCACGCCTGGCTGGCACGGCCCAGGCCCTGGCCGCGCCGGCCTGGCGTGTGTGGCCCCTGTGGCTCCCCTCCTACTCTCCTTCGGATCTCTGGAAGCTCCCGGACAAAATAAGACTTCAGGAACTTGTTTCGTCCAATTCCGAGAATATTTCCTGTGTATCACTTCTGAAACACAAAAACAGCAGAAAACAGGGAACTGGCACTATGGCAACTTGTTAGTAGGTTAGTTCCAGAAAATGCATAAAAGTTCCATGAAGTGTAACGAAACATTAGGCAAATGGTGTAAAAACAAGCATGGAGCATCAAAAATTATAGATACGTTGGAGACGTATCAGCGTGCTGCGGAGGTGCGCGTCAAGGCGGCGGAGGGGGCCGCGTACTGGGCGGCCGAGATGGACAAGGCCCTCACCTACCGGAGGGACATCGATCGGAGCAGCGCTGCTCGGCGGGATGCCGCCCGCCGCGCCGAGACTGAGAGGGAGGCCGCCCGCCGCGCCGAGACTGAGCACCACATTGAGCGGCGTATAACTGTGCACCGCCAGGAAGCTGTTATCTGTGCCGCGATGGTGGCTATCGAGGCCGCCGACATCAGTGGAAACAGCGACGGAGGCGGCCTGCAGTAGGGAGACGGCGGCGGTGGCTACGTAGCGACGGCGGTGCCGTCCACGTAGCCATGGCTTCCCGCGCCGAGACGGCGGTGCCGGCGCCAGAGACTGACCACGGGCCTGTAGGTTAGGCCTTTTTTGTTTTATGGGCCATTTTTGTGATGGGCGTATCAACTTGTAATGAACTAATAGTAATATTATGCCCTACTAATATATCGCTGGCATGCGGGCCTGCGGTAAATTAGGGCGGACGCACGCGTCGTCCACTCGTGTCCGCGTCGACGCAAACATGGCGCAAATTTGGGCCAAGGATGGGTCGGGCCGAACGCGCCGGTCCGGATGTGTCGCACCGCTGGAGAGAGGGCGCTGGCAACGCGCCGTTCCAGTCGGACCAGTTCAAACGCACGCGGACGCGATATGTCGACCCGCTGGAGATGCCCGTACGCCGTGACCACAGAAGATCCAAGCAATGGATTGCTTGGCACAGGTGGGCGGGTGGGCGCTGAAGCAATTCATTCATATGATTTCCGCATATATACCACAGGCCTTAAGATCCTAGCCACAGAAGATCCAGCAACTGGATTACTTGGGCACATGGGTGGTCACACCTCACAGCCAGCAACGCCCAGAGCTGTCCGCTCGCGTTCGGGCCGACGACGCCTCAGTCTTGATACGTCGCACCGCTGGAGCGCCGCGAACCGGTCCACCAATCTGTTCAGACGTGCGCGGACGCCCGCGGACGCTTTGCGTCGACCCACTGGAGATATTAAACACCCATGGACTATGGGCTTCATCAATAGGACTAGACCTGAACTAGCTCTCCTTCAGCATCATACTAGCTATAGTAGGGGCCTAGGGGGGTAACTGTAAGACATCGAGAAGTCCAGGTGAACCTGTGTATGAGTGCAAATTATTGGGCTAGAAAACTAGAGTCCACGAAAGAGCCCCTCCGATCAAAAATAAGCGTTGTTTACTTTATTTATAAAGTTACCGACGCTTATTTCCAATCGGAGGGAGTAGGACTTACCAAAGCCCTTGAAGAACCTTGTGTTTATGTGTTTATCAGTGACGGTGAACCCGCTTCTTTGTTGCAAAAAAAACCCCGGTCAATCCTATTTGCCGCTTCAGAGCGGGACTGAAAGCGTCCCGCATGCACGCGATTTGGGCCAGGCCAGTTATCGTTGCTGTAACGAATGGAAGGGGCAGTTTCTTATGGTTCTTTGGTTTTTAGTTTTTCTTCGATTCTTCGCTGGTTTTTGGTTCTGGTGATTTTTTGTGATTTTCTTTTTTGTTTGAAATCCACCATAATTATAAAATATGAATAATTTAAACATTTAAATATTTTTCATATTTGAACAATTTAAAATCTGAACTTTTAAAATTTGAACAATTTGAGAATCTGAATGTTTTAAAAATTTGTACAACTTTCAAATTTTGGAATATGAACGTTTTTAATTTTTTTTTAAACAGAAGTTAACGTACGGAAACAGTGAAGAAAGAAACACGTCAGCAGGAAACTGCTATTAGCTCCCCGGCTTCTTGGAGCCTGGTTTTTTAAACAAAAATTCAAATTTTTAAATAAAATTAGTTATTGCCAATTGTATACACTACGATTGTGCACAATTTCAATACGAAATACCTTGCTGTGTAGTCTAAAAAGACAAATTAAACAAATTTTGGAAGAAAAAAAGTCAAACTATTCATGCTCCTAGATCTAGTTTTTTCTTATTTTTGCCAAGGAAATAATACAAGGTATTTCGAATTTTAATTAGCACGATCGTAGCATATATATTTGCCTACATCTAGGTATTTTTAAAATTCTTTTTAAGCTTTGAAATTTGAAATTTTCAGAGGTTCAATAAAGGGGCTCCAAGGAGCCCATGTGCCAAAATAACGCACTCCCATTCCAAGCAACGCGAAAGCGAAATACTCCCTCCAATCAAAATTAAGTATCATTAACTAATTTTTTATTAAATTAGTACAAAATCATCGATATTTATTATCAAGGTTTTTAGTATCAGGATACTAGGCAATATTGTTTTCTTTTCAGCAGTATAGTATCGTAGTATCACGATACTATGAGATTTTTATTTTTAATAAAATATATGTATATATTAATAATATATCTAAAAATATATCAAAATTTTATTTTAAATTTTAATATTAAGCATATTCTATGTCTTTCACTGAGACTAATCATGTAAAATAATGCATTTATATATTATAAATATGTGCCAACTCATTTCATGCGTAATACAAACATAAGTAATTACGAACCTATAAAACAAAAGAACGGGTTCATGCATGGAAATGCACATTTGATCTAGGGTGTATATGCTCCCTTTATTCAAAATCACATTTGAGAATATGAAAAATTTCTGAACAAAAATTTCGTGTGTACATCTCGACATTCTACGTACGCATGACCCAGTTTCGCGGTAAATCAATATTTGTAGTGTTGTGAGTAAAAAAGATAAAAAATTATCTCGTGCAAACCCTTATTTTATCACCGAATTTTGTCTTTTTTGCCTAGCCCATGGGAAGAGTCGGTTTTGCCTGAAAAACTTGGCACATACATAGATTGTAAAGATGTACATCCAACATTTTTTTCAATTTTTTGATAATTCAAAATAAGTTTAAATTACCTTTAAAATAAAGGGAAATGCATATTTGATCTAGGGTGCATATACACATAATTGAATAGTTGACTGCTTTCTTTTCTTACATGTACATAAACTCCTTTTTTACACCCATCTCAATTAAACTAATGGATGGTGTACTATTTAGATACTTACTTAGCTTTGTGACTATAAAATCACTTTTAATCTCAAGCTTGTCACGCTGTTGTGTCCATATTTTTTTAACATAGGTGTGCGATCGTATGGTATTGTTTTTGTATCGGGACCCTAAAAGATATCACCATACGTATCTAGATACAAGTAAGATACTACCAAGTTAGGATACCATTATGATATATATCGATTAGCTGCGATAGTATCATAGAATTATAAGATACTAAGATATATGGGGACGGCACCAGTGCTCCTATCATTTTTGGTATTTTATTTTTTTTTCAAAATCTCACACTTTTTTGTCTTCAAACATTATGTGGTTAAATATGTAGATAGACTTAGATACGAGGAGTATACACAAAAAAGTCCTATTAAAAAATACTTTATATTTTAGGAAATACAAAAAAAACAAATTTCCTGAAAGTAAACTGATAAAATGACGTACTTACGTACTACTATTTATAGTGAGAAATTTGTCTTTTTTGTATTTCACAAAATATAAAATATTTTTTAGCGTAACTTTTTCCATTACACTCCTCATGCGCATATCTATTTACATATTTAATGTCATAATTTTAAAATACATAAAAATGTGAGGTTCTAAAATTTTCAAAAAATCAAAAATAAAAGGAGCACTGGTACCATGTGCACAAAATCTCTACCCATATGGGGATAAAGACGACCATACTTATTACCAATCACCAATCGGAGTCCTGGCCCATTCCCAAATTGTACATGGGCGGGACGCATTGCCGCACGCTTTAAAGCAGGAAATAGGAGCTTCCATACTAAAGGCCCACTATGTTAGCTGTTACCCCGTGCCGCATAGCCTATGCAGGGTATGGGCCTGGCCCAGTTAGGTGTGGCGTTTATTCTGTCAATTATTTTATTAATGTTTCTTTTTTTAGATATCTAATAAAATTTTCAGATTAGAAAAAAGTAAAATTTGATTTTTTTACTCGTTTACTGCTAATAATTTCTCAGCTAAACTGAATGTTCCTCGTTTACTCAGTCTATTTGCAGAGCAATCTTACTACAACTCTAACTCTGCTATCATGATATTGGAGCCATCAAAATCTCGGTGAGCAGCATGAGAAGGTATTATTATGATATGAGTTCATCGGCTATATATTGTCAGTTTTGTAGGGAGAGTTCTCACAATCTGCATGTTACCATAGAAACTCCTAAGTTATTAATTGAGTTCTAAAGTTTGAAATTTACTATACTTAGTGGTACGGAACTTCAAATAGCTTGGACGTGACTTTGATTTGCATATGTACGTCTATGTAAGTGTAACAAACACAAGGTTTTTTTATCAATTAATTCTCCTTTCAAGGTAGTGAGGGTTATTGAGTAAAGACATAGTACCAAGAATTTGTTCATATAGCAAATGCGTCGCTGTAGCAGCGGTTTTTTAACTAGAGAAGCTATTATGTTGTATATTTTAAAAATAACTCTCTGGCATACTTTACTTATGAAGCACAATAATGTTCTCCCATCATGCATCCTCCTCTGTATTTTTCTTTTTCATTGAACTCGACTAAATAGAAATGGACCCATGACATGAAGGAAATAATGAATGCTTATAACGATGGTATGAAAAAAACGGGCGCAGCAACGCGCGCCAGACCCTTCTAGTGTGATCACATTGCTGGTCCTGATTTGGTCGTCCATCCAGCACACATTTCCTTAACTGAAAATCCACCTCTTTAAATGGCCGAGCTAAGCACATTCAGGGCCATGGCACCACATCCATGGAGACGCCTGTATCACCTTAATTTGGGGCTGCAACCTGCAAGCCTGTCCGAACGTACTCTGGAGCGTGGAAGCAGATTGAGAGCCCCCCGTGCTGGCCAAAAGCTGGATTCATAGACCACACATGTCCCCATGACGAAAACCCCAATTTCGCTTTACGTCCCTGTTGGTTTCGCAGTTCCCACTGCTAAATCTGACTAATCACGCCCCCACTTGATCTGACTGTTCGTTTCCATGCACCATCCATATCCACAGCAATCAGGGCACCATTGCTTTGGACTTTTGGAGCTTTTCTCTCGTCCAACGTCACTCTCTCGGGCGTCCCTCGTGCAGTGGGAGTGCTCCTTTTTCTCATCCTTTTGATCATAGGAGCTCCGGCCCTCACTTTCTCCTCTCGCCGGCGTCGGCGCCGGTACCCTCTGGAACAGGAGAGGTCGCATGTTTTTTTTTAGAAATGGGGTGTCCCCGGCCTCTGCATCAATCGATGCACACGGCCGTTTTATTAAGAAACGTTTAAGATGTTTTACAAGTGACAATCAACACAAGGAGGATAACAGCTAGTCATCAGCCAACGACGACTCTGCTACAAGCCATCTAAAAATGGAATACAAGGCTTCGCTAAACATTCCCAATCCTATTAGAATGCCGCCAACCACCCTGGCTGAAGATAACCTGAACGACCGCCATCAGTCGTGTGCATCCAGAATCCATATATCCCCGCTGGTCTTCTGGAAGGAGGAGCGCCCAGGTGGTGATCCAGTGCGAAGTCTTGTTGATAACCTGCATAAAAGGAGAGCAATTTGCATTGTTAAATATAATATCATTCCGGCAATTCCAGATTGCCCAAACCAAGGCACAGACACCAATTCTAATTCGTACCTTGGCAGATTTATCTATCCCCTTCAGCCAGTTTCCAAACATATTCTTTATATTACTAGGGGGTGGCATATTGAAGGTGAAATGAACAACTCTCCATATCAGGGTGGCGAATTTGCATTTGAGGAAAAGGTGTTCTATGGTCTCTTCCTCATCGCAGAATGCATATTTTTTACATCCATTCCAGTTTCTTATAGCCAGGTTGTCCTTAGTTAGGATCTCTTTTCTGTTTAGAAACCATATGAAGATTCTAATCTTTAGTGGTACTTTGATTTTCCACAGATATTTCCTAAGAAAAATTGTATTTCCGTTTAGGAGTTCAGTGTAAAGAGATTTCACCGAGAACTGGCCGGAGTCAGTTAGCTTCCAGATGAAGGTGTCTTTTTCATCTGTGAGGTGAATGTCCATTAAACTCTCAACTAGCTTAAGCCAGGACACCCATTTGTCGCCGGCTAAATTTCTCCTAAATGAGATGTTCAAGCCATTTTCGGTGAGGGTGTTTGCCACACTGACATTTTTGTGGTTGACAATGGCATACAAGTTAGGGAACTGAGAGGCTAATGGCGCATCGCCATTCCAGGTGTCCTCCCAAAAGCGGGTTCCCTCGCCATCACCGACACGGAATGAACCATATTTGAAAAAAGTATCTTTCTGGTTCATAAGCCCCTTCAAAAAAGGGGAGTCCGTGGGTTTGGCTTGTACCTCCGCTAAGGTTTTGTTTTTAAGGTACTTGTTGCATATCAGTTCTTGCCACATCCCTTCCTCATTAATAATCTTGAACAGCCATTTGCTCAAGAGGCAATTATTTTTGATGTCCAGCACTTCAATTCCCAGACCGCCTTGGTCTTTACACATATGTTTACAGTACAGAGTTCTTTTGATTCTTTGATATTGGCCATGAAAATGCAACTGAATGGCTAAAATGGCTGCTTTGCTTCACCCAAAGGGCCAATCTTGTTTTAATGCATATATCTTCAAAATTTTACAAGGACATGGGCACCATTTCGTTGCTATGGTCGAAGATATTAATCAACATATGTGATAAGTATTAATCAACATATTTGTGTCCATGGCAGTCATGCTACTTTATCAAGGAACTCTTATGCCCCATCTTCCTTGACTCATGTTGTAAACTAAAATTGTGGGAGCCAGACAACTTGCTACTCTCTCTCTCTCTGTTACTGCTGGCATTTCTAGTAGAGTATGAAGAACCATAGTCCAAAGGAACGAAGCTTGCCCGTTGCCGATAAACAAACACCAATTTTTCCTCTTCATCTTGATATTTCAATTTAGTGCATGGGGTTATAGTTTTGTGGGAGCTAAACCATTTTATACGGAATGCCCATGTCCTATACACATGTCATATATATTGGATCGGTCATATACATATTCGCCTCTTGAGAACGTAATTTTGAAAATGATATTGCATTCCAGGGATACTCAAATCGATAAGGCTCTATGTTGCCTTGATAAAGTTTGATCACACGGTTCAATGTTCTCCCCTTCATTTTGGCTATTTAATTTTTCATTCGGCGTTATTTTTGTGGGAATCAAACCGCTGTATTTTGAAATCCAATGTTCTGGTTAAACAAATAACTTGATAGTTATTCGAGAGGTATAAGGGTTGGCTTCAAAAGAGATACTTGCTCTCATTCTCTGTTCACTAATATAAGATGTTTTGGCAATCTAAATCGGTTTGCTAAAACATCTTATATTGGTGAACAGTGGGAGTATTATTGTCTAGAGAAAAAGATATACTATTGGATCATATGACATTTCCAATTTTTACCCACCATCGACGAGCATTTTTTCAACAAATTTGACGCATCATCTGCTAGCCTATTTTAGAACAAACAAAACTGTGCCGACATGCATTTGTGTACCTTAATCTCTCCTTACCCATCCGCATATGTAGAATACCAAAAAATCACATGCATGATGCAGCGTTGCAACTTGCAAACCAGTTGCACCACCCACTCGATCCACCAGATCGGTCCATGCTTGGACAAGCCGCCCAAGACCTAATCCTGACCGTCCATTCTCCAATCCGACGGCCTCGGACGCCCCATCTGCGCCGCAGAGCCATCGGAGGCACGTGCTGCATGCCGAGCCAAAGCCAGACAGCAGGCAGTGCTGAAAACTGCACCATCTACTAGTATTCTATTTTACCTCCCCGATAAATAAATGCGGGCATGATGAGGCATAAAAAGCAAGCCAAACACCAAAAGCCCCCCATCTTTAATTTGCACCCTCCCCAAATCTCCTCCTCCTCCATTGCTCTCCTCTCTCATCTCATCCATGAGGATCAGGAGGAGGCCGCAGCCCTCCTCATCCCCTTCCTCCTCCCCTTCCTTCTTCCTGCTGCGCTCAGATCCGTCCACATCCACTGCGCCGCAACAAACCCCACGGAACGCGGAGAGGAACAAGGAACGTCGTGGCCCCGAGGAGGAAGAAAGGAGGCCGCCGCATCTGCATGCCAATGTGGATCTCGGCCACAAATCCGCCGTCGCCAGGCGCCTGGCATTGCAGCAGGTGCGCCGTGTTTCTTGGTTTGATTTGTTCATGCATCCTACTAGTTCTTGCACCCATGGTGCAGATGCCTAGATCTAGACATCTGGTGGTAGTTAATTACATCCAGTTTTTTATTTGTTCTGTTGGGTTCGACTCTCCAGGACAATGCAGTGGGTGCAGAACAGGGAGACGGTGATCTTCACAGGAGGTATGGATCGATTAAACAAGTACAGAAAAATTGGAGAAGTAAACATCTCTGTAATGATATGGATTGTTTTTCTGTTAGTATCTTCCTGCTGTGTCCTACTGTTTCATAGTAGTGCCAGCTTGACCCATGAGTTCAGACATAGACATGGCCGGATCCAATTATTATTTAGTGCACACACTTACCTGTCAGACAAAACGGCCCTGTAGGCATGTTCACCCATCCATCCGCCCATGATTCCACATACGCATACATACATACATAGGCGCTCTCTTGTTGCCATGTTGGATTGTTGGTCGTGGATTTGTTTGGTTTCTTCTGATGATCGATCGAGCGATCGGACACAGCCTGTTTCCGTTTGGTTCTTTGTTTTCTTGTGAGATTTATAGCATTGGCCTCTAGTGCACATTGCCATCATGCCGTGTCACCTACCTGTTTTGTCACCCACATTTGATCGCTGGTTTATTAAACGAAACTGTGAGATGATGTATTTCTTGCATTTGCAGAGGTCTGGTGAATGGCCATGGCGGCGCGGACTGGAAGGTGGATGTGGCGTGCACCGGCCGGCTCGGGGAGCAGGCGGTGAAGATGGAAGGACCCGTGGCAAACGGCGTGGCCGTTAAGGATGAGAAGATCAATGGCACCGACGGAAGCGGCGGTGCGGGCAGCGGGGCCAAGAAACGGCGCGGCCCGGCGGTGCTGCTGGAGGGGTCGCGGTGCAGCCGTGTGAACGGCAGAGGGTGGCGCTGCAGCCAGCCGACGCTCGTCGGCTACTCGCTCTGCGAGCACCACCTCGGCAAGGGCCGGATGCGCGCCGCAGCCGCCGCGGCCGCCGGAGGCGTGGGACGTGGCGGCCAGGGCCAGCTTGGCCGTACCGAGCACAGGGCTACGATACCCGTCGCCGTCGCCATCGGCGCGGTGACCGCGGCGGCGGTCAAGACGGAGGAGCCGGGCCTGGGACGCTACTAGGTGGCGGGCGACGTGAATTCTTGCGGCATTTCTTTTGTGGGCATCAATGTCGGCGGTGGCATGCAGGTGACGGCACATGGGAGGCGATTTGGGGCTTGTGATTAACCTTGTGCATCTGCGCCCAAATTTGACCGGGATTATTTCCGAGTATATCGTGGCACCCGCAACCGCAATCATCAGCCCAGCCATGCAGCATTGCGACTGTGCGATCGCGCTTGTAAGAACAGTAGGTCCCCATCATGTAGATCCTTCCTGTGGTTGGTGCAACTTTCAGATCAGAGTAAAAAGCACATACATGCTGGTCCTTCATGTCCAAGGAAAATAATCAAGACTGAAGCAACGACGGAAATGAACAACTGCAAATTAGGGAGTAATGCATTGGATTTTATTCTGATGTAATACTAACTGCAAACTAGGGAGCACTGAACTTCGTTGGACTGAAATAACTGGATCTGAAACACACCTGTACGTTACGGCGATCCGGATCTGGCACCGCACGAGTGGCAGGTCAGCCACGAGATGCGGGTATCCGACAACTAGCCCCAGCTGATCGACTACTACATTCCCCGTTTCGACGTGATTGTAGTTTAAATTTGACTACAATCATGTAAAAAATTACGAAAAGAACAATAAGAAATGAGTACTACATTCTACTCTCTTTGTTTTAAAATATAAGATGTTTTAGCCTTTTTCTTTTACAGCACATGTATTTAGATTTTTAATGTGTAGGTTCACTCATTTTGCTTCTAACTTACACACTAAAAGACCTATATGCATGTCAGAAAAGGCTAAAACATCTTATATTTTTAGAACCGAGGGAGTACTTGTAACGTCGCCATTCACCTCCCGAGTCTCCCTCCTAACGCGGGGCGTACAACCCGGTTTGTTCCACCACCCAAATGTACCGTGCACCAGCGTATGATTTATGTGGTCGACCATTGCGCGCGGCTATGTGTACACCATCACTGTATAGGGTGCATCGTCGTGCTCCGTTCTAGCTGCTCATCTTATCGGTGCACAGTGCACCGTCGTACTCCATTGTAGTTGTTCGTCTTGTCGGTGTCGCGTGACCTAGCAAGTTACCCAATAGTAGCCGCGAGGGTCCCATACTAACACATTGAGAAATCTTTTCAAGCATAGGCAAACAATTTTTCCTTGTCTAATTGATTATTAGTGATAGAAATTGTCAAAATATAGTTAGTATAGAACCAACCAAAACGCCAACATGGCGGTAAAGGGCAACCCATACTAGCTAGCTGCGTGCACACACATCGTCAAGAAAAAAGAGGGCAGTCCCGTCGAGAAGAAAAAACAACATAGGTGTTGTCATGAGTTGCTAGAGATGTGTCTTCATTCGGTTATCACTCGAAAATATTACGTAATCTTTCCAGTCCCACACTACCTCATGAGGGCATCCACACTTAGGAGAACACACTTGCACCTAAGGGGATAGCTTAATCTCACCTGTTTGACCTATGTTTGTCGAAGGGGAAGGATGATATGGCATGCACTATCGCTGAACATGCGCGAAGGTGGACAGATCCATCACAAATGTTGTGTCCGTACCTCCGGTGGTGTAGCCACCTTGTTTTTTTCTACCACGATATGGTCACACCTTACCTACCCTCCTCCCCAACTTCAGTGGTGGATGTCCTAGGTCAACCTCTCGCGATACTCGGGCTGTCCACCATGGTGTCATCAGTGTATGTTCGAAAACCTGGAAGTAACTAAACCTGCACATTTTCAACAACAAATCTACAATGTTGCCCAAGTTTGTCACTAAAATAAAGTAGGGAAATGTGTGCCATCCATGGGACAATCTCTTTGCAAAAATTGTGTTATGTGTAAATTTGAGGGTTTATGACCCTTGTCACCTTTTTTTTTTTTGACCAGGGAACTGTGAGCTTTATTAATTAGGCACAATCATCTTACAGTCGTTTGCAACCAAAGTCAACGCACAGGCCGGGGTTGCATTACATAAAAATCCACTAACACCAGATTTGCCTAACTGCGCTAGGACATGTGCAGCACCATTGCTCACCCGTTCCACTTTCCTAATTTCAATAGATTGGTACACCCTCAACAGCTCCCTCGCTTGACAGTACAAACTCCAGCATTCTGATCGATTTTGATCCTGTGAAGAGATGTTTTGGACTGCGCGCAGGCAGTCAGACTCAAGTATCGCTGGCCACCGGCGAAGATTGATCAGGTGTTTAAAACCCTCCAGACAAGCAAGTACCTCGGCTTCTTCAGCGCTAGTGTAGGAAGGAATGAATTTCCATTCAGATACAATCACTTGTCCCATATGATCTCGAACAATAACTCCGATGCCAGCCCTCATAGTGAGCGCATCCCATCCCGCATCAACATTAGCTTTTAGTTGCCCCTCATTTGGCGCTGTCCAGTTAGAAGTCCTAGCTGAACCTTCAGGTAATTTGTGGTCAGAACGAACAGATACCTTACCCTTTGGGTCCGGCCTTGCTGAATTGACTGAAGAAAAGGACTCCAAGTAATTAGCAATAAAAGATGCCGATGCAACTACCGATGCCTTACCATCACCATGGACGATGTTATTCCGGTGATGCCATGATCGCCAAAGAAGGAAAATAATTTTCGCTCCCATGGGAGGCGGTGCTGAGCTTAGCAGGTGCAACATCCACTCGTTGCCAGTAACATGAAAAGCAGATTCTGGTGGTAGAGACCAAACTTTCCTCATCTCCTCTCGTAGGGCTCAGTTATCATAAGCAAGCATATCATACCCACATATCATAGGACAACTCCACAAAAGCAAGCATATCAGGCTTTCCTGAAGTTTTCCGCTCCTGGATCAAAACCCTGCTCTAAGACAGGGAAAACAACCATCGTTCTGAACGGAGTGCCAGAACCATGGATTCAGTGTCAAAACAGATTACGGCAAGGAGATCCTATCTCCCCTTTTCTTTAGGTCATATTCACAGATATCATGCAGCAGCTCATAAGAATCAGATTCTCTGACGGTGATCTCCTACACCCCATACGGGACGACATACCATTTGCAGTTCTGCAGTATGCAGAAGACACCTTGATTCTTGTCAGAGCTAACACTCACGCAACCACTAGGCTCGAACAAACTCTCGACGATTTCTCCCTAGCCACAACGTTACAAATTAGTTTCGACAAAACCACTTTCATTCCGATGAACGTACCTGATGATCTAGCCTCACTGCTATCCACGATTCTAGGAACCTACATACACAGCTTTCCCCAGACTTACCTCGACCTACCCCTCTCACCACTCAAACTACGAGTATCCGCATTCCAAGCCCTGCTTAATCGCATCGATACATACCTAGCTGGTTGGAGAGAAGCGCTCCTGACCAAAGGAGGCAGACTAAGTACTACTGCTGCAGTTCTCGACAACTTACCGACCTGCTTTATGGTGGCCCTTCTCCTTCCCATCCTAATCCTGCAGAAGATCGATAAAAAGAGGAGGGCTTTCTTCTGGGCTGGAGACAACCAATGCTCCGGAGCATAGTGCCTAGTTGCATGGGATCAAGTATGCTCAGCCAAACGTTCTGGCGGCCTTGGTGCTAAACACTTGCGCATACAAAATGTCTGTCTTTTACTGAAACTAGCAACGTGGCCCTCGAAAATGCGAGGGCATCACCTTTATCTTTCAAAATATTTTGACTGGGGTCTATTTGGATATATTAATATTGGTCTATCTATTAGTTTTGATCCTGTTATGCACATTTATGATAATCTTCTTTTGTGGTCTACTAATAAAAAGATGATACGCCAAACTAATGATTGTAGATGTTTTGCTTGGCCGTGCAAACTTCTTAGATGTCTGTCTTTACTCTCCCACATTGTGCTTTTAAGATAGTTTGATATGATGATGAATTAAGCATTATTTGTTCAGGAGAATTTATGATTATCTAGCAGGTTTTGGTCCAGTGATAAAAATGGGCCAATTAGATTGTTGGTGGGATGTTTTGCTCTTTATGAGAATTTCTATTATGTCTCACTTTTTTTTAGTGTAATGTACTTTGCATACATATTTTTATATATGCGAGAAATTCATAGTATAGTAGATTTTGACGATTCTCAGTTAATTTTTTTATACGAATAATCAGTTTTGTGTTCACGACCAGCCGCTTGAATGAGAAGTTGTAGATTGGTCCATGAATAAAGATTGGCTACATTAGATTACATTAGATTGATGTTGGGAGTTTTCGATTTCTGTGATAATTTCCCATGCATAACTCTTTTTGTATTGTACTATTTTTTGCAAATGTTCTAGATCATGGGGATTAATATGATATTTATCAAATATTTCAGGTAAGAATAATCATTATGTTGTATTTGCGACCGTCTGAACCCAAACATCCGATATGAGAAAAATGTTCTTTTAGGAGTTTGATTTTGCATCATAATTGGAAGTAATAATGATTTTGCTTGTTTTCTCCTATTGTGGAGCAAGTTCTTCTATCATACAAAAAAAGGTATATAGCCAAATGATCATCAGTTCCATTGGTTTCCATTCTCTCGTTGTTCTATCCAACTTTCATAACTCATAAAGGTGGTTAGGGAGGTACTAATTAATTTATCGTTTGTAATTTAGTGACAAGGGTATAGCTAATAGAGCCCGTTAGTTGTGTACCCCTGAGGCCCGTTAAACTAGGCCCAATTGTAATGATAGTCGAATACGAGTTCTTACCGTATGTCGATATTGTAATCTGTATCGTACCCTGCCCGATCCTTGAGACCTGGCCATCTATATATAGGGGCCAGGAGGGGACGGTGTAGGGCAGATTGAAAGCAAGCCAGGTTGAACACCCAAGTTTACTTCCGACACACACCTATTTCGACTAACTTTACCTTCGAGTTCATCCGACGCCCTGTCTCCCCGATCCTAAGTCCTTCATCTAGGACATTTGTCGAGTTAACCCCTCGTCAATTGGCGCCGACCGTGGGGAACTTGGGCGTTGGAATCATGAATTCGACGGCTTTTCGCTTTTAACCAATAGCAGTACAGAAGTTGACAAAAATCAAGAGATGGAGTTGACAATCGGAAGCTTAAACATCCTCATCGAACCGTCGGGTTCATCTCGCCTTTCAGATCCGACGAAACAAGATCCGTCGGCAAGGGAGCCCGAAACAACAGCAATGATGGAATATTCTGAAGGCTCTTCCAGCGAGGTAAACTCGCCGGTCAGCCCAGAGGAAGTGCAAAAAGAAAAGATCGCAGAAGACAACGAAGAAAAGGAAAATTTTGACGTGGAAGTCCAACTCGAAGATCTCACGATCTACCTCGACGATACGGCAGACAAGTCAACAGATACATGGAAGACAGGATTAGAGCTTTCTGAGGATAGTAACTCGATCTTCTCAAGCTTTAAGGGTAACATCGGCAAACAATGCCAGGTGCTCGCCATTATAGGAGATAATTCAGAAGAATTCGACGAAAACGACAATCCAGTATTAAACCCAGCAAATATCGACAGAGGAGCAAATCACCTAGCGGAAGGGCAAACACCAGAATCCCTCGCAAGCAGGGAAAAAATTCGACTATCAGTCGACGAATGGAGGATAATAAGAGAAGCCGTAGAACACGGCACGCCAATACCATCAAATTCTAGCAAAGACATGCTTTTGGGGTATCATTACGCCCTAAGGCAGCAGGCAAAGCAATTAGCAAAGGAAAAGATAGAGATACAAAGAAGAAAAGATTCAGCCATTGCAGCTAGCGAAGCTGCTCGTAAAGCACGAAGCGATGCATCATACAGCAACGCAAGGAAAAATCGTCGACATGGTTCAAGGTACGATAACCTCGAGTACTCCGACAGGCAAAGTATTTCGAAAAACCTCGACTCGTCCTTCCTATCGGTCGACGAGCAGGGGAACATCCTACCGAATGCCCCTGAGACATGCTACTCGTGTGATGGCGCCAGAAAAGACTGTGGCGTTTAGTTGACGTGGGAGCAGTAAGTCCTTGTGCGTGGTGATGACCAGCCCGTTGGGAACCCCAAGAGGAAGGTATCATGAGTGTAGCGGCTAGTTTTCCCTCAGTTAAGAAACCAAGGTTTATCGATCAGGAGAAGAGAGACGATGACGACTGAAGGTGTTTGTGGAACCTGCACACACACAAACAAATACTTTGTCCCCAACTTGCGATGAGGTTGTCAATCTCACCGGTTTGCTTGAAACAAAGGTTATGAGTGTATCGAGTGGAAAACAGTAGTAATATGCGAGTAAAGTAAACAGTGCGGGAAAAGTAAACAGGTGATTGCAATATGATTAAAATAGGACCGGGGTCCACAGTTCACTAGTGGTGTCTCTCCATAGATAAAATAACATGCTGGGTAAACAAATTACAGTTGGGCAATTGATAGAATAAAGATAACGTGATATGTCAAGAAGATCACTATGAGATTCACTCTGGGCATTACAACAAAATACATAGACCGCCATCCAACTGCATCTATGACTAATAATCCACCCCCGGGGATATCATCCGAACACCCTAGAAGTATTAAGTTGCGAACAACAGATAATTGCATTAAGCAAAGTGTGTAATGTAAACAAAGCATATGCCCTTGAGCATATGAATGTTGTTTTCTCCCTAGTAGCAACAGCACATCTACCACCTTATAGGTTTCTGTCACTCCCCCAGGTGAAATAGAGACATGAACCCACTATCGAGCATAAATACCCCCTCTTGGAGTCACTAGCAACTACTCGGCCAAGATAGCTACTAACAACGGAGAGCATGCAAGATCATAAACAACATAGAGATAACAAAAGATATAATTCAGTACAACAACTTAATCATAAACACCAATATTCATCGGATCCCAACAAACCAACATCATAGAATTACATAACGGTGATCTCAATCATGTAAGGCAGCTCATGAGATCTAAACATGAAGCACATGGTGGAGAAGACAACCATCTAGCTACTGCTATGGACCCATAGTCCAAGGTAGACTACTCACTCATCGCTCCGGAGGCAAGCATGGCGATGAAGAAGACCTCCGGTGGCGATTCCCCTCTCCGGCAGGGTGCCGGGAAGAGCTTCAGGACCCTCCCGATCTTCGGGTCGACGGCGGCGGCGGATCGCGATGTATTCTGGAAAACTGATCGGGCTTAGGTTTTTCTCGTCAGGGGGTATATATAGGCGAAGGGACGATGTCAGAGGAGGGACCACGCCCCCTCACACGGGGCTGGCGCGGCCAGGGGGGTGGCCGCGCCGCCCCTGTGTCTGGGGCCCACGTGGCCCCACTCCGTCAGGTCTTCGGATGTCTGGAAGCTTCCCCGTGAAATATGACTTCAGGAACTTGTTTCGTCCAATTCCGAGAATATTTCCTGTGTATCACTTCTGAAACACAAAAACAGCAGAAAACAGGAAACTGGCACTGTGGCACTTCGTTAATAGGTTAGTTCCGGAAAATGTATAAAAATGCCACTAAGTGTAACGAAACAATATACAAATGGTGTAAAAACAAGCATGGAGCATCAAAAATTATAGATACGTTTGAGACGTATCAAGCATCCCCAAGCTTAACTCCTGCTCGTCCTCGAGTAGGTAAGTGATAACAAAGAATAATTTTTGAGGTGACATGCACCTACACAATCTTGATCATATATGTAAGCATTGGTGAGCTGGGATCAATAGAACTTAAAACATGGGCATGAAGATATAATCATGACAATAAGAACTTAGCAACCATGTTGTAAACATGCAAATGAACACAAACAAAAGATCATGATAATGAAACAATGAAAGTCAAACGTGTGTTCAAATCATAAGGAAAAACATACAAATGGTTTTCAGCTTGTCCTTCAAAGAGAGCAAAACATAAATGCATAGGACACCTCAAAGTTTAAGAGGGCGACTAGATACAAATAATTTAAGAACAAGTGAAACCAACAATATGAGTCAATCAATGAACTTTGGGACAATGCATATCACACTAAGAATGACAACTATGCTCTCTTAATGGTGCATAAAGAAAGAAGGTGGTGACTCAACATAAAAGTAAAAGAAAGGCCCTTCGCAGAGGGAAGCAGTGATTTAAGCATGTGCTAGAGCTTTTCATTTGTAAAACAGAGAGATAAAACTTGATTTTGAGAGGTGGTTGTCTTTGTCAACGACTAGCAATGGGGTTCTTACTATCTTCCATACAAAAATGAAGCAAGTTTTTGAGAGGGAGAGATTAGCACTCTTGTGCTCTTTTTATAAAACTTGGCACTCCTCCCCACCTTTTCCTTTCACATACCATGGCTAACCGATTCCATCGGGTGCCCACCAACATTCACATTCATTGGAGGAGTGCCTTTTTTCTTTTTTCTTTTTTTTGGAATAAGCAATATGGAAGATAGCAAATCCGACCACTACGTCCCCATGAGCTGAAAACAGTGTCACAAAACGAGAAGTATTTTGAAGGTTTTTGAAAGGTAGCACACGAAAATTTTACTTTGGAATGGCTTACAAATACCATGCATAGGAATTTATAGTGGACACAATGGCAAACTTTGGCTTTTAGGAGTTGGATGCACGAGTAGAGCTCATACTCAGTACAAGGCGAGGGCTAGCAAAAGACTGGGAGCGACCAACTAAGAGAGCAATAATGGCCATAATCATGCAAAGCGACAAAGCGACATTAAAAGAAGCATACGATGGCATCAAAAGTCAAAAACTAAATGATCATGAAGGCTAATGGCGACTTTGTAAGAGTCTAACATGTGTGAGCATGCGCCAAGTCAACCCAAATAAAGCATCAAGGAGAAAACCAAAATAATGCTTCCATACAATAAAAACAACGCATGATTTTTCAAAGGCTCATTAAGCAATCTCAGTTATTTGAGACAATTCATGCTACAGCAAAACCACTAAGCATACTATCAAAAAGACATCAAGCATGACATGAAAAAGCCTAAGCCGCAGTCTACACAAGCTCCTTCTTGTACCACTATTTTGCACAAAGCTTTTTCTCTTTTCCAACACCATTTGAAATTTTTATAAACACCTCTTTTGATGAAAACCAATGAAGACCAGAGGCAAAAATACACCTTGATGAAAAGATATGACAAGATCTGAATGCAAATCAAGGCGAAAACGAAAACCAAAAGCAGTAGCAGAAAAAGTAGAACACTCGATTTTGAATGAGAGTGAAAACTAGAGCGTTCTTTGCAAATGAAAACGAGTACATCTCCTCCAAAGGGAAATTTGTTGGGGTCCAACCATTTATTGCAGCAAACAAACAAACTAAACAAACTAAGAAAACTAAAACAACTGACGCTCCAAGAAAAACACATAGTGCATGAAGCAATAAAAATATAGTGTTTTGAAAGGTGACCTGATTTTTGCCGATGAAGAAGGGGTGCCTCGGGGGCATCCCCAAGCTTTGACGCTTGTACTTCTTGGATATTTCTTGGGGTGATGCATGGGCATCCCCAAGCTTGAGCTTTTGTCCATTCTTCAACTCATCTCATCATTCTCCAATCCCTACACTTGAAAACTTCCTCCATACAAAACTAAACACAATTCTATTAGCAACATTAGTGTAAGCATAAAATATATTCAACCTCTTTTAGCTTCAGGTTTCAACTCAAAACTACCACATATAAAGTATATACTACTGTAGCAACTTCCACAAGAGTTCCATGGTAAAAAAGAACTCAAAAGAAAGCGATAAAGTGGCAAAAACAAATATTGGCAGAAATCTGTCAAAACTGAACAGCTGACAAAGAACGAATTTTTGAGGGATTTTCTGTTGCTCAAATCAAAAAGTGTTCAACTAAGAAAAGTTTGGATATAACCTGGGTCATATGCACAAGAAATTGCAGGTCCAAAAGATAAACAGAGAATTTTCACGAATTTTTACGGTGCAGCACCGAAAACAGTTTCAGGACAGCAATAACCCCAAATCTTTACCTCACTCAAATTAGAGGCTTCTCTTGGCACAAAAACGAAATAAACAAGATAAGGAGCGGTCATTACAGTAGTAATGACTTCCAAGACTCAAATAAAAGAAAAAGTACTGAAAAGAAAACATTGGGTTATCTCCCAAGAGTGCTTTTCTTTAACGCCTTTGAGCTAGGCGCAGAAAATTGCGAATCAAGTAATATCAATAGATGAAGCATCAAGCTCATAATTTGCTCTAAGAATAGAGTCAAAAAGTAATTTCTTTCTTTTCCTAGGGAAGTGTTCCATACCTTTCTTTAATGGGAATTGATGCTTGATAGTGCCTTCCCTCATATCAATAATAGCACCTACAGTTCGAAGAAAAGGTCTTCCCAAAATAATAGGACATGAAGCATGGCATTCAACGTCCATAATAAGAAAATCAACGGGAACAAGGTTATTGTTAACCACAATAAGAACATCATTAATCCTTCCCAAAGGTTTCTTCTTAGCAACATCAGCAATAGGAACATCAAAATAACACTTTTCAAGTGGTGGTAAATCAAGCATGTCATAAATCTTTCTAGGCATAATAGAAATACTAGCACCTAGATCATATAAAGCATGGCAATCATAACCATTAACATGCATATCAATGATGGGTTCCCAACCATCTTCTAACTTCTTGGGAACAGAGGCTTTTTGCTTCAACTTTTCATCCCTAATCTTTATGAGAGCATTGGTAATATGCTTAGTAAAAGCAATATTTAAAGAACTAGCATTGGGAGTCAAAGCAAGCTTTTGCAAGAACAAAATAACTTCAGATATATTGCAGCCATCAACATCAAAATCATTAAAGGAAATAGAGCTATCATCTCCTACACTCCGAAAAATTTCAGCACTCTTTTGAGAAAAAGTTTTGGCAGTTTTAGGTTTTTTAACACAAGGAGTGGGAGTTTTCTCTACACCAATCAAAGTAAGAGGGTTGCTATCAGTAGGAATAACATCATTAGAGGTAGTAATAGTACATACCTTCATCTCTCTAGCCATCTCATCTTCTCTTTCCCACCTGGCATGCAATTCCGCTAACAATCTAATATTTTCATCAATTCTAACTTGGGTAGCATTAGCGGCAGCAAAAGGATCAGGCTTAGCAGACATTCTATTAACTAAAGAAGATTGCACATTAGATAATAATGAGATATCGGTTTCAGCTTTGGAAGCCTTAGCTTGTAATTCAGGAACAGCCTTGTTTAAATTTTCTAGTTGATGACTAATAGTCCTCAACAGAGCTGATTGCTCCTCCATAGTCTTGGTGAAAGCCCTGTTCTGCTCATATTGCATCTGCATAAAATTCTTGGTAGCCTTTTAAAGTTCAAAAATTCTTTCTTCACTAGGCATTTTAGGTCTACCAAGATAGCTATTATCACCATTAGAAGGAAACGGTCTATAATTGTTACTAGCAAAATTGTTCCTATAAGCATTGTTATTAAAATTGTTATTTCTAATGAAATTCACATCAACTTGCTCTTCTTGAGCAACCAAAGAGGACAAAGGAACATTATTAGGATCAACATGAGTCCTATCATTAGCAAGCATAGCCATAATGGTATCAATCTTATCATTCAAGGAAGAGGTTTCCTCAACAGAATTTACCTTCTTACCTTGTGGAGCTCTCTCGGTGTGCCATTCGGAATAATTTACCATCATGTTGTCGAGTAGCTTTGATGCGGCGCCCAATGTAAGGGACATAAAAGTGCCTCCAGCAGCTGAATCAAGTAGGTTCCTTGAAGAAAAATTCAGTCCTGCATAAAAAGTTTGGATAATCATCCAAGTAGTCAGTCCATGAGTGGGGCAATTCTTTACCATAGATTTCATTCTTTCCCAAGCTTGAGCAACATGTTCATTATCAAACTGAGTAAACTTCATAATATTGCTACGCAAAGCTATAATCTTAGCAGGAGGATAGTATCTACCAATAAAAGCATCCTTACACTTAGCCCATGAATCAATACTATTCTTAGTCAAAGACAGCAACCAATCTTTAGCTTTTCCTCTCAAAGAAAAAGGAAACAACTTGAGCTTAATAATATCACTATCAACATCCTTATATTTCTGCATCTCACATAGCTCAACAAAATTGTTGAGATGAGCTGCAACATCTTCAGTACTAGCACCAGAAAATTGCTCTTTCATAACAAGGTTCAATAAAGCAGGCTTAATCTCATAAAAAGTGGTAGCAGGAACAGTTGGTGCAATAGGAGTGCAGATAAAATCACTATTGTTCGTGCTAGCGAAGTCACACAACTTGGTATTTTCAGGAGTACCCATTTCAGCAAAACGAAAGTAAACAAGTAAAAACAGCTACAAAGGATTCTAATTTTTTTGGGTTTTTGATATAAAAAGCAATGCAGGTAAAATAAATAAAGTAAAGCAAAACAAATAACAAAGTAAAGAATGTGTGTGCGAAGAACTCCCCTCGCAGAAGTCTTCTCTCTTCCCCGGCAACGGCGCCAGAAAAGAAGCTGCTACTCGTGTGATGGCGCCAGAAAAGACTGTGGCGTTTAGTTGACGTGGGAGCAGTAAGTCCTTGTGCGTGGTGATGACCAGCCCGTTGGGAACCCCAAGAGGAAGGTATGATGAGTGTAGCGGCTAGTTTTCCCTCAGTTAAGAAACCAAGGTTTATCGATCAGGAGAAGAGAGACGATGACGACTGAAGGTGTTTGTGGAACCTGCACACACACAAACAAATACTTTGTCCCCAACTTGCGATGAGGTTGTCAATCTCACCGGTTTGCTTGAAACAAAGGTTATGAGTGTATCGAGTGGAAAACAGTAGTAATATGCGAGTAAAGTAAACAGTGCGGGAAAAGTAAACAGGTGATTGCAATATGATTAAAATAGGACCGGGGTCCACAGTTCACTAGTGATGTCTCTCCATAGATAAAATAACATGCTGGGTAAACAAATTACAGTTGGGCAATTGATAGAATAAAGATAACGTGATATGTCAAGAAGATCACTATGAGATTCACTCTGGGCATTACAACAAAATACATAGACCGCCATCCAACTGCATCTATGACTAATAATCCACCCCCGGGGATATCATCCGAACACCCTAGAAGTATTAAGTTGCGAACAACAGATAATTGCATTAAGCAAAGTGTGTAATGTAAACAAAGCATATGCCCTTGAGCATATGAATGTTGTTTTCTCCCTAGTAGCAACAACACATCTACCACCTTAGCGGTTTCAGTCACTCCCCCAGGTGAAATAGAGACATGAACCCACTATCGAGCATAAATACCCCCTCTTGGAGTCACTAGCAACTACTCGGCCAAGATAGCTACTAACAACGGAGAGCATGCAAGATCATAAACAACATAGAGATAACAAAAGATATAATTCAGTACAGCAACTTAATCATAAACACCAATATTCATCGGATCCCAACAAACCAACATCATAGAATTACATAACGGTGATCTCAATCATGTAAGGCAGCTCATGAGATCTAAACATGAAGCACATGGTGGAGAAGACAACCATCTAGCTACTGCTATGGACCCATAGTCCAAGGTAGACTACTCACTCATCGCTCCGGAGGCAAGCATGGCGATGAAGAAGACCTCCGGTGGCGATTCCCCTCTCCGGCAGGGTGCCGGGAAGAGCTTCTGGACCCTCCCGATCTTCGGGTCGACGGCGGCGGCGGATCGCGATGTATTCTAGAAAACTGATCGGGCTTAGGTTTTTCTCATCAGGGGGTATATATAGGCGAAGGGACGATGTCAGAGGAGGGACCACGCCCCCTCACACGGGGCTGGCGCGGCCAGGGGGGTGGCCGCGCCGCCCCTGTGTCTGGGGCCCACGTGGCCCCACTCCGTCAGGTCTTCGGATGTCTGGAAGCTTCCCCGTGAAATATGACTTCAGGAACTTGTTTCGTCCAATTCCGAGAATATTTCCTGTGTATCACTTCTGAAACACAAAAACAGCAGAAAACAGGAAACTGGCACTGTGGCACTTCGTTAATAGGTTAGTTCCGGAAAATGTATAAAAATGCCACTAAGTGTAACGAAACAATATACAAATGGTGTAAAAACAAGCATGGAGCATCAAAAATTATAGATACGTTTGAGACGTATCAAGGCAGCATTAGTAGCAGCGCAAGCATATCTGCTCACAACTCGACCAAGTCCAGGAGATCCTAGGGAGCACATGCATAGAGCAGCATTGAACGGACTCAACATGGTGGGTCACAAGCTCTCAGCAAAAGGAGAAGAAGCACATCATCACAAGGAAGTACACAAAGCAAGATCACCTCGCCGTTATAATAGTCCTCGACATAGAAGCAGCAAACACCGATCTCGATCGCCGTCACCAAAACAGCTTGGGGGAACCCGAAGATCGCGATCCCCAAATGAAAGGTGCGACCATGAAGACGACGAAAAAGAGATGGGGGCACCGTGCTTTACCCGCAGGGTTCGCACCACTCCAGTTCCCAAGGGATTCAAGCTACCCCATGATTAGCAAAAGTACGACGGATCATAGGAACCACAATTGTGGCTCGCAGATTACTTACAAGCAGTTCAAATATTAGGAGGAACCAAAGAAACAGCAATGCAAAGTTTGGAATTACACCTCACCGGCGCAGCAAGGTCATGGTTGAGCAAACTAGAGAAAGAATCTGTTGGAAGCTGGGAAGACCTCACAAAGCAATTTACAAGCAACTTCAGGTCGACATACAAACGACCAGCATCAATAGAAGAAATCAAAGCGTGCGTACAGCAACGCGACGAAACACTACGGGCATACATCCAAAGATGGAGCCTCATCAAAAACTCAGCAGTCGAAGTTTCAGACGAAAGAGCAATAGACGCGTTCATCATCGGATTAAGGCGAAGAGACCTAGTCGAAGAGATGGGTAGAATCAAGCCGAAAACAGTGTCAGACCTCATGGACACAGCAAACAGGTTTGCAGATGGAGAAGATGCGTGCAACAACAAGCGGACGCGATCTCCAGAAGACGACAGAAGAAACAGATATGGAAATCAAAGGAGACGATCCCGAAACTACGACACCTACGGCTCGCATAGCCAAGTCGCCGCAGGATATAAAGACAATAACTATCAAGGAAATGATCGCAGAAGCTCGGGATACAGAAGCTACGGAAAGGAGGACTATAAGAAGTTCCCTATAAGGGAATCCAGAGAGTACAACCCATCACCAGAAGATATGCTCAACGGGCCTTGTCATATACACTCAGCGTTTGTCGACGGGAAACGAGTATCAAGGCACGCAATGAAAGACTGCACAACATTCTTAAAACTGCAAGAAGCAGCAATAAACAAGCAAACCGAAGCAAGGCGACAAGGATTCGAAGGAAGCAACAATCCTCCGACAAAGCAGCAAGAAAACAATGGAGCGCCTCAAGGACAAGACCAGCAAAACCAGGGACAGGACGACGACGAAGGGTATGTACCATCAAAAGGACACATCATATCAATGATACAACCTGTACCCAAGTCGAACAAAGAAGAGAAGAGCATAACTCGACAAGTCAGCTTAGCAGTCATATCACCTCCAGCTGCAACGGAATATCTGCACTGGTCAGAGCAACCAATAGAGTTCAACAGAGAAGATCACCCTATAACAGTACCTCGGCCGGGAAACGCGCCTTTGGTACTCAAAGCTCAAATCGGCGCGTATGATGTCGACAGAATATTCATGGATGCAGGGAGTAGAATTAACTTGATATACGCGAAAACACTCCGAGCAATGCATATATCACTAGAGTTCCTAAAGCCAACAGATTGTTCCTTCCATGGAATCGTACCAGGAAGTGCCAATTACCCGCTGGGTCGAATAGCACTCAATGTTTGCTTCGGCAACCGACAAAATTATAGAAGAGAAAAACTAGACTTTGAAGTCATGGATTGGCCATCACAATATCACGCGATCCTCGGACGACCCGCGTTTTCGCGATTCATGGCAGTGTCTCACTATACATATTTGGTACTTAAAATGCCAGGACCAAGAGGAATCATTACAGTGAAAGGAAGTTTTGAAGTTTCGGATCTCTGCGACAGAGAATTCCACAAGATGGCGCAAAATTTTGGCGTAATAGCCAACCATGCAGAAAAGGCAAAAAGCGCGACTACATAAGGCGTCAAGCTACTCGAAGGATGCGTCGCGGAGCCCGAAGCGAAGAAACCACGAGTAGGAGCATCAGGAGAAGAAACAGGCGCAGAGGAAAAAGGGAAAGCCACGACGACATAAGCATCATAAGACAATAAAGTAGAACAATAAAGGCTGTAAAAGCCACGAGTTATACCAGGGGCAATGCCCTCTAGATCCAGAACACAGGTCACAGGCCGGATCTCTTGGGTCACCCCATGTATCTTACATTAGAAGTATATATAAAGACAAAGCGTTCCTCATATTCGAGTTTACGAGTCTTTCAAAGAGAAGATGCGGCAAACGCACGAACCATACAAATACGCCTTGAGAATAAATTTCAGACATATAGTCGCGAAATAAGAAAACTCTCGCGTTCCACATACACCTTACAACATCGGGTTGTCAGAATCATCTACGCCTAAAGGATCTAGATAATGATACTCGCGGAAAAACGCAGCATCCGCCTCTAGGAGCCTAGCTACGAGTCTTCGAGCAGGTTGCAGCGTGTTCTCCATATGAACCCGAAGGCTAGCTCCACCCGGAGCTAAACTCAGGGACATCGTGCTATAATTCAATCTGGGGTGCCACTTGCGTATCCACTCGAGAGCAAAATTGGCACCAGCCACTAAGTTCAGTTCTATCAACCTATGAATACGATGGCTGGATCTGAAAGTATCAAGAAGAAGTGGGAAAGTTGTAGGCAAAGGATTACGGGGAAGCATAATGGAGTGCATAGTTGTGAGAGCTCGCCGGCAACCATCAACTGATTCGCCAATATGCTGGGCACGGTCTTGAAGCAATACAATGGCGCTTCGACGTCGAGGATCAGACCACAAAGTCTCACAGCCAGTCGACATTTTCTTCAAAGCCGCATTTCGCTCAGCAACTCGACGTTCTTCAGCAGCAAAATCTAAACAAGTACCTACAAATGGCAAAAGATGTCACAAAAACAGCAGTGCACAAACAGGGAAAGGATGAGTCGAAAGAAAACTCACATCGCAGCATCTCGCAGGCAGACTCAACAATACCAAGAATGAAAGATTCGCACTCTTCATTATGAACAACCTTCGCCATCAAACCGGAGACCTTTTCTTCAAGGGAAGAGATTTTCTTCATATAGCCACTGGCTTGGCTAGCCTTTTTAATGGCCATCTGTGCTTGGCATTTGGCCAAAGATAGGCGAGCTTCAAGGTCGGATATCCTGGAAGAGTACTTCGAGCATTTACTGCATCGACTAGTAGTCGACGAAATCTGAGGATCAAACCCACGGGCAGAAGAAGGAGCAGAACCATGAGTCAAAGGTTCATGAACATGCATCGACTACAAAAGAAAGGAAAGGAGAAACAATTTCAGAGAAGCAGCATAAGACTTCATACGAAGAGGATATATTTACATAAGAACACAACCCTATGGCTAAGGTTCTCGGGTTGCACTTAATTGCAGTCTTTACATTCAAAAGGAGAAAACTAAAAAGCTACAAGGAAGACTAAGTCTACGCCACCTCAGCATTGTGCTCCGTGGAAGAAGGGGGCGCGGCCAGTTCCTCGCTAGAAGTCGACGGTGGCACTGGATCTTTCGCCACTGGAGGTGGTGCAGCAGGCACATCAGATGCCGCCGAAGGAGAAATCATTGTCAACAACGCAGGTGCCAACTTCTTCGCCTTCTCGAAAAACACCTTCATGTCGTCACGGGTGTAGCCATGGGGGGAGCTAACCCTCCCCCAGTCGAAGTCTGTACCGTGCGCAAGAGAAAGTGCAATAGCACCCTCGGCGCCGCGCTTAATGGACAGCCCTTTCAGCTGGAGAGTGGGGTCTTCAGTGGTATCGAAGAACTTGGCAAGTTCAGTCAGGTTGTCCTTTGGGATTGCCGCCCTTTTCTTCGGCCACAACCCGGCAAATAGCCGTGATAAAACGCGGCCAACCAACTCAAAAGTCTCCTGGATAGATATCTAGTTTTCCTCGAGTAGGTTAACCGCATTCATCAGAGGATCATCGTCTGTTTGCAAAGCCGAAGGAGATACCCCAGTGAATTCTGGGCAATAGAAAAGAAAAGAAGAGACAAGTGTCAACAAATACACCAGAGCAACAGAAGGCGAAAATAGAAGACAAGGCGAAGCACTTACTTTCAGCGGCAGTAGACATGGTGTGAAGACGCTCCGCCACGGCTTGCTCTCGTTGAGCATGCTCCTTGGTGGCTTCAGCTAAAGCTTTCTCAGCCTTCTTCGCCTTGCCAAGCGCAGCTTTTTGCGACTTCTCAGCATTCGCTTTAGCAGCAGCCGCCACATCATAAGATTTTCGCGAAGCATCAAGCTCCGCTTCCAGCGACGCAATTCGAGCATTGGCTGTTGCTAAGGCAGCTAAAAAGGAAGACAAAAGGGAGTCAGATAAGTGGTAAAAGAAAAAGTGCAGAAGAAAAATAATGACTGGACATCAAAATTGTACCTTCGGAAGCTTTTGCAACCTTTAGGTACCCCGCACACTCCGTGCCCAGGGCGATAAATCTCTTCACTAAAGCCTGAAGAAAAGAAAGTGTGTAAGAGTAGAAGTACATGAAAGAAAAGCAAGTGAAGAAGAATTGCTCACATCATCAGAAGAAACCGTAGATGCGTGGGCTTCCAGAGAAACATCGCCTTCTTTGGCTTTCTTTGAGCGTTTAGGGTATCGGCCTTGAGGAACCTTCTTCACACCGGACCTGGTAGCCCTCGGTGCAACATCTGGTTCGATAGGCTCGTCAATGGCCATAGGAGAAGGTGGTGGAGCAGCTGTCGCACATGTTGGTGGTTCTTCATCATCACTGCATCGAGAATATAAAGTTATGAAAACAAGGCAAGAAAAATGCAATTGAAGAACTCGACTACAATACTTACGATGCTAGCATGTCAAAGTACTCCATATCTTCTGCAAGAACGGGAGCTTTACCAGCCGCTGCAGAACTCGATGAAGCAATTTCGTCGACACGTTTCCTTTTCTTGTCGACACCAACATCTTCAGCAAGTGCAGGAGGAGGCGATGTCGACGAGCTAGTTTCCTCTTCTGATTCCTTGGCATCATCTCCGTCCTGACTTTCGTCAGCCTCAGGGGCTTCAGATGCAGGAAAGGCTAGATCAGCCGGAAGGGGCCCTGCCTCTAGAAGAGGAGGACGAGAAACAAGGAATTGGTGACCCTGCATATAAATATGTCAGCAGAATGCAAAGGCAAAAACAAAATAACGAAAGTCGAAACCAAGCAAAATTTGAGAAACAGTGGACGCGGAGATGCATACCTCAGGAAGAGGGCGTACGGAGTCGAAGAAATCAGCAGTCAAATCAGCAACTGCATGTTCCTTGGTGAGCTTGGTGAGATTTCGGACTCGCTTGTCGACATCTTCTTTCGATATCAGATCTTCAGATATGCGAGTAGGATCTTCCAAGCCGGAGTAATTCCAAAGTTTGGTAAGGCGGTGTTGTAGAGGTTGAACTCGACGTTGAATAAAAAACGCCATGAGTTGCATACCCGACAGAGCACCTCCTTGACCTCCTTTCAAAGCCTTGATGCGGGAAAGAAGAGGAAGAATTTCTTGTGCTTCTGCATCTGAGGGGAGTGTATCCCATGATGCCAATTTCTTAACCTCCTGGGAAGCATCAAAAGGAGGCAGGCCGAATTCATCTTCAGGAGAGGATTTGCGGTCCTTGATATAGAACCACTTCGTCCTCCATCCTTGGACAGACGCGGCCATGGAAAATTCAAAGTATTGCGCCTCAGGGCGCACAAAAACGACAGCTCCGCCCAGTTCGGGTTTCCTAGCCAAAGAAACGTTGGGGCTGAGTCGAAAGATTGACCTCCACAGAAGAAAGTGTGGCTCAATACCCAAGAAGGACTCGCAGAGAGTCACGAAACAGGCGATGTGCAGAAGAGAATTCGGTGTGAGCTGGTGGAGCTGCACACCGTAAACAAACAGAAGCCCACGGAGAAACTCGTGGGCAGGAAGAGAGAAACCGCGGAGGAGGAAAGCAAGGAACATTACCCGATAACCGCTCGGGGGCTTCGGGATCCGCTCAGTACTGGGAAATTTGATGGAATCTTCGGCGGTGATGAGGCCGTCCGTCGTGGCCTTCTCCACCTCCTTCTTGGTGATGGTGGAGCGAACCCAGTTGGTGGCAGAGGTCTTGGCCATGGCGCTCTTGGTGGCCAAATGTTTCACGCGCATCCAGCACAAAGTGCGTTTGGGGGCTTCGCAAGAGAGGAAGAGACAGAGGAGATCAGCAATGGAGGCAGCGGAGGGAACGAGCTGGTGCACAGTACGATTCCCCACTACGCCATTTATATATCTTCTGGGAGAAGCATCGTGGGCTGAGACGTGGCGCAAAGATCGGAAACGGTAGCCCACCAACGGTCAAAAATCGTGCAGCCCACTAAACGGTCAAAAAATCGTGAAAGTTACAGTGCTACCCATAAAACGGTTCGCACTGATGAAGAGCTACGTCTTCATTGACGTCATAAAGTTATATATAAAGGAAAAAGGATGGCGCCGACAAATGTAGAATTGATAAAAAGGATCATTTGTGAAGGATTTTTTATAGCCTGGGGGCTGTTACTTGCGAAAAATATCGAATAGAACTCTTCACTAAAGTGGAGGATTCATATTCATCCGACAAGGTGTTCTTAAAAAGAAAGTATCTCGAATTGAAGAACCTCGAAGTTGAAGTGTTTCGAGTTGAAGTATGAAGAGCTACATTATCTCTTGAGCCTATACTCGAAAAACTCTTTTTTCGACTATAGCCTCGGGGGCTACTCCCATCGGGAGCGCTGAGCGCGCACCCGACGATATTTATTGGTAAAGCATTAGAGATTGAAGAAGTGTAGGAGTGTTACTCCCATCGGGAGCGAGTTTTATGGTTATAGAAACCCGAATATTTTCAGTCAAAATTTGACTGCGATATAAGATTCTCGAGTTGCGTTATCGCAACGGAACTCGAATGCCGTGACTTGTCACGAAGGTAAGACACCGGGATCCGTCCCGTGTGGCCTGGTATACGCACATGGATGCGCTCTGCTGGTATGTATCCGTGTCTACGACACGAAGAAAATCCTGGTGGACGCACTGGGTACCCTGAGAACCACTGGGATTCATTCTTTGTAAGTCCTAAATGCGGCAAAAGAGTGGATTTGACCGATATCCCGAATTCAAATCCAAGGGGATTGAATTTGAAGTAGGCGACAAGTATCTGTTCCGACAGTTAACTGACCTCTTGATCCGTCAGAGTTGTCAGGCTTGTTCATCAAAACCCCTTGCGAGCAAATTACCATGAAACATAAGTCGAAAGACCAAGTCGAAGATTTGAAGATATGAAGAAGACGAAGAATTGATCAAGTCGAAGATTTAAAGATTAGAGATTCAACCTGAATCTGCAATTCTGGCAGAATCTCAGGGGCTACTGACAAGGGTATAGCTAATAGAGCCCGTTAGTTGTGTACCCCTGAGGCCCGTTAAACTAGGCCCAATTGTAATGATAGTCGAATACGAGTTCTTACCGTATGTCGATATTGTAATCTGTATCGTACCCTGCCCGATCCTTGAGACCTGGCCATCTATATATAGGGGCCAGGAGGGGACGGTGTAGGGCAGATTGAAAGCAAGCCAGGTTGAACACCCAAGTTTACTTCCGACACACACCTATTTCGACTAACTTTACCTTCGAGTTCATCCGACGCCATGTCTCCCCGATCCTAAGTCCTTCATCTAGGACATTTGTCGAGTTAACCCCTCGTCAATAGGTTTGTGTATCCTACACGGGAATGTACTCATGGTTGAGTTGGCGTGCTGCCTTTGTTTGATACATTTTAAATGTCATAAAAGTGCAAACTAAATATTCGCACATCCATATCACAAAGTCGCTTCACAAAAAATCGACTTGAGGTGTGGCCATTGTAAAAAAAAAGGTAAAATTTGGCGCTATAATATACGTGCGCGCAAAGATGTTGAGATGTACAGACAATTAAAATGCATGGTTAATTAAAAAATTTCATGTTTTTTCTTTGTTATATACTTGATATTCATGTATGTATAAATCATTTTTATTTAACCGACAATGTATTTTTACCGCCACCATGTCATTGGCTTAGTTGGCTCAACCGGCCGCACGTGCAAACTAAAAAAAAATTTGTTGATCGAAAACTAATTTGACGTAAATTAGCTTTAGAGTTAATTTTATGTAGGTCACGTTCATAAATTGGGTAATCAATTATTTTTTAAAGCAAATCAGTTTTGGAGTCGTACGTTCTCTAGACTCTTTTATCTTTTTTTTGCTACGGACTGTCTGTGCATTCTTTGGACTCTTTTTTTCCTACAGCCTCAGGTACGTGTCAAACATGAATGTCTACAAAATATATGCTCATACCTGTTACGTAAATTCTTTTAATCTTAATCATTAAAATTATAGATCTAACGGTTAATATAATTTTAATGATGTGGATTAACGTGGTGTCTCTGTTTTAGATCTCCGTATTGTGCTTTTAGTATATAAAATACTCCCTCCGACCCATAATACTCTTCGCTAATGTAGATATATCTAGACATATTTTAGTGGTAGATACATCCGTATTAGCGAAAAGTAATATGGGTCAGAGGGAGTAGAAGATTTTGTTTCAAAACTCTTCAACACCAAAACATACCCTGGAAGGAGTGGATAACTACTCTCTCCCCTTTCACACTTAGCCCGGGCCTAAACCGCTCTTTCCTATCCAAGAATATTCATAAGCACATGCATACACTCAGAGAGATTACACAATGCAAGGTTCAAAATGGACAAGTCACCTTCTTTTGGCTAGACAGGTGGCTACTACCTGAAAACCTCGCTACAGACTTCCTTACACTTTTCTTATACCACCTTAACCAACATGGCCTCGTTAGAGATATAATGCAGGTCGGGATCCAAAATGTCCACCCATCTCTGTTACTCTTACCGCAGGATTTGTAGCTCAGCGCAACCACTGATGAACGGATGATGTTAAACTACGACCACCCATTTTCTACAAAAGCGGCCTACTCCTCCCTCCGTGACTCCTATGCGGACATTGAATCATATGGGACTCTAGGGTGCCCAACAAGATCAAGATAATTGGTTGGCTTCTGCACCTAAACAGAATTAAATCAAGGGCCAATCTACATCGGAAAACAATCATCGAGAATCCACACTGCCAAAGATGCCCATCTGAGATCAAAGACCGAGAACACCTCTTCTTCACCTACCAACCTGCCAGATTAGTGTGGCAAACTGCGCAAATACAACCACAGATTGACTCCTTCAACGACATCTAGTGCCAACCAAGCACTTCATCATCTCCCTCGTTTGTGAGGACCTCCATCGCCCTCACCAAGATATGAGATGCTTGGAATGCACTCATCTTCAACCCATACACTGTCAAATATAGTTTATGATCCCACTCTTTGGATGAATCTTTTTAAAGATCTGAACCAAAAGGTGGTCGCACAATGCGAGTGTTCCTAAAAACCTTTGAAATGAATGAAATTCAGATGGAGATCCTCCTCCCCCTCCCCCCCTCCCTTTGTTTTTTTTTTTTTAAAGACTGCGTTTGCGCAACGCCTGCCACGAGTAGAACCTCCACTTTGGCTCCACACATGTGCCTTTCAAAACTTCACTAGACTAAACTTTAGCATCCCTGGGATCAAACCATGGTTACCTAGCTTGTCATGTATATACTCCTTCCACAAATTGTGTCCGTGAATTTAGCAAGAACTGATCAGTACGCTATGATCGAACACTGATTTATGCAAGTAGCTTTGTAATTTATAGAATTCAGGATATATTTGTTCCGATAATTAAACGAAGAACGTATTACTGCATTCCTAACCCTCAGATAGTATCAATCTGGCGTTTCTCCTTATTATAGCATTTCGTCACAAAAGGCCACCAGGAGGCTCTTTGGACGTAATATCTACATATTCCTTAGCCGGCAATGAACTGAAACAATGCACGATTGTAGGTTTCTGAGCGGTGATAATACGGACTAAACTACCTTCTGTACCTATCTACATGTTCGCACTTAGTAAGACTTGGTCAGGGTCAACCCCCATGGGTCTTCCATATGTTCTTTCTGCAAAACCACGTAGTGCCTTTCGTTCTCCGAATCACTTGGATCACACTTCTTTCTGCCGAAAAGTGCGATCTGAACAACGATCGAGTCACCAATCCAACATGTTCTCGTGGGGTAGAAGCTGGCCGGCCATTAAAGCAGTTGATGCTCTTCTTCAGATACCGCAATCACGAGAATTGTTTAAGTTAACTAGCATGGTGACCCTCGAAAATGCGAGGGCATCAGTCGTTGGATGATTTTTTTTCTACAGAAATTCTACTATATATATCTCACCTTCCAAGGCTTATTGTGTAATTACAATATTTTTAATCAAGAAAATTAGTTTAATATATTTACAAGAAAGTATCTCAATTTATATGAATAATCAATGTGCTGAATGTGACCATGTGGACCAGATGCTTAAGCTCAACCTAAAAGAAAATCAAGTGTCTATGATTTTTCTATAAATTGTCAAATTTGTGAATATTTTATATATCTTGTGGCAAGGGTGTTTGAAATATTTGTATCTCATTTTATATTTGTACTCAAATTATAAATCTAGTTGTCTTGTGATGATTTCTCTGTGCTCAACCATACACATTTTACCAAAATACATAAACATGCATGTGTGTATATCAATATACTCAACTATGTACATGTTGACCGGTATATACTTTATATTCTAGTATATTTATACACACCATGTTCTAGCTAGCTATATATCCAACCATGTAGCAACCGCATGCAATATTTTTTTTTAAAGGAGTCCGCTATTTCTAGAAAGATTGTTTTCCACAGCCCGAACCATTCTAGTGTGGGAGTCTATGATTTTTTTACAATAAGCGACATATTGATTGATAAAGAAGCTACCTGGGACTTGCACAGATGTTAACCAAAAGTAATAGTTTGTGCTAAAAAATTGTAATGCCTTTTTATTTTAATTTAAAACATTTAAGGTAGGGTGCGAGTTCACAATCATCCTATTAGTTGATTCTTAATTCATCTGTACCATGGCTAACAATATGATCCCACAAAAATAAGTTGTTTTAATATATTTGTATGATTAATATGTTTTCATTAAATCGTGCCACAAAATCTTGATCTAGCCATGAAACTAATTTAGATAAAAGTGGTCTATTTATCCACTAATGTTATGTTTACACATATAATGTAATTTTAGCCTATATGGACATATTTGTAAACTATATTTTGCAGCGGCTTAAATAATATCATATTATCTAGACGTATTAATATATGATATATATGGCTCCATCAATTTCTCTAACATGTGAGGCATAATCATCGCATATGTGATCAGTAATATGCAAAACTCATCCTCTCTCCTTTGACACATTATATTAACAATTAAATCTGTTCGCACAATTAAATTAAATCTGTTCGCACAATTCATTGCATCTTCATTATGTTGTGAATTTCGTGATGCCTCGGTCAGGCGACAGTGTAGCACTCTATTTTGTCCATTTTAAGTCGGAGTAGTTTTTCTTTAGCATGAGTAGTAATTGCTAACCAAACTTGTCTCACGGTATCTAAGCAGTAGTTATTAGTCATATATTTTTTACTAATATTTAAAATAATCTCTCTATCCCGAATTAGTTATCTCAACTTTATTTAGATACATATATGTACTTCTTTTGTGTTTGCCCGCAAAAGAGTGTGCTTCTAATTTGTTGGAGAGTAGATTTATTTAAAAGTCTGATAATGTTTAAATAAAAGGTCACCTATGTTTATGCTGTCAAAATAGTATCATTGGATTCACGATGGAATATATTTTTATATATAGATATTTTTTTACAAATATTATAACTTTTGCGTAACCTCAGTCAAATTTGAAATAGTTTGATTCTTCAAAAAAGTTGGAAATACACTCATTTGTGGATGGAAGAAGTATCTCCACACTAAAACTTATCTAAATATATGCATATTTAGATAAAACTGAGAGAACTAATTTATGATAAAGAGCATACTAATAATTAACAGGAAAGCTAACAGAGTCCTAGCGATGCAAGCTATAGCAGTCTGGGTCTTTTTTTCCTTTTTAACTGGAGGTGTTTCACGTTATCTCCTAATTATGCAAGCATACGTTGGTGCATCTATTTGATGGTCCATGACGGTTCGTGGCCAGCTAGGTCTCTAGTATTTTTTTTTTGACATACGTGGCCAATTGTTTGTTTGGAGGGTGTACGGGTTAGTCTGATTTTTTTGACTTTTAACTTTGCATACGTGACATTGCAGACAGTTGTTTGTACAAACTAAAGTTTTATGTAACCTTTGTTATCATTAAATTCTAGCCATATATTTTAGATCTAACCATCAAAATAATTAAGATGATGTGGATTAACGTGGTGGCTCTATTTTATAACCCTGTATTGTGCTTTTAGTATATAGTAGATGTACCTTTACACATACAGCGACTAAAGCGCAGATTAGATGCCAGCGTAATGGTGGTCTGTGACAAGAAGAATATATGCTGTAATCTCGTCACACCTCAGCCCGATTACAGAGCTCCATGTGTGGTATCGATAGATCCATCTATATCTCTCATGGGAGTTTAGACTTTGGTTATGTATAATGCACAACTTTTTAGTAATAACTCATTACAACTATTGTAGCTAGTTAGCTTAGAGCTTCCATATGATACTGCCGAAAGTGCACTATCTTTTCAGTTAGGTTCCTACTGCATTTGTTCGGTAGGCAGTTGCATTTTCTAACCATCAATCGGCCACTCCAGATCCTTATATAAGCTCACTCATCACCCTTGTAGTAGATATAACTAGTGACTACTTCGGTATATTAGCATTAAAGCCACGCATATGGAGGCTGTCACTGCCGGTTACGAAGGCGGCGTCTGCAGCAAGAAGAACCCACCACCACGCCGCCGCGGCGATGTTCTGAAGCGCATTTTGCGTGCCCTTTGCTGCTGCTGCCCTACCGGTTCAAAGAGAGAGTGAGCCACCCTACGTACTTATTATGATGTAAGGGCTATAGGAATAGGCCATGTAATGCCCTATGATCTTGTACTCAAGAACTTCCAAATATAATGTTTACTCTATGTTAAAGCATCGAAGGTACTATATGTTTGGCCTGCATTATGTGTGTACTGATTTCAAATTTTCTTATGTGGCGTGTGATGGCATCTACTACCTCCGTTTCGAAATGTAAGCCTTTTTTAAAAGCTAAAGGTTTGTATTTTGAAACGGAGGTAATCCCCTCTAATTATGGTGCTTGTTAATGGTGTTTATTTTTTATTAACTAGCATCTAATTCGACCAACAGAATGGAGGTTGGCACATTACCGTACGTCATCTATAATCATAAGATTAGCAATGAAACCGTGGAATATACCATAGGTGGATCTATCAGTTCATTCTTTTGCCTAATTTATATAGATACTTAGTGTTTAATTTACTCATATAAACCATCTTTATGAAAAAAGGGGTTGTTTTATATTCACAATGACTAAGAGCTTTCGGTATCAATGCCTATTCATCGCTCTTAGTGAATCCTATCGTTGTGCCACCTATCTATGTGTTCTTATAGGCTGGACCATTTTCATTCTGGCGCCTAAGGAATTTAACCAATTTTATGTGTTTTGTTTATGTTTTATCGGGTCTGCTCTAGTTTTCTGTTAGTTTTCATGGTTTTGTCTGGTTTATTGTTGTTTTTCTTCTGGTTTCTTCTTTGTTTATTCACCTTTTTTCCTTTATTTAATATATGTGCATTTTTGGAAAAAAATGTACTGTTTACACTCTTGTATAATATGAACTTTTTTCCCTTTTCCATGAATATTTTCTTGTAAATATAAATTACTATGATTTGACATGAAAATGGAAAAAATTATTCACCTGTTAAATAGGCTCCTCCAGCGACAGCGATGGGACCAGAAACTATAGGAAAATTTCAGTTGACTTAGGAGTCAAATTGGGCTGTAGATTTATTAGGGCCAGGATGCATTTACGCCATACTATTTGAACCATACAGATTGGCCCATAACAACTGCGCTACAGGGAATGTATCATGCCCATAAGCCATATCCCAACGAACTCTTTGTGTATATATGCTTACTTTATTTGAAATAGATCTTAGAAGTATTTTAACACATTAACAAGTACTGATAAAGCATATAGGAGAAAATTCATCGTGTGATATGTGTAAAAAGATAAAAATGTTTTTTATCTTTCTAATCAGATCATAACTAATATCGGGTTTTCATAGAACTTTACGTACGTGCATAGATGGTGGAGATGTACACACATTTTTTTTAGTTTTTTACAATTTAAAAAATGTTTTTTTGGTGAAGCGGGCATATGCACCCGGAGCCGACTTAATTCGCCAGAGAAGTCGGCAACGGCAGAGAATTGACCTCGTTTCTATTTCGAACAAACCATATCTTTATTTCTTGTTTGAGTCCAGCAAGTTCATTTCCTTTTCCGAATTCCTTTTGTCGTAATCCAGTTCCTACCTCCATGTATGAATCATGATCGACTTGACCGGTGATTGCATGACGTCTCTACTGAACCATGCTACTTTTTTTTTGCGAATAGGACTCTGGTATTAAAAGAAATAACGAACAATACAAAGCACTCTAAGAAAAGCAAAAATTACAACAAGATCCTTTAGAAGCCCTTCATTTTCAACGTCCAGACCATGTTAGATGGATTCAACGGGTGTAGGGTAAATCTCCAAGTTGGAGGACTTGTCAAGGTATGCACTGGCCACACATTCTCCGCCCACAGCCTGCCTCCACACTGCCATAGTGCAAAAATGAAGCAAGGAGAGATGAGCAATGCGAGTGGTAAGTGGTAACTGTTGCGAGTAGCAGGGCACATATACTACAACAGTGCTTAGAGCATCTCCAGTCGTCCCCCCATACGAGCGCCGGTAGAGGCGTTTTTTGCCCTGTATGGGGGGAGCTGGCGCATATTTTCGTATGGGGAGGGGATGTGATACGTCTCCAACGTATCTATAATTTTTGATGCTCCATGCTTGTTTTTACACCATTTGCCTATTGTTTCGTTACACTTCGTGGCACTTTTACGCATTTTCCGGAAGTAACCTATTAACGAGTTGCCACAGTGCCAGTTTCCTGTTTTCTGCTGTTTTTGTGTTTCAGAAGTGATACACAGGAAATATTCTCGGAATTGGACGAAACAAGTTCCTGAAGTCTTATTTTACCCGGAAGCTTCCAGAGATCCGAAGGAGAGTAGGAGGGGGGCCACCAGGGCCCCACACGCAGGGGTGGCGCGGCTAGCCCCCTGGCCGCGTGGGCCCCGCGTGAGGGCGCCTGGCTCCTCCTCTGACATCGCCCCTTTGCCTATAAAGACCCCCCGACGGAAAAAACCTAAGTACCCGATCAGTTTTCTAGAACACATCGTGATCCGCCGTCGCCGTCGACCCGAAGATCGGGAGGGTCCAGAAGCTCTTCCCGGCACCCTGCCGGAGAGGGGAATCGCCACCGGAGGTCTTCTTCATCGCCATGCTTGCCTCCGGAGCGATGAGTGAGTAGTCTACCTTGGACTATGGGTCCATAGCAGTAGCTAGATGGTTGTCTTCTCCACCATGTGCTTCATGTTTAGATCTCATGAGCTGCCCTACATGATTGAGATCACCGTTATGTAATTCTACATGTTTGGTTTGTTGGGATCCGATGAATATTGGTGTTTATGATTAAGTTGCTGTACTGAATATTATCTTTTGTTATCTCTATGTTGTTTATGATCTTGCATGCTCTCCGTTGTTAGTAGCTATCTTGGCCGAGTAGTTGCTAGTGACTCCAAGAGGGGGTATTTATGCTCGATAGTGGGTTCATGCCTCTATTTCACCTGGGGGAGTGACAGAAACCTCTAAGGTGGTAGATGTGATGTTGCTACTAGGGAGAAAACAACATTCATATGCTCAAGGGCATATGCTTTGTTTACATTACACACTTTGCTTAATGCAGTTATCTGTTGTTCGCAACTTAATACTACTGGGGTGTTCGGATTGATATCCCCGGGAGTGGATTATTAGTCATAGATGCAGTTGGATGGCGGTCTATGTATTTTGTTGTAATGCCCAGAGTAAATCTCATAGTGATCTTCTTGACATATCACGTTTATCTTTATTCTATCAATTGCCCAACTGTAATTTGTTTACCCAGCATGTGTTATTTATCTATGGAGAGACACCACTAGTGAACTGTGGACCCCGATCCTATTTACATCATATTGCTATCACCTGTTTACTTTACTCGCAATGTTTACTTTACTCGCATACTATATTGTTTTCCACTCGATACGCTCATAATCTTTGTTTCAAGCAAACCGGTGAGATTGACAACCTCATCGCAAGTTGGGAACAAAGTACTTGGTTATGTGTGTGCAGGTTCCGCATCACCTTCAGTCGTTTGTCTCTCCTCTCCTGATCGATAAACCTTGGTTTCTTAAACTGAGGGAAAACTAGCTGCTATACTCATCATACCTTCCTCTTGGGGTTCCCAACGGGCTGGTCATTTACCACGCATAAGGACTGTCTGCTACACGTCAGCTTGGCACTAGCAGCCTCTTTTCTGGCGCCGTTGCCGGGGACTAAAGAAGAATACTTCCAAAGATTGAAGAAAACTTCCCGCGTCAACTTCGCGCCATCAAGGTTCTTTTCTGGCGCCGTTGCCGGGGAGGAAGAGAAGACTTCTGCGAGGGGAGTTTTTCGCACACACATCCTTTACTTTGTTATTGCTTTGCTTTACTTTATTTATTTTACCTGCATTGCTTTTTATCAAAACCCCAAAAAAATTAGAATCCTTGGTAGTTGTTTTTACTTGTTTACTTTCGTTTTGCTGAAATGGCCAATCCTGAAAACACCAAGTTGTGTGACTTTACTAGCACGAACAATAGTAATTTTATCTGCACTCCTATCAAGCCAGCTGTTCCTACTGCAAACTTTTATGAGATTAAGCCTGCTTTGTTGAACCTTGTTATGAAAGAGCAATTTTTTTGGTGCTAGTACTGAAGATGCTGCAGCTCATCTCAACAATTTTGTTGAGCTATGTGAGATGCAAAAGTATGAGAATATTGATGGTGATATTATTAAGCTCAAGTTGTTTCCTTTTTCTTTGAGAGGAAAAGCTAAAGATTGGTTGTTGTCTTTGACTAAGAATAGTATTGATTCATGGGCTAAGTGTAAGGATGCTTTTATTGGTAGATACTATCCTCCTGCTAAGATTATATCTCTGCGTTGCATTATTATGAAGTTTACTCAGTTTGATAATGAACATGTTGCTCAAGCTTGGGAAAGAATGAAATCTATGATAAGGAATTACCCCACTCATGGACTGACTACTTGGATGATTATCCAAACTTTTTATGCAGGACTGAATTTTTCTTCAAGGAACCTACTTGATTCAGCTGCTGGAGGCACTATTATGTCCCTTACCTTGGGCGCCGCAACAAAGCTACTCGATAACATGATGGTAAATTATTCTGAATGGCACACCGAGAGAGCTCCACAAGGTAAGAAGGTAAATTCTGTTGAGGAAACCTCTTCCTTGAGTGATAAGATTGATACCATTATGGCTATGCTTGCTAATGATAGGACTCATGTTGATCCTAATAATGTTCCTTTGGCCTCTCTGGTTGCTCAAGAAGAGCATGTTGATGTGAATTTCATTAGAAACAATAATTTTAACAACAATGCTTATAGGAACAATTTTGCTAGTAACAATTATAGGCCGTATCCTTCTACCAATGGTAATGGTTATGGTAACTCTTATGGTAATTCCTACAACAACACTAGGGCCGCGCCCTCCGAGCTTGAGGTAATGCTCAAGGACTTCATCGGTAAGCAAACTGCTTTTAACAAGTCTGTTGAGGAAAAGTTAGGCAAAATTGATATTCTTACTTCTAAAGTTGATAGCCTTGCTCATGATGTTGAACTTCTGAAATTAAAAGTGTTGCCTAATGATGTGAAAGAGAACACTGTTTTTGCTACCGCTAATGCTATTCAAGTTGGAATTGATGAAAATATTAGATTGTTAGCGAAATTGCATGCCAGGTGGGAAAGAGAAGATGAGATGGCTAGAGAGATGAAGGTATGTACTATTACTACCTTTAATGATGTTGCTACTACTGATAGCAATCCTCTTACTTTGATTGGTGTAGAGAAAGCTCCCACTCCTTGTGTTAAAAAGCCTAAAACTGCCAAAACTTTTTCTCAAAAGAGTGCTGAAATTTTTCGGAGTGTGGGAGATGATAGCTCTATTTCTTTTAATGATTTTGATGTTGATGGCTGCAATATATCTGAAGTAATTTTGTTCTTGCAAAAGCTTGCTTTGACTCCCAATGCTAGTTCTTTAAATATTGCTTTTACTAAGCATATTACCAATGCTCTCATAAAGATTAGGGATGAAAAGTTGAAGCAGAAAGCTTCCGTTCCCAAGAAGTTAGAAGATGGTTGGGAACCCATCATTGATATGCATGTTAATGGTTATGATTGCCATGCTTTATGTGATCTAGGTGCTAGTATTTCTATCATGCCTAGAAAGATTTATGACATGCTTGATTTACCACCGCTTGAAAAGTGTTATTTTGATGTTCCTATTCCTGATGTTGCTAAGAAGAAACCTTTGGGAAGGATTAATGATGTTCTTATTGTGGTTAACAATAACCTTGTTCCCGTTGATTTTCTTGTTATGGACATTGAATGCCATGCTTCATGTCCTATTATTTTGGGAAGACCCTTTCTTCGAACTGTAGGTGCTATCATTGATATGAGGGAAGGCACTATCAAATATCAATTCCCACTAAAGAAAGGTATGGAACACTTCCCTAGGAAAAGAAAGAAATTACTTTTTGACTCTATTCTTAGAGCAAATTATGAGCTTGATGCTTCATCACTTGATGTTACTTGATTCGCAATTTTCTGCGCCTAGCTCAAAGGCGTTAAAGAAAAGCACTCTTGGGAGATAACCCAATGTTTCTTTTCAGTACTTTTTTTTATTTGAGTCTTGGAAGTCATTGATACTGTAATGACCGCTCCTTATCTTGTTTATTTCGTTTTTGTGCTAAGAGAAGCCTCTAATTTGAGTGAGGTAAAGATTTGGGGATGTTGCTGTCCTGAAACTGTTTTCGGTGCTGCACCGTAAAAATTCGTATAAATTCTCTGTTTATATTTTGGACCTGCGATTTCTTGTGCATATGCCCCAGGTTATATACAAACTTTTGTTAGTTGAACACTTTTTGATTTGAGCAACGGAAAATCCCTAAAAAATTCGACCTTTGTCAGCTGTTCAGTTTTGACAGATTTCTGCCAATATTTGTGTTTGTCACTTTATCGCTTTCTTTTGAGTTCTTTTGATCACGGAACTTTTTGGGAGGTTGCTACAGTAGTATTTACTATATATGTGGTGGTTTTGAGTTGAAACCTGAAGCAAAAATAGGTTGATTATATGTTATGCTTACACTAATGTTGCTAATAGAATTGTGTTTAGTTTTGTATGAAGGAAGTTTTCAAGTGTAGGGATTGGAGAATGATGAGATGAGTTGAAGAATGGACAAAAGCTCAAGCTTGGGGATGCCCATGCATCACCCCAAGAAATATCCAAGAAGTACAAGCGTCAAAGCTTGGGGATGCCCCCGAGGCACCCCTTCTTCATCGGCAAAAATCAGGTCACCTTTCAAAACACTATATTTTTATTGCTTCATGCACTATGTGTTTTTCTTGGCGCATCAGTTGTTTTAGTTTTCTTAGTTGGTTTAGTTTGTTTGTTTGCTGCAATAAATGGTTGGACCCCAACAAATTTCCTTTGGAGGAGATGCACTCGTTTTTCATTTGCAAAGAACGCTCTAGTTTTCACTCTTATTAAAAATCGAGTGTTCTTCTTTTTCTGCTGCTGCTTTTGGTTTTCGTTTTCGCCTTGATTTGCGTTCAGACCTTGTCATATCTTTTCATCAAGGTGTATTTTTGCCTCTGATCTTTATTGGTTTTCATCAAAAGAGGTGTTTATAAAAATTTCAAATGGTGTTGGAAAAGAGAAAAAGCTTTGTGCAAAATAGTGGTACAAGAAGGAGCTTGTGTAGACTGCGGCTTAGGCTTTTTCATGTCATGCTTGATGTCTTTTTGATAGTATGCTTAGTGGTTTTTCTGTAGCATGACTTGTCTCAAATAACTGAGATTGCTTAATGAGCCTTTGAAAAAATCATGCGTTGTTTTTATTGTATGGAAGCATTATTTTGGTTTTCTCCTTGATGCTTTATTTGGGTTGACTTGACGCATGCTCACACATGTTAGACTCTTACAAAGTCGCCAATAGCCTTCATGATCATTTAGTTTTTGACTTTTGATGCTATCTTATGCTTCTTTTAATGTCGCTTTGTCGCTTTGCATGATTATGGCCATTATTGCTCTCTTAGTTGGTCGCTCCCAGTCTTTTGCTAGCCCTCGCCTTGTACTGAGTATGAGCTCTACTCGTGCATCCAACTCCTAAAAGCCAAAGTTTTCCAAAGTGTCCACCATACATACCTACTAGCAATTTGCTATTCCAAGTAAATTTGACTGGCTTTTATTTTCTCTTCAAATTAAACTCTTACCAGTGTTATGCGAAATTCGGTCAGTAAAGCTCTCACGAACCGGAAGGCACACTTTACTTTTTCCTGTTCTTAAAAATTTGACATTGTGGTCTCTTATGTTGAGTTGTTATGCTTGCAAGTTGTAAGTTGGATTCTAGCCCAGCCATGCTGTCATGGGGCAAGCTTTCAACATTGCACTTCTTATTTGAGTTGATATCGTGATCTTTTGTCTATGGATGCCCACGGTGTGAAATGAATTGGGAATCTTGTGGGGATCATGGAGTTTGTATATGTGTTAGGGAAACGCCGGGCCGCCAATCTAAGCCATGCATAATTCATGGTGGAAATTTGCAGCATACCCATGGTGAACATTCGACGACGCATCTCACAATAAAAAGCTAAACAAAAGGCAAATAAAAGAGATGTCGAGGTGTTCATTGTCTGTTTGTCCTAGTCATTTTGGTGTGGGCTTGTTCCATGTCATCGGGCACGGAGGTACCCCATTGGCGGTTCTCAATGATATGCATATACTTACAATGACAAGAGCCTTGCTTGGGACTCTAAGTAAAGTAGCATGAGGTTTGGGTACTCGTATTCACGGGGCACGAGGTTTTCAACTTATGATTTGTCAAGCATATGCATCATAATTGTTCTCGCATTAACTTTAACCATTCAAGATGCTTATGATGGGGGCAATGAGAGCTCAAAGCCGGTAAGTACCATAATTTTTGAAGGTTATAAAACTTGCAATCACTGCTTCCCTCTGCGAAGGGCCTTTCTTTTACTTTTATGTTGAGTCACCACCTTCTTTCTTTATGCACCATTAAGAGAGCATAGTTGTCATTCTTAGTGTGATATGCATTGTCCCAAAGTTCATTGATTGATTCATGATGATTGGTTTCACTTGTTCTTAAATTATTTGTATCTAGTCGCCCTCTTAAACTTTGAGGTGTCCTATGCATTTATGTTTTGCTCTCTTTGAAGGACAAGCTGAAAACCATTTGTATGTTTTTCCTTATGATTTGAACACACGTTTGACTTTCATTGTTTCATTTTCATGATCTTTTGTTTGTGTTCATTTACATGTTTACAACATGGTTGCTAAGTTCCTATTGTCATGATTATATCTTCATGCCCATGTTTTTAGTTCTTATGATCCCAGCTCACAAATGCTTACATACATGATCAAGATTGTGTAGGTGCATGTCACCTCAAAAATTATTCTTTTGTTATCACTTACCTACTCGAGGACGAGCAGGAGTTAAGCTTGGGGATGCTTGATACGTCTCCAACGTATCTATAATTTTTGATGCTCCATGCTTGTTTTTACACCATTTGCCTATTGTTTCGTTACACTTCGTGGCACTTTTATGCATTTTCCGGAACTAACCTATTAACGAGTTGCCACAGTGCTAGTTTCCTGTTTTCTGCTGTTTTTGTGTTTCAGAAGTGATACACAGGAAATATTCTCGGAATTGGACGAAACAAGTTCCTGAAGTCTTATTTTACCCGGAAACTTCCAGAGATCCGAAGGAGAGTAGGAGGGGGGCCACCAGGGCCCCACACGCAGGGGTGGCGCGGCCAGCCCCCCTGGCCGCGCGGGCCCCGCATGAGGGCGCCTGGCTCCTCCTCTGACATCGCCCCTTCGCCTATAAAGACCCCCCGACGGAAAAAACCTAAGTACCCGATCAGTTTTCCAGAACACATCGCGATCCGCCGCCGCCGTCGACCCGAAGATCGGGAGGGTCCAGAAGCTCTTCCCGGCACCCTGCCGGAGAGGGGAATCGCCACCGGAGGTCTTCTTCATCGCCATGCTTGCCTCCGGAGCGATGAGTGAGTAGTCTACCTTGGACTATGGGTCCATAGCAGTAGTTAGATGGTTGTCTTCTCCACCATGTGCTTCATGTTTAGATCTCATGAGCTGCCCTACATGATTGAGATCACCGTTATGTAATTCTACATGTTTGGTTTGTTGGGATTCGATGAATATTGGTGTTTATGATTAAGTTGCTGTACTGAATATTATCTTTTGTTATCTCTATGTTGTTTATGATCTTGCATGCTCTCCGTTGTTAGTAGCTATCTTGGCCGAGTAGTTGCTAGTGACTCCAAGAGGGGGTATTTATGCTCGATAGTGGGTTCATGCCTCTATTTCACCTGGGGGAGTGACAGAAACCTCTAAGGTGGTAGATGTGCTGTTGCTACTAGGGAGAAAACAACATTCATATGCTCAAGGGCATATGCTTTGTTTACATTACACACTTTGCTTAATGCAATTATCTGTTGTTCGCAACTTAATACTACTGGGGTGTTCGGATTGATATCCCCGGGAGTGGATTATTAGTCATAGATGCAGTTGGATGGCGGTCTATGTATTTTGTTGTAATGCCCAGAGTAAATCTCATAGTGATCTTCTTGACATATCACGTTTATCTTTATTCTATCAATTGCCCAACTGTAATTTGTTTACCCAGCATGTGTTATTTATCTATGGAGAGACACCACTAGTGAACTGTGGACCCCGGTCCTATTTACATCATATTGCTATCACCTGTTTACTTTACTCGCACTGTTTACTTTACTCGCATACTATATTGTTTTCCAGTCGATACGCTCATAATCTTTGTTTCAAGCAAACCGGTGAGATTGACAACCTCATCGCAAGTTGGGAACAAAGTACTTGGTTGTGTGTGTGCAGGTTCCGCATCACCTTCAGTCGTTTGTCTCTCCTTTCCCGATCGATAAACCTTGGTTTCTTAAACTGACGGAAAACTAGCTGCTATACTCATCATACCTTCCTCTTGGGGTTCCCAACGGGCTGGTCATTTACCATGCACAAGGACTGTCTGCTACACGTCAGCTTGGCACTAGCAGCCTCTTTTCTGGCGCCGTTGCCGGGGACTAAAGAAGAATACTTCCAAAGATTGATGAAAACTTCCCGCGTCAACTTGGCGCCATCAGGATGCTACCTAGCCAGCTCCCCAATCCCAAAGGAAAACGCACCAGAAATCGGCCCCCACCACCAGCGCTGTCGGGCCAACCTCCACCTCCAGCGCCACGCGGCCGACCTCCAGCATGCGACGGCCGACCTCCCTCCACTGCCAGGCAACGGATCGACCTCCACGTGTGTGCCGCCGCCCAATCCCAAAGGAAATCGCGCCTGAAATCGACCTCCACGGCCGCGAACTGGCAGAGGTGGCCGCCACCACCAGCGCGCGCGGAGGGAGGAGCGCCGTCATCGGTGGGAGCTCAGTATCTGGCCACCGGGGAGCGCCTACGCCCTGCGACCTCTCCCAGCTCCAGGCAACTCCGGGTGAGGCGAGGTGGTGGTGGGTCATTGCCGCGGGGATCCGGGCGAGGCATTGGCGGAGGAGGCCGGCTCCCGGTGAGGCGAGGTGGTGGCGGAGGGGGCCGGCTCCGGGCGGCTCTGGTGAGGCGAGGTGGTGGCGGAGTACGCCGGCCCTGGGCGGAGGACGGGAGGAGGCCGGCGGCTCGGCGGTGCCTCTCCATGTGCGCTCGTGCGGGATAGAAAGGACAGAGATTGGGAAAAGAAGAAGAGAGAGAGTTGGGTGGCTGCAGGTGGACCATCTGCATGCAAAGCGGGGCGCCGGCGCCCCCGCTTGCCCCCAGGAGTCTGTTGGGTGCGCCGAATAAAAAAATTGCATGCGCCGACGCAAAAAATTAATTTGGGAAGGTCAAGTGGAAGCGTTTTTTAAGACCAGCGCCCTCAAATAGCCTTTAGAAAGGCTTTGGGGGGCCTTAGTAAAGATGCTCTTACTGCGCTCCGTTGTGTACGCCCATCTTGACTGCACGGATTATGTCAGTATACGTGCACAGTCAGACAAACGCACTTTATCCACGCAAGCTCGATCGAGGTTTGTTGGACATTGACATCTCTTAACAGGGGCATGTTTCAGACTCAGCGTCACAAAGCTGCGGTCCTCTTGTGCTGAAAGGGTACATTCGGACTGAACATTCCAGGAACCCGGCGCCTCAGGCGCTAGGCAGGAGAAAGAAATTGGAGGCCACACCACACCGCCGGCAAAAATGTTATTGCCAGGTAAACTTCCGTGCAAAGTGACAACCGTCACTCTCACTCTCGCTCGCACTAGCCTCTTGTCATTGTATGGTTTGGTTCGGCGGTTGTCTTTGGTTACTGCTTCCGTACAGGAGCAGTTTCCTATAACTCTTTTCGATATATTCCATAGATGTATTTCTTTGCGCGTCGTCTATAAACTAAAACTAAGTTGGTGGCCAGTCAGTTGTAAGAGAAAATTATGTGGCCACTTGGCCAGTCAAGTCTCTTCCCGCTAGATCATTGCTTTGTCACGCTAGCTCACTCCACATGAGATCACACTTGTTTATCGCCTTTTGCCAGGTTGGCATGTGATTTGGGCGCATCACAAGGACATCGAGACGGAATTATTAGCCTCTGCATTAAAATGATACACACGACCTACATTTATTTTATTTATTTAACAAGAGCCAGCAAAATAGCTTTACAATAGTCTTTTAATTAATCGGAGCCACCAAAATTAACATCAAACTAGTACAAAACGCAATAGGCTAAACACGGGGCCTTGTGCCCCGATCACCATGTACGCCAACTCTCCCCGGCACAATCCAGAGATAACATCTTGTGCGTATTCTCCGGAAGTCGCCTCTACCACATCCCCGCTATACCATCTCCAGAGTGATAAACCGAAGCGAAAGCCCTACATCAGGCCAACCATCAACGCCACCATGGTTGTAGATGGTGCCCCCGCCCTGCGCTCGCACCTCAGCACACGTCTTCAATTGAGAGTCCACGACACCATGGTGCCGAGGCCCACCATCGTTGACGGGGAAGAGACAAGCCGCTCCACCTCAGAGCCAACTCCAACCATTGTCTGCTCCAAAAACGATGTCTTCGGGGGAAAACAACGCCGCAATATAGGAGACCCAGATCTAGGGGTTCCCCCAGAGTACCCCAGGTCCTTCAACAAGGTAGCAACGCGCATGCGACGCCATCGCCCACAATGACTGAAGGCTAGCTCGATTTTCACCACAGCAACGCCTCACCATCGTTGACTAAATGACGGATCATGAGGTCCGGCAGGCTAGCCACAAAAATTCAGTCGACCACCTCTGACGAAGAGACGGCCACCACCACCATGTCCAGGACAGATGCCCTAGGAGCCCTTATGCAGCGGGAAGAGCCCAAGCGGACCCGAGGACATCGTCGGAACCAGGACAATGCCGAGAAGGCAGATCAGGATGTTGCCCGTTCAAGCCCATGTGGGCCTAGATCAGGCCCGCCTGCACCACTGATGTCTACGCACGCGTCTGTTCTTGTAGACAGTGTTGGGCCTCCAAGTGCAGAGGTTTGTAGAATAGCAGCAAGTTTCCCTTAAGTGGATCACTCAAGGTTTATTGAACTCAGGGAGGAGGAGGTCAAAGCTATCCCTCTCAATCAACCCTGCAATTACGATACAGAAAGTCTCTCGTGTCCCCAACACACCCAATACACTTGTCAGATGTATAGGTGCACTAGTTCGGCGAAGAAATAGTGAAATACAAGTAGTAGTGATGATTATGGATAGTAAATATAATCTGAAATAAATATCGCTGCAAGCAAACATGTAATAAAACTGAATGTAAATAGTGTTCAATGCTTGGAAACAAGGCCTAGGGATCATACTTTCACTAGTGGACACTCTCAACAAAATAACATAATTGAACCAATAGATACTAACTTCACTATGCCACTCTAAACTATTCTCCAATGGATAACGAACACTAATCATGCGTAGGGCTACGAAGCACTCCTCAAAGTTCGCATGTCCCCAAACTAGATTGTCCCACACTATCACCGTGAACGCACTAGATGGTTCCAACAAACACCAACAATTCTTAGAGACATTAACCAAAAAGACACACATAATGCGCACACTAGTCACCTTCACATTACGAAACAAGGTGTCTCCGGAGATTACAATAATAAAGCACGGGAGTAGCATAATATCTGAATAATAGCATCTACCAATTCAACTAGATACAAAGCTCATGATCACATAAAGATCACATCATGGGAGAGAGAGAGAGGTGAACCACATAGCTACCGGTAGAGCTCTCAGCCCCGGGGGAGAACTACTCCCTCCTCATCATAGGAGGCAGCAACGACGATGGAGATGGCGGTGAGGTCGATGGAGACGGTGGAGACGGCGATGGAGACCGATGGAGATGGCTCCGGGGGCACTTCCCCGTTCCGGCAGGGTGCCGAAACAGAGACTTCTGTCCCCTGAAATTCATCGGTGGCGGCAGCGGAGCTGCAGGACTTCTTCTCGAAAAACACCGATTGATTTAGGGTTTTCCGTCGGGAGAGTTTATATAGGGTGTGCCTGCCCTCTGGCCCCCCTCCGGCTCTCTTTCGGTCCTCGTCCTTCGTTCGAGAAAAATAGGAGTTTCGGCTTTTATTTTGTCCAATTCCGAGAATATTTCCTGTGTAGCTTTTCTGAAACACAAAAACAACAGAAAACGGGGAACTGGCACTGTGGCATCTTGTCAATAGGTTAGTTCCAGAAATTGCATAAAAACATCACGAAGTGTAAACAAAACATAAAGCAAATGGTGTAAAACAAGCACGGAGCATCAAAAATTACGTTTGAGACGTATCAAGCATCCCCAAGCTTAACTCCTGCTCGTCCTCGAGTAGGTAAGTGATAACAAAAGAATAGTTTTTGAGGTGACATGCACCATCACAATCTTGATCAACTATGTAAAGGATTGAGTGCTGGGATCAAAGAACTTAAAACATGGGCATAAAAGACATAATCTTGACAATAAAACTCAGCAACCATGTTATAACATGAAAATAAACACAAACGAAAGATCATGAATAATAAAACAATGAAAGTCAAACGTGTGTTCAAATCATATGGAAAAACATATCAAGTGGTTTTCAGCTTGTCCTTCATGGAATAGTAAAACATAAATACATAAGACACCTTCAAGTTTAAGAGGGCGACTAGATACAAATAATTTAAGAACAAGCAAAACCATAATCATGAATCAATCAATGATAAACTTTGGGACTATGCACATTAAACTCAGAATGACAACTATGCTCTCTTAGACGGTGCATAAAGGTAGAAGGTGGAGACTCAACATAAAAGTAAAAGAAAGGCTCTTCGCAGAGGGAAGCAGGGATTGCAAGCTTTATAAACCTTCAAAAATTATGGTACTTACTAGCTTTGAGCTCTCATTGCCCCCATCATAGGAATCTTGAGTGGTTAAAGTTAATGCGAGTACAATTATGAAGCATATGCTTAACAAATCATAAGTTGAAAACCTCGTGTCCCGTGAAATACGAATACCCAAACCTCATGCTACACGACTTAGGTCTCAAGCAAGCTCTTGTCATTGTAAGCATACACGTATCATCGAGAACCGCCAACGGGGTACCTCCTGCCCAATGACATGGAACAAGCCCACATCAAAATGATAAGACAAATAGACAATGAACACCTCAGCATCTCTTTTAGTTACCATTGGTATAGCTTTTTATTGTGAGATGCGTCGTCGAATGTCCACTATGGGCATGCTGTAAATTTCCACCATGAATGATGCATGGCTTAGATTAGCGGCCCAGGCATTTCTCTAACACATATACAAACTCCATGATCTCGCAAGATCCCAACTTATTTCACATCGCGAGTATCCATAAACAAAATATCATGATATCAACTCAAATGAGAGAAAGTGCAATGTTGAAAGTTTGCCCCATGACGGCATGGTTTGGCTAATTTCCAACTTACAAGTTGCAAGCATAACATCAACATAAGAGAGCCACAATGTCAAAATTTTAAAAGCGAGAAAAGTAAAGTGTGCCGTCAGGTTCGTGAGAGCTTTACTGACTAATTTTCACATAACACCAAAAAGAGTTTAATTGGAAGGATAGATAAAAGCAAGTCAAATGTACTTGGAATAGCAAATTGCTAATAGGTATATATGGTGGACACATTGGAATAACTTGGTTTTTGGGAGTTGTATGCTCGAGTAGAGCTCATACTCAGTACAAAACGAAGGCTAGCAAAAGACTGGGAGTGACCAACTAAGAGAGCAATAACGGCCATAATCATGCATAGCGACAAAACATCATTAAAAGAAGCATAAAGTGGCATCACAAGTCAAAAACCAAATGATCATAGAGGCTTATGGCAACTTTTTAAGAGTCAAACATGTTGTAAGCATGCGCCAAATCAACCCAAATAAAGCATCAAGGAGAAAACCAAATAAATGCTTCCATATAATAAAAACAACGCATGATTTTTTCAAAGGCTCATTAAGCAATCTCAGTCATTTGAGACAAGTCATGCTACATAAAAAACTACTAAGCATACTATCAAAACCACATCAAGCATGGCATGCAAAAGTCTAAGCCGCAGTCTAAACAAGCTCCTTTTTGTACCACTTTTTGCATGAAAACTTTTTCTCTTTTCCAACACCATTCAAACCTTTTTGAGACAACTCTTTTGATGAAAACCAACATAGACCAGTGGTGTAAATACACCTTGATGCAAAGATATAACAAGATCTGAACAAAAATTAAGGCAAAAAACAAAAGCCAAACGCAGTTCTAGAAAAAGGGAACACTCGTTGAACGATAAAAGTGAAAAATAGAGTGTTCTTGGCAAGTGAAAAAAAGGAGTAAGTCTCTCTCCAAAACAAACATGATGTGATCCAACCATTTATTGCAGCAAACAAAGCAAAATAAAACTGAAAGCAAAAGTAAAGACGCTCCAAGAAAAACGCATAGAATATGAAACAATAAAAATATAGTGTCTTGAAAGGTGACCTGGTTTTTGCCGATAAAGAAGGGGTGCCTCGGGGGCATCCCCAAGCTTTGATGCTTGTACCTCTTGGATATTTCTTGGGGTGACATGGGCATCCCCAAGCTTGAGCTTTTGTCCATTCTTCATCTCATCTCATCTCATCACTCTCCATTCCCTACACTTGAAAACTTCCTTCATACAAAACTTCACACAATTCTATTAGCAACATTAGTATAAACATGATAGTAAATCAACTCTTTTGGTTTAGATTTTAATCAAGCACACCACATATTAAAGCATATACTACTGTAGCAACTTCCTCAAAAAGTTCCTGGATCAAAAGAACTCAAAAAGAAAGCGAGCGAGAGGCAAACACAAATAGTGGCAGAAGTCTGTCAAAATAGAATAGCTGACAAAGATCGATTTTTCAGAGGGTTTTCTGTTGCTCAAATAGAAAAGTACAAACTAATAAAAGTTTGGAAATAACCTAGGGCATATGCACACGAAATCGCAAATCAAAAAGATATTCTGAGAATTTTCACGAATTTGTACGGTGCAGCACCGAAATCTGTTTCAGGACAGCAACTTCCCCAAATCTTACCTCCCTAAAATTAGAGGTTCTTCTTGGCACAACAACAAAATAAAAGTGATAAGGAGAGGTCATTACAGTAGTAATAACTTCCAAGACTCAAATAAAAGAAAAAGTACTGAAAATAAAACATTGGGTTATCTCCCAAGAGTGTTTTTCTTTAATGCCTTTGAGCTAGGCGCAGTAATTTGAAAAGATGCTCATGTAGGCACCATAAAAGAGCTTAAAGCAAAAGCGCCATAAAGGAGCTTAAAGCAAGAGAGAGCATCAAAAAGAAAATATGAAACACATTTAAATCTAAACCACTTCCTATATGCATAGGAATCTTGTAAGAAAATAAATCAATGAGGCACATAGTAACAAGCATGGTTAGATAAAACAAGTGCAACTTCAAGATTTGCAACATAAGGAGGGGAAACTTAATATTGTTGACATCCATGAAACTATGTTTCCTTCTCTCATAATAACTTTCAGTAGCATCTGATACGTCTCAAACGTATCTATAATTTTTGATGCTCCATGCTTGTTTTTACACCATTTGCCTACTGTTTCGTTACACTTCGTGGCACTTTTATGCATTTTTTGGAACTAACCTATTAACAAGTTGCCACAGTGCCAGTTCCTTGTTTTCTGCTGTTTTTGTGTTTCAGAAGTGATACACAGGAAATATTCTCGGAATTGGACGAAACAAAAGCCAGAAGTCTTATTTTTCCCGGGAGCATCCAGACATCCGAAGAGAGGAAGGAGAGGGGCCACAGGCCTCCCTCACACAGGGTTGGCGCGGCCCAGGCCCTGGCCGCGCCGCCCCTGTGTGAGGAGGCCCTGGCAGCCCTCTGACATCGCCCCTTCGCCTATATAAAGCCTCGGGACGGAAAACCCTAAAGGATTCGGCAATTTTCCAGAAACAGTTCCGCAGCTCCGCCGCCGTCGTCGACAAATTTCGGGGGACAGAAGTCTCTGTTCCGGCACCCTGCCGGGACGGGGAAGTGCCCCCGGAGCCATCTCCATCGGTCTCCATCGCCGTCTCCGCCGTCTCCATCGACCTCACCGCCATCTCCATCAACCTTGTTGTCTCCTATGATGAGGAGGGAGTAGTTCATCCCCGGGGCTGAGGGCTCTACCGGTAGCTATGTGGTTCACCTCTCTCTCCCATGATGTGATCTTTATGTGATCGTGAGCTTTGTATCATGTTGAACAAGTACATGTTATTATTCAGATATTTTGTGTACTCTAGTGATATTATTAAAGTAATCTATTCCTCCTGCTATGGTGTAACGGTGACAGTGCGTGCATCATGGTGGTACTTGGTTTAGGCTATGATTGTGATCTCTTGTGCATTATGAGAATAATTATTGCTATGATAGTTTGAGTGATCTATTCCTCCTTTCATGGTGTAATGTTGACAGTGTGTGCACCGTGTTAGTACTTGGTTTAAGTTGCAATGATTTCTATCTTGAGTTGTGATCTGATTTGGGTATCGCTATGAGTGGTGTTTGTCAAGTACTTGATGAACTTTAAGGGGTGCTTCTGTAGCCACTACGCAATGATTAGTGTTATTCAATAGGAGAGTAATTTAGAGTACCTTAGCAAAGAGAAGTTATTTGTTCAGTCATGTTATATTGTTGGGAGTGTGTCCACTAGTGAAAGTATGATCCCTAGGCCTTGTTTCCAAGCTTTGCACACCGTTTACTAGCTATTTTGTTACTTGTTTGCTCACAGCGATATTTATTTCACATCACGTTTGCTACTTATAATCATCCATACCACTTGTATTTCAGTATCTCTTCGCCGAACTAGTGCACCTATACATCTGACAAGTGTATTGGGTGTGTTGGGGACACAAGAGACTTTCTGTATCGTAATTGCAGGGTTGCTTGAGAGGGATAGCTTTGACCTCTAACCTCCCTGAGTTCGATAAACCTTGGGTGATCCACTTAAGGGAAACTTGCTGCTGTTCTACAAACCTCTGCACTTGGAGGCCCAACAAGTGTCTACAAGAATAGAAGTGCGTAGACATCAGCATCATGAATAGAATTAACAATATAACTATCACATAAAACATCCCTATCATGAGCCACATGCACAAAAGAATTAATACTCCCCACATGAACAATCATAGTAGGAGCAAATTCAACAAAATTATTCTCATCCCCATAATCATCAAAAATAGAAGGCATATTGTAATCATACCTTGTTTCCTCCTCAATAGTAGGTGAACTGGAAATATTATACTCATCATTGTAATCATCATAAGCAATAGAATAGCTATCTTTGAAAGTGTGTTCATTTGTAAACATATCATCATTGAAAGGAACATGGATAGCACTAATGGTACAATAATTATTAACCTCATAATTTTTAGAATCGGTACCAAAAAGATTTTCAATATCAAAAGTAGAGTGCTTTTCCTAATCATGACCACTAATATAAGTAACAGGCATAAGAACATCATCGAGTTCAGACTCATCAAAAACTATAATAGGAGCAATATGATTAGGAGAAGACACCGTTTCCTCTCGCCTTTTACTCCTCTTCTTCTTCTTACTCTCTTCTTTAGGAGGGAGAGGCTTGAAAGGAAGCTTCTCCACATAATCTGGTTTACTGACAGAAACGACGGAAGAAACTTTAGAGGATTGCTCCTTTTTATTAATAAGATAGAAACAAAAATCATCCCTGTCAAATTTGGGTAAAGCATCCGCTTTTATAACATTTTGTATGTAAGTATTTGCGAGGCAATCTTTAACACAATAGAGGCGACAACCACGAAGGATGCTATTAATATCAAGAGCACTCATATCTACCAAAGAAGTCTTTCTAGATAACTCTTCACACCCCAAAAATAAAGTAAACTCATCATGCTGATTGAGAGTGATCTTGTCATCACAAGACAAAATTGCGGTCCTCATTGGATGAGAAAGGTCATTATTATGGCCTGAGCATTGAAAATTAAAATGACCCTTTTCATGGCAAAGTTCACAAATAAAAGGATAAAGCTCACAAACCTTTTCACCAAGCTCATCTAGAGCCTTGTGCCACATTCGGGTTTCTTCATTTCTGTGGTGGATACAATAATCTTCTTTGTTGTGACTCTGTTCACAAGGTCTTTATTGCTATCCCAATCTTCGATATTGCTTTGAATTGTTTCAAGCAGATCCCACTTGGTGTCAACCTCCTTGCTCGTGAAAGACCCATCAAAGCATGCATCTAGATAGTCCTTGTAATATCATGAAAGCCTTGCATAAAAATTATTAATAACAAAATTACGGGGAAGCTCATGAATAGGACATTTGAGCATTAGTGACTTCAATCTTCCCCACGCTTGGGCAATGCCTTCTCCATCATGCGGATGAAAATTATAAATATAATTCCTATCTTTATAAACCTCACTAGAAGGATAGAATTTAGAATAAAAGAGAGGTACAATTTCCTCCCAGTCAGCAGGTCGACCATCCTTCAGCGTCTTATACCATTCCACAGCTCTACCTTTTAGTGATAAAAAAATAGCTTCCTCTTAACTTGGTTCATCGAAATACCTGCACACTTGAACAACTCGCATAATTCATGTATAAAGAGCAAATGATCACCGGGATGGACAGTTTCATCCCCTAAATAGCAGTTATTCAAAGCACGTTCAATAATTTTCATAGGTATTTTAAAAGAACGAGGATCACAAACATCATTAGAATCATCACATATGGGAGATAAAATATCATCAGAGCGAATTTTCTCCACTAAAGCTGGGGAACTAAAAATATCATGCTTAACAAAATCAGCTTCCCCAAGCTTAGACCTTTCTATGGCATTAGCAACAACGGTATTCAAGGAATTCATACAAATAACATTGCTATGCGAATGAAGCTCCAAAGGTTTTTCAAACACTTCAAGTCTTAACTCAGAAAAGATACTATAAAACTCTTTATTTTCCATTAAGCCTAACTAGTGAAAATAAAAATAAGAAATAAAAAGATATAATTGCAGAATCTAAAGGAAATAACTTCGAGCACTCACACAAGAGGATGCGAGTACCTTTTATCTTACCTCCCCGGCAACGGTGCCAGAAAAGAGCTTGATGTCTACGCACGCGTCTGTTCTTTTAGACAGTGTTGGGCCTCCAAGTGTAGAGGTTTATAGAATAGCAACAATTTTCTCTTAAGTGGATCACCCAAGGTTTATCGAACTCAGGGAGGAGGAGGTCAAAGCTATCCCTCTCAATCAACCCTGCAATTACGATACAGTCATACAGAAAGTCTCTTGTGTCCTCAACACACCCAATACACTTGTCAGATGTATAGGTGCACTAGTTCGGCAAAGTGATAGTGAAATACAAGTAGTAGTGACGATTATGAGTAGTAAATATAATCTGAAATAAATATCGCTGCGAGCAAACATGTAACAAAACTGAATGTAAACGGTGTTCAATGCTTGAAAACAAGGCCTAGGGATCATACTTTCACTAGTGGACACTCTCAACAAAATAATATAATTGAACCAATAGATACTAACTTCATTATGCCACTCTAAACTATTCTCCAATGGATAACGAACACTAATCATGCGTAGGGCTACGAAGCACTCCTCAAAGTTCGCATGTCCCCAAACTAGATTGTCCCACACTATCATCGTGAACGCACTAGATGGTTCCAACAAACACCAACAATTCTTAGAGACATCTACTATATACTAAAATCACAATACGGGTGTCTAAAATAGAGCCATCACGTTAATCCACATATGTCAAAATAATTTGATTCGTTAATCTTAATTATAATGGTTGAGATTTAAAACACCAGAAAGTTACGTAAACTGTATTGGGTACAAGCTGTCACGTAACAATATAAAAGAGGCACCACGTTTTTATAGTTAGAGATAAGACTAATAGGTAAAATTTAAATACAGAACCAGATAAGGAAATCTAGCTGATTAATAGATTTTATTTGGTTCCTTCCAGGTGCGTCCATTACCGCTGAACAACCAGAAAAAAATCTAATTTTATTTGGTTCCTCCCATGTGCACTGCTCCCTGGCATGTGTTGAGGTTTAGATCATTCAAAGCTAGCTTGAATATGATCGCATGCTAATATTCAGTTTAGGTATATGTACGCTAGATTGCCGTGTTTCCATTATTTAAGTCTAAATGTGTGTATGTAGGTTGACTGTGTTTCTACTATTTGAACCCTCGCTACTGTAAAATATAACGACTTCTATAATATAAAATATATATAGTATGAAAGTATACTTCGTGATATTTTCAATAATATCGATTTGGTGTTGTAAACACTGAAATATTTTACTATATATTTTGTCAAACTTTATATCATTTTTTACTTGAAAAAACTAAGATGCTCTATATTTTGGCAAGGGGGTAGTACGAGAAAAAAAATAAACGCTAAAGCTAGCTTGACCGTGATCGCAAGATGCTATTATTCAGTCTAGATGTGTGTACGTACGATTGAGTGTGTTTCCATTATTTGAACTCACGCTACCGGAGAGTATAGATAGTTCTACATTCTACAATGTGAAATACATATAGTATGATTACGATTGAGTTTACATTGAAGACTAAAAAAAATGTCAATTGATTTTACGTAATGGTGTCACACCTTATACGAACTACATATCTATTTATTAATCAAATTTTATGTAAAAACAAAAACATAGAGGTGTTTTAACAAATAACATAGTAGTTGCTCATCCAAAAAATTAAGATGATTATAGTACCCGCAATGCCTATCTATATTTTATTCACGCTGGTGTTCACAAAAGTTATACAATTATTAAATTACTATCTAATTACATAATATGATATTGCAAAAAAACATTATCTGTTAGAAAAACAAACAATTTAGATAATTAAAGATGGTGGTGCCCTTGCATTTGCGAGGGCAACCTTGCTAGTTAACCAAAAAGGCACACATAATGCGCACACTAGTCACCTTCACATTATGATATAAGGTGTCTCCGAAGATTACAATAATAAAGCACGGGAGTAGCATAATATCAGAATAATAGCATCTACCAATTCAACTAGATACAAAGCTCACGATCACATAAAGATCACATCATGGGAGAGAGAGGTGAACCACATAGCTATCGGTAGAGCCCTTAGCCCCGGGGGAGAACTACTCCCTCCTCATCATAGGAGGCAGCAACGGCGATGGAGATGGCGGTGAGATCGATGGAGACGGCGGAGATGGCGATGGAGACCGATGGAGATGGCTCCGGGGGCACTTCCCCGTCCCGGCAGGGTGCCGGAACAGAGACTTCTGTCCCCCGAAGTTCGTCGGTGGCGGCGGCGGAGCTGCAGGACATCTTCTCCAAAAACACCGATTGATTTAGGGTTTTCCATCGAGAGAGTTTATATAGGCGAAGAGGCATCGTCAGAAGTGGACCAGGACCACCTCACCATACGGCGACGCGGCCCAGGGGGCGCCACCCTAGGGTGTGCCTTCCCTCTGGCCCCCCTCCGGCTCTCTTTCGGTCCTCGTCCTTCGTCCGGGAAAAATAGGAGTTTCGGTTTTTATTTTGTCCAATTCCGAGAATATTTCCTGTGTAGCTTTTCTAAAACACAAAAACAGCAGAAAATAGGGAACTGGCACTGTGGCATCTTGTCAATAGGTTAGTTCCGGAAATCGCATAAAAACGCCATGAAGTGTAAACAAAACATGAAGCAAATGGTGTAAAACAAGCATGGATCATCAAAAATGATAGATACGTTTGAGACGTATCAACCACCGCCGCCATACGCCAAATCTTGGCCGCCGCGATCCGCTGCCCCGCCGGCAGGAATAGCCTGGCCAGACGTTGCCGCCATCGACCGTAAGCCAGGCCAAGGAAGGCCATCGCCGCCACGCCACCTATGGCCGAGGGCTTTTCCCGATGACGCCTATGATAGCGGCGGCGGGTGGGGAGGGGGGCGAGGAGTGCCGGCGGAGCTAGACCTCTACACCGGCAAAGGGTGTCCCCTGTAGACCAGACATACGTGGCTAGTCAGTTGGAAGAGAAAATTATGTGGCCAAGTCTCTTCCGGCTCGATCATTGCTTCGTCACGCTAGCTCGCTCCACATCAGATCACACTTGTTTATTTGGAGTACAGTAGCCACATGCGCAATCGGGTAAGACCGCGGGTTATTTGGACTACAGTACTACTACTAGAGTACGGAGTGCAGACAAAGTATTTATAACTAATTAAACAATTGGACCAAAATTTAGTATCGAATGAATGGATACTCTGATATAGAACAAGAAAAAGAAAATTTAATTATTGCTACTTCTCTTAGTTTGGAGCAGTTAGAAAAGTCTAAAAATGAAATCCTTTATTTTAAAAAACAAAGGGCAATGAATCAGGTCCGACAACGGGTTTTCCAACAAGACGTACAAGCAGGTAGGAGAGGAGGAGGAAGAGGGAAGGAACTGCGAACGAGGCGGCAGGTAGGGCGGATGAAATCACACGCTTAGGTCTTGCAAGTTCAATTTTTGTTTTCTGAAATCCTGGCTATAGGCCTATAGCTCAATTGTGGATGAATGAAACCGATCCTTAGCTGCATGCATACTACGGTCGTCGCCGGAATCTACCTTTGGATGCCTTGTGACGTTTGATAGATCCGGGCTGGGTAGATAGATCGAAAAGGTGGAGGCAGGGCGACACCCGCGTACGTGTAACAAATAATGTAGGCCATCCGAGCGGGTTCGATCAGCCAGCGTATCTTCCCGGCAACAGCTAGCTACCATGCATGCCACCGTGCGTCCTATAAAATGCCGTTCTCAGCGCGGCGCGATCGAGCACTAGCTACACCGAGCACAACCACAGTAAAAACCACCACCACGCGGCCGGCCTCGCCTTTCCTCCTCGGTCGTCCCACCACGCCGTCGTGACAAGCCGCAGGCCTAGGTCGTGTCCTCTCCGAGACTTCATCGGAATGGCGCCGTGCACGTGCCGGCGGGCGGCCACGACTGCTGGCGGCGCACGAGCAGCGGCGCCCGCACTAGTGGAAAACGGGCCTTTAGCCTGAACCCTTTAGTCCCGGCCTCCATCTGGGTCGAGACTAAAGGCCCGACCACGTCGCCCCAAAATCGTCTAGCCGCCCAGGAAGCTTTGGTCCCGGCCCGTAACGAGCCTTTAGTCCCGGTTTGAGACACAAACCGGGACTAAAGGGCTATGCGGTGTGCAGCCCGCATGTGCGCCCCCTTTAGTCCCGGTTTGTGTCTCAAACCAGGACTAAAGTCCTCTGCCTATATATATGGCTGCAGCCCCTCTCTCCCCTCTTCCTTGCATTTTTCTTGGATGCACTAGAGGTGTTTGTTGAAATGTGTGTTAGAGCGATGCCGCTTCAGTTCACCGAACACAACTACGATATGAGATGCCCGAGCCACGCTTAAACCTCTTCCTCTTTATTTCCACTTATTCTAAAAGGTTAGCAACTATATTTCCTCGTTTAGACCGTGCGGTACTAATTTTTAGGATCGTGATTGTGTTTGATATACTGTCGTATGACGCAGATGAGCCATCCATGGATGTACGGTGATCGACGCACAGCCGCTTACAGAGAAGGCGTGCATTCTTTTCGAGATGCGGCCGATGCGAACAAGCATGGTGGTGGCTATATGTTTTGTCCATGTGTTGAATGTCGGAATGAGAAGGATTACACTTCCTCAAGAGTCATTCACATCCACCTGCTTCGGTCCGGTTTTATGTCGGCCTATAATGTTTGGACCAAGCACGGAGAAAGAGGGGTTATGATGGAAGACGACGATGAAGAAGAAGAGAACGATGATGACAACTACCGATCTATGTTCCCTGAGTATGCTGATACCGCAATGGAAGACAATGAAGAAGAAGATCAGGGTGAAGAACGGGAACCAGATGAGCCCGCTGATGATCTTGGCCGGGTCATTTTTGATGCACGGCGAGGCTGCGACATAGAAAAGGAGAGGTTGCAGTTCGAGCAGATGTTACAGGACCACAACAAATTGTTGTACCCAACTTGTGAAGATGGCCAGAAGAAGCTGGGTAGCACACTGGAATTGCTGAAGTGGAAGGCAGAGACCGGTGTGACTGACTCGTCATTCGAAAAGTTGTTGGTACTGATGAAGAAGATGCTTCCAAGAAAGAACGAATTGCCCGCCAGCACGTACGAAGCAAAGAAGCTTGTCTGCCCTCTAGGATTAGACGTGCAGAAGATACATACATGCCCTAATGACTGCATCCTCTATCGCGGTGAGAAGTACGAGAATATGGATAAATGCCCGGTATGCACTGCATTGCGGTATAAGATCAGAAAAGATGACCCTGGTGATATTGAGGGCGAGCCACCCAGGAAGAGGGTTCCTGCCAAGGTGATGTGGTATGCTCCTATAATACCACGGTTGAAACGTCTGTTCAGAAATAAAGATCATGCGAAGTTGTTGCGATGGCACATGGAAGATCGTATGAAAGACGACAAGTTGAGGCACCCCGCTGATGGTCGGCAGTGGAGAAAAATCGAGAGAGAGTTCCCGAGATTTGCAGGTGACGCAAGGAACTTATGGTTTGGTCTAAGTACAGATGGCATGAATCCTTTTGGGGAGCAGAGTTGCAGTCACAGCACCTGGCCCGTTACTCTATGTATGTACAACCTTCCTCCTTGGTTGTGCATGAAGCGGAAGTTCATTATGATGCCAGTGCTTATCCAAGGTCCAAAGCAACCCGACAACGACATTGATGTGTACTTAAGGCCATTAGTTGATGAACTTTTACAGCTGTGGGCTGAACCAGGTGTACGTGTGTGGGACGAGCACAAACAAGAGGAATTTGACCTTCGAGCGTTGCTTTTCGTAACCATCAATGATTGGCCTGCTCTTAGTAACATTTCAGGACAGTCAAACAAGGGATACAATGCATGCACATACTGTTTGGATCAGACAGAAAGTATATATCTGGACAAATGTAGGAAGAATGTGTACCCGTACAATCGTCGTTTTCTTCTGCCCAAGCATCCCTTAAAGAAAAAAGGCAAACATTTCAATGGCAAGGCAGAACCCCGGGGGAAGCCTGTCACCCGTACTGGTGCTGAAGTATTTGATATGGTCAAAGATTTAAAAGTAATCTTTGGAAAGGGTCCTGGCAGCCAACCTGTTCCTAACGGCCCTGATAAGCGCGCACCCATGTGGAAGAAAAAATCTATATTTTGGGAGCTACCCTATTGGGAAGTCCATGAGGTCCGCTCCGCAATCGACGTGATGCACCTGACGAAGAATCTCTGCGTGAATATTCTAGGCTTCCTGGGCTTATATGGGAAGTCAAAAGATACACCAAAAGCACGGGAGGACCAGGAACGTCATAAAGGAAGAGATGGCATGCATCCAGGGCAGTTTCAAGGGCGTGCCAGCTACGCTCTTACCAAGGAAGAGAAGGAAATCTTCTTTGAAGTCCTTTTCAGTATCAAGGTCCCGACTGGCTTCTCGTCGAATATAAAGGGAATCATAAATATGAAAGAGAAAAAATTCCAAAACCTAAAGTCTCATGACTGCCACGTGCTTATGACGCAATTGCTTCCGGTTGCATTGAGGGGAATTCTAACGGAAAATGTTCGCCTGGCAATTGTGAAGGTATGTGCATTCCTCAATGCAATTTCTCAAAAGGTAATCGATCGAGAAAGTCTATCAGGGTTACAGATTGATGTGGTCCAATGTCTGGTCAGCTTTGAGTTGTTGTTCCCGCCATCCTTTTTCAATATAATGACACACCTCCTAGTTCACCTAGTCGAAGAGATTAGAATTCTCGGTCCTATGTTTCTACACAATATGTTCCCCTTCGAGAGGTTCATGGGAGTCTTAAAGAAATATGTTCGTAACCGTGCTAGGCCAGAAGGAAGCATCTCCAAGGGCTATGGAACAGAGGAGGTCATTGAGTTTTGTGTGGACTTTCTTCCTGACCTTAAGCCGATTGGTGTTCCTAAATCTCGGTATGAGGGTGGGCTGACAGGAAAAGGCACACTAGGAAGGAAAGCAAAAGTATGTATGGACGGGCATTCTTTCTCTCAAGCACACTACACAGTTCTACACAATTCCACCGTGGTGGCTCCGTATATCGTGAGACACAAGAATATTCTACGCTCCGAAAACCCGGGGAAGGCTGACTCTTGGATTAAAGGGGAACACGAGAAGACTTTCGGCAGTTGGTTGCAGACACATCTCATGAATGACGACACCGTTGAAGATCAGCTGTACTATTTGGCCAGGCCACTATCTTTGACTATATGTACTTTCCAAGGGTACGAGATAAATGGGAATACATTTTACACGGTTGCCCAAGATAAAAAGAGCACCAACCAAAACAGTGGTGTCCGCTTTGATGCAACAGACGAGAATGGGCACTGTTTGGAAACATATTACGGGTACATAGAGGAGATATGGGAACTTGACTATGGACCTACTTTTAAGATCCCTTTGTTTCGGTGCAAATGGGTGAAGCTGACAGGAGGTAGGGTAGTTGTAGACCAAAAGTACGGCATGACAACAGTGGATCTCAACAATCTTGCGTACATGGACGAACCATTCGTCCTAGCCAACGATGTCGCTCAGGTTTTCTATGTGAAGGACATGTCTACAAAAACGAGAAAAATAAATCTGCAAAAGAAGACATTGTCCGATGAGCCAAAGCGCCACATAGTTCTTTTAGGGAAAAGAAACATCGTGGGAGTAGATGACAAGACAGACATGTCAGTAGATTATAATAAGTTTCATGAAATTCCGCCCTTCAAAGTGAAAACTGACCCAAGCATCATACTGAATGATGAAGATTCTCCATGGCTACGACCCAGAAGAAAACCGAAATAATAGATAGGAATGTTAGTGCAATAATGTAATAATATATTAAACCTTTTATGTAATGCATGTATGAAATGTACTAAACCTTTATTTAAGGAGCATGCATGTATGACAACCTTTGTCATTTTGAAAATAGAAAATAGTCTTGAATTAGTTATTCAATTTCAAACACTTTTCATATTAATAGTTTTGTCAAATTCTAAAATATACAAAAAGAATATTAATCAATATAGTTTTAATTCAAAATGGCAAAATAGTTAATAGTTTGGATAGTTAAAATAATTAATTTTGAAAATAGAAAACAGTTTTGAATTAGTTATTCAATTTCAAACACTTTTCATATTCATAGTTTTATCAGATTCTAAAATATACAAAAAGAATATTAATCAATATAGTTTTAATTGAAAATGACAAAATAGTTAATAGTTTGGATAGTTAAAATAATTAATTTTGAAAATAGAAAATAGTTTTGAATTAGTTATTCAATTTCAAACACTTTTCATATTAATAGTTTTGTCAAATTCTAAAATATAGAAAAAGAATATTAATCAATATAGTTTTAATTGAAAATGACAAAATAGTTAATAGTTTGGATAGTTAAAATAATTAATTTTGAAAATAGAAAACAGTTTTGAATTAGTTATTCAATTTCAAACACTTTTCATATTCATAGTTTTATCAGATTCTAAAATATACATTAGTTATTCAATTCAAAATAAAAAATTCATATTTGAAATGAAAATCTGAAAAACCTTCAGCATTGGCGTGCATTTATGGACCCTTTAGTCCCGGTTGGATCCACCAACCGGGACTAAAGGGGGGGCTCGGGCGCAAACCGCCGACCACCCTTTAGTCCCGATTGGGGGTTCAAACCGGGACTAAAGACACCCTTTAGTCCCGGTTTGAGCCCCCAGCCGGGACTAAAGGGGGAGGGATATATAAGCACGGGCGCCGCTTCCCCGGCCAACACTTAGCCGTTTCGGAAACCTGCGCGAGGAGATCGTCCCCTGTATCGTTGCGGTCGCCGGAATCCGTCGTCGGCGCCGTCAACCATCACCGCGCCGCCGCCCGTGCTCCGTCGCGCCGCCGCCCGTGCTCCCGCCGCGCCGCCGCCCGTGTGCTGCCGCGCGCGCGCGCCTCCCGCCGACCCGCCGCCGACCCGTCGCCCCCCCCCCGGCCAACTTCGGCCTGCGCCCGCACCACCGCCCCGCCCCCGGCCGACCGACGTCCCTGCAAATTAAGAAGGTAAAAAAGTTTTAATTTGATAACAATTAAGTAGTAATAATTATTAGTAATAGAAATATTTGTTAGCAAAATATTATAGATTGTTAGCAAAATATTATTAGTAATAGAAATGCTATATAGATTGTTAGTAAATAGGTTAGCAAAATATTTTTAAGTAGTAATAATTGTTAGCAAAATATTTTTTAAGTAGTAATAATTGTTAGCAAATTAAGAAGGTAAAAAAGTTTTAATTTTGTTAATTTTTGGTAAGTAGTCATATTTTTATTAATTTCTTGTTAAGTAGTAATATTTGTTAGCAAATAGGTTAGCAAATAATATTTAGCAAAATAATTATTAGTAATAGAAATATGTGTTAAGTAGTAATAATTGTTAGCAAAATATGTGTTAAGTAGTAATAATTGTTAGCAAAATATTTGTTAAGTAGTAATAATTGTTAGCAAATTAAGAAGGTAAAAAAAGTTTTAATTTTGTTAATTTTTGTTAAGTAGTAATATTTTTGTTAATTTCTTGTTAAGTAGTAATGTTTGTTAGCAAATAGGTTAGCAAATAATTGTTAGCAAAATAATTATTAGTAATAGAAATAATTATTAAGTAGTAATAATTGTTAGCAAATAATTGTTAGCAAATAGGTTAGCAAATAATTGTTAGCAAATAGGTTAGCAAATAATTGTTAGCAAATAATTGTTAAGTAGTAATCATTGTTAGCAAATATTTGTTAAGTAGTAATAATTGTTAGCAAAATAATTGTTAGTAAATAGGTTAGCAAAATAATTGTTAGCAAATAATTGTTAGCAAAATATTATTAGATAGAATAGAAAATTGTTAGATAGAATAGAAAATTGTTAGATAGAATGGAAAATTGTTAGGGTTAGTAGTTAGAAAATTGTTAGGGTTAGTAGTTAATTTGTTTTGTTATTAGTTAGGGTTAGTAGTTAGAAAATAAGTAAGGTTATTTTGTTAGTTATTATTCTATATAGGGTCCATAATTGAAATATAAATGTCGATTTTTTGCAAAAACTATGGATCCACATAGCAGGAACCTCGAAGAGGAAGAACTTCTCGAAGATATAATCAAAGACGCCCCCGACGTTGAACGAGCTGAATCTCCGTCGTCATATCTGAACCCCTCCGGAGATGGAATGGAGGTCGACCGACACGAAGATGAAGCCGACGGGGCAGGCGATAGCTCCGATGACGGAGAAGGTGATAGCTCCGCTGATGGAGAAGCCGGTGGAGAAATAACGAAGTCCGGCGAGGTATACATATGAAGTTCAGCAATCAGTTGAAATATTGGAGATAGCTCTATATTGTATACATATACATTAATTTGACGAATGTTTCTCCCTCTTAGGCCTCCACATCGAGCAAAGCTACGAAACGAGGCTCGACTAAAAAGTTGGATGCACGGACGCATTACACCTTTGAGGTGATATTGCCTACGGGCGAACCCAAGCTTCCTAAGAATGTTGCTGACACATTCAAGAAGCAATGCGGAGTTCTCGTTAGGGATCACGTCCCGATCAGCGTTCGGGAGTGGAACAAGCGCAAAGGGGCAGCCGATAGTGACTATTTCGCCGAAAGGTACAAAGATAATCTTTGGAATGATCTCATGTCACATTTCAACCTGCCAGAATGAGAGAATGAAGACGCCGCAAAAAAACTGAGGGCCAAAGTTAAGCTGTGGACTCTAAAGAAGATGGCCGAACTATTCCGTAGCTGGAAGAAGAAGCTATGGAAAAACTATCTAAAGACAAAGAAAGTGCCAGTATTCGAGGGGTATCTAGCCAAGCAGGCGAATCACTGGAAGGCATTTCAGGAGTACAAGCAGTCAGAAGATGCCAAGGCATTATCAGAAAAGAACAAGAAAAATGCCGACAAGAAGAAATATCACCACACGCTGGGGCCAGGGGCTATGAGATTGCCATCCCAAAGTGGGATAAGAAAGAGCAAGATATGCTAGCTAAAGGCATCATACCTGAACCCATCCGTGATGAGTGGGAATTGAGAGCAAGAAATTGGTTCCTTGCGCATGGTGGTTCGTACAACGAAGAAACAGGGGACCTTATCTGTAGTGACGGTCTTAGGATACCTAGGGAGAATTGGAAAAAGATAGTAAAAGAAATTAAAGAGGGAAAAGACAGTTCACTCCAGATAGAGAGAAAGATTTGCTCACACTGGTCCTCGGCAATGACAAACATGGAGGACAAACGCGAGGCTTTGGTCCTTCTTACCCGTGGTGGCTTGGGTTTGCCAGAGACCAAGACACTTACAGAAGCCGAGCGAGAGCAAAGAAGCGACAGCAGGATGAGGAGAATGACAAGTTCAACCAGTTGCTTGCCAGGCTTATCGAGCAACAGAAGCAGATTGACGAGCTTAGAGGAGTAGTGCGCCAGGAAGATCCTGCACTCGATATTACCGGCACCCCATCTAAGCGGAAAAGCAGCGTGGCTGAATCTGAGGCCCCGACCGACGATGCACGAAGAATGATAGAGGGCGGTCCCGGCTATCCCGTGGATGGAATCAAGGAGTCAACATCATGTGAACTCCATCAGAGAATCAAGAACATATCCATGAAGGTGGCCGTCGGACAAGCTTTACCTTCTGGCCCTGATGTACGCTGGCATGGCCGTGAGATTCCAGCTGGCTATGCTAAAGTCGGGGTGGATGAAATCATGTCGGGGTTTCATGATATGGAGCTCGACATAGCTGGACCCGAAGATGAGAGGACACTTGGAGAAGTACTGGGTGGAGTCATCCTATGGGACAAGAACTACATCAAGCTTCCAGGCTCGGCCCCAAGGACAACACCGCCTCCGAGTCGTCACAGGTCACCTACACCTCCATCACCTCCAAGCCCTCCACATGACGACGGCCAACACAACACGAGTCCATCTCGATCACCGCCGCCGGACTTGGGTCGGCCGTCTCCGCCGCCGCCCGCTAAGGATACTAAGCGGAAGCGTGCCAGCAAGAACGCTCCGTCGATGAGTTCTAAGCGACGGAGCTCCCCAAAGCGCAAACTGTCGCCCCTCCCAAAGGTACCTCATGCTAATCTTCCTATCAGACCTTATGATCGTACCGACGAGGAAAACGCCAGGATAGCAAAGGAACATTATGATGCGCAGATGAAAAAGAAAGAACCCGAGCCCCGCCCGGAATACACCGAGAAGCAAATAGCATATGCAAAATACTTCACGACCCTTCCATCACAGTATGACTTACACCATAAGCCTGACGACTATACACGCACATTGCAGAAGGAAGGGAAAAAGAGCAGATCACGTGCAAGTGCAAGTGGGAGCAAATCAAGTTCAACTACAAGCTAAAAAAGATCAGACGGTCCTCAACTTGGACAACATGCCAAACAGTCGATCCCACCCCTCAGGGTGTTACCCGGGAATGTTCCCTCTCTGGTGCAGGGGCAAGATTTGGAATTAGCAAAGAAGTGGGCGGCTGAATGGGATATAAGTATTGAAGACGTTCTGGCTTCCCAAGACGACAGGTTACCCAAGGCTGTGGTAGCCCCTAAGCCACAGTTTGTCATGGGAGCGCCTTTGGTCAGCAAAGATAAGTTTGATGATCTCCCAACAAATATGCGTTACTTGCATACATGGTACTTAAGTGAAGCAAAGAATGGGAGAACGATGATCGTGGCGCGTGTCCCACGGGAGTACTACGGCCGTCCCGAAGACATCCATATCGACTTTGATGAACTCTTCCAGATGTACAATGCCGACGCCCTCGACAAATCGCTTATGAGTTACTATTGTCTGTAAGTATTTTAATTCGTTGTCTACATATAACTTGTTCAGTTATTTCAATTCATTGTCTACATATAACTTGTTCCATTCTGACTTGTACTCTATTATGCAGAATGAAGATTCTTGAATGTAAAAGTAGGAACATCCTAAATATTGGGTTTATTGACCCAGATAAAATACATATAACGACGCTAACTGACAAACCCAAGGAGACGGAGGAAAACCTTCTAAGGTTTCTAACAGATCAAAATTTCTGTGACCACATACTGTTTCCATACAACTTCAGGTGAGGGTCTTACTCTGTTGTGTCCATTCACTTATAAGTGTAATTGATAAGTTACTGACACATATATATATACATGTGCAGCTACCACTGGATTCTGTTGGACATTCAAATTGATAAGGGAAGAGTTGATGCCTTCGACCCATTATCGAGACCCTTGGAACAGTTCCAAAGCCTGCAGGACATGCTCCAAGGGTAATTTCAATCATTCTTGCGCTCTATCGGTCTCTTTCAATGATTTTCTGATATATCAATTAATGAAAAACTTAGCAAATCATTTTCCTTGTCGGGCAGGGTTTGGAAGCGGTTCAAGTGCGTGACTGACGGTATCCAGCATGAGAAGCTGACCTTTAGAGCGGCTCAGGTAAGTAGTAGTATGATATACTTCTATTTTCAATACATTTATGATGCTAGATTATTATTTTGATTATATATATTCTATTCTCGTAAAGTGCGACCAGCAGCCACGGGGGACGCATCTATGTGGATACTATGTTTGCGAGACCATTCGCACGTTTATCTCTGAGCACAAGGATTACAGATACGACGTAAGCAATAAACATTCACACCTCTATTTTTACCCATCATTCTTTGTTATCATGATTGATATTCATATTCATCTCCTCTTCTTATATAGTACACGGCCATGCGGGAGAAGTACCTACCAGAGCAACGCGTGATTGCTGTTGCAGAGGAGCTAGCGACCTTTCTGAGGACAGAAGCTATAGACGACAAAGGACGATTTAGTGTAGCTAGGGGCCATTACTGATGTTGGTCCATGTAATCGAATAGACGGGCTCTAGTCCCGATAATTCTGATCTCCATATAATTGTATATATATGCTCGCTTGTAAGATAAGTTAATCTTATATATATGCATAAACATGTATATTTAGAATTATATGAAAACTAATTCCCGAACACCAAACAAGGCACCAAACGAGGCATCACGTTAATCGCCTGCCCCTGAGGGCTCTCCCAGGCGCCCACGTGGAGCTCCTTTGGTCCCAGCTTGGAACAGGGCCGGGACTAAAGGTTAGGCCTTTAGTCCCACCTGTTTGGTCCCGGTTGGGGAACCGGGACTAAAGCCCCTTACGGGCCGGGACTATAGGCCCTGTCCCCACTAGTGCCGCGCCGCCACGGCGTGTCCCCAACAGGGGCCAGGTGTTGAAGCGGGCGTTTAAAGGCCTCCTCGCGTGGCTGGCGCTGCCGCGCCGCGGCTGGTGGCTGTCCCGGCGCGGCCTGCGCCGGGCAAGGGCGGCGTCGCCGCCGCAGCATCTCGCCTTGGGTAGCTATTTGCTTCTAAAATTCAGGTCGAGTTATCCTGCACCCAAGGACCCGGCCCTATGGCCGTTCACTCGTTTTCTTGAACAAGTTTTCGTGCTCGATCTATTATTCTTCTTCCGTTGATTTTGACACATCGCCGGTGAACTGGCTGCGGGTGGTCAACGAGTCAACTTGTCGAGGTTCGTTGTTAGGTACGTGGGTGTGTGGTGCAAAGTATATGCATGCATGCCTCCCCGACGCTAGGGAATCAGTACTAGTCAACTTGTTATTTCGTTCATTATTTGGTTATTTCTACAACCGGCCAGATGCCCAGATCGATGGATCTTTGTTTAACATGTGTGCTGGTTACATATGAAGCTGCTGTCTTCCCAAAAGTATCGTTAACTCGCGAATGTATCCTGTATGCTCCTTTTATCTACATCCACATACCATTAATGTAAAGAAGTTAAGTTTGAACCACGATGTCTCAAAAAATTTACGGATGATACAAAAAGGTTCAAACACTGCGTCCTATGATCAAACATTTCTCTTCTAGTTTCAAAGCTACAGAATTATGCTTTGACTTTCACGAATAATTGCTACTCCTCCCTCCGATCAAAAATAAGTGTAATTGATTTTATATTATTTTAATACAAAGTTTATAATAAGTCATCGAACAAATTTCTAATCGGAGGAAGTACACATTATCATGGAGTAGCTTATGTAAATAGGCTAGACGTATTTTTTGTGTGTAATTGTCGTGCTTATCAAAAACGAAAAAACAACAAAAACATGCACGTCCATAAGGGAGTTGGCCTGGCCCATTAAAAGGGGCTCTCTGAATCTGGATATACACTCCCCATTATCACTGGAATCCAATTTGCTGCCCGCTGCGGCGCGAGCCGCCTGCCGCCTGTAGGGTCTTCCTAATTGGCCGGCCTATTTACCCGGTTGTTTCCTTTTTCGTGCTTCTCTTGTTTTGTTTCTTTTCAATTTTCTTTTATGTTTTATGTTTTCTTCTCTTCTTTTCTTATTTCTATTTTATTTGTGCTTTTAGTATTAAATTTTCTATTTATTTTGGTTCCTTATGTTTTCTTTTAAATGGGTTCACGTGTAAAAAAAATCTTGTTTTTTTATAAAAAAATGGTCATAGTTAAAAAATGATCACATATTCAAAGACAATGTTCAAGGGGTTTAAATATGTACAAGTGGTTTCGAACTATGCTGACCGGGTTAGAAAAAATATTTCATGCGGAGTTATAATGTTGGCCAAATTAAAAAAATCATTACTAAACTAACTTTATAATTTAAACAGATTTTATTTACAATCCCATCCAACTAGCTTTGATTGAACAAAATTGTTACATTCTTTGCAAGAGCTGGAAAAATAAAATTAGGAGGGTCATTGCCCCAATTACATAATAAATTTTAATCAGCACTAAACTTTACCGCGTTGTACCAAACGTGCAGGATCGACTGGGTAAAAATCCTAGGGCTCAGGCCGCTGCTCAGAGCATTGTTATCGCGTCGGCTACACTATGATTTGCGGCCATGCATTTTATTCGAGAAACATGGGAAAATACTATGTGTTTTTTTGAAACGGGGCCAAAAAGTTTTACTGTAATCTATTAATTAAGAAGAAGAGAATTGTCCAATTAATTTATAGATAACTGAACGAAAACCGATACAAACACACAAAGAACACACTGTGTTTTATTTATCATCGTGGTCTCGTCCGATCCCCTTTCATTTTGTTGCTGAAACCTGCAGAAATTCCATTATCTTCTGGAGTCCAGTAGTTCCATTGTCTTCCCGCACGTCCCTGTCTTGAATTTCCATCTCCACCAGATCATTTCTTGACCTATCCATACAGGTCAAGTCGATCTCATCACAGCATGAACACGGCGCTGTCTAACGATGTGTGCGTAGGCGTAGGTGAGAATGAGATTGATTGTCATGCATGACGTCTAGTACCGAACCATGTCGCTCAGCGTTAGGGACGTCTCCGGCGGACATTCCCCGTCTCCACAGTTGCGTCGATGCTGCCGTATGAAACTGATCACCGTCGCGCGCGTGTGTGAAAATGAACAGCGAGTGCAGTGGTAGCGAGTGAATTAGGGGACATATGTCACAGCGCTGCTTGCTGAACTGGAGTACCATGGAAACTCTGTGTGGACTGACTCTTGACCACGCATCGATCGGGCAGCACAACCTACTTGCACACTCGCACTCTGTCGCAGACGCGCTCCATCTCGATCTGAGATGTGTGCGCGCGCGTATATCGCTGACAGTTCAGTTTGATACCCACAAACATGTGCATGTTGATGCATGGAAATTTACATGCCGACAGAACATTCCTGGAACCTGGCAAGATTCAAGAAGAAATGAACTTCCGTGCAGGTAGTACATACAGATACAGGGACCTTCCATAACCGTCGCTCAAAGTCACACTGCTAGTCTTGTCGGGCGGGTGTCTGTAATACGAGAAGGAAAACTACGGTCAGCTTCCATATATAGTAGCCTATATGTTTACCAAATTAAGTGAGTTACCTAAGAAAACTAAATCAAGGAGGTGACTCATCGCTGTGTCACTTGACCCAGATTGTTTATGATTGCCGGCCGGCTAGCTGTTGGCCTGTTATTGGTTCAAAGAGAGAATAAAACTAAAATGGTGTGCGTGATAACTTGGACTTCTGGCTCTCTGGTGTGCGTGCATCCTATATGCAGAAAAAAGTTTAGTAATTCAAAAATAAGTCAAAAATTCTGAACCTTTTTGAAAACCAAAGATAATTAAGTATTGTACCCGTACGAAAATATTTGGCAAAGAAATGAGTCCAATTGACTGCAGGACAAAAAAATTATAGCGCCGCCTCTGTTTATAATTATATCAGCGTCACATTAGTACATTCACATTATTGAAAAAAGAGTATGGATATGAAGAGGCCTCACACAAGCAGCCTAGCCTTTCCATGTATTTGGCGTTCCCTCAAACGGTTCGGTACATACTTTTTTTTTGCGAATAAGATGGAATATAGCCGAAGTAGGCCAAATTTGTGAATTAGATTCCATACCCCCAAGGTAAGAAAGAACTTAATTTTCATAATGCTCAAGCGGCGGATAGGAACGATGTGAAGATATTTTTGAAATTTTGCAAGCCCAAATTACTATTATAAGAGAACCGGCAATGTTTTAGGATCAAGAGATCCTTTGGTACATCGTGAGCCCTTGCGTGATCATGCACAACATGATCATTGAGAACAAGTGTGGAAAGGCTTTAGACTATATCTTCTGCGACTTGATGGTATGTGGCAGTGTAGGAGGCACGACCCAATCCTCCACTTTCTTGAGTCGTGCCATGACATTCGAGATTCCGATGTGCACAAAGATCTTACCGAGAAGTGGTCGTCATGGAATAGCAAACAAAACTACTAGGTTTCATGTTATATGTCATGAACTTTGTGTTTACGTGCGATGAACTTTATATTCAGAACATCAACTCAATCATAACACCAATATTTATCGGATCCCAACAAACACAACATGTAGAATTACATAACGGTGATCTCGATCATGTCAAGCAGCTCACAAGATCTAAACATGAAGCACATGGTGGAGAAGACAACCAACTAGCTACTGCTATGGACCCATAGTCCAAGGTAGACTACTCACTCATCGCGCCGGAGGCAAGCATGGCGATGAAGAAGACCTCCGGTGGCGATTCCCCTCTCCGGTAGGGTGCCGGGAAGAGCTTCTGGACCCTCCCGATCTCGGGTCGATGGCGGCGGCGGATCGCGATGTATTCTGGAAAAGTGATCGGGTCTTTAGGTTTTTCCTGTCGGGGGTCTTTATAGGCGAAGGGGCGGCGTCAGAAGTGGGCCAGGGTGGCCTCACCACCAGGGGGCGCGGGCCAGGAGAAGGCCGCGCCGCCCTGTGGTGTGGCTGCCCTGTGGCCCCTCTCCGTCTCCTCCTCGGTTCTCTGGAAGCTTCGGTAAATTTCTGGACGTTCGGCTTTTGTTTCGTCCAATTCCGAGAATATTTCCTGTGTAACTTTTCTGAAACACAAAAACAGCAGAAAACAGGGAACTGGCACTGTGGCATCTCGTTAATAGGTTAGTTCCGAAAAATGCATAAAAATGCCATGAAGTATAACGAAACACTAAGCAAATGGTGTAAAAACAAGCATGAAGCATCAAAAATTATAGATACGTTAGAGACGTATCAAGCCCCCTCAATGCAACCGGAAGCAACTGCGTCATAATCATGTGACAATCATGAGACTTCAGGTTCTGGAATTTTTTCTCTGCCATATTTATTATTCCCTTTATATTTGACGAGAACCCAGCCGGGACCTTGATACTGCTCAGGCATTCAAAAAAGATTTCCTTCTCTGCTTTGGTAAGAGCGTAGCTGCTTAAGTACTGACGGCCTTTATAAGTATGCTTGTTGTATGGGTCTTTGATACATTGCTGGTCCTTCCGTGCTTCTGGTGTATCTTTTGTCTTCCGATACACGCTCAGGAAGCCTAGCAGGTTCACGCAAAGATTCTTCATCATGTGCATCACGTCGATTGAAGAACGGACCTCTAGGTCTTTCCAATACTCAAGCTCCCAAAATATAGATTTCTTCTTTCACATGGCCGTGTGTCCGGTAATGGGGTCTTTCAGAACAGATTGACCACCAGGACCCTTTCCAAAGATTACTTCTAGGTCCTTCACCATACCAAATACATCTGCACCTTTAGGGAGCTTAGGCTTCTTCCGGTGATCTGCCTCACCGTTGAAATGCTTGCCTTTCTTTCTTACTTGATGATTGGTCGGAAGAAATTTACGACACGCCAGGTACACATTATCCAAATATGTACCTTTAGTCTTATCTAAATAGTGCGTGCATGCATTGTATCCCTTGTTTGACTGTCCTAAAATGTTACTAAGAGCAGGCCAATCATTGATGGTTACGAACAGCAATGCTCGTTGGTCAAATGGCTCCTGTTTGTGCTCATCCCACACCTTTACACCTGGTTCTGCCCACAGCTGCAAAAGTTCATCGACTAATGGCCTTAGGTACACATCAATATCGTTGCCGGGTTGCTTCGGTCCTTGGATGAGCACTGGCATCATAATAAACTTCCGCTTCATGCACAACCAAGGAGGAAGGTTGTAGATACATAGAGTCATGGGCCAGGTGTTGTGACTGCAGCTCTGCTTCCCAAAAGGATTTATGCCGTCTGTACTTAGACCAAACCATAAGTTCCTCGCGTCACCTGCAAAGGTCGAGTACTTTCTCTCGATGTTTCTCCACTGCGACCCATCGGCGGGGTGTCTCAGTTTCCTGTCTTTCTTGCGCTCTTCTTTGTGCCATCGCAACAACCTGGCATTCTCTTTGTTTCTGAACAGACGTTTCAACCGTGGTATTATAGGAGCATACCACATAACCTTAGCAGGAACCCTCTTCCTGGGGGGCTCGTCATCGCCCTCAACATCACCAGGTCATCTTGTCTGATCTTGTACCAACATGCAGTGCATACCGGACATTTATCCATATTCTCGTACTTCTCACCGCGGTACAGGATGCAGTCATTAATGCATGCATGTATCTTCTCCACATCTAATCCTAGAGGGCAGATAGTCTTCTTTGCTTCGTACGTTGTCTCGGGCAGCTCGTTATCCTTTGGAAGCTTCGGCTTCATTATTTTCAGTAACTTCTCAAATCCCTTGTCAGATAAACCAGCCTCTGCCTTCCATTTCAGCAGTTCAAGTGTGGTACTGAGCTTTGTGCTTCCATTTTTGCAATTTGGGTACAACAACTTTTTGTGATCCTTTTGCATGGCCTCCAACTTCAGCTTCTCCCTTCATGTATCGCATGGTTGCTTTGCATCAGAAATGACCCGACCAAGACCATCAGCGGGCTCATCCGATGCCTGTTGTTCTTCTTCATTGCCGCCTCCCTCTTCTTTATTATCTTCCATTGCAGTATCACCGTATTCTTCAGGGGACATAGGATAGCTGTCATCATCCTCCTCTTCTTCATTTTCTTCCAGCCTAACCCCTCTTTCTCTGTGCATGGCCCAACAATAATATCCGGGCATGAAACCTCTCCAAAGCAGATGGCTTTGAAGGATTCCCGGGACAGAGTGCTCCATCACATTCCAACAGTCGAGGCAGGGACAAGGCATAAAAGTATCCACTTTGTTTGCCTTAGCCATATCGATAAATTTATGCAGGCCTGCAATAGAATCAGAATCGCGTCGGTCGCCGTACATTCATCGCATCCGCGCATCAATCTGCATCATAATAATTAACCATTACAATAACATCGTGAATAGTGAAATGACCACCCTACATGGACATATGCAATATTTTTGTATCAGTTACAAATGAAGAAGATAAGGTTGCTAACCTCGGCCGAGGATACCGTGTTGTGCGAACTTAAGTGTGTCTTGGACATTTCGTCGAACACCTTGTGTGCAATCAAAGGAAAAAAAAGCTAGCACCCACACCTCACACACAATCCAGCAAAATTTTGTGGCAAAGGGCAAAGGGCTGGGCTTATTTATAGCCAAGGGAGGGTCTTTGATCCTGGTTCGTGGCATGAACCGGGACCAATGCTCCGCAGAGCGCCACGTGCCACGCGGGGGGGGGCATTGGTCCCGGTTGATGCCACAAACCGGGACCGATGCTCCGAAATGAACCGGGACCGACCACCAGGCGGCACGAACCGGGACCAATGTCTGTCATTGGTCCCCATTAACAAACCAAACCGGGACAGATGTCATTTTAGTGCTGCATCAAAGACCCATTTTCTACTAGTGTAAACTTCGTGCAAAGTGACAACCGTCACTCTCACTCTCGCTCGCACTAGCCTCTTGTCATTGTATGGTTTGGTTCGGCGGTTGTCTTTGGTTACTGCTTCCGTACAGGAGCAGTTTCCTATAATTGTTTTCGATATATTCCATATATAGATGTATTTCTTTGCGCGTCGTCTATAAACTAAAACTAAGTTGGTGGCCAGTCAGTTGTAAGAGAAAACTATGTGGCCACTTGGCCAGTCAAGTCTCTTCCCGCTAGATCATTGCTTGGAGCGTATCGAAAAGGTGGAGGGCGACACCCGCGTACATGTACCTTAACCGATTGATTAGACGACGCGAGTTCCCTTGAACCAACAAATAATGTAGGCAGGATCGATTAATTAGGTTTCCAACCCGACAGGAATCATTTTTCTCCTCCGCGTCTTTGACCTAGCCGCCACCTCCAAGCTCCGCCTCCTCTATAGATTGGTTCCCCCTTCTCCGGCCGGCCTCGTCGGTGTCGGGAGGGGTGGGGAACCCGATCTATGGATAGAGATTTCAATAAAAGTAGTATTTTCTAAAGATTAGGTTAGCGTTTTGGTAGTCAACTTCGTTTCTTCTACGTCCATGGAGATGTCACCGCTCATAATAAGTGACCTTCAGCTCTTCGTTCGGTATCGAGATCTTCTTCCCGGCGTCAATGGTGGTGCTGTAAGATTACAGTTTTTTAGGTACGGTCTTCAAGATCTTGCTTCGTCTGATCGGTTTTGGATTGTTTCTCCTGGTTGCTGCGAGGAGGGTTGTCCTCGTAATATTTGTCCCGACTGCTACGTCTTCGGCAATGGTGATTCGTACTCTCGGCTTTCTAGCGACGTTGACAAGGCTGTTCGGTTTCTCTTCCCTCGAATACTGGTGTTGGTACTCTTGCCGATATTGTATGATTGTTTTAATGGTTGCGTGCGTGCACGTAGCCTTGGCATGGCGGCTCTAATTAAAAAAAAGGAGAACCATTGTTGGTATTTACAGGTTTATGGTTTACTATCTGTGCCATTATCTTTTGGCTGGCTTCAAAAAAATACAAGATTGTGTCATGGAAGAAGAAGAGTTTGAAGACCTCGAAGATTAGCTCGTTTTTTCTTAGACTTTGTTTTGTAATTGCTGAAGACAGTTTATGTATCTCTACCATGTACTGTTCGTTGCTATAATATATTATGGTATTGTTTCAAAAAAAAACAAATAATGTAGGCCATCCGACCCGGTTCGATCAGCGTATCTTCCTGGCAACAGCCACTAGTAGAAAAAAAGTTTCCATTCGCCCACATTAGTTTCCAACGTGTTCGGTCCGTGGCTATAGGGGTCATTAGCCCCGGTTCATTTGAAAATATGGGCCAAGGGGCAATAGTCCCGGTTCAAATGGGCCCTTAGGTCTCGGTTTGCGCTACCAACCGGGACTAATGTCTTTGGACCTTTAGTCCCGGCTCGTGGCGCGAACTGGGACTATAGGGCACCCTTTAGTCCCGGTTTGCTCCACGAGCCGGGACTAAAGGGCAGTTCAAACGAACCGCCGCTCTCCCGCACCAGTTACGATCGCTTTGGTATCGCTGCGGCCATTACGATCGTGGCTTCGGTAATCTGCAAAATGCATCGGGAGATCACTCGGCGGCCGGCGGCTTAATCACACCGGCGGCCTGTTCTTCTTCCTCCCTCTAACTAGTACTATATAAGGAACCTTATTAAGCATCTTGATCATCATCTTCCTCTCTAATCTCTCCTCCAAAACCGCCATAGCATCTCACCGCCAAAACCATACCAATAGCACGGCCGGCGATCGAGCTCTCTCTACCTCTCATTTCAATGGAGCTGGCGACGCGGGTGCATAATCTCACCGCCGAAGGGATGGAATTCACCATCACGGAAATTCTCCGTGCATTAACGGTGGAGATGTGGCTCCACGCTATCAAGCAGCGGTTCCTCGACGCCGCACCGATCAAATGTGTGGGCTTGGACTGTGAGTTCACCACCCCTCGCGATAAGCCTCATCAGCATGCCGCCGTCCTTCAACTCTCAGTGGCGTCCGAGGTTTTGGTCTTCCAAATATGTCGGGCCGATCATGTGCCGCAGCTGCTCAGGGATTTCTTGGGGGACCCCACCATTAGATTCTGCGGCGTGGCTATCGGCAATGACGTGCGCATGCTGCAATCACACGGAATTCAAATTCCATCGGTGTACGACCTCCAAGTGATTATACCGAACCCCACCGACAAACCAATTCCGAATCTATACGATCTGTCCAATGCTACTGTTGGGCCAAAGCTTGAGAAGAAGAAGAGGATCAAGAAGAACAAGAAGAAGGGCGACGAGGAAGAAGAAGACGATGATGAACTTATATATGGTTGGGCCAAAGTTCCATTAAGCGACAAGCAAGTGTTGTATGCCGCTCTAGATGCTCGCTTGGGCTTTGAGATTGCTAGGAGTTATTGGAACCTAGAAGGCTACTAGCTAGATGTGTGTGGTGTGGTGTGCGAGTGCGAGTTCATATATATATGAAAAAATGTACTCCCTCTTGTTTGGTTAACAAGTCTATTAATTTTCGAATTTTGGATTTTCAAGTTTTTTGGGATTTTTGAATATTTTAATTATAAAAAATTAATAATTAAATTATGCATAAAGATTATTTGAAATTCATTGGTGCTTATTGTTACTTAATCATTGTTGCTTATTTTGTGAATTTATTTGGAATTTAAAAAAGTAATATTATATATTACTAAAGTGTATAGGTTAATAGGATTGGTAGCATACCATTATTAAGAAGTCACGAGCGCAGTCTTAGAAGCTAGTAGGGAAGGAATGGAGAAGTTAAGCGTGCTAAGGGTGGAGCAGGGTGAGGATGGGTGACCGACCGGGAAGTGAGGACCACAAGTACTTATAATTTGACTTGAGAACGGAGTGAGAGTCATAAGTATCTAATTTGATATGAGAATAGAGATGATTAGAAATTAGAGAAATAAAGAAAATAGAGAAATTCCGAAATAGAAAATACAAATTTTATTCCGAATGGACCTTTAGTCCCGGTCCGTGTTACGAACCGGGACTAAAGGTCCTCCAGCCGCAGCACATGACCCGGGCCATGTGGAGGCCCATTGGTCCTGGTTCGTAAGCAACCGGAACTAAAGGCTGGAGTCTTTAGTCCCGCTTTGTTAGTCCCGGTTGCTACAACCGGGACTAATAGGCTTTACAGACCGGGATTGAAGGCCTTTTTCCCACCAGTGAGCTACCATGCATGCTCGTCCTATAAATGGCCATTCTCGGCGCGGCGCCATCGAGCACTAGCTACACCACTTTCACTTGTCTCTCGGAGAAACGAAGCTACACCGAGCACAACCACAGGAGAAAACACCACCACGCTGCCGGCCTCGATCGCCTCTCCCTCCCGCGTCGACCATCCCACCACGCCGTCGTGACAAGCCGCAGACTTAGGTCGTATCCTCTCCAAGACTTCACCGGAATGGCGCCGTGCAGGTGCAGGTGCCGGCGGGCGGCCGCGACTGCTGGCGGCGCACGAGCACCGGCGCCCCCGCCGCCACGGCGTGACCCCAAGAGGGGCAAGGTGCTGAAGCGGGCGTTCAAAGGCCTCCTCGCGTGGCTGGCCCTGCCGCGCCGTGGCTGGTGGTTGTCCCGGCGTGGCCGCCGCTGAGCCAAGGGCGGTGACGCCGCCGCCACCGCATCTCGCCTTGGCTAGCTACCTGCTACCAAAATTCAGGTCGAGTTATCCTGCACCAGACGACCCCCTGTGGTCGTTCACTCGTTTTATTCAAGAAATTTTCCTCCTCTATTATTCTTCTTCTTCCGTAGATTTTGACACATCGCGGTGAACTGGCTGCAGGTGGTCAACGAGTCAACTTGTCGAGGTTCGTTGTTAGGTACGTGGGTGGGTGGTGCAAACTATGCATGGTTGACTCCCCGACGCCAGGCATCGGTACTAGTCAACTTGTTATTTCGTTCATTTGTTGGTTATTATTTGGTTTGTTTCTACAAGACTACAACTGGCCAGATCGATGGATCTTTGTATTACACTAGCAAACATGTCTGTGCGTTGCAACGGGTGAGAAAAATCTACGTGGAGAAAGACAAAGACAGTTCCAGTGTATCTTTATGTTTTATGTGAACCACCTGCCCACCACTACCTTTTCTTCTCATTGCTTCTGCCAAGTCACCTTATACATGTGCCTCATCACCAGCTGAGCGGTGCGCCGCAATCGCCATCCCACCCAATCGATCATCCACTCAACCATCAACAATTTCGAGGACTTTTCGGTAAATCAAATAAAATTCAACAGACATTGAACGAAATAAGAAGGAATGAATCTTACTCCCTCCCACCCATCCGTACACACCATCATGGTACTCCATCCTCCCACCCCCACACTTGGGCTCTCTTTCCAGAAAAAACTGCCATGTCACGGTGTCCTGACTGGAGGAGGACCTTCGCGCAACTCCGTCCGGATACGGCGGTGGCTACCTCTCCTCCGCTCACCCACTTGTACTTGCCGCGATGTGGCACTACGTTTTCATATGCTATTGGACTCAATAGTGTTAAAATCATGAACAAAGTTACATGCGAAAATTACAATTCACTAACTTCATCTTTCTCAGACCACGTGTGAGGTGGATATTTTATATGTGAATTAGCATAAAGTCTGTTAGCACACCGTAAAAAATCACAACATTGTTCATCAAGTCCGTTACATACATACCTGCAATCGTTGTGGTTTAAGTTGTCTTCTTTGTGAAAAGATTTTCAAGTCGTCGCCATAATGAGTGACAACTCGAACACCATAGTCTTCCTGACATCATCATCTCCTCATACAGCGTCACCATGATGAGCGACAAAGCTGTCATCATGGTGAACGAGCATATGCCATGGGATGGCTTAAGTTGGGGCCAAACGTACACTGGTGGATCTGGAGCAGGGAAGGCGCGATAGAGACCGCGCACAGAACACACTGCTAATACACCGAGCTACCCAGGTTCGGGGCCCTCGTGAGGAGGTAATACCCCTACTCCTGCATGTCTGATCTATATGAGCTTCACATGAGAGCTACAATGGTGCTCCTTGAGCTGTTCATCTTGCCTATCTAAGGCTGCACTGGGCAGGAGCTAGAGAGCTAGTGCTAGTGAGAAGAGAGAGCTCCCATGGAGCGAGGAAGAAGTGAGCCTCCTCTAGAGGCTAGGGTGATCGATCCCCCTGGTGCCCCTTATATAGGGAGCCCAGGGGACAAGGGGTGCCCCACAATACACTGTACAGGTACACTATTGTTGAGCTGACTACTGGGGTCTTGTCACACTGTAGCTTGCATCATCATGGTACCGTACTTGGTACTGTGGCTGGTGTCATGGACATGGGCTTGTCCCATCTTATCTGTCCTTGGTGTCCTTGGTCTTCATCTTCTAGCTGCTGTCCATGGATCTCCTAGTCATCAGTCTTATCCTCCTCCTGAGGATAAGACTGACTACAACGTATACCAGTCTGAACCAGGGGCGTTCTAAGATCGATACAAGATGTCGAGGATGAGGATATGCCGGCCAGACCAGTCCCTCCTGGATTGGTCCAGCCGGTACTTGGCGCTGTTGGAAGAGCCAGCCAGATCGATCCCTCCTGGATCGATCTAGCCGGGGCGAAGGAGCTGGGCGCCTGGGGCGCTGGCATCGCTGATGCCGGCCTGAAGTCCCGGCCAAGGACGATCCCGCCTGGATCGATCCCTGCGCCAGGGACGTGGCTGCACGGTCGAAGGAGCCTGGGAGACCGGCTGATGGCGATCTCGGCCCGGCCAGGTGAGTGCCGGCCAGGGGCAATGCTGGCCCGGCCTGGCTATGCTGGCCTGCTGGAGAGGAGCCCGGCTGGAGGAGATCCTGGCCTGGCTGGAGTGCCGGCCTGGATGAGAACCCGGTGGCCCAGCCGGGAGAGGGAGGCTGGCGGCCCACACCAGGGAGAAGGCACGCCGGACCAGCTGGGGAAGAAACACCGGCCCGGTCGGGAGGCGAACGACCGGCCCAGGCGGGAAAAGAGATCCCGGCCCAGCCGGGTTGAGCAGCCCAGCCGGGACTGGGTGCACCAGCCCAGCTGGGGCTGGGAGCATCTACCCAGCCGGGGCTTTGACCAAGAGCGGCCCAGCGACCTGAATGTCGGCCTGGAGGGCCGTATTCCGGCCTAGCTCCTGATATACCGGCCCGGGAGATTATAATCCGGCCCGGGAGACTATAATCCGGCCCGAGCACAATATAACCAGGCCGGCATTGCAATATGCCGGCCCAGCTTGTTGTTAACTTGCTTTTAATATTCCTGCACATATAATTCAACCATATAACACACATTAGTCATTAGAGACAAGGGTACTTTGGTATACCCGGGGTTATATCCCTGACATTAGCCCCCGAGGCTGTGGGGGACTCGTAGAGTCGCGCACACGCTTCAACAAAATATACCAAAGTCCCAAACCCACATACTCATAAAACTGATATGCTGGCCTGCATAGGCCTATTTATCTCATGCCATCATAAGCAATGTCCTGTTTGACATATATCTGATATGCTGGCCTTTACGGGTTATCTCAAGATACTATTGTGCCTTCTTTGGCTATATTGACACTTTGCCTCTTGGGCTGTGTCTCATCGACATCGTCTGCTTCGACAATACCGGAATACTGCTTTGCCTTCTTTGGCTACATCGATACTTTGCATCTTGAGCTATTTGCCTCTTGGGCTACTCCGCCTCTTGGGCTACTTTGCCTCTTGGGCTGCTTTGCCTCTTGGGCTACTTTGCCTCTTGGGCCACTTTTGCCTCTTGGGCTACTTTTGCCTCTTGGGCTTGCCTCTTGGGCTACTTTTGCCTCTTGGGCTTGCCTCTTGGGCTTCTTTGCCTCTTGGGCTTGCCTCTTGGGCTTGCCTCTTGGGCTACTTTTGCCTCTTGGGCTTGCCTCTTGGGCTTTGTATTGACATTTTGCCTCTCAGGCTATGTCTCATCGACATTGTCTGCTTTGACAATGCCGGTATACTGATATGCCTCTTGGGCTGTGCCATCACTAGGCACTTGTTAGTATGCAATACGATAAGTTATGTTAATATGCTAAACCAGGATACTCTGTGAAACCGGATATGATAAGAGAAATGATATTTGTTAACTTTGAGATCGCTGTCTCGATATATTACTGAGCCAGAATTGGTGATGACTGAAGGGATTATAGAATGCCGTGATATGCTGGCATGCCAAAATAAACAGCGATATGAGTTATTGATAGATGCCTTGATATGCTGGCAAACCGAAATACACGGTGATTGGGGATTTTGGTTGATGCCATGATATGTCGGCATACTGAAATTTTGCTCATGCCATGATATGTAGGCATACTGAAATACCTGCGACTCAAGATATCACTTAATAACCTGATGTGCTAACAAACTGATATACCTGAGAGCTGAGATATAAACTGAAGCCATGGTGATATAATAGTAATTTCTTCTTTGTAACGGCAATATGGAGAGTCATAGCCGGATAGTAGATATATATATAATGAGATGTCCAACCTGTTCTGTATCATACTAAAAGACATAGCAATGATGATAGCATTTGACATATTGCAATCTATCATATGGAGTTTGGCATATAGCCTATAGCACTCGGCATATAGCATATGAAATAAAGCACTTGGCATATAGACTGAGATATAGCAGTTTGATACAAAGTATCTAAGATTGACATATAAGCTATTTTGGCAACTCATAGGAAATACTTGGCACTCATGTGCCGGCATATAAATATAGGTAGACTATAACTGGCATGTGAGATTTAACATTGAGTATATAGCAAATAGCATTCAACATATAACTATTATGCATGGCACATAGCAACTGGTACTGAGATTGATATGCAAACAGGTATGACTGTAAACCCACAATGGCTAGCACATGGCATTCAACATATAAAAATTAACATATGAGACTTAGCACATGACAGTCGGCATATAACATATAGCATATGGTCAAAATAGATACTACACTTGACACAACAAATAGCAATAGTGGTCTCTATGCAAGGTGGTACTCACAGCATTTAGCAAAATAGTAGATATACTAAACTCAATATAACAACTGGCATACTGACTATAGCACTGTAGCAGATATACAAATTGGCATATGCAAAGACATATAACTTGACAAAGCAACTTGCTTACAGTAATAGATACTAAGTCTACGATATGAGATATCCTCTAAGTCATAGAATTTGAGATGCTACTGTTGGCATACAAAGCCGGCATATACCATGCCAAGATAAAACTTTGCATAAGACTGCAAATATATAAACTGATACTAATGATACTATTTGCAGCAGGCATATGTAGCAATTTGGCATATATGCAGACATACAGGAGAAATACTGAGTAGCTGGTATGCAAGCATGCAGATTAGTGTAAACAGGAACAATATTCAAGAATCAATGTGCTAGGCTTTAGCCTAGCCCCCGAGCTATTTTTTCTATTAAGGAGATACTAATTTTCAGATAAGCTGACTAGGGTATGGAGTGAAACAGCATAAATACTCAGTTGCATATTCCACTAAAGAAGTTTGAAGTACCTGCAGCCAATTTACTGAAGCAAACCAGCCGAGCAGACCACGCCAACGTTTCTGGCCTGGCGATGCCGGCCAGACCAGCGATGGCGCTCGCTGCCTCGGCCTAGCAGCACAGGGGCGAGGGCGCGCCTTGGCAACCTGGCCCGCTGGCAGAGATGCCGGCCTGGCACACCGCTGTGCCGAGGCCGCGGCCCAGCTGAAGCCCAAGCGCCGGACTGCCCGGGATGACCGGCCGAAGCCGGGACGACGAGGAAGCCGAGGCCCAGCCGGGATCGGCCTGACCAGGCCTAGCCGGGGAGATAGGAGGCCAGCCCAGCCGCGCCGCGCCGGCCCAGGCGGGAGTCGTCCTTCCCCGGCCCAGGCGGGGATCGCTCTTCCCCGGCCCAGGCGGGAGCTGCTAAGCCGGCCCGGCCGGAATTGCTGCTGCGCCGGACTACTGGCCCAGCTGGGGGATGTGCCGGCCGGGAGAGGCCAAATCTGGCCCAGGACGAGTTTACTCCGGCCAAACTAGGCCAGAACTGTTATATGCCGGCCCGCAGACGCATATTCCGGCCGGAAAATATATATGCCGGCCGAGAGAGCTATATGCCGGCCCGAGGAATGCCGAAGTTGACCCCGGACACATACATGTCGGCCGGGACATAAATATTCCGGCCCGAAGAAGCCGAGTGCCAGCCCGGAAATGCTGATGTAGATCCGGGACAGCCGTATGCCGGCCCGGGCGAGTTGAGGTCAGCCCGGGAGGTTGAAGAAGACCTACAGTGCTCGGAGGCGATGCTTATGTCGAGCCCCCGAGCAGATGAAGAAGATCCCGTCCGAATGTACTCCTACCAGCGCCTTGATGAGCCCTACGGTTGGCGCCAAATGTCGTCGTGGTGAACGAGCATATGCCATGGGATGGCTTAAGTTGGGGCCAAACGTACACTGGTGGATCCGGAGGAGGGAAGGCGCGGTAGAGACCGCGGACAGAACACACTGCTAACACACCGAGCTACCCAGGTTCGGGGCCCTCGTGAGGAGGTAACACCCCTACTCCTGCATGTCTGATCTATATGAGCTTCACATGAGAGCTACAATGGTGCTCCTTGAGTTGTTCATCTTGCCTATCTAAGGCTGCACTGGGCAGGAGCTAGAGAGCTAGTGCTACTGAGAAGAGAGAGCTCCCATGGAGCGAGGAAGAAGTGAGCCTCCTCTGCAGGCTGGGGTGATCGATCCCCCTGGTGCCCCTTATATAGGGAGCCTAGGGGACAAGGGGTGCCCTACAATACACTGTACAGGTACACTATTGCTGAGCTGACTACTGGGGTCTTGTCACACTGTAGCTTGCATCATAATGGTACCATACTTGGTACTGTGGCTGGTGTCATGGACATGGGCTTGTCCCATCTTATCTGTCCTTGGTGTCCTTGGTCTTTGTCTTCTAGCAGCTGTCCATGGATCTCCTAGTCATCAGTCTTATCCTCCTCCTGAGGATAAGACTGACTACAACGTATACCAGTCTGAACCAGGGGCGTTCTAAGATCGATACAAGACGTCGAGGATGAGGATATGCCGGCCAGACCAGTCCCTCCTGGATTGGTCCAGCCGGTACTTGGCGCTGATGGAAGAGCCGGCCAGATCGATCCCTCCTGGATCGATCCAGCCGGGGCGAAGGAGCTGGGTCCCTGGGGCGCTGGCGTCGCTGATGCCGGCCTGAAGTCCCGGCCTGGGACTATCCCGCCTGGATCGATCCCTGCGCCAGGGACGTGGCTGCACGGTCGAAGGAGCCTGGGAGACCGACTGATGGCGATCGCGGCCCGGCCAGGTGAGTGCCGGCCAGGGCCAATGCCGGCCTGGCCTGGCTATGCTGGCCTGCTGGAGAGGAGCCCGGCTGGAGGAGATCCTGGCCTGGCTGGAGTGCCGGCCTGGATGAGAACCTGGCGGCCCAGTCGGGAGAGGGAGGCTGGCGGCCCACACCGGGGAGAAGGCACGCCGGCCCAGCTGGGGGAGAAACACCGGCCCGGCCGGGGGGGGGGCGAACGACCGGCCCAGCCGGGAAAAGAGATCCTGGCCCAGCCGGGTTGAGCAGCCCAGCCGGGACTGGGTGCACCGGCCCAGCCGTGGCTGGGAGCATCTGCCCAGCCGGGGCTTTGACCAAGGGCGGCCCAGCGACCTGAATGTCAGCCTGGAGGGCCGTATTCCAGCCTAGCTCCTGATATACCGGCCCAGGAGACTATAATCCGGCCCGGGAGACTATAATCCTGCCCGAGCACAATATAACCAGGCCGGCTTGCTGTTAACTTGCTTTTTAATATTCCTGCACATATAATTCAACCATATAACACACATTAGTCATTAGAGACAAGGGTAATTTGGTATACCCGGGGTTATATCCCCGACAAAAGCGAACAACAGGTTTCAGAGCAGGTGCACGCGATGCCGATCTGCCATGCTTAGAGTCGGAGAAAACATGAGAGGAGCCTACACCTGGATGGGTATGGGCTGCACGAAACCCTTCCAATAGGGCATGCGGAATTGGAGCGGACCGGCTCGGAATCACATCCAGAAAATCCAACCTCGTCGCCATCATCCCATCGACAAGGATGTCACACTTGTGGCAGAGATCGTCAGCCGGTGCGGAGTGGCTCGGTTTTGTCATGCCCTTGGAAACCTCCCGCATGGTTTCACCGACATGAGATACAAGCAATTGTATCTTCCTAGGTGCACTCCGCAGAAATATGTATTTGCTCTGACATACACATGACTACCTACGTAGGTGCACGTGCAGTCCAATCTACCAGTAGTCAGCATACGAAAGAGGCACCATATCTCGTCTGATGGAAGCAGTTAGCTACCCTCAACATGCGCCTTGGGCCTTGCCGCCTTGGCAATCATGGAAGTCGCCGCACACCCGGAGGTTTCGAACACACTGATCAGCGTACCGGCGAGCCTCTCGCCGTGCTAGCCCAAATCCTTCTCCCTGCCCTCCGGCCCCTCGTACATGCCTACATGGTACTCATGAACTTAACTGAAGAACCAAAGCCATTGTGCAAGTAATTGCCGGATAGAGCAACGTCAGGACCAGACTGCTTTCGCATTGGGCACTGCTTCCGCTGGGAGCAGCGGCAACGACGCTGAGGGCTGTCACTATTGCATGGACTAGACACCGCGGGGAGCTGCGCCAGGATATACCACCAACGAGGGAGAGCAGGCCGCTCCACCGTAGAACCAGGACCGGGCGCGCTATTGTTGCTGCTGGTCCAGGCGGCCGGCACGCGAGGCCCTCGACTGCCGCATGTCTGTGTCACCGCCGTGAGGCCGTCACCCGGCGAGACGCAAAAGAAATCCCAAATTGAGGGCAAGGACGTGTTGTCAGCTGCATCAAGCCGTAAGGAGAGGAGACGTGGGGTCGGATTAGGAACGCTTCGAACCAGGAAATATCAAACCCTTTTTTAAAACTTATCGGTGGCACTGAGATAATAGATATTTTGTGAAGGGCAAAACGGTCTAAAAAAAGTGGTTGACGACGGAAACCTTACGTACTTTATTATTAGATATAGATATAGATGTGTGCTGGTTACATATGAAGTTGATGTCTTCCCAAAGTATCATGAACTCGCGAATGTATCGTTCTTTTCATCTACATCCACATACCATTATGGAATGTAAACAAGTTAAGTTCGAACCACGATGTCTCAAAAAAGTTACGAATGGTACAAAAAGGTTCAAGAAAACACTGCGTCCTATGATCAAACATGCAGTAATTTCTCTTCTAGTTTCATAACTATTACGCTTTGACTTCCACAAATAATTGCTATCTCTTGGTTGAAAATAAGTGTCGATGATTTTATATTATTTTAGTACAAAGTTTATACTAAGTCACTGAATAAATTTTTGAACGGAGAGAAAACATTATCACAGAGTAGCTTATGTAAATAGGCTAGACGAAATTTTCGTCATTGTCATGCTTATCAAAAACGAAAACATGCAAGTCCATAAGGGAGCTGGCCTAGCCCATTAAAAGGGGTTCTCTGAATGTGGATATACACATTATCACTGGAATCTAGTTCTCAAAAAAAGTTATCACTGGAATCCAATTTGCCGACCGCTGCGGCGCGAGCCGCCTGCCGCCTGTAGGGTCTTCCTAATTGGCGAGCCCATTTACCTGGTTGTTTCCTTTTCCGTGCTTCTCTTTTTTGTTTCTTTTCAATTTTCTTTCATGTTTTCTGTTCTTCTTTTTATTTTATTTTTTATTTTAATATTAAATTTTATGATTTTGGTTCATTATGTTTTATTTAAATGTCTTCATGTGTAAAAAAGTTTTCTTTTCTTTTGCTTAAAAAATGCTCATAGTTAAAAGATGATCACATGTTCAAAGACAATGTTCACGGGGTTTAAATATGTACAAGTGAGTTCCAAAACTATGCTCACCGGGTTAGAAAATAATTCCATGGGGAGTTATAATGTTGGCCAAATTAAAAAATCATTACTAAACTAACTTTATAATTTAAACAGTTTTTTTACAACCCCATCCAACTAGCTTTGATTAAACAAAATAGTTACATTGTTTGCAAGATCTGGCAAAATAAAATTAGGAGGGTCATTGCCCCAATTATATGATAATTTTAATCAACACTGAGCAAGGCGTTTCTAGTCCCGAGCTCATATGAGCTTCTTTTTTGGGCCACACACCTGGACTATGGGCCAGTGAGCATGCACATTTTTAGTCGGTTTACTAGGAGGCCGGTAGTGGTGTGCGGCTTGGCAAAGCTATGCATATGGCAACCTTTAAAAAATTGGCATGCAAGTTTGAATGCCATCCTTTTCTGTGCAAATGAAAGGACCAAAAGAAGGGCTCATCTATGCCCCGGTTTAGTTCTGCCTTTCCGAGCTTTACCGCATTGTACCAAACGTGCAGGATCGACATGGTAAAAATCCTAGGCCTCAGGCCGCTGCTGAGAGTTCACCTCCCTTGGTAGTTGGTACATCACTGATTTGCACGAACACGCATATATACCGCCGTGCAGGATCGACTTGGTAGAAATCCTAGGGCTTAGGCCGCTGCTCATAGCATTGTAATCGCGTCGGCTACACTATGATTTGCATGGCCATGCATTTCATTCGAGAAAGATGGGAAAATACTGTGTGTGTTTTTAAATGGGTGGAAAAAGTTTTGCCCCAATCTATTAATTAAGAAGAAAAGAATTGTCCAGTTAATTTATGAAAAACCAAATGAAAACCAATAAAAACACACAAAGGACACACTGTGTTTTATTTATCATCGTCGGATCCCCTTTCATTTAATTGCTGAAATCTGCAGAAATTCCAACATCTTCCGGAGTCAAGTAGTTCCATTGTCTTCCCGCACGTCCCTGTCTTGAATTTCCATCTCCACCAGATCATTGCTTGACCTATATCCATACAAGTCAAGTCGATCTCAGCAAGAACACGGCGCTGTGTAAAGATGTGTGCGTCGGTGAGAATGAGATGATGGGTCATCCATGACGTCTTGTACCGAACCATGTCGCTTAGCGCTAGGGACGTCTCCGGCGGGTAGCGCCGTAGCGCATACATCCCCCCTCTCCACAGTCGCGTCGATGCTGCCGTATGAACTGATCACCTGTGTGCTCGTGTGCGAAAATGAAGTAGGAAAGGTGAACAGCTAGTGCAGTGTATTAGAGATATTTAGAGATGTTTAGTTATTTGAGTTGTATTCTATCTCTTTGTATTCTTGCACTTCAAGTTTTGTACTCTATATAAACCGGCCCCTTGAGCCTAGATCAATACAATCAATCATACAATTATCATGGTATCAAACGCCTAGGTTTTCCGCACCTAGTATGGCGCCGCCCAAACCGCCGCCGTCGAAGGGTCCTCTCTGGACCGCGGCCGAGGCCCGTGCCACCGGCGCCCCACCTCCACCTCTCTCACCCTACCAAACCCTACCCCTTCTTCTTCAATCTCCCAACCCCAGCCTCTCTCTCTCGCTGACACCATAGCCGACGTCTCACCTTTTGTGCCAATCGCATTAGATCTCGCTGCCTACAACTTCTACCATTGGCGGCATCTCTTCCATGTTCACCTCGATCGCTGCGGCCTTCGCCATCACATCCACCCATCATCCATCCCACAGCTCTCTGATCCTCGTTGGGTCAAGGACGATCTCACGATCATCCAGTGGATTTACACTCGAATTTCTACCGAGCTCTTCAACCTCGTCTCCAACGATGATGCCACCACCGCCGAACTCTGGAATTCTCTCTAGCAGCTGTTTCAGGACAACTCCGATGCGCGTATCAACGCGCTTCACATCGAGCTACACACCACCGCTCAAGGCGACTCCCCGGTCACCGTCTTCTGCCAACGCATCAAGGCGATCGGCGATGAACTTCGGGAGCTCGACGATCCTGTCTCCAACCAGGCCCTCATCAACGCCTTTCTTGGCGGTCTTCACGAGCAGTTCGAGAAACAGGTCACGCTCATGCCCTTGATGCGGCCCTATCCGTCCTTCGCCGACGTCCGGTCTATTCTCCAGCTTGAGGCTCAGAATCAGGCGCGCAAGGTTACTCGTCCTCCTCAGGTGTTCACAGCTACCAGGGCACCGGCGCCACCACCTCCTCTGAGAGCCCCACCGGCTGCGCCCTCGGCTCCTGCTGGTTGGCGCCCTAGCCCTAACTACAAGGGCAAAAACCCTGTCTACCGGCCGCCTACAGCTACAATGTTGCCTCGACCTCCGGCTCTGACTCCATCAGCACCACCGGCGGCTACATCGACTCCTGCATGGCACCCGCCCCATGATCCCTGGACGGGCCTTGTTCAGGCATGGCCAATGCCCTGGACGGCTCCCTCTCCGTATGGTGCTCCTCCTGCGTACTCGGGACACTGGAGTCCCGGCCTACGCCCCACCACAGGCTCTCCCGGACTGCTTGGACCACGTCCACCAGCTCACGTCTACACCGCGACACCGACAACGCACCTAGCAGCGCCCGCACCTTCGCTAGGCTACCTCCACATGATGGCTCCCTATGCGACTAGCTCCCTCACTCCGTCGCACTACGTCTACGGGCCACCGCAGATGTACTCGCTGCAATCACCTTCCGCGCCTGTGTCATCCATCCACTGCTCCGACTCAGCCAACCTGGGATCAGGCCACCTATGAACAACTTCACCCTAAACAACGAAGGTACGGATTGGATTTTTGATTCTGGTGCATCTTCTCACATGTCTTCAAATATGAATTTTCTGTCAGCTTGTTTTCCCTCTCTGTATTCCTCCATCACCATTGGTGATGGTTCCACTGTTCCTGTCACTTGCACCGGTCATTCTACCATACCCAATTCTAATTTTGTGCTTCGCAATATTCTTGTTGTTCCTTCTTTAATCAAAAATCTTATTTTTGTTCGCCGATTCACTACCGATAACCAAGCTATTTTGGCCTTTGACCCCTTTGGTTTATCTGTGAAGGATCTGAAAATGGAGGAGGTTCTCGCTCGCTACAATAGCACCAGTGATCTCTATCCACTTCCTGGCGCCAGCGCTTCCACTCCGCACGCCATGATCGCCTCCATTCATCTATGGCATCGCTGGCTTGGTCACCCCAATAAAACCACACTATCGTCGCTTCTTCGAGATTTTGATATACCTAGCTCTAGTGTGCCTCATGATTCTTCTCTTTGTAATGCCTGTCAATGCGGCAAACATGTTAGATTGCCTTTTGGCACCTCCTCTACCTTTAGTACTTTTCCGTTTGAACTACTACATTGTGATTTGTGGATATCTCCAATTCCTAGTGTTTCGGGCAACAAATATTATCTTGTTATCTTGGATGATTATTCTCATTATGTTTGGACGTTTCCTCTCCGTGCTAAATTCAAAGTGCACAACATATTTCTTAATTTTCGTCAATATGTCCAAACTCACTTTTGTTTGCCCATTTGATTTATACAATCTGACAACGGAAAAGAATTTGACAATATAGCCAACCGCACCTTTTTCCTCTCCCATGGTATTCTCCTGCGTTTTTCCTGTCTTTACACCTCTTCTCAAAATGGCAAGGCCAAACGTTCTCTTCGATCTATCAATGATATTCTTCGCACACTGCTTCTCCAAGCTTCTCTTCCGTCGCGTTTTTGGGTTGAAGCTCTTCGCACTGCTACTCTTCTTCTCAATATTCGGCCTACAAAAAGATGTCCTCTATATTCACCGTTTCAATCCCTTTTTCTTTCTCATCCTGACTATCTTGCTTGACGTGTCTTTGGTTGTCTTTGTTTTCCCAATACCGCCGCCTCTTCTCCCCATAAACTAGCTCCTTGCTCTCTACCCTGTGTTCATCTTGGTCTCTCTGATGATCACAAAGGCTATCGTTGCTTTGATCCCTCCTCTGGCCGTGTTTTTGTCTCTCGGCATGTCACGTTTGATGAAACCACCTTTCCCTATGCAGCTGTCACACCTCCCTCCGAACCCGCATCCGATCCTCTCCACCAAAAACCTCTCCTCCACCCGCCATCATACCTGCCACCATCTCTGCCGCGGCAGGAAATACTCCTGCCACGCCTCCACCCTCTACCGCGACATCAGCCGCGACACCCGCCGCGTCCCCGGCTGCCGCGCCAACTTCTTCTACCACGACATTTGTTGAGACACGTGCCGCATCGCCTGTCACGCCAACTTCTTCTGCCGCGGTAGCTCCCACGCCTCCTTCCACGCCAGATACATCTCCTTCTCTACCACCACCTCCTCCGAATGCCGTTTCTATTCAGCCCCATTCAAATGACCACGTGATGTGTACTCGTGGTAAGCGCGGTTTTCACATTCCCAAACAATGTCTCAATCTCCATACCACAGCCACAATTTCACCTATTCCCTCCTCCTACAAGCGTGCTCTTCTTGATCCTCTTTGGCTCTCCGCCATACGCGACGAGTTTGATGCCCTTCAACAAAAATAACACGTGGTCTCTTGTTTCCAAACCACCTGGTGGTAATGTTGTCTCTGGCAAGTGGGTTTTTCGCCACAAATTTCATGCGGATGGTACTCTTGCACGCTACAAAGCCCGTTGGGTCTGTCGTGGTTTTTCCCAACAGCAGGGAGTTGATTTTGAAGAAACTTTTTCTCCTGTTTGCAAGCCTAGCACTATTCATGTTGTTCTCAGTCTTGCCGTCTCCTCCACATGGCCTATTCATCAACTTGATGTCAAAAATGCTTTTCTCCATGGTACTCTAAATGAGACAGTCTATTGTCAGCAACCTTCTGGTTTTGAGAATTCATCCTCTCCTGACCTAGTTTGTCTTCTTCACAAATCTCTCTACGGTCTCAAACAGGCGCCTTGTGCCTGGTTTCAGCGTTTTGCCACTTTCATTCAAACCATTGGATTTATTCCTTCTAAAAGCGACACCTCTCTTTTTATCTTCAAATCCACTGAACATACAGCATATCTTGTACTCTATGTTGATGACATCATTCTTACTGCTTATTCTTCCACCTTTCTTCGGCAAATTATTTCTTCCCTTAATTCAGAATTTTCCATGACTGATCTTGGTCCTTTGCATCATTTTCTTGGCATCAATGTCACTCGTTCCACAAATTCTCTTTTTCTCTCCCAACGCCTATATATTCTTGATTTACTCTCTCGTGTTGGCATGAGCAATTGTCAGCCATGTCGTACACCCGCTGATACAGGTGCCAAATTGTCTTCCTCCGGTGATCCTGTTCCTGACCCCAGTCTTTATCGTAGCCTTACTGGTGCTCTTCAGTATGTCACCCACACTCGTCCAGACATTTCTTATTCTGTTCAGCAAGCCTATCTTTTTATGCATGATCCTCGCACTCCTCATCTGGCTCATGTTAAATGAATTCTTCGCTATCTCAAAGGCTCACTCGATCACGGTCTTCAAATTAACTCTTCTTCTCCAACAAGCTTGACAGTTTATTCTGATGCAGACTGGGCAGGATGTCCAGATACTCAGAGATCCACTTCCGGCTATTGTGTTTATTTAGGTGACAATGTTGTTTCTTGGTCTTCAAAAAGGCAGGTCACGGTCTTCAGGTCCTCCGCTGAGGCTGAATATCGCTCTGTTGCGCATGCCGTTGCCAAAGCGGTTTGGCTTCGTCAACTACTCGCCGAGCTTCATCGCCCCATTGAGCGCGTCACCATTGTCTACTGTGACAACTTCTCTGTAGTCTACATGGCCTCCAATCCAGTGCAACATCGACATACTAAACGTATTGAGATTGATATTCACTTCGTGCGAGAAAAGGTGGCACTCGGCGAAGTTTGTGTTCTCCATGTTCCTACGAGTGCACAATTTGCTGATATATTCACCAAGGGACTCCCTACCGCATCATTCATCGACATTCGCTCCAGTCTCAACGTCATCGATCCTGACGTTGCCACTGGGGGTGGGGGGGGGTGGTATTAAAGATATTTAGTTATTTGAGTTGTATTCTATCTCTATCTCTTTGTATTCTTGCACTCCAAGTCTTGTACTCTATATAAACCGGCTCCTTGAGCCTAGATCAATACAATCAATCATACAATTATCACAGTGGTAACGAGTGAAGGGGACATATATCATATCGACGCTCGACGCTGGACACGATTTACAGCGCCCCTTGCTTTAATGGAGCAACATGGAAACTCTGTGTGGATTGACTTTTTATTTTTTTGAAACAAGGCAAAAGACTTATCATTTTCATTAATTAAGAGAAGAGGAGAATGATAGGTTTATTAGTGCAAAACCGACCGAAAATCGGTACCAAGACCCTCACCAACCATTATGGAACATGATCGTTGCGAGGGCACACATAGCTACCCTGGCTACCCACCGAAGCTACACACACACACCACCGAAGCGAGGATCGCCGTCATGGTTTCTGACCAGAGCGTCATCATCATCAATCTGCAGCGACTCCGACTGAAACGACCACCAAAAAAGACCACGCCGTAGGGGCATCGTGAAGCTCAAACCGGCCTATGCCAAACAAGTGGCTCCTCGCGGAGTGACAGGCAGCTCTGACTCTAATGATGAACTCCGTAGAGGAGATGAACAAGAACAACGCCGAAAAAGATCTTCACCACCGGATCGACCTTGCCGTTCATCGTACGCCGTTCAAATAAAGACACCTGAAAAATATAGCAGCTACAACTCTGCACAGTAACACACTCACACGCACACGCGTTTATGTCACCGAAGAAAAAGTTACTACCCAGGACAAAAAATGTTCACAATTAGATCACGGATATCGTGATCAGAATTCAGAGGATTAATCAGCAACTGTTGGACCCTACAGCTCCATCTTAACCAGAGATGGTGAGATGTGTGCACGCACGTAGCTGACAGTTCAGTTTGATACCCATAAACATGTGCATGTTGATGCATGGAAATTTACATGCGGACGGAACATTCCTGGAACCTGGCAAGATTCAAGAAGAAATATTAAACTTCCGTGCAGGTAGTACATACAGGGATCTTCCATAACCGTCACTCAGTCACACTAGCTAGTCTTGTCGGGCGGTTGTCTGTGATACAGGGATCTTCCATAACCGTCACTCAGTCACACTAGCTAGTCTTGTCGGGCGGTTGTCTGTGATAGAAGGAAAACTACAGACAGCTTCCAAGTATAGGCACCATATATGTTTTCCAATTTAATTGAGTTATGTTTGAAAACAATATCAAGGAGGTGACTCGTTGCTCTGTCACTTGATCCAGATTGAACAGTTTGTTTATGATTGCCGGCCGGCTATCTTGATTTTTAGCTTTATGTGAGACGGGGAGACGAAACTATTCTCAAAGTCCTCTTAACCGGTTATCCGGTGGAATTGACTTTCAGTGATTCTCTCGTCCTCCCCGTGGTCGGTTTGGTGGCATGCTCGTAGGCGTCGGGTCCGACACTATGGAGGTTTTGGCCAGTTCGGATGGTGAATATCATATTAAACTCACTATCCGTAACAAGGCTGATAACTTCACTTGGAGTCTGGTTGCTGTTTATGGGGCTGCACAAGACGCATTTAAGGCTGACTTTTTACGTGAACTGGTTAATCTGGCGAAGGATAATCCGCACCCGATCCCAATCGGTGGGGATTTTAATTTGCTCCGATTCCGGCATGAGAAAAGTAAAGGCCATTTTGATGAGCATTGGCCTTTCTTGTTTAATGTGGTCATTGACAGCTTAGACTTGAGAGAGGTATCGATGATGGGTCGACAGTTCACGTGGGCCAACAGCCTACCGGAACCTACATACAAAAAGCTAGACCGCGTGTTAATGGATACTGAGTGGGAAGATAAATTTCCCATGGTAACTGCGCGTGCACTAGAACGTATTGAGAAATTGTCTGACCATGCTCCCATTCTCTTGACCACTGGAACGCCCAGACCGCTGCATAAACGTTCATTCAAGTTTGAACTTGGATGGCTGCAGCGAGACGGTTTCCATGACATGGTTAGAAAGGTTTGGGAAAGACCAGTTTTAGGCAACACCCCAATTTCAAGGTGGAATAACAAAATTCGCGCAATGCGCAAACACCTTTCGGGTTGGGCTAGCCATGTTGCTGGTATTCTCAAAAAATAAAAGCTACGGTTATCATCTACTATCGATAAACTCGAGGCTTTAGCTGAAGTGAGACCATTATCAGCACAGGAGATTGAGCTGAAAAGCCAATCGAATGCGCAAATAGCTAGTCTCCTTCGCGAGGAGGAACTCAAATGGTACCAACGATCCAAAGCTTAGTTTATCCTCGAGGGAGATTCCAATACAAGATACTTCCATGGTGTTGCCAATGGCAGACATCGGAAGAAACGTATTCATTCTCTAGTTCAGGATGATGGACGGATTGAAGGCATGAGCAACTTAAGGCCTATATTACAAACTATTATAGAAATCTGTTTGGGGCTCCGGAGGAAAGTTCCTTCTCTCTTGACGAGACCCAAACAGACGATATTACCCAGGTTTCTATGGATGAAAATGGTTTTCTTACTGAACCTTATTCCGAGGAAGAGGTTATGAAAGCTATTTTTCTAATGGAGCATAACAAAGCACCGGGTCCGGATGGTTTTCCTGCGGAGTTTTATCAAACTTTTTGGGATACCATTAAATAAGATCTTCTAGATTTGTTCAACGTGTTGCACGCTGGACAACTGGAACTATTACGTCTAATTTTGGTGAGGTTATCTTGTTACCCAATGTTAATTAGGTAGAAAGGATTCAGCAGTTTAGACCTATCTGCCTGTTGAACGTAAGTTTCAAGATATTCACGAAAGTGGCCACCATTAGACTGAATACGGTGGCCGATCATGTTGTTTGTCCTTCGCAAACCGCATTTATGCAAGGAAGGAACATCCTTGATGGAGTTGTCATCTTGCATGATGCGGTTCACAAAATCCATACCAAAAAGTTGAATTGGGTAATTTTGAAATTAGATTTTGAAAAGGCCTATGATAAGATCAAGTGTTCTTTCCTTCAACAAAATCTAAGGATGAAAGGCTTTTCTCCTGAGTGGTGCGCTTTGATCAATGATTTCGTGTTAGGAGGTAGTGTGGCTATCAGAGTCAATGATGATACTGGCCGCTACTTTTAGACTAGAAAAGGGCTACGGCAAGGTGATCCTTTATCACCCATGTTATTTAATATTGTGGCCGATATGCTTGCTATATTGATTGAACGGGCTAAGGCGATGGTCAAATTGAAGGTGTGATTCCTCATCTTGTTGATGGTGGTTTATCGATCCTTCAATATGCCGACGACACAATTATTTTTATGGAACATAACCTTGAGAAAGCTCGGAACCAAGGTGGGCTCGGAGTACATGACCTTCAGGTCAAAAATTCCGCCTTACTAGGTAAATGGCTTTTTAAGCTGCTTACCGAAGATGGTGTTTGGCAGACCCTTCTTAAGAGAAAGTATATTGGCTCGAAGGCGTTGTCCCAAGGTTTTTGGAAACCTGGAGACTCGCATTTTTGGGCTGGACTCATGGCGTCGAAGAAATTTTTCTTCCGTCATGGTACTTTCCCTATTAACGACGGATCGCAGATACGGTTTTGGGAGGACACCTGGTTGGATAATGTCCCATGACGAGATCAATATCCTGCCTTGTATAGCATCGTCTGTTACAGAAGTGATACTATTGCTAAGGTAAGGGCAACCTCACCGCCGGCTGTATTGTTTAGACGAGATCTATTGGGTAATAGATTAACTGCTTGGAATACCTTACAACAATGTTTGGAGTCCATTCAGTTATCTCCGGGTCCATATGAGTTCCGCTGGAATCTTCAGGCCAATGGGACCTTCTCAGTAGACTCTCTACACAAACCAATTATGCAATCTGATGTTCCAGTTGATAATAACAAGAAGATTTGAAGATGAAGATACCATTGCTACTCGTGTGATGGCGCCAGAAAAGACTGTGGCGTTTAGTTGACGTGGGAGCAGTATGTCCTTGTGCGTGGTGATGACCAGCCCGTTGGGAACCCCAAGAGGAAGGTATGATGAGTGTAGCAGCAAGTTTTCCCTCAGTTAAGAAACCAAGGTATATCGAACAGGAGAAGGGAGACGGTGACGACTGAAGGTGTTTGTGGAACCTGCACACACACAAACAAATACTTTGTCCCCAACTTGCGATGAGGTTGTCAATCTCACCGGTTTGCTTGAAACAAAGGTTATGAGTGTATCGAGTGGAAAACAGTAGTAAAATGCTAGTAAAGTAAACAGTGCGGGAAAAGTAAACAGGTGATTGCAATATGATTAAAATAGGACCGGGGTCCACAGTTCACTAGTGGTGTCTCTCCATAAATAAAATAACATGCTAGGTAAACAAATTACAGTTGGGCAATTGATAGAATAAAGATAACGTGATATGTCAAGAAGATCACTATGAGATTCACTCTGGGCATTACAACAAAATACATAGACCGCCATCCAACTGCATCTATGACTAATAATCCACCCTCGGGGATATCATCCGAACACCCCAAAAGTATTAAGTTGCGAACAACAGATAATTGCATTAAGCAAAGTGTGTAATGTAAACAAAGCATATGCCCTTGAGCATATGAATGTTGTTTTCTCCCTAGTAGCAACAACACATCTACCACCTTAGAGGTTTCTGTCACTCCCCCAGGTGAAATAGAGGCATGAACCCACTATCGAGCATAAATACCCCCTCTTGGAGTCACTAGCAACTACTCGGCCAAGATAGCTACTAACAACGGAGAGCATGCAAGATCATAAACAACATAGAGATAACAAAAGATATAATTCAGTACAGCAACTTAATCATAAACACCAATATTCATCGGATCCCAACAAACCAACATCATAGTATTACATAACGGTGATCTCAATCATGTAGGGCAGCTCATGAGATCTAAACATGAAGCACATGGTGGAGAAGACAACCATCTAGCTACTGCTATGGACCCATAGTCCAAGGTAGACTACTCACTCATCGCTCCGGAGGCAAGCATGGCGATGAAGAAGACCTCCGGTGGCGATTCCCCTCTCCGGCAGGGTGCCGGGAAGAGCTTCTGGACCCTCCCGATCTTCGGGTCGACGGCGGCGGCGGATCGCGATGTATTCTGGAAAACTGATCCGGGCTTAGGTTTTTCTCGTCAGGGGGTACTTATAGGCGAAAGGGCGATGTCAGAGGGGGTCCCACGCCCCCTCACACGGGGCCGGCGCGGCCAGGGGCCTGGCCGCGCCACCCCTGTGTGTGGGGCCCACGTGGCCCCTCTTCGTCTCTCCTTCGGATGTTTGGGAGCTCCCCGGTGAAATATGACTTCAGGAACTTGTTTCGTCCAATTCCGAGAATATTTCCTGTGTATCACTTCTGAAACACAAAAACAGCAGAAAACAGGAAACTGGCACTGTGGCACTTCGTTAATAGGTTAGTTCCGGAAAATGTATAAAAATGCCACTAAGTGTAACGAAACAATAGGCAAATGGTGTAAAACAAAGCATGGAGCATCAAAAATTATAGATACGTTTGAGACATATCAAGCATCCCCAAGCTTAACTCCTGCTCGTCCTCGAGTAGGTAAGTGATAACAAAAGAATAATTTTTGAGGTGACATGCACCTACACAATCTTGATCATATATGTAAGCATTGATGAGCTGGGATCAATAGAACTTAAAACATGGGCATGAAAGATATAATCATGACAATAAGAACTTAGCAACCATGTTGTAAACATGCAAATGAACACAAACAAAAGATCATGATAATGAAACAATGAAAGTCAAACGTGTGTTCAAATCATAAGGAAAAACATACAAGTGGTTTTCAGCTTGTCCTTCAAAGAGAGCAAAACATAAATGCATAGGACACCTCAAAGTTTAAGAGGGCGACTAGATGCAAATAATTTAAGAACAAGTGAAACCAACAATATGAGTCAATCAATGAACCTTGGGACAATGCATATCACACTAAGAATGACAACTATGCTCTCTTAATGGTGCATAAAGAAAGAAGGTGGCGACTCAACATAAAAGTAAAAGAAAGGCCCTTCGCAAAGGGAAGCAGTGATTTAAACATGTGCTAGAGCTTTTCATTTGTAAAACAGAGATAAAACTTGATTTTGAGAGGTGGTTGTCTTTGTCAACGACTGGCAATGGGGTTCTTACTATCTTCCATACAAAAATAAAGCAAGTTTTTGAGAGAGAGATTGGCACTTCGTGCTCTTTTTATAAAACTTGGCACTCCTCCCCACCTTTTCCTTTCACATACCATGGCTAACCGATTCCATCGGGTGCCCACCAACATTCACATTCTTTGGAGGAGTGCCTTTTTTTCTTTTTTTTCCTCTTTTTTTTCTTTTTGGAATAAACAATATGGAAGATAGCAAATCCGACCACTACGTCCCCATGAGCTAAAAACAGTGTCACAAAACGAGAAGTATTTTGAAGGTTTTTGAAAGGTAGCACACGAAAATTTTACTTTGGAATGGCTTACAAATACCATGCATAGGAATTTATAGTGGACACAATGGAAAACTTTGGCTTTTAGGAGTTGGATGCACGAGTAGAGCTCATACTCAGTACAAGGTGAGGGCTAGCAAAAGACTGGGAGCGACCGACTAAGAGAGCAGTAATGGCCATAATCATGCAAAGCGACAAAGCGACATTAAAAGAAGCATACGATGGCATCAAAAGTCAAAAACTAAATGTTCATGAAGGCTAATGGCGACTTTGTAAGAGTCTAACATGTGTGAGCATGCGCCAAGTCAACCCAAATAAAGCATCAAGGAGAAAACCAAAATAATGCTTCCATACAATAAAAACAACGCATGATTTTTTCAAAGGCTCATTAAGCAATCTCAGTTATTTGAGACAAGTCATGCTACAGCAAAACCACTAAGCATACTATCAAAAAGACATCAAGCATGACATGAAAAAGCCTAAGCCGCAGTCTACACAAGCTCCTTCTTGTACCACTATTTTGCACAAAGCTTTTTCTCTTTTCCAACACCATTTGAAACTTTTATAAACACCTCTTTTGATGAAAACCAATAAAGTTCAGAGGCAAAAATGCACCTTGATGAAAAGATATGACAAGATCTGAACGCATATCAAGGAGAAATCGAAAACCAAAAGCAGTAGCAGAAAAAGTAGAATGCTCGATTTATAAGAGTGAAAACTAGAGCATTCTTTGCAAATGAAAACGAGTACATCTCCTCCAAAGGAAATTTGTTGGGGTCCAACCATTTATTGCAGCAAACAAACAAACTAAACAAACTAAGAAAACTAAAACAACTGATGCTCCAAGAAAAACACATAGTGCATGAAGCAATAAAAATATAGTGTTTTGAAAGGTGACCTGATTTTTGCCGATGAAGAAGGGGTGCCTCGGGGGCATCCCCAAGCTTTGACGCTTGTACTTCTTGGATATTTCTTGGGGTGATGCATGGGCATCCCCAAGCTTGAGCTTTTGTCCATTCTTCAACTCATCTCATCATTCTCCAATCCCTACACTTGAAAACTTCCTTCATACAAAACTAAACACAATTCTATTAGCAACATTAGTGTAAGCATAAAATATATTCAACCTCTTTTAGCTTCAGGTTTCAACCCAAAACTACCACATATAAAGTATATACTACTGTAGCAACTTCCACAAGAGTTCCATGATAAAAAAGAACTCAAAAGAAAGCGATAAAGTGGCAAAAACAAATATTGGCAGAAATCTGTCAAAACTGGACAGCTGATAATGGACGAATTTTTGAGGGATTTTCCGTTGCTCAAATCAAAAAGTGTTCAACTAAGAAAAGTTTGGATATAACCTGGGTCATAAGCACAAGAAATCGCAGGTCCAAAAGATATACAGAGAATTTTTACGAATTTTTACGGTGCAGCACCGAAAACAGTTTCAGGACAGCAATAACCCCAAATCTTTACCTCACTCAAATTAGAGGCTTCTCTTGGCACAAAAACGAAATAAACAAGATAAGGAGCGGTCATTACAGTAGTAATGACTTCCAAGACTCAAATAAAAGAAAAAGTACTGAAAAGTAAACAATGGGTTATCTCCCAAGAGTGCTTTTCTTTAACGCCTTTGAGCTAGGCGCAGAAAATTGCGAATCAAGTAATATCAATAGATGAAGCACTAGGATCAGCGCGTGCCTTACGTCTTGCTTTCTTACCTTTGCTCTTGATTTTAGGAAAGAAATGGTTATTGCAAGGTGGAGTGGTGAATGTTATATTGCCTTTTCCCACGTCGATGATGGCGCCTAAGAGCTTCAAGAGCGATCTCCCAAGTGTGATTTGTCCTTTCCCTACACATTCAATAACAAGATAATCAGTAGATATCATTCTTCCTAGGACTTTTGTAAAGACTCCTTCAGCAATTCCAAGGGGAAATATAGTGACATTGTTAGTAAGAGAAATTTCTTCTCCCCCCTCAGAAAGCTTCCAAAGACTCAAAGATTCATAGACACTCTTTGGCATAAGACAAAATTCAGACATAATATCACAACGAGCATGAAAAGTTTCACCATTAATGGTGATTTTTATTGTAGGATTCCAACTCGAAGGTTCAGAATTTATTGGCACATAATCAAAATGCTGGCGCAAAGTACTGTAGCAAGAATTCAAACTAGCAGTGCGAGCCTCAAGAGTATTAAGTCTATTAAAAATGCACACAAGAGAAGAATCAAAATAGGTTGGCATGCTATAAATTGTGATCAACTTTTTTATAGTATTGAAGGCTTGATCTCCATCACTATGAAGGAAATCTCCTTCAGAAGTAGCATCCAAAGCATATCTATAACGAAGAGAAAGTCCAAAGTAAAAACTACTAAGAAGCAAACTCAAAGTTATTTTAGGTTCAGTTTTTTCATACCAATCATAAATCCTAGACCAAGCTTCCTTAAAACTTTCCTCATCCTTTTGCTTAAAGGTGAAAATCATGTCCTCGGGGGACATAGTAGTAGCAACGGAACTAGACATAGTAAACTAAAGCAAGCAAGTAAAAACAGCTACCAAGGATTCTAATTTTTTTGGGTTTTTGATAAAAAGCAATGCAGGTAAAATAAAATAAAGTAAAGCAAAACAAATAACAAAGCAATGGATGTGTGTGCGAAGAACTCCCCTCGCAGAAGTCTTCTCTTCCTTCCCCGGCAATGGCGCCAGAAAAGAGGCTGCTACTCGTGTGATGGCGCCAGAAAAGACTGTGGTGTTTAGTTGACGTGGGAGCAGTATGTCCTTGTGCGTGGTGATGACCAGCCCGTTGGGAACCCCAAGAGGAAGGTATGATGAGTGTAGCAGCAAGTTTTCCCTCAGTTAAGAAACCAAGGTATATCGAACAGGAGAAGGGAGACGGTGACGACTGAAGGTGTTTGTGGAACCTGCACACACACAAACAAATACTTTGTCCCCAACTTGCGATGAGGTTGTCAATCTCACCGGTTTGCTTGAAACAAAGGTTATGAGTGTATCAAGTGGAAAACAGTAGTAAAATGCTAGTAAAGTAAACAGTGCGGGAAAAGTAAACAGGTGATTGCAATATGATTAAAATAGGACCGGGGTCCACAGTTCACTAGTGGTGTCTCTCCATAAATAAAATAACATGCTGGGTAAACAAATTACAGTTGGGCAATTGATAGAATAAAGATAACGTGATATGTCAAGAAGATCACTATGAGATTCACTCTGGGCATTACAACAAAATACATAGACCGCCATCCAACTGCATCTATGACTAATAATCCACCCTCGGGGATATCATCCGAACACCCCAAAAGTATTAAGTTGCGAACAACAGATAATTGCATTAAGCAAAGTGTGTAATGTAAACAAAGCATATGTCCTTGAGCATATGAATGTTGTTTTCTCCCTAGTAGCAACATCACATCTACCACCTTAGAGGTTTCTGTCACTCCCCCAGGTGAAATAGAGGCATGAACCCACTATCGAGCATAAATACCCCCTCTTGGAGTCACTAGCAACTACTCGGCCAAGATAGCTACTAACAACGGAGAGCATGCAAGATCATAAACAACATAGAGATAACAAAAGATATAATTCAGTACAGCAACTTAATCATAAACACCAATATTCATCGGATCCCAACAAACCAACATCATAGTATTACATAACGGTGATCTCAATCATGTAGGGCAGCTCATGAGATCTAAACATGAAGCACATGGTGGAGAAGACAACCATCTAGCTACTGCTATGGACCCATAGTCCAAGGTAGACTACTCACTCATCGCTCCGGAGGCAAGCATGGCGATGAAGAAGACCTCCGGTGGCGATTCCCCTCTCCGGCAGGGTGCCGGGAAGAGCTTCTGGACCCTCCCGATCTTCGGGTCGACGGCGGCGGCGGATCGCGATGTATTCTGGAAAATTGATCTGGGCTTAGGTTTTTCTCGTCAGGGGGTACTTATAGGCGAAAGGGCGATGTCAGAGGGGGTCCCACGCCCCCTCACACGGGGCCGGCGCGGCCAGGGGCCTGGCCGCGCCACCCCTGTGTGTGGGGCCCACGTGGCCCCTCTCCTTCTCTCATTCAGATGTTTGGGAGCTCCCCGGTGAAATATGACTTCAGGAACTTGTTTCGTCCAATTCCGAGAATATTTCCTGTGTATCACTTCTGAAACACAAAAACAGCAGAAAACAGGAAACTGGCACTGTGGCACTTCGTTAATAGGTTAGTTCCGGAAAATGTATAAAAATGCCACTAAGTGTAACGAAACAATAGGCAAATGGTGTAAAACAAAGCATGGAGCATCAAAAATTATAGATACGTTTGAGACGTATCAACCATTAAAAACCAAATTTTTTGCCTGGTATCTACGTCGCGGAGTGATCCTAACCAAAGACAATCTTGCTATGCGTAACTGGAATGGAAGCAAAATGTGTGTGTTCTGTCATCAGGACTAAACCTTTAAACACCTTTTCTTCCAATGCTGCTTTGCCAGATCTATATGGTCGATCATCCAAGCTGCTTCCAGTCTGTACCCTCCAACTAGTGTTGCCAATGTTTTCGAAAATTGGCTTCATGGTATCCATCTCAGGTTTAGAACGCTTAATAGGGTGGGAGCGATAGCCGTTATTTGGTCGCTTTGGCTATGTAGAAATGACAAAGTTTTTGATGATAAAAATTGTTCTCTCCTGCAGGTAATCTACAGATGTACCGGTACGCTCCGTTTGTGGTCACCTCTTCAGCGGCTGGAGAACAAAGACCTGTTTACGGAGGTCTGTACACGATTGGAGGCTATGGCGAGGGATATTTTTTCCCCACATGGGTGGCCGCATAATCTCATGATTGGTCCTCCTTCATCTCCTTAGGCGATTTACAATTGCTCGCAGCAATATGTATTTTGCCTTTTGTCTTGAACCTGAATTTTGGACGGTTGTGTGCATCTTGTTATGCAGAGGCCGGGTGTATTGCTTGACTAAGTAATAAAAGCCCTTTATCGAAAAAAATATGTTGGGTGGTTATTGGTTCAAAGTGGGAAGAAAAGTAAACATGCTGCTGGGTGTGGGTGAGGTGAATTTCCCCACCGAGGGTGATGGCACATCACCAGCAAGAAGATACATGGCCTTCTATATATGCACGTGCTAACACAAAGGGCAGCTCCGACACAAACATGCAAGAAATTTTTTTCCTAGTAATTTAGTCAAGAAGATGAACAAATAAGCATAGAGAATAGTTGTGCATCCTTGAGTTCTCAACTAGCTCTTCACACATTCTAAAAAACACTTAGCTCTTGACATTTTTTTAAGAGAACGAATACTCCCTCCCGTTCGGGTTTATTGGTCATGTGCGTATCCACAGGTCATCATTTTGATCAACGTTGGTCAAATTCACGATCTAGTGATACATACATGACCTATAAACCCAACGGGAGAAAGTATAATTATATCAGCCTCACATTAATACATTCACTTAATCCAAAATAAATAAAAGGGATGTGAAGAGTCCTCACACATGTAGCATAGCCCTATCCATTTATTTGGTGTTACCTCAAACAATTCGGTACATAGATTTGAGCTTTTGGAGATGAACAAAGCACATGGGTTTCCAGGTATGTTTGGATCAATTGATTGCATGCATGGGAGGTGGAAGAACTGTCTAGCATCATGGCACAGACAATTTAAAGAACACAAGAAGGATTCCACCATCATTCCTGAAGCCATGGCCGATCAGTAGACATAGATTTGGCTTGCTTTTGGGGGATGCCCGGTTCTTTCAGTGACATCAATGTTCTCCAACGGTCACTACTCTTAGCAAAGTTAGCGATTAATTGGGTGAGTCGCCACTGGTAGAGTTTCAAGCAAACTGTCTGACATACAAGATGGGCTAGTACCTCAGAGATGGACTATAGCCGAAGTACGCCAATTTTGTGAAGCAGATTCCATGCCCCCATGGTAAGAAAGAACTTCGTTTTCATAATGCTCAAGTGGAGGATAGGAAAGATTGCGAACGGATTTTTCGAGATTTTGCAATCCCAGTTCCATGTTATGAGAGGACCGGCTAGGTTTTGGGATCAAGAGGTCGTTTGGTACATCATGAACCCTTGCATGATCATGCACAACATGATCACTGAGAACGAGTGTGGAAAAGATTTAGACTATATCTTATGTGACTTGATGGTACAATCATTACGGTAGCATAGGAGGCACAACCGAATCCTCGACTCTCCTGAGTCATATCATGACATTCGAGATTTTGATGTGCACAAACATCTCACCGAGAAGTCGTGGTCATGGAATAGCCAACAAACCACTAGTTTCATCTCTATGTTTCATGTTGTATGTGCGATGTGAACATTGTGTTGATTTGGATGATTTGATGAACTATTTGTGTACAAGTTGAAATTTGTATCTGATGTAATAATTCAACATTATTTGTCTTTTATTTATTTTGGATTCATTCGAGATGAGTTTGATATTATTTGTTTCCTATATGTATGCAATTGTGGAGAATGGAGACATGATTGAGTGGACGCAACATTTTCACCCTGGGGTGCATATGTTCCCTTTGATTTAAAATTATGTTAAACGCATTCTGAAATCACAAGAAATTCCAAACAAATATGTTACAAAAACATTTTCAGAACCTATACGTGCACCAAGTAGTTGCACGGAAAACCGATATTTTGTGTGGCCTATGTAAAAAGACAAACTTATTGCCAAAATAAGGGTTGTAGGGGACACCTTTTTTTATCTTTTTACAATGAGCAAATTTTTCGTGAACAGAATGTGGTACGCAAGACATATGTTTTCAGATTTTTTTTCCACATTATAAAATATGTTTTTAAATAAAAAGAGCATATGCACCCAGGATCAAAAGTGAATTTCCGTGTTTGAGTACCCTATTTTACGTCATCTGGAATTTTCAGGTTACCCTATTTTACATCAAGTTCTACAGCCGAAGAGCTTTTGGTGACAACATCCGTTTGTGAGTGTAGGTAGACGACATTAACGCGCTTTTCCGAGTTGGCATGACGACAGTGGCGATTCAAGACGCCACGTGCTGTCACAATCGACGCACACGTCAGGTAGGACGAATTATACCTTATTTGCATGGACTAAATACGCTTGGGGAATCTGTTAATTCCTTGCGGATATGATTAGGGTAAAACGCTCCTACTAGCAAAGTAGAAATAAGTGCGTACGGCGCGTCGAATAAGTAATAAGCAAATTAAAAACAAGTAAATATATAAGCGGCGGTCCATCGGCCCAGAAATTCTTACCGCGTATGAAAGCAACTGAGGAAGGAACGCGGAAGGAAGCAGCGTCACACAGGCAGATCGAAGAAAAGAATAGGGATAATCAAATGGTCGAATTAACGCGCTTTGGTCTTGCAAGTTAGTTTAGCTGCATGGACGAATGAGATCGATCCCAGCTCGCTCCTGGCTAATTCACTTGTGACACTTGTACGACGCATGTAAAATTTTCTTCTTGTAGCGATCGCTAGCTGCATGTTCACGCAGCAACACAACGAACAGAATTGAGTGTGTACGTACTGGTAACTCTGATGCAAATGATCCCATGCAGTCACGCTCTCAGCCTAGCTCGTCGCCTCGTCCCATCCTAGTGACCAAACGCTCCCTGCTAAACCTCCATGGTCCGGCTATAGCCAGGCCTCCTCCAGACCTATAAAATGCTGCCCGGCCCCGAGCCCCAGGTTGATCGAGTACTTCACCATAACCAGCCTTCTCGTTTCTCACCTTCTCTTCTCCCCTCTTACCACAACACTCTTCTCATATGGCACCACCCACACGCGCACTGGCAACCGTTAGACCTGCGCCCTACGTCGTCCCCAAGAGGGGCCTCGTGCTGAAGCGGGTGTTCAAAAGCCTCTTCTCATGGTTGCCGCGCCGCCACCGGCCGTCCCATCGTCGCCAGAGGGCCGGGCACCTCCGGGCCAACGGCGCTGTGGCGCCGGCACCGGTGGGCCGTCATGGCAAATACTAACCACCGATCCTGAGGTGGAAAGCGCATGGAGTACATTTGTAAATACTTAAGGTAACCCTGTACTTCCTAACCACGATGATGGTAGATGCCGTTGTCCGTCACTTATTTTATTACTCACTCATCACTGGTTGGTGCTTGGACAGTTTCAGTTCATTTTCCGTGTCCAGTTTTCCTCAAGTTTTCTTGGTCCATTTCCCTTCGTCCGAAGTCCGATCGATCTTGACACCACGAAATTTATTCTTTTCCTTTTGATTAGTTTCAGGGTCTACTAGTACACGTCCGGGCAGGTTTCAGAAGCAATGACCTAGCTGGAAAGGATGGAGACGGTCAACGATCCAAGTTATTGGAGGCTCAGAGGGAGTACTTGGGTGCTGCCCTATGGCCCCCAGTCTTCTCGTGCAGTCAACTGTATTATTATTTTCATTCGTTATTATTTGGTTGTTTCAATATTTAACTGGATACATAGATGGGCCATACAGGCAAGATAAGTGACGGTGTGTTGCTGTACATGGCGTACATATATGTTGATGTTTTCTCGATCCGTGGGTCTCATGTTGGTGTCTGGTTCGCTCATGTTATTTTACAGTTCTTTTTTTAAATAAAAGGCATCTCATGTCCAACTTTAAATTAATAAAGCTACACGGCCACGAGCCAAACATAGTACTTATGCTGCAAGCAGCTTACAACCAAGAGTTTAAACAGAGGTAATCGCATTGATACACCAGCAGCTAAACCCACATAAGGCAGAGTACGGACACAAGATAAGAGACGCGCAGGGCCTGTAATTCTCCATGGTAATTGTGAATAAAGAAGTCAGCCGCTATTTTCTTCTTTTGGAACCAACTTCCTTGCTTGCGTTTCTTGGTGAACCCCTCGACGGTGTATGCATATGCTGATGGAACAGGAAGCTCCACGCATGCAGTGCTCCTTTCCAAAAAAAAAGAGGAGCACAAAACTCAAGTGGACATATATTGGCAGGCCGACTAGCCAGCCCTATATGAAGCTCTTAGGAGCTAGGGCTTCTAATCAATAAAACTGGCTAGCTAGGTTAAATTTGAAACAACAGGGCTAACTTCTTTTGGGCTCTTAGGATTTGCCTATTTGCATGGTGGGCCAGGCCAAGGTAGAGTGCTGCTTCTTTATTTTTACTCATGTCTTCTTTTTCTTTTTTTTCTTTATAAAGTATTCCCATATTTATATAATTGCCACCTGTTTTAAAAATTATAGATTTGGAAAAATGGTTTTGATTTAAAAATATTTAAATTTAAAATAAATTTTAAAATTTCAAAAATATTCATGTTTAAGAATGTTCACATGTGAAAATTAGGATTTCATATTTTTTTTAAATGAATTTGGAAAAAGTTCAGACTTTATGAAAGGTTTAGAAAAAGAACAAAAAGGGAGAAAAAGGGACCAAAGACAAAACAAGCAGAAAAAGCTAGAGAAGAAAACTAGTAACTCGAAAAACTAAACCGAAGGCATCTAGAACCTTCCCAAAACTTAAAAAATTAGTTAGGGCCGTCCCACTTAGTGTACATACGTTGGGAGGAGTACCATTGACTCTCTAAGTGACACTTCGTGCCACAAATAGGAAATGTCATTAACATATATCTAGCCTTAGACTTGTCAACACATTCTATGGAAGTAGCCCACGTCACTAAAAGAGTATGTTCCTGCAATTAAGAATAATATTTTTTATCACATTTCTTAAAAGTAAGCACACAAATCCGGGGCTGGCCGGAATCTCCAAGCTTGGCAAGCCAACATAGCAAGGTTAAACAAGGTGGAGATCTCTAAATCTTAGCCGGGGGGTGAACTTGGTGTGTGAGGTTAGAGATTTTGTTAACCGCTATTGACATGAATAAATCACCAAGGGATCTCACCCTTACTCGTCCACCTTTGCCTTTTTCCTTGCATGTTCCTCCTCTTCAATACTCATCCATGATGCTCGCCCCCCCCCCCCCCCCCCCCCCTCCGCATGTTGGACTATCCTCTGTGCAATGGGGACGCATGTGTCATCTCCGTATCTCTACGCGAGCATGCACAACTATTAGCCAACCCCTTCTTCTAGGTAGCTGGTGGAGCTGAATCTTAATTTTTTAGGAGTGCCATGTCACTACTGTTTATTCATGAGGTTTTTTTTAATGTGAAACCGTAGGGAAAGCCCCTACGGTGTGATTTTGTTTATATATAAGGCACAAGGATAGAACAAAGTAAAGGAAGTTACCCAATAAATGAGAGGTTAAATCAAGGCCTCCTTTACTCTAAAACGGTGCAACATCAAGTCACTTTGGAATCTGACTTCCCAACAATCAAAAGATGGTGTGATTTTTAATTGCATTGTATTGACACGTGCGAGAAAAAAAACTAATATCAAATTGAAACTAAGATCGTGTTCTAAATCACCGTGAATTTCGATTTTTTGTTAGCCTAACAAATATTGTGTAGTTTTATTTTCTGCGATTATGAACACTAGTTCAAAAAAAATCGGTCAACATAAGTTGTGAATAAGTTGGGCTGCATTTAGACAGGCTGGATGACTCGCATAAAGCCCACCATGGAAAGGTCTAATGCGCTAATTGAAACATTAGCTCACCCGAGAAGGACCCCTGTCTGAAGACTTCTGGTTAATTTGGGGCCAGCCTCTGATAGACCTAAGAAGAAAAGTATAGACGATGATTTATGTTTATAACTGAAAAATTTACGATTTACATTTGGAAATTTGGCAACATCTAGAGAAATGCAGGACGCTTTTCAAGACCCAGCAAGCTGGCGAAAACTCATAATTCACACGGAAGTTACTTACTATCCCTCATCTCTTCAGTGGATAAACTGTAGAGATAAAATCTTATGGCCGATGATATAACTCACCAACCCATAGGTTTTGAGGATTCCTGCTTGCTTGCTCCACTAAGCTCTCCCGATCACCTTCAAATCGTATGGTCAAAACTGTTAGGAATAGACAAGTTGTATTCCCTGGGGGCCAAAGGCCACAACATATAGTTACATGTACAGGTGAGAATATGCAGGAAACCCCCTAACAGGTGGGGAAAATACACATATACAAATATACATCTAACACCCCCCCTCAAACTCATGGTGGATCCACAACACTGAGTTTGGAGAGTAAGAAGTCATGCTGCGCTCTAGTCTGTGCCTTTGTAAAGAAATCCGCCAACTGCAAATCTGAAGGCACATACTGAAGCGCAACAACCTGAGCCTGCACCTGAGCACGTGTATAAAAAGCATCAACACCAATATGCTTGGTAAGCTCATGCTTGACCGGATCACGTGCAATACTGATAGCACCTGTACTGTCAGACAAAAGTGGAGTGGGTGTCGTAACAGAGACGCCAAAATCTGCAAGCAACCACCGTAACCATGTCACCTCAGCAATCAACAAGGCCATAGCTCGCAACTCAGCCTCTACACTCGAACGGGAAACTGCAACCTGTTTCTTCGTCTTCCAAGCAACAAGCGAACCACCAAGAAACACACAGTAAGCAGAAAGTGAACGACGATCCGAAGGATCACTCGCCCAAGTAGCATCCGAGTAGCACTGGAGCTGGAGAGAGCTGGAACGAGGAAAGAAAAGGCGACGAGTAATCGTGCCACGAAGATAACGAAGAACACGGAGGAGATGACTATAGTGGACAGTGGTAGGAGCTGAGACAAACTGACTCAGAATATGAACAGGATAAGATATATCAGGACGAGTGACAGCAAGATAAACAAGACTCCCAACAAGATGGCGATAACGCGTCGGATCAGGAAGAGGATCACCATCAGTAGGACGAAGCTTAACATTAAGCTCCATAGGAGTTTCAACAGTGCGCTCATCCCCAAGAGCAGCACGAGCAAGAAGATCCTGAATATACTTTTCCTGAGAGATAGAAAAGCCATCAGAAGTGGAAGAGACCTCGATCCCAAGAAAATAGCGGAGAGGACCAAGATCGGTCATAAGAAACTGCTCACGAAGACGAGCCTTAACAAAGGCAATATACTCAGGATCATCACCAGTAATGATCATATCATCCACATAGAGAATGAGAAGAGTGCGTCCACGAGGAGAAGTGTGGACGAACAGCGCTGGATCATGAGCGCTGGGAGAGAAACCAGCAGCAGTCACCACAGAGGCAAAACGCTCAAACCAGGCACGAGGGGCCTGTTTTAGGCCATAAAGAGAATGCCGAAGGCGACAGACCATCCCATCAGGGACAGAATACCCGGGAGGAGGCTGCATGTAAACCTCCTCACTCAACTCGCCATTAAGAAAAGCGTTCTGAACATCAAGCTGAGACACAGACCAGTGTCGAACAGAAGCAACAGCAAGAAGAGTACGCACAGTGGTCATATGAGCCACAGGGGCAAAAGTCTCATCATAGTCACGGCCGTGCTCCTGCTGAAAGCCACGAGCCACAAGACGCGCTTTGTAGCGCTCAAGGGATCCATCAGAGCGGGTCTTAATTTTATAGACCCACTTACACGTGATAGGACGAACACCGGGAGGGGGAGAGACAAGATCCCAGGTGCCAGTGCGCTCAAGCGCAGCAATCTCCTCAGCCATAGCAAGCTGCCACTCAGGATGACGCTCAGCATCCCGATAAGAAGTCGGCTCGGAGACAACAGAGAGACCGTACTGACTAGGAGAGTAACGGTCTGGAGCACGACGTGGACGAGTCGCCGGAAGAGGAGAGGGAAGCTCGTCAGAAGAAGAAGACATATCAGAAGAAGAAGGAGAAGAAGAAGAAGGGACATCGGGAGGAGGATCTGGAACATGAGTGCGACGAGAATAATAAAAGGGAAAAGGAGACAATGGTGAGGTGGGCGGAGGAGCAGAAAGAGGAGAACTAGGTGGGGAGGAGGACAACAGAGTCGAAGAGGATGGCGCCGGGGACGAAGAGGGCGCATCAGAACGAGGTCCAGGAGGAGGGACAATAGGGACAGAAGGAGGTGCATCAAGAAACAGAAGAAAGGAGATATCATCCACCGGGTAGGTACCAGAGGTGGGGCGAGGGTAGAAGGGACGCGTCTCATCAAACGTGACGTCACGAGAGATGCGCATCCGACGACCAACAGGGTCCCAACAGCGATAGCCCTTATGCTCATCACTGTAGCCGAGAAATACACACTCAACAGACTGAGCGGTCAGTTTGGTGCGTTCACGAGGATGGAAAGGGCTAGTACAATCTACTTATACACTTCAACACCCCCTCTCACGTGTGACGGGAGACGAGAAGACAAGTCAACACGTGTAGAGAGGCAAAGAGGCAGCGGGAGGCCGGGCGCGGCAGGAGGCTACGGAGAATTTATAATAAATTGTGAAAGCCAAGATTTGAACTCGAGACCTGGGGCTCTGATACCATGTCAAACTTCATGCACTAGCCAACGCAACCAAATGAACGAAGAGTCGAGTAGTCTGGAGAACCACCAGAGAGACGCTCGAGAGGGATGCCACCCTGGAGGGCAGCAGAAGGCTGAATGTTAATGAGGTAAGTCGATGTAGCAACAGCCTCAGCCCAGAAATGCGGCGGAAGAGAAGAAGCAATCATCATAGCACGGGTGGTCTCAAGAATATGACGATGCTTACGCTCAGCGACACCATTTTGAGCATGCGCACCGGGACAAGAAAACTGAGCAAGGGTGCCCTGCTCAGCAAGAACACCACGCAGGTGCTGAGAGATATACTCACCAGCAGAATCAGCACGGAACACACGAATGGGCGAGGAATACTGAGTGCAGACCATGGCCGCAAAGCGCTGATAAATGGAAAGCACCTCACTGCGAGAGCGCATAAAAAACAACCAGGTGTACCGTGAGAAATCATCAATGAATAAAATATAGTAGCGATGACCCCCTTTTGAACCAAAAGGAGCCGGACCCCAAACATCAGAATGAACTAAATCAAAAGGTCGCTGAGATACAGACACACTGGTAGGATAGGGAAGCTGGATCTGCTTGCCTAACCGACAACCCTGACAGTTCAAAGACACGTCTCCTGAGACAGACCCCAGAAGACCACGACGGACTAAAGACGATAAACGGGAGCCACAAAGGTGACCCAGCCGATGATGCCACTGCTGGAAAGAGCCAGTGACGGAAGCAGCGACCGCAGGAGAACTGGCCGATGAAGAGGCAGCAGATGGAACGCGAAGCCAGTCTAACTCCCAGAGCCCTGGAGACTCACTGCTGCGAGGGCCAGCTCCAACCAGGGCCTGTGTGCGGCGGTCCTGAACAGCACAAGAATCAGCGTCAAGAATGACGCGACAACCAGAATCAGTAAGCTGACTAGCAGAGAAAAGATTCATCGTAAGGCTAGGAACATGAGAAACATCAGGAACAGAGAAAGCGAAAGTAGAGAGGGTGCCTCGACTGGAAACAGGAAGAGAGGTACCATCAGCCTTGATAACATGGACAGGAGAAACAAGAGAACGAAGAGCAGAAAGAATAGAAGACGCAGAGGTCATATGAAAGGAAGCTCCAGAATCCAGATACCACGGGGACATACCTGACTGTGCAGAAGGTGGTGGTCGCGCGGTGCCAGAAGAAGTAGACACAGGACCAGCAGTGCCTGACGAGGAAGAGCCTGGAGTAGCAAGCAGACTGCGAATACCCTGAAGAATGTCCTGCTCAGAGAGTGCAACTGCAGAAGAGCCAGAAGAACCAGCCTGCTGACGAGCCTGGAACCGATGACGTAAACTGGGATCCCTCTTCCAGCAGCTAGAGAAATCGTGGCCAGACCTGCCACAGTAGGAGCAGGGAGGACGAGGATTGCGGTTCTGACCGCGAGGCTGCTGAGGCTGACTCTGGCCCTGGACCGGAGGAGTAGAGAGTATCGGCGGCACTGGAGACCGCAACGAGGCCGACGGCACAGGAGGACCACGAGCAGCAAGTACAGAGGGAACCTCAAGAAGACCAGCACCACGAAGACGAGTCTCCTCAGCACGAAGCTCAGACAGCACCTCAGAGAGCGGGACACGACCACGAGCAAGTAGCTGGGCGCGACGAGGCTCGAACTCCTTGCGGAGCCGAGACAAGAACTCATAGACACGCTGAAACTCCAGATCAGCGCGCATAGTCAGACAGTAGGCACAAGTGGCACACACATCTGTACGAAGAGAATCGAGCTGGCGCCAGATAGCAGCACTCTGAGTATAGAACTCATCAATAGTAGAATCACCCTGCTGAAGAGCATGCTCCTGACGAACCACAGACAGGTAAAGAGCATCCCCAGACGGCTGATAGCGCTGACGAAGAAAGGCCCACTGAGCAGCAACAGTAGGAAGACCCATGAACTCAGCAGCATACTGAGGCAGAACACTGGAAGTAAGAACAGCAGCAGCATGAGCATCCTCATCTATCCACTGAGTGTAGTCAGTCAGATCCAGCCGGTAGGTCGCAAGAGCGTCAGAATACTCCTGGACCTGCCGGTCATACTCAGCCAGAGCAGTAGCATCAGTACTCTTGGCTGCATCCTTGTCCTCCTGAGTAGCATCGGGGGCAAGGACAACAGGCGTCGGTGGAATAGGCGTCGTAGGAGCAGTGGGGCGCGGCGGACAGGGGACCTCGCCGGAAAGCACACCCCACAGACGGAGACCACGCATGTGAACGCGCATAAAAGCAGCGAAATCAGGATAATTCGCGCCATCAAAAGTCACCGGGCAGCGAGGAATCGCAACATAGCCCGATGAGGAAGACATCTCTCTCTTTCTCTTTTTTTTTACAAACGGAAACTCTGGTCAACTCAACTCAGCCAACAGCGGGCGGCCAATTCCTTGCAGCGACGACCGATTCCCGGCGGCGCCGGCCAATTCCCTGCAACGGCGGCCGATTCCCGGCGGTAGGGACCGATCCCCGGTGGCGGTAGCGACGGGGGCGGCCGATGCTGGGAGATCAAGGGCGGGCGATAGCGGCCGGGCGTCGGCCGATTCCTGGGAGCGACGGGGGCGGTCGACTCCTGGGAGATCGAGGGCGGGCAGGTCGATTTCTGGGAGCGACGGGGGCGGCCGATCCTGGGAGCGACGGGGGCGGCCGATCCTGGGAGATCGAGGCCCGAGCGGGCGGAGTCCTGGGGTGGGCAGCCGACGGAGCGGGACCAAGCCCTGGGCCGGCCGGCCGATACGAGATCGAGGCCCGAGCGGCCCGAGCGGGGCCGAGACGAGAGCGAGGACGGGGGCAGGCGGCCGACGGAAGCAGACGGCCGGAGCGGCCGGGGCGGCGGCCGGAGCTCGCCGGCGGCGAGGGAGAGGCAGCGGCAGCGGCCGGGCGCGGCGGTAGAAAGCCGGGGCGGGCGGCGGCGGCGGCTGCGAGGAGAGGAGAGGAGCTAACCTATGGCTCTGATACCATGTTAGGAATAGACAAGTTGTATTCCCTGGGGGCCAAAGGCCACAACATATAGTTACATGTACAGGTGAGAATATGCAGGAAACCCCCTAACAGATGGTGAAAATACACATATACAAATATACATCTAACAAAAACTTCATACTAATAACCTACTAACGTTCCATCATATCTTCAGTTCATAAACTATAGAGATTCTTTGAGTAGCACGGGTATCAATTCTTGCCTGCTCCACTAAGCTCTGGATCACCTTCACGTGTGAAACAGACAAAGAAGGAATATCTAATTACCCAAAGTGAAATCAAATTATTTCAGTAAAGACAACGCCAACTGTCAATTCTGTTTAAGGTGCATATCTAGATCAATGATGCCGATACTATAGCTCGAAAGAAGGTCACTGTCATTTCAGTGGGTCACTATTCCAGCTCTCCCGATCAACAACACCCAACTAGGGCTCTCAAGATAACGACTAGAATTAATGAAGTGTTGTCAAAGCAGGACATCTGGAAATGTTGCAACATCTCAACAGTTAAAATTATAAATTAAAACTGCTGATGAGTGGCACTCCTACTAGTATCGCAAGCACAATTAGAACTAAAGATATGCTTGGTGTCTGAACAATTAAACGCGAGAGAAACATTATAATGATCATTTATAAGATCCTTAAAAAACATCAACCCGGCAGGTCTGTTCCTCCTTTATGGGCTCTATTGATTATTATTTTGAATGGGAGATGCTTGATTGATTCTGATGAACCTTTATACTATACGGCAGGTCTGCATTAGTGAGGTGAAGGCTAGCGGCACCCGTACCGTAGACCACCACTACTAGGAGTACCATTTTGTATTCAGTCAGGCTGGGATTCCTCATTACTTCACTGATTTGCACAAACACGCATACGGCCGTGCAAGATCGAAGAATTGGAAAAATCTTACGGCTCAGACAGTGCTCAGAGCAGTCTAATCGCGTCGGCCGTGCATCTCATTCAAGAACAGGGGAAAAGACTGTGGTTTATCATCGTTGCGTCCGATCCCCTTTCATTTCGTCGCTGAAACCTGCAGGGGATCTGGTGGACGACTTGAATTAGCAGCAACATTGAAGCCATGATATGGATGGCATAAAGGCGCTCTACCCCTTTACTGGGATGAAATGCACATTTATTTCCGGGAAGAGTTATTTCTAGTTCATCATCAATCGCTGCACAACGACCTTACTGACAGAAGATGTTGAAAATGCAAAACCATCGTCTGTTTGCTCATCTGTTTTCTTAAATACAACATGCAGATTTCCTATGCTCCATTGGTAGTAGGAGTATGTAAACAAGGTTTCAATTTGACCAGAAATTAGAAGAATAAGAATACCTCACAGGGGTATCGATTCTACAATATGCGGATGACACAATCCTCTTCATGGAACACGATATAGACAAAGCAGTAAATATGAAGCTTATTCTTTATCTTTTTGAACAACTCTCCGGCCTCAAGATAAACTTCCATAAAAGCGAGCTCTTCTGCTTTGGAAAAGCGAAAAATCACCAGAACGATTACAAGGAAATCTTCGGGTGCGCAATAGGTGCACTCCCGTTCAAATACCTTGGCATCCCTATCCACTTCAGAAAGCTTCTCTTAAAAGAATGGAAAGTCATCGAAGATAGATTCGAGAAGAAACTCGCCTCTTGGATAGGCAAGATCCTTTCTTATGGTGATAGGCTAATCCTCATAAACTCGGTTCTCACTAGCCTGCCTATGTTCCTTCTATCCTTCTTTCAGATACCCGTAGGGGTAAGAAAGAGGTTAGACTTCTATCGCTCCCGCTTCTTTTGGCAATGCGACCAGAACAAAAAGAAATATAGGCTGTCAAAATGGAATATGATATGCCGACCAAAAGACCAAGGCGGTCTTGGTATCGAGGTCCTGGACATCAAAAATAGTTGTCTCTTGAGCAAATGGTTGTTCAAGATAATTAACGAGGAAGGAATGTGGCAGGAATTGATTTGCAACAAGTACCTCAAAAACAAAAACTTAGCTGAGGTACAAGCCAAACCCACGGATTCGCCCTTTTGGAAAGGACTCATGAACCAGAAAGACACTTTTTTCAAATATGGTTCGTTCCGTGTGGGTGACGGCAAAGGTACTCGCTTTTGGGAAGACAGATGGCTTGGCAATGCTCCCTTAGCGATGCAATTCCCTAATCTCTATGCCATCGTGAACCATAAAAATGTCACTGTGGCGAGGACCATTTCTGAGAGCGGCTTGAACATTTCTTTTAGAAGAAATCTTGCTGGCGACAAATGGCTGTCTTGGCTTGACCTCGTGGAGAGGTTAATGGATATCCATCTCACCGAAGAAAAAGACACCTTCATCTGGAATCTGACGGAATCTGGCCAGTTCTCGGTCAGGTCTCTTTATGCGGAACTCCTAAACGGGAACACAAAATTTCTTAGGAAATACCTGTGGAAAATTAAGGTGCCACTAAAGATTAGAATCTTCATGTGGTTCCTAAACAGAAAAGAGATCCTGACCAAAGACAACCTAGCTAAAAGAAACTGGAATGGTTGCAAAAAATATGCATTTTGTGATGAAGAAGAGACTATAGAACATCTCTTTCTCAAATGCAAATTCGCCACCCTCATATGGAGAGTTGTCCACTTCACCTTCAATATGCCTCCCCCAAGCAATATAAAGAACATGTTTGGAAATTGGCTAAACGGGATTGACAAAACGGTCAAGGCACGGATAAGAATTGGCGTTTGTGCCTTGGTGTGGGCAATCTGGAATTGCCGAAATGATATTATCTTTAACAATGCAAATGTTTCTCCCTTTCTGCAGGTTATCAACAAAACTTCACACTGGATCACCTCTTGGGCGCTCCTCCTTCCAGAAGACCAGCGGGGGTATATGGATTCTGAATGCACACGAGTGATGGCGGTCGTTCGGGCTATCTTCGTCCAGGGTGGTTGGCGGCATTCTAATAGAATTGAGAATGTTTAGGAAAACTTTGTACTCCATTTTTAGATGGCTTGTAGCAGAGTCATCGTTAGCCGATGGCTAGCTGCTACCCTCCCCGTTGGATGTATGATACTTGTACAACTTTTGAACCTCTTTAATAAAACGGCTGTGTGCATCGATTGATGCAGAGGCCGGGAACACCCCATTTCTAAAAAAAAAGAATAAGAATATGGCTTATACGATGCCAACGTGATTATACTACTCCCTCCGATCCATATTACTTGCCGCTGATTTAGTATAAAGTTGTACTGAATAGCGACAAGTTATATGGGCTGGAGGGAGTACAAAAAATGTTGTAAAAAACATCCTTCTTCCCCCTACTGTCTCGGTCCGACTTTTGTATCCCCACGTGTATTTGCTCCGATGTCTTGTAAGAAAATTCACACTTAGTTTGAAAACATTCATGAGAGTGGTGATTTGGCTCTCGGTACATTTGCACCCGGACGAATATTAAAATCACTAGAAAATATTTTAAATTCGAAATGTGTTTTATTCTGTAGATATCCATTTTTCTTCCACGTGCGTGTAAATATTTTTTTGAAGAAAAGACATAATGTGTTTTCTTTAGAAAAAAAAAATGTCTCTAAAAGCAGTTCTAGAAGAACCGGATTTGTTTTTTTAACACATGGCCCCAAGATTGTCTATTTTAACTAAATTTTACATGTGCACATGGAATGTAAATAAAAAAATTCAATAATTATAACAACATATTTTAAACCAGGTGCATATGCACCTAGATTCAACTTTGAACTTTCGAACATTCAATCATTGGTCATTTTTGCTTAGCCTAAAATGCAATGAATTTTGGATTGATTTTTTGCACACTAGATCTCATAATTATCTACATTGAGGATTTTTTTCGATTCATTTGAAACACTTGAATGCCATTTTTGCTTTTAAAAAAAAGATCCATTTGTCCACTCTCCATTTAACTCATGCACTGTGATGATTTCAAAGGGGACTATCACTCATAGAAAATAGTATGTAACTGGGTCTTTATCATAGACGGGATTCAAGGAACCGGTCAGGACTACAGGAAGAAACAGCTACGCCGACGGCCATGGGCCGTCGGGTTAGCCTAAAAATGTCGTCGGGTCAACCTAACCCGACGGTTTTTTCCTGATGCCGTCGGGTCAGGTGTCGTCGGCATAATCGGGCGTCGGGCCAGATCTAAAGGCCGTCGGTTCAGCTTTTACCGTCGGCGTAGGCTAACCCGACGGCCAAAAAATGCCGTCGGGTCAGGTAAGGCCGTCGGGTCATGTCATTTTCGGTTTTTTCAATTTTTCAACTTTTTTCCTTTTCTTTGATTTTTTCTTTTTTTCAATTTTTTGGTATCTCTCTAATGACACTAGAACAATGACTTCCCGCTCGGTCACCCATCCTCAGATTGCTACAAGCCCAGCACGTTTAACTCCTAAGTTCTATTTGAATAAGCTACACCTACACTACTAAGTCCTTATTGCTATTAGTAGCATATCAATCCTCTTAAGTCATGTGTGTCTATATAATTGTGTGTAAGTATGTATGTGTATATGTCTATATGTGTGTAGGTATGTACGGGCATGTGTATATGTGTTTGTTAACATTTGGAAAAAAAAATAAAAACTTTCAAAAAAATTAAAATAAAACAATTCAAAAACATCAAAAAAAATCAAAAAAATAAAAAACACAAAAATCATTTTTGGTGCCACAACACATCATTTTTTCACTAAACTTTAACCTTTAAAGCGGGACTCCATCGCCTGGCCGCGATCGGGAATTTCGTGCATAGTCGTTTTCATACCGGACAAGAACCAGACGTAATTAATTAAAAAATCGCAAAAATGCGAAACCTTTGCGTGGCGTCATTTTATATCACCTAGATGTGGAAAAAAATTCAAACCTTGATAAAAGCAATTTACCAGAAAGTCCCTTTACAAAAATGACCTATCAAGTTTGAGGTTGCATGGCTTTTAGGTCAAATGAGCTAGGTTTGATCCTGACCATGGCATAGTTTGTCGAAACGAGGCCATATTGGACATGCGTGTGGCCCTTGGGATGGCAAGGAACACTACAAAGGCCGACTTTCGTTTCGTCCCATGAAAAGTGTGTTTTCCATTTTCAAAGTGCCGAAATTGGATTTTTTTTGTGAGGCAGCTACCAAAACGGCTTACGGAAAGCTGGGCATAACACCCCACATAAATAATAGACCACCTGGGATACATATATCAGCTCTTGTTTCATCGCGCAATCTTTCAGAGTTATTTTTTGAATTTTACACAAACTCATGGCGATTTTGCTGGAACCGGGGTGGGTTTGCCCTTTAGCTCTAATAAGACGAGCTCATAATTTTTTGCAAAAATCATTTTCAGATCCGCAACATGTCATTTCTTTACTAAACTTTGCCCGTTAAAGCGGGACTCCACACCGCCTGGCCATAAGCGCGAGTTTCGTGCGTTGTCATGTTCATGCGGGTCCAGAATCAGGCATAACTAATTCAAAAAAAATCGCAAAAATGTGAGACCTTCGTGTGGCGTCATTTTATATCACCTAGATATGGGGAAAAAAATTCAAACCTTGATAAAAGCAATTTACCAGAAAGTCCCTTCACAAAAATGACCTACCAAGTTCGAGGTTGCATGGATTTTAGGTCAAATGAGCTAGGTTTGGTCCTGATCATGACATAGTTTGTCGAAATAAGGCCATATCAGACATGCGTGTGGCCCTTGGGATGGCAAGGAACGCCACAAAGGCCGACTTTCGTTTCGTCCCATGAAAAGTGTGTTTTCCATTTTTGGAGTGTCAAAATAGGGTTTTTTTGTGAGGCAGCTACCAAAACGGCTTACGGAAAGCTGGGCACAACACCCCACATAAATAATAGACCCCCTGGGATACATATATCAGCTCTTGTTCCATCGTGCAATCTTTCAGAGTTATTTTTTGAATTTTACACAAACTCATGCCGATTTTGTTGGAACCGGGGTGGGTTTGCCCTTTAGCTCTAATAAGACGAGCTACTAATTTTTTGCAAAAAACATTTTCAGATCAGCAACATGTTATTTTTTCACTAAACTTTACCCGTTAAAGCGGGACTTCACACCGCCTGGCCATGAGCGCGAGTTTCGTGCGTTGTCATGTTCATGCGGGTCCAGAATCAGGCATAACTAATTCAAAAAAATCACAAAAATGTGAGACCTTCGCGTGGCGTCATTTTATATCACCTAGATATGGGGAAGAAATTCAAACCTTGATAAAAGCAATTTATCAGAAAGTCTCTTCACAAAAATGACCTACCAAGTTCGAGGTTGCATGGCTTTTAGGTCAAATGAGCTAGGTTTGGTCCTGATCACGGCATAATTTGTCGAAACAAGGCCATATTGGACATGCGTGTGGCCCTTGGGATGGCAAGGAACGCCACGAAGGCCGATTTTTGTTTCATCCCATGAAAAGTGTGTTTTCCATTTTCGGAGTGCCGAAATCGTTTTTTTGGTGAGGCAGGTACCAAAACGGCTTACGGAAAGCTAGGCACAACACCCTACGTAAATAATAGACCACCTGGGATACATATATCAGCTCGTGTTTCATCGCGCAAACTTTCAGAGTTATTTTTTGAATTTTACACAAACTCATGCCGATTTCGCTGGAACCGGGGTGGGTTTGCCCTTTAGCTCTAATAAGATGAGCTCCTAATTTTTTGCAAAAATCATTTTCAGATCCGCAACATGTCATTTCTTCACTAAACTTTGACCGTCAAAGCAAAAAGTGCATTTTCCATTTTCGGAGTACCAAAATCGCGTTTTTAATTTTCCTAATTTAAGTTTTTTTGCAAAATATGTCAAAATTCAAGTTTCAATATTTTTCTAACAACTAGATCATGTAACATAACTACACCTCAAAGGATATTATTTTTTGAATTTTTTACCATTTTCTTTTATTTTTTTGCAAAACAGAAAAGGCGATCAAAAAATGAAAGTACCTGACCCGACGGCTTTGCCGTCGGGTTAGGTCCCCTGAATAATCTACGCCGACGGCATACCTAAGCCGACAGCCAAATTTCAGCCACGCCCGAGGCCAAGGCCTATGCCGACGGCCCCGATAAAAGCCGTCGGCTTAGGTATTGGCCGTCGGCGTAGCAGTTTGTTCCTGTAGTGCAGTATTGTCCTACATGATGCATACGATCCACTTCGGCACAAAGTCGTTGTGAGAAAACCCGCAAATTATTGTCATGGGATAGAAGAACTAACATGGATCGAGGCGAAATAAGTAACTTACATATTTGCCCCAGTCTGATGTCCCATCTGTTTATTGCCACCAGACTCAAAATAGTCTTCGTCGCCGTTCAGGGCGGTTTATATTTAAGGCAAGGCGTTCTATGCTCGGGAGGGAGATGGTGGGTCACACTAGTCAATGAGACATGCATGACCAGTGAGCGGGATAAGGTTGACCATTTTCTATCATCGGAACCATAATTTACGTTGCTCACATTTCATGGTGCACTACTATGTCCATCTCTTGATCTACCGCGGTATACTTGGCGTCGGGCTTTCCTAAAGGCTACCATGCCGCTATTATCTGCTAGTAAAGTGTGTAGCACTGCACATATTTATCCGCCCACCTTGTTTCCGTTGAGAAATCACATGAGAAACATTAGTAGGTACTTTATATTTATGATGTCCAAACAATCCGCCGGATGTGAGGGCATTTCTGTAATGTACAACTTGGCAAAAATGATATGAAGGTAACACTACTATGGGACGAGCAGACACAAGATAGTACCTGATGTCTACACACTTCTATTCTTGTAGACACTTGTTGGGCCTCCAAGTGCAGAGGTTTGTAGAGTAGCAGCAAGTTTCCCTTAAGTGGATCACCCAAGGTTTATCGAACTCAGGGAGGAAGAGGTCAAAGTTATCCCTCTCAAGCAACCCTGCAATTACGATACAGAAAGTCTCTTGTGTCCCCAACACACCCAATACACTTGTCAGATGTATAGGTGCACTAGTTCGGCGAAGAGATAGTGAAATACAAGTAGTAGTGATGATTATAAGTAGCAAACGTGATTTGAAATAAATATCGCTGCGAGCAAACATGTAACAAAACAGGAAGTAAACGGTGTGCAAAGCTTGGAAACAAGGCCTAGGGATCATACTTTCACTAGTGGACACACTCCCAACAAATATAACATGATTGAACAAATAAACAACTTCTCTCCACTATGGTACTCTGAATTACTCTCCTATTGACGAGGGTTAACTCGACAAATGTCCTAGATGAAGGACTTAGGATCGGGGAGATAGGGCGTCGGATGAACTCGAAGGTAAAGTTAGTCGAAATAGGTGTGTATCGAAAGTAAACTTGGGTGTTCAACCTGGCTTGCTTTCAATCTGCCCTACACCGTCCCCTCCTGGCCCCTATATATAGGTGGCCAGGTCTCGAGGATCGGGTAGGGTCCGATACAGATTACAAGTATCGACATACGGTAATAACTCGTATTCGACTACCATTACAATTGGGCCTAGCACAACGGGCCTCAGGGGTACTCAACTAACGGGCTCTATTAGCTATACCCTTGTCAGTAGCCCCTGAGATTCTACCAGAATTGCAGATTCAGGTTGAATCTCTAATCTTCAAATCTTCGACTTGATCAATTCTTCATATCTTCAAATCTTCGACTTGGTCTTTCGACTTATATTTCATGATATTCTTTCGCAAGGGGTTTTGATGAGCAAGCCTGACAACTCTGACGGATCAAGAGGTCAGTTAACTGCCGGAACAGATACTTGTCACCTACTTCAAATTCAATCCCCTTGGACTTGAATTCGGGATACCGGTCAAATCCATTCTTTTGCCGCATTTAGGACTTACAAAGAATGAATCCCAGTGGTTCTCAGGGTACCTAGTGCGTCCACCAGGATTTTCTTCGCGTCGTAGACACGGATACATACCAGCAGAGCGCATCCATGTGCGTATACCAGGCCACACAGGACGGATCCTGGGGTCTTACCTTCACGATAAGTCACGGCATTCGAGTTTCGTTGCGATAACGCAACTCGAGAATCTTATGTCGCAGTCAAATTTTAACTGAAAATATTTGGATTTCTACAACCAAAAAACTCGCTCCCGATGGGAGTAACACTTCTCCAATCTCCAATGCTTTACCAATGAATATCGTTGGGTGCGCGCTCAGCGCTCCCGATGGGAGTAGCCCCCGAGGCTATAGTCGAAAAAACGGGTTTTTCGAGTATAGGCTCAAGAGATAATGTAACTCATCATACTTCAACTCGAAACACTTCAACTTCGAGATTCTGCAACTCGAGATACTTTCAAGAACACCTTGTCGTCAAATAGTAGTCCACTGCTTCAGTGAAGAGTTCCATTCGACTTTTTTGAAAATAACAGCCCCCCAAGGCTATAACCAAAAGTCCTTCATAGATGATTCTTTTCATAAATTCAGCATTTGTCGGCGCCATTCTGTTTCCTTCACATATATATTTTATGACGTCAACGAAGGCGTAACTCTTCCTCAGTGCGAACCGTTGTATGGGTAACACTGTAACTTCCACGATTTTTTGACCGTTTAGTGAGCTGCACGATTTTTGACCGTTGGTGGGCTGACGTTTCCGATCTTTGCGCCACGTCTCAGCCCACGATCCTTCTCCCAGAAGATATATAAATGGCATAGTGGGGAATCGCACTGTTTACCAGCTCGTTCCCTCCGCCGCCTCCATTGCCGATCTCCTCTGCCTCTTCCTCTCTTGCGGAGCCCCCAAGCGCACTTTCGTGCTGGATGCGCGTGAAGCATCTAGCCACCAAGAGCGATATGGCCAAGTCCTCTGCCACCAACTGGGTTCGCTCCACCATCACCAAGAAGGAGGTGGAGAAGGCCACGGCGGACGGCCTCATCGCCGCTCAGGACTCCATCAAATTCCCTAGCACGGAACGGATCCCGAAGCACCCGAGCGGTTATCGGGTAATGTTCCTTGCTTTCCTTCTCCGCGGTTTGTCCCTTCCTGCCCACGAGTTTCTTCGTGGGCTGCTATTTGTCTATGGTGTGCAGCTCCATCAGCTCACACCAAATTCCCTTCTCCACATTGCTTGTTTCGTGACTCTTTGCGAGTCATTTTTGGGCATTGAGCCCCACTTCCTTCTCTGGAGATCAATCTTTCGACTCCGCCCCAATGTTTCCTTGGCTAGGAAACCCGAACTGGGTGGAGCTGTTGTTTCTGTGCGCCCTGAAGCGCAATACTTTGAATTTTCTATGGCCGCGTCTGTCCAGGGATGGAGGACAAAGTGGTTCTATATCAAGGACCGCAAATCCTCTCCTGGAGATGAATTTGGCTTGCCTCCTTTTGATGCTTCCCAAGAGATAAAGAAATTGACATCATGGGATGCACTCCCCTCAGATGCGGAAGCACGAGAAATTCTTCCTCTTCTTTCCCGTATCAAATCTTTAAAAGGAGGCCAAGGGGGCGCTCTATCGGGTATGCAACTCATGGCGTTCTTTATTCAACGTCGAGTTCAACCCCTACAGCACCGCCTTTCCAAACTTTGGAGTTTCTCTGGCTTGGAAGATCCTACTCGCATATCTGAAGACCTGATGTCGAAAGAAGATGTCGACAAGCGAGTCCGGAATCTCACCAAGCTCACAAAGGAACATGCAGTTGCGGATTTAGCCGCTGATTTTTTCGACTCTGTGCACCCTCTTCCTGAGGTATGTATTTGTATGTCCACTTTTTCTCAAACTTTTGCTTGTTTCAACTTGCATCATTATTTGACTTTGCACTCTGCTTACTTATTTATATACAGGGTCACCAATTTCTTGTTTCGCGTCCTCCTCATCCAGAGGAAGGGCCCCTTCCGGCTGATCTAGCCTCTCCTGCATCTGAAGCCCCCGAGGCTGACGAAAGTCAGGACAGAGATGATGTCGAAGATTCAGAAGAAGAAACCAGCTCATCGACATCGACTCCTCCTGTACTTGCTGAAGATGTTGGTGTCGACAAGAAAAGGAAACGTGTCGACAAAATTGCGTCATCGAGTTCTGCAGCGGCTGGAAAAACCCCCGCTCGTGTAGAAGATATGGAGTACTTCGACATGCTTGCATCGTAAGTGTTGTAGTCGAACTTTTCAATTGCCTTGTTCTTGCCTTGTTTCCTTAACTTATACCTTCTATGTAGTGATGACGAAGAGCCACCAACAGATGCTAAGGCTGTTCCACCACCTTCTCCTGTGACGATTGATGAGCCTGTCGAACCAGATGTTGCGCCGAGGGCCACTAGGTCCGGCGTGAGGAAGGTTCCTCAAACTCGACAGTCGAAACGCTCAAAGAAGGCCAAAGAAGCCGAAGTTTCTCTGGAAGCTCACGCATCTACTGTTTCTTCTGATGATGTAAGTAGTTCTTCTTTCCCTTCTTTCCTTTCCTACACTTCTACTCTTACACACTTCTTTTATCAGGCCTTGGTGAAGAGATTTATCGCCCTGGGCACGGAGTGCGCGGGGTACCTAAAGGTTGCAAAAGCTTCCGAAGGTACAATTTTAACGTCCAATCACCACTTGTCTTCTGCACTTCATCCTTTGTTATCTTTCTGATTCTCTGTCGACTTCCTATGCAGCTGCTTTAGCAGCCGCCAATGCTCGAATTGCTTCACTCGAGGCAGAGCTCAAAGCTTCGCAAAAAGCTTATGACGTTGCGACCGCTGCTAAGGCCATTGCTGAGAAGTCGCAGAAATCTGCGCTTGCCAAGGCGAAGAAAGCGGAAAAGGCTTTAGCTGATGCCAACAAGGAGAATGCTCAGCGGGAACAGGCCGTGGCAGAGCGTCTCCACACCATATCTACTGCTGCCGAAAGTGAGTTCTTTGACTTGTCTTCTGTCTCCGTCTCCTGTCGCACTGGTGTATTTATTGACACTTGTCTCTTCTTTTCTTTTCTATTGCTTAGAATTCACAGGGGTATCTCCGTCGTCCCTGCAAACGGACGATGATCCTCTTATGGATGCGGTTAACCTACTCGAAGAAAACTGGATATCTATCCAGGAAACTTTTGAGTTGGCTGGCCGCGTTTTGGCACGGCTGTTCGCCGAGTTGTGGCCGAAGAAAAGGATGGCAATCGCGAAGGACAACCTGACTGAACTCGCCAAATCTTTTGACAGCGATGAAGACCCCACTCTCCAGCTGAAAGGGCTGTCCATTAAGCGCGGCGCCGAGGGTGCTATTGCACTTTCCCTTGCGCACGGTACGGACTTCGACTGGGAGAGGGTTAGCTCCCCTCATGGCCACACCCGTGACCAGATGAAGGTGTTTTTCGAGAAGGCGAAGAAGTTGGCACCTGCATTGTTGACAACGATTTCTCCTTCGGCAGCCTCTGCGGTGCCTGCTGCACCACCTCCAGCGGCGAAAGATCCGGTGCCACCGTCGACTTCTAGCGAGGAAGCTGCCGCGCCCCCTTCTACCACGGATCAGAATGCTGAGGTGGCGTAGACTCAGCTTCTTTGTAGCTTTTTAGTTTTCTCCTTTTGAATGTAAAGTGCAACCCGAGAACTTTAGCCATAGGGTTGTACTCTTATGTAAATATATCCTCTTCGTATGAAGTTTTATGCTGCCTTTCTGAAATTGTTTCTCCTTTCTTTTTCTATTGTAGTCGATGCGCGTTCATGATCCTTTGACTCATGGTCCTGCTCCTTCTTCTACTCGTGGGTTCGATCCCCAGATTTCTTCGACTACTAGTCGATGCAGTCAGTGCTTGGAATACTCTTCCAGGATTTCTGACCTTGAGACTCGCCTATCCTTGGCTAAACTCCAAGCACAGATGGCTATTAAAAAGGCTAGCCAAGCCAGTGGCTATATGAAGAAAATCTCTTCCCTTGAAGAAAAGGTCTCCAGCTTGACGGCGAAGGTTGTTCATAATGAAGAGTGTGAGTCTTTCATTCTTGGCATTGTCGAGTCTGCTTGCGAGCTGTTGCGATGTGAGTTTTCTTTCGACTCCTTCTTTGGCTTCTTGTGCATTGCTGCTTTTGTGATATATTTGCTGTTGTAGGTACTTGTTTGGATTTTGCTGCTGAAGAACGTCGAGTTGCTAAGCGAAATGCTGCTTTGGAGAAGATGTCGACTGGTTACGAGACTTTGTGGTCTGATCCTCGACGCCGAAGCGCTATTGTACTGCTCCAAGACCGTGCCCAGCACATTGGCGAGTCAGTTGATGGTTGCCGACGAGCTCTCACAACTATGCACTCCATCATGCTTCCTCGTAATCCTTTACCTGCAACTTTCCCTCTTCTTCTTGATACTTTCAGATCAAGTCATCGTATTCATAGGCTGATAGAGCTGAACTTAGTGGCTGGTGCCAATTTTGCTCTCGGGTGGGTACGCAAGTGGCACCCGAGGTTGAATTACAGCACTATGTCCCTAAGTTTGGCTCCAGGTGGAGCTAGCCTTCGAGTACATATGGAGAACACGCTGCAGCCTGCTCGAAGACTTGTGGCTAGGCTTCTGGAAGCGGATGCTGCGTTTTTTCGCGAGTACCATTATTTGGACCCTTTAGGCGTAGATGATTCTGACAACCCGTTGTTGTAATGTTTTGTGTATATGGAACGCGAGAGTATCTTATTTTGCGACTATTGTGTCGAAAAATTTATTCTCAAAGCGTTATTGTGTAAGTCGTGCGTTTGCCGCATTTTTCCCTTTGAAAAGATTCGTAAACTCGAATATGAGGAATGATTTATCTTTATTTATACTTGTAGATACATGGGGTGACCCAAGAGATCCAGCCTATGACCTGTGTTCTGGATCTAGAGGGCATTGCCCCTGGTATAACTCGTGGCTTTTATAGCCTTTGTGTCCTGCTCCTCTTTATGTTTACGACGTCGCAGTTTTCTCTTCTTCTCCTGCGCCTTTGCCTTCTCCTAGTGCTTCTACTCGTGGTTTCTTTGCCTCGGGCTCCGCGACGTGTTCTTCGAGTAGCTTGATGCCTTATGTAGTCGTGTTCTTCACCTTTTCCGCATAGTTGGCTATCATGCCAAAGTTTTGCGCCATCTTGTGGAACTCCCTGTCGCAAAGATCTGAGACTTCAAAACTTCCTTTGACTGTAATTATTCCTCTTGGTCCTAGCATTTTAAGTACTAAATATGTATAGTGAGGCACTGCCATGAATCGCGAAAACGCGGGTCGTCTGAGGATCGCGTGATACTGTGATGGCCAATCCATGACTTCGAAGTCTAGCTTTTCTCTTCTATAGTTGTGTCGGTTGCCGAAGCAAACATTGAGTGCTATTCGACCCAGCGGGTAATTGGCACTTCCTGGTACGATTCCATGGAAGGAACAATCTGTTGGCTTCAGGAACTCTAGTGATATGTGCATTGCCCTGAGTGTTTTCGCGTATATCAAGTTATCCCACTTCCTGCGTCCATGAATATTATGTCGACATCATACGCGCCGATTTGAGCTTTGAGTACCAGAGGCGCATTTCCTGGCCGAGGTACTGTTATGGGGTGGTCCTCTCTATTGAACTCAATTGGTTGTTCTGACCAATGCAGATATTTTGTTGTAGCTGGAGGCGACATGACTGCTAGGTTGACTTGTCGAGTTATACTCTTTTCTTCTTTGTTCGACTTGGGCACTGGTTGTATCATTGCTGTGATGTGTCCTTTTGATGGGACGTACCCTTCGTCGTCGTCGTCGTGTCCCTTGTTTTGCTGGTCTTGTCCTTGAGGAGTTCCATTGTTTCCTTGCTGGCTTGTCGGGGGATTGTTACTTCCTTCAAATCCTTGTCGCCTTGCTTCGGTTTGTTTGTTTATTGCTGCTTCTTGCAGTTTTAAGAATGTTGTGCAGTCTTTCATTGCGTGCCTTGATACTCGCTTCCCGTCGACGAACGCTGAGTGTATATGACAAGGCCCATTGAGCATATCTTCTGGTGATGGGTTGTACTCTCTGGATTCTCTTGGTGGGAACTTCTTGTAGTCCTCTCTTCCGTAGCTGCGATATCCCGAGCTTCTGCGATCGTTTCCTTGATAACTGTTGTCTTTATATCCTGCGGCGACTTGGCTATGAGAGCCGTAGGTGTCGTAGTTTCGGGATCGTCTCCTTTGACTTCCATATCTGTTTCTTCTGTCGTCCTCTGGAGATCGTGTCCGTTTGTTGTTGCACGCATCTTCTCCATCTGCAAATCTGTTTGCTGTGTCCATGAGATCTGACACCGTTTTTGGCTTGATTCTACCCATCTCTTCGACTAGGTCTCTTCGCCTTAATCCAATGATGAACGCGTCAATTGCTCTTTCGTCTGAAACTTCGACTGCTGAATTTTTGATGAGGCTCCATCTTTGGATGTACGCCCGCAGCGTTTCGTCGCGTTGCTGTACGCACGCTTTGACTTCTTCTATTGATGCTGGCCGTTTGTATGTCGACCTGAAGTTACTTGTAAATTGCTTTGTGAGATCTTCCCAGCTTCCAATGGATTCTTTCTCTAGTTTGCTCAACCATGACCTCGCTGCGCCGGTGAGGTGTAATTGCAAACTTTGCATTGCTGTTTCTTTGGTTCCTCCTAGTATTTGAACTGCTTGTAAGTAATCTACGAGCCATGACTGTGGTTCCTGTGATCCGTCGTATTTTTGCTGATCATGAGGTAGCTTGAATCCCTTAGGAACTGGAGTGGTGCGCACCCTACGGGTAAAGCACGATGCCCCCATCTCTTTTTCGTCGTCTTCATAGTCGCGCCTTTCATTTGGGGATCGCGATCTTCGAGTTCCACCGTGCTGTTTTGGTGATGGAGATCGAGATCGGTGTTTACTGCTTCTATGCCGAGGACTATTGTGACGGCGAGGTGACCTTGCTTTGTGTGCTTCCTTGTGATGGTGTGCTTCTTCTCCTTTTGCTGATAGCTGAAGGGTTTCGTAGCATAGTAAATCAAAAAATTTCCTACGGATGCGAACAAGAAAGCCAAGATCTAATCTAGGAGATGTAATCAACGAGAGAGGTAGATGAGATCTTCATACCCTTGAAGATTCGCACAGCGGAAACGTTCAATAGAACGTGGTTGACGTAGTCGTACTCGCCGTCTCCTCCTCGCGATCTGATCCGATCCTACGCCGCAAGTGGCGGCGCCTCCGAGAGTTGCACACGTGCGGTGCAGCGACGTCTCCTCCTTCCTTGGTCCAGCAAGTATGGTGGAGAGATAGATTGGATCAGCAGCACGACGGCGTGGTGCTTATGGTGGAGAGTTTCTGCAGCAGGGCTTCGCCTACGTGCAGTCGCGAGAGAGAGAGAGAGGGAGGGCAGCAGTTGGCGGCTAGGGTTTGGGTTGAGGTGGTAGAGGGCTGCGCCCTTGCCCCCCTATATATAGAGGGGTGGCCGGCCAAGGCTAGCTTGGCCTCTCCCCAAACCCTAGCCGACTTGGAGTAGGAAGAGTGGGGGGCAAGTTTCCCCCCCTTCCTTCTTTGAAGACTCCCTTAGGGTTTCCCCTTGGGCTGGCCGGCTGGGCCTTAGGGGCCTTGTGCGCCTGGCCCAGGGCGGCCAGGGCACTTCCCCTTAGGCCCACGCAGGCCTCCGTCAAGTGGGTCCACGTTGGTCCCACTCCGGAACCTTCTAGAACCTTCCGGTACAATACCGATAAACTCCGAAACCTTTCCGGAATCCAAAAACTGCTTTCCTTTATATGAATCTTATTCTCCGGACCATTCCGGAACCTCTCGTGACGTCCTGGATCTCATCCGAGACTCCGAACTAAAACTCATAAACCAATTATCCATTCTATCCTATCGTCGATGCACGTTAAGTGTGTGACCCTACGGGTTCGAGAATATGCAGACATGATCTTCTATCAATAATCAATAGCGGGATCTGGAAACCCATATTGACTCCCACATATTCATCGATGATCATATCAGATGAACCACGATGTCAGGATTCAATTAATCCCGTATATGTATTCCCTTCGTCACACGATATTTTACTCGCCCGAGATTTGATCGTCGGTATCACCATACCTAGTTCAATCTCGTTCACAGCAAGTACTTTACTCGTTCCGTAATCCGATATCACTTCATGATTAACTCCTTAACCACATGCTTGCAAGCGGTGTTGATATCGATTACCGAGTGGGCCCGAAGTATATCTCTCCGACTTGGGAGGGACAAATTCCATCTCGATACATACAACCCAACAAGTACTTTCCGATCACCTGAGAGACACCTTTATTATCACCCTCACATAGGATGACGTTTGATGACTTCAAAGTTTTCTTCCGATACTAGGGAGTTGTATTATCTCATGGTCTAAGGAATACAATACTTGACATAGGAAAAGCTTCGCAAAGATGAACACGATGACACGATCTAAATGCTCTGCTTTATTTGGGTCTGTCCATCACATCATTCTCCTAATGATATGATCTCATTATTAATTGACAACTCATGTCTATGGTTAGGAAACCTTAACCATCATTAATCAATGAGCTAGTCCATAGAGGCGTACTAGGGACACGGTGTTGTTCATAAACCACACAAGTATTAAAGTTTCCGCTTAATACAATTCTAGCATGGAATATAAACATTATCATGAACAAGAAATATGATAATAACATCTTTATTATTGCCTCTAGGGCATATTTCCTTCAGTCTCCCACTTGCACTAGAGTCAATAATCTAGTCATACTTGCGCCTTTAACACCTATGGCAATCCGGTGTTCTTCATACGCGTTGCACGTGGTAAACCTTATCTACGGGTCTGACACTTTCAGATCCGTTTGTATTTGCATATTCTTTTGCGTCAGCACGCATTACTCATCTTGTATGAGATAGCATCGTATAAACTTGGTCTTCTGGTGAGACCTTTGTTTCTTGGCCGAGACTAAGTTGTCACTATTGTCATACAATAGAACTACATAGTACTAGCACACTTAGAAAAGTAGCGATATCCACCGTGCGTCGAAATACTCATTGGTCCACACACATCGGTATGTATGATTTCCAATAAGTCCGTTGCTCGCTCCATTATTCCGGAGAACGGGGTTTTGATCATCTTGCCCATGAGGCACGGCTTGCACGTGTCAAATGATTCAAAATCAAGAGACTCCAAAAGTCCATCAGAATGGAGTTTCTTCATGCGTTTTACACCAATATGACCTGGACGACAGTGCCACAAATAAGTTGGATTATCACTATCTACTTTGCATCTTTTATGCCGCTTCTAAAGCGATTCTATACTTAGCCCTCATTGCAGTGTCCGCCACAATGTTAACATTGGAACTCATCCAAGTCATCATGGAACTTTCTTCCATCTTATTGTGCCACCTTCTAACTCAAAACAAATAGCTTAAAATTGAGATAAAATTTTACTTGTATGTGTGACAAAGCCAATGTAACTCATTGCAATGAACCATTTGTCACTTCTGCATACAGAACATATTCTTACTTCTTCGAAAGTGCATAAGAATATCTTTACTATTGTCCAACGATCATCATATGAATGCTATAACCTTTAGAGCATTGGACATATCTGGATCTACATATCATGGTATACAAGATTGATAAAATCATTCTTGTGGTTTCACTCATCAAGTGTCAAAACAATTGATTCTTGCTCCAACCTCTTCCATGCAACAAGAACCGTTCTTATTGTTTCCATATTGAACAAATTCAATATTTCATCTATGTACTCTGGCAAAACTATATTAGTGCCTCAATCTATCTGTATAGACATTGATGCTCAATATTCTGTTTTTGCCTAAGTCTTTCATCAAAAATCCAATTATAATGAAAAACTTAACAATATCAAGAAAAACACATAATTTCCAATGAACGATATGTCATCTACATAAAGCATTAGAAATATGTCTTAGCGCTCCCACTTACTTTCTTGTAAATACAAGCATCTTCAAATATCTTGATGAAATTAACACTTTAACATTTTCATCATTGAAGATTCCAACTTCGCTATGCTTACTTCTACCATAGAAGTTTGCATACATATCTAGCAACCTTTGAATTAACAAAACCCATTGGGTCGTGTCAGGTACACGTCCTTGGTGTGCATTCCGGTAGAGGAATGTTGTTTCGTTTATTCAACTAACATATCTCGATATGTAATTGTTGCTAGAATAATTCATATGACGAAGTCAAGGCCCATCATCGCTTCTTTGTATATTGTTGGTTACTATTATCTAATAATATCTCGTCCTCAAATCTTGCTATTTGATTACGACCAACTTGGTTAAATAGGAACTTCGATGTCGTGACTACAACATATTGTAGACGCGTGATCTATGAATGCAGTTGCCGCTTCCAGAACATATTCTGGTGCTGCGCTACTTTGATCATCTTCCTCAGATTCAATAACCTCATCAAGTTCTATCTTCCTCCCACTTAAACCTTTCGCGAAAAACTCCTTCATAAGAAGTTCACTTCTTTCAGTGACAATCACCTTTAATTGGGTTTATGGCAGAAGAAACACCCATTGACATTCTTTGGGATAACCTACAAAGACTTACTAATCCAATTTTGGTTGTAAACATTTTACACATATGCCTTGCATACCAAAATTCAAGAAAAGACAACTATAACTTGTATGGTGTCATTTCGGTAGATTATGATGGCACTCTATTCAGTGAAAAGCGGTAGTCTCTAAAGCATAATCCACAAATTATATTGGTAGTTTATTTCATCATTGATCTAACCATGTCAAACAAGGTTTGATTACATCCATCGAAAACTCCATACTCCTATGGTGTTTATCATGATGCAAGTTTGTGGAACAATTCCTCTAACTCTTAGATGCTTGCTAAACTTGTAACTCAAATATTCTTCTTTATGATCCAATCATAAAAACTTGAATTTTTCTCGTTACAATAATTTCCACTTCATAAATTGAACAATTTCAATTGTTTCATACTTCTATCTTATCGAGTAGATATACCATACATCCATTCGAGTCATTGATGAAATAGAAAATACACCATGATCGACTTCACACCATGGACTACATACATCAACATGTACGATCTCCATTTAGTTAGTCGCTTGTTCTGTCCATGGCCCATGAACAGAGTTTAAGCATCTTTAGGAAAAGTCTCACAAGCGTCAATCAATTCAAAATCAAATGACTCAAAAATCTATCAATATAGAATTTCTTTCATGTTTTGTTTCCAATATGACTTAAATGGCGGTATCACATATAAGTGAAATTTGTTTTGTCTTGCGACCTTTAGCATCAGTGTTATAAATGTATATTTCACCAACAAGATAATAATAATCTATCCATCGATTATGGAAGATGGTAATAATTTGAACAACCATTGCTCTCATAATACCGGAACAAAATAACAATTATTAAGTTCTTAACAAATCTAGAAGGCTAGGTTTTATGCCAACGAAAAACATAATAACACACTTATTTGTTTCTCGATACGCATTGTTACCACATTCTTTTGCTAGTTACTTAGGGGCCATCGTAGTTCTTGTATTGTTGCTTTGTATGACATTTCATACCAACAATCTAGTATCCAATACCCAAGAATTACATTATGTACTAGCAAAGAATACATCTATAACATGTATATCATTTATATACCTGAGCTGGACATTTCCAGTCTTTTCTTTTTCTACCAAATACTTTTGTAGATCCTTTTTAGCATTTCCTCTCCTTTTAGAAGAATCTATCGACATCAATAGTGGCGTCAATCATTTGACACATAGTCCAAAGGATTTTTAGTCAAATACTAATAGCCTTGGATTTTGCACTTTGAAGTGGATCACCATCATCATATGATTGGTATTCTTCCAGATTCCATTCTTTAGTATTCCTTTGGTATAGCAAAACAATTTAGCCGATACCTTTTCATTCATCTTATCATGACAACTTTCATGATGAAACTACTATAGCTTATAAGGATGAATGCAAGTATAATATTAGTTTCCCAAACTTTTGGGTGATCGGGACGCCTAGCATCTTCAATCTTCACATATATTCATACAATATGAGCATATGTTCTTTTACTAAATTATACTTCATCATTTTTGCAAACAATCAAAGTTTTAGATATCAAATATCTTTCACTTCTTGTTTGTTTCTGAAACAATTCTTTCAGCTTGATGATCACTTTGATTCTCAAACAATTTTGAAGATCAATTTATCATGAAGGCAAACATATGATCTTTAGATACTAAACTTGAATCGTTGCTCTTAGATTAATACAATTTATTAAATCATATGGAGCAAGCAAGGTTTGCTAAAGTTTGCAATAGGACTTAATCTTTAGTCTTGACATTCTAACTAAACAGCACTAGACCGAAAAGTGATTATCCAGAATTCTATAGTTCTTTTAACTCAATTAAGCTAAGTGTCGGTGGGAAACGGTTGCCAAAGACTACAATGAGTTATGCAAATACACTAAGATTTAGTTCATGATAATTAGTTCAAGTTAATCAAATTACTAATGAACTCCCACTAAATTCAACATCCCTCAAAGTTGTTTAGTGAAGCATGATCCAAATTCACTACACCGAGACCGATCATCACGTGAATGATGTAGTTTTAATGGTGAACATCAACATGTTGATCATATCATCCATATGACTCATGCTTGACCTTTCGGTCCGTGTGTTCCGAGGCCATGTCTGTACATGCTAGGCTCGTCAAGTCAAACCCAAGTATCTCCGCATGTGCAAATACTGGCTTGCACCCGTTGTGTGTGGACGTAGAGTTTATAGCACCCGATCATCACGAGATGCTTGAACACGACGAACTTTCGCAACGGCGCATACGAGGGGAGAACACAATTTTATCTTGATCTTTAAGTGAGGAATCATCTTATAATGCTACCGTCGCGATCTAAGCAAAATAAGATACATAAAAGGATAAACATCACATGCATATAATTTTATGTGACATGGTATAGCCAATCTCCGCGCAATGATCTCCATCTTGTGCGCGCCGGCATGATCTCCATCACTCCACCATGATTGCCTCCACCACGAATAGCAACTACAACTATTGCTAACTACTTAGCGATAAAGTAAAGCTATTACATGGCGTATAAGAAGTTGACACGCAGGTCATACACAATTATAAAGACAACCATATGGCTCCCGCCGGTTGTGAACTCATCGACATGCAAGTCGTGAAATATTACAAAACATGATCATCGCATACATCACATATATCACATCACATCTTGTGGCCATACCATATCACAAAACACTCCCTGCAAAAACAAGTTAGACGCCTCTACTTTGTTGTTGCATGTTTTACGTGGCTTATGGGAGTAGCAAGCTAAGAACGATTCTTACCTACGAAAAGCCACAACGGTGATATTATGGTTGCTAACATCCGATGTAAGTCCCATGACTACTATAGTGAGAGAAACTGGCATCCACCAGCCGCATGTGTGGAACAAGCCACACGTCAAGTGCGGAGCCGGTCTCGCGAACGCGGTCGCGTAAAGTTGGCCTGGACCGCTTCAATCTCACTATACCGCGCCATAAGAAATACACAACAAGAGGTATGCAACAGAAAACATCAACGCCCGCAACAAGCATGTTGCGTTCTACTCGTGAAACACATCTACGCATAGATCTAGCTCTGATACCACTGAAGGGTTTCGTAGCATAGTAAATCAAAAAATTTCCTACGGATGCGAACAAGAAAGCCAAGATCTAATCTAGGAGATGTAATCAACGAGAGAGGTAGATGAGATCTTCATACCCTTGAAGATTCGCACAGCGGAAACGTTCAATAGAACGTGGTTGACGTAGTCGTACTCGCCGTCTCCTCCTCGCGATCCGATCCGATCCTACGCCGCAAGTGGCGGCGCCTCCGAGAGTTGCACACGTGCGGTGCAGCGACGTCTCCTCCTTCCTTGGTCCAGCAAGTATGGTGGAGAGATAGATTGGATCAGCAGCACGACGGCGTGGTGCTTATGGTGGAGAGTTTCTGCAGCAGGGCTTCGCCTACGTGCAGTCGCGAGAGAGAGAGAGGGAGGGCAGCAGTTGGCGGCTAGGGTTTGGGTTGAGGTGGTAGAGGGCTGCGCCCTTGCCCCCCTATATATAGAGGGGTGGCCGGCCAAGGCTAGCTTGGCCTCTCCCCAAACCCTAGCCGACTTGGAGTAGGAAGAGTGGGGGGCAAGTTTCCCCCCCTTCCTTCTTTGAAGACTCCCTTAGGGTTTCCCCTTGGGCTGGCCGGCTGGGCCTTAGGGGCCTTGTGCGCCTGGCCCAGGGCGGCCAGGGCACTTCCCCTTAGGCCCACGCAGGCCTCCGTCAAGTGGGTCCACGTTGGTCCCACTCCGGAACCTTCTAGAACCTTCCGGTACAATACCGATAAACTCCGAAACCTTTCCGGAATCCAAAAACTGCTTTCCTTTATATGAATCTTATTCTCCGGACCATTCCGGAACCTCTCGTGACGTCCTGGATCTCATCCGAGACTCCGAACTAAAACTCATAAACCAATTATCCATTCTATCCTATCGTCGATGCACGTTAAGTGTGTGACCCTACGGGTTCGAGAATATGCAGACATGATCTTCTATCAATAATCAATAGCGGGATCTGGAAACCCATATTGACTCCCACATATTCATCGATGATCATATCAGATGAACCACGATGTCAGGATTCAATTAATCCCGTATATGTATTCCCTTCGTCACACGATATTTTACTCGCCCGAGATTTGATCGTCGGTATCACCATACCTAGTTCAATCTCGTTCACAGCAAGTACTTTACTCGTTCCGTAATCCGATATCACTTCATGATTAACTCCTTAACCACATGCTTGCAAGCGGTGTTGATATCGATTACCGAGTGGGCCCGAAGTATATCTCTCCGACTTGGGAGGGACAAATTCCATCTCGATACATACAACCCAACAAGTACTTTCCGATCACCTGAGAGACACCTTTATTATCACCCTCACATAGGATGACGTTTGATGACTTCAAAGTTTTCTTCCGATACTAGGGAGTTGTATTATCTCATGGTCTAAGGAATACAATACTTGACATAGGAAAAGCTTCGCAAAGATGAACACGATGACACGATCTAAATGCTCTGCTTTATTTGGGTCTGTCCATCACATCATTCTCCTAATGATATGATCTCATTATTAATTGACAACTCATGTCTATGGTTAGGAAACCTTAACCATCATTAATCAATGAGCTAGTCCATAGAGGCGTACTAGGGACACGGTGTTGTTCATAAACCACACAAGTATTAAAGTTTCCGCTTAATACAATTCTAGCATGGAATATAAACATTATCATGAACAAGAAATATGATAATAACATCTTTATTATTGCCTCTAGGGCATATTTCCTTCAATAGCTTGTGGCCTACCATGTTGAGTCCGTTCAATGCTGCTCTATGCATATGCTCCCTAGGATCTCCTGGACTTGGTCGAGTTGTGAGCAGATATGCCTGCGCTGCTACTAATGCTGCTTCAAGTGTTTTTGGTAGGATATTCCCCTGTTCGTCGACCGATAGGAAGGACGAGTCGAGGTTTATCGAGATACTTTGCCTGTCGGAGTACTCGAGGTTGTCATACCTTGAGCCATGTCGACGATTTTTCCTTGCGTTGCTGTATGATGCGTCGCTTCGTGCTTTTCGAGCGGCTTCGCTAGCTGCAATGGCTGAATTTTTCCTTCTTTGTATCTCTATCTTTTCCTTTGCTAACTGCTTTGCTTGCTGTCGTAGGGCGTAATGATACCCAAAAAGCATGTCTTTGCTGGAATTTGATGGTATTGGCGTGCCGTGCTCTACGGCCTCTCTTATTATTTTCCACTCGTCGACTGATAGTCGAATTTTTTCCCTGGCTGTGAGGGATTCCATTGTTTGCCCTTCTGCTAGATGATTTGCTCCTCTATCGATATTTGCTGGGTTTATCACTGGGTTGTTATTTTCATCAAATTCTTCTGAGTTGTCTCCCACAATGGCGAGCACCTGGCACTGTTTACCAATGTTGTTATTGAAGCTTGAGAAGATCGAGTCGTCATCTTCAGAAAGCTCTAAACCTGTTTTCCATGTGTCTGTTGATTTATCTGTGATATCGTCGAGACAGATCACGAGATCGTTGAGCTGGATTTCTGCGTTGAAGTTATCCTTCACGTTGTTGTCTTCTGCGACGTTTCCTTTTTGTACTTCTTCTAGGCTGACCGGCGAGTTTACCTCGCTGGAGGAGCCATTGGAATACTCCATTATTTCTGTTGCTTCAGGCTCTCTTGCCGATGGATCTTGTTTCGTCGGGTCGGAAAGACGGGACGAACCCGACGGCCCGATGAGGATGCTCAGACTCCCAATGGTTAGTTCCATCTCTTGACTTCCGTTGACTTCTGAACTGCTGTTGTCTAAAAGCGAAAAAGCCGTCGAATTCATGATTCCAACGCCCAGATTCCCCACGGTCGGCGCCAATTGACGAGGGTTAACTCGACAAATGTCCTAGATGAAGGACTTAGGATCGGGAGATAGGGAGTCGGATGAACTCGAAGGTAAAGTTAGTCGAAATAGGTGTGTATCGAAAGTAAACTTGGGTGCTCAACCTGGCTTGCTTTCAATCTGCCCTACACCGTCCCCTCCTGGCCCCTATATATAGGTGGCCAGGTCTCGAGGATCGGGTAGGGTCCGATACAAATTACAAGTATCGACATACGGTAATAACTCGTATTCGACTACCATTACAATTGGGCCTAGCACAACGGGCCTCAGGGGTACTCAACTAACGGGCTCTATTAGCTATACCCTTGTCACCTATTGAACAACACTAATCATTGTGTAGTGGCTACAGAAGCACCCCTTAAAGTTCATCAAGTACTTGACAAACACCACTCATAGAGACATCCAAATCAAAGCACAACTCAAGATAGATATTATTGCAACTTAGACCAAGTACTAACACGGTGCACACACTGTCAACATTACACCACGAAAGGAGGAAAAGATCACTTCAATACTATCATAGCAATAATTATTCTCATAATCCACAAGAGATCAAAATCATAGCCTAAACCAAGTACCACCATGATGCACGCACTGTCATCGTTACACCATGGCAGGAGGATTAGATTACTTTAATAACACCACTAGAGGACACATAATATCTGAATAATAACATCTACTTGTTCAACATGATACAAAGCTCATGATCACATAAAGATCACATCATGGGAGAGAGAGGTGAACCACATAGCTACCGGTAGAGCCCTCAGCCCCAGGGGTGAACTACTCCCTCCTCATCATAGGAGACAGCAAGGTTGATGGAGATGGCGGTGAGGTCGATGGAGACGGCGGAGACGGCGATGGAGACCGATGGAGATGGCTCCGGGGGCACTTCCCCGTCCCGGCAGGGTGCCAGAACAGAGACTTCTGTCCCCCGAAATTCATCGGCGATGGCGGCGGAGCTGCGGAACTCTTTCTGGAAAATTGCCGATTCTTTTAGGGTTTTCCGTCCCGAGGCTTTATATAGGCGAAGGGGCGTTGTCAGAGGGGGAGCCAGGCGCCCTCACACGGGGCTCGCGCGGCCAGGGGCCTGGCCGCGTCACCCCTGTGTGTGGGGCCCTGGTGGCCCCACTCCTTCTCTCCTTCGGATCTCTGGAAACTTCCGGGTAAAATAAGACTTCAGGAACTTGTTTCGTCCAATTCCGAGAATATTTCCTGTGTATCACTTCTGAAACACAAAAACAGCAGAAAACAGGGAACTGGCACTGTGGCAACTTGTTAATAGGTTAGTTCCGAAAAATGCATAAAAGTGCCACGAAGTGTAACGAAACAATAGGCAAATGGTGTAAAAACAAGCATGGAGCATCAAAAATTATGGATACGTTGGAGATGTATCAGCATCCCCAAGCTTAACTCCTGCTCGTCCTCGAGTAGGTAAGTGATAACAAAGAATAATTTTTGAGGTGACATGCACCTACACAATCTTGATCATATATGTAAGCATTGTGAGCTGGGATCATAAGAACTTAAAATATGGGCATGAAAGATATAATCTTGACAATATAAACTTAGCAACCATGTTGTAAACATGCAAATGAACACAAACAAAAGATCATGAAAATGAAACAATGAAAGTCAAACGTGTGTTCAAATCATAAGGAAAACATACAAATAGTTTTCAGCTTGTCCTTCATGGAGAGCAAAACATAAATGCATAGGACACCTTCAAGTTTAAGAGGGCGACTAGATACAAGTAATTTAAGAACAAGTGAAACCATGATCATGAATCAATCAATGAAAACTTTGGGACAATGCACATTATACTCAGAATGACAACTATACTCTCTTAATGGTGCATAAAGGTAGAAGGTGGTGACTCAACATAAAAGTAAAAGAAAGGCCCTTCGCGGAGGGAAGCAGTGATTAAACATGTGCTAGAGCTTTTCATTTGTAAAACAGAGAGATAAAAATTGGTTTTAAGAGGTGGTTGTCTTTGTCAACGACTGGCAATGGGGTTCTTACTATCTTCCATACAAAAATGAAGCAAGTTTTTGAGAGAGAGATTGACACTTTTGTGCTCTTTTATAAAGCTTGGCACTCCTCCCCACCTTTTTTCCTTTCATAAACCATGGCTAACCGATTCCATCGGGTGCCCACCAACATTCACATTCCATGGAGGAGTGCCTTTTTTTTCTTTTCTTTTTTTCTTTTTTCTTTTCTTTTTGGAATAAGACAATATGGAAGATAGCAAATCCGACCACTACGTCCCCATGAGCTGAAAACAGTGTCACAAAACGAGAAGTGTTTTGAAGGTTTTTGAAAGGTAGCACATGAAAATTTACTTGGAATGGCTTACAAATACCATGCATAGGAATTTATAGTGGACACAATGGCAAACTTGGTTTTTGGGAGTTGGATGTACGAGTAGAGCTCATACTCAGTACAAACTGAGGGCTAGCAAAAGACTGGGAGCGACCAACTAAGAGAGCAATAATGGCCATAATCATGCAGAGCGACAAAGCGACATTAAAAGAAGCATAAGATGGCATCAAAAGTCAAAAACTAAATGATCATAGAGGCTATTGGCGACTTTGTAAGAGTCTAACATGTGTGAGCATGCGCCAAGTCAACCCAAATAAAGCATCAAGGAGAAAACCAAAATAATGCTTCCATATAATATAAACAACGCATGATTTTTTTCAAAGGCTCATTAAGCAATCTCAGTTATTTGAGACAAGTCATGATACAGCAAAACCACTAAGCATACTATCAAAAAGACATCAAGCACGACATGCAAAAGCCTAGGCCGCAGTCTACACAAGCTCCTTCTTGTACCACTTTTTTGCATAAAGCTTTTTCTCTTTTCCAACACCATTAAAACCTTTTTGAGGAAACTCTTTTGATAAAAGCCAACATAGACCAGAGGTCCAAATACACCTTGATTCAAAGATAAAACAAGATCGGAACAAAAATCAAGGCGAAAAATGCAAGCTAAACGCGGTAGCAGAAAAAGAGAACACTCGTTGAAACGATAAGAGTGAAAAACGGAGTGTTCTTGGCAAATGAAAAGTGAAGTATGTCTCCCTCCAAACCAACATGATGTGATCAAACCATTTATTGCAGCAAACTAAACTAAACTAATACTGAAAACAAAAACAACTGACGCTCCAAGAAAAACGCATAGTGCATGAAGCAATAAAAATATAGTGTCTTGAAAGGTGACCTGATTTTTGTCGATGAAGAAGGGGGTGCCTCGGGGGCATCCCCAAGCTTTGACGCTTGTACTTCTTGGATATTTCTTGGGGTGATGCATGGGCATCCCCAAGCTTGAGCTTTTGTCCATTCTTCATCTCATCTCATCACTCTCTGATCCCTACACTTGAAAACTTCCTTCATACAAAACTAAACACAAATCTATTAGCAACATTAGTGCAAGCATAACATATAATCAACATCTTTTTGCTTCAGGTTTCAACTCAAAACCACCACATATATATCAAATACTACTGTAGCAACTTCTCCAAAAGTTCCGTGATCAAAAGAACTCAAAAGAAAGCGATAAAGTGGCAAACACCAATATTGGCAGATATCTGTCAAAACTGAACAGCTGACAAAGGTCGAATTTTTGAGGGGTTTTCTGTTGCTCAAATCAAAAAGTGTTCAACTAATGAAAGTTTGGATATAACCTGGGTCATATGCACAAGAAATCGCAGGTCCAAAAGATATACAGAGAATTTTCACGAATTTTTACGGTGCAGCACCGAAAACAGTTTCAGGACAGCAACATCCCCAAATCTTACCTCACTCAAATTAGAGGCTTCTCTTGGCACAAAAACGAAATAAAAAGGATAAGGAGCGGTTATTACAGTAGTAATAACTTCCAAGACTCAAATAAAAGAAAAGTAATGAAAATAAAACATTGGGTTATCTCCCAAGAGTGCTTTTCTTTAACGCCTTTGAGCTAGGCGCAGTAATTTGCAAAGATGCTCATGTGGGCGCCATATAAGAGCTTGAAGCAAAGACGCCATATAGGAACTTGAAGCAATAGAGAGCATCAAAAAGCAAATGTGAAAGACATTTATATCTGAACCACTTCCTATGCATAGGAATCTTGTAAGAAAATAAATCAACGAGGCACATAGTAGCAAGCATGGATGGATAAAACAAGTGCCACTTCAAGATTTGCAACATAAAGAGGGGAAACTTAATATTGTTGAGATCCATCAAACCATGTTTCCCTCTCTCATAATAACTTTCAGTAGCATCATGAATAGAACTAACAATATAACTATCACATAAAACATCCCTATCATGAGCCACATGCATAAAAGAATTAATACTCCCCACATGAACAATAGTAGTAGGAGCAGATTCAATAGAATAATTATTCTCATCACCATAATCATCAAAGACAGGAGGCATATTATAATCATAACTATTTTTCTCCTCAAAAGTAGGTGAACTGAAAATATTATACTCATCATCATAGCCATCATAAACTAGAGGTTTAGTATCATCACAAGCTAGAGAGCAACTATTTCGCAAAGCATATTCTTCAAACATATCATCATAAGAAGGAACATCACATATGAGAGATAAAATATCATCAGAGTAAATTTTCTCCACTAAAGCTGGGAAACTAAAAATATCATGCTTAACAAAACCAGCTTCCCCAAGCTTAGACTTTTCTATAGCATTATCAACAACGGTGTTCAAAGCATTCATACTAACAACACTATTAGCATGCAAATTAAGCTCCAAAGGTTTTTCAATTTTCTCTTCAAACACTTCATATCTAAACTCAGGAAAAAGACTACAGAACTCTTTGTTTTCCATTAAGCCTAACTAGCGAAAATAAAAACAAGAAACAAAAAGATATAATTGCAGAACCTAAAGGAAATAACTTCGAGCACTCACACAGGAGGATGCGAGTACCTTTTACCTTACCTCCCCGGCAACGGCGCCAAAAAAGAGCTTGATGTCTACACACTTCTATTGTTGTAGACACTTGTTGGGCCTCCAAGTGCAGAGGTTTGTAGAGCAGCAGCAAGTTTCCCTTAAGTGGATCACCCAAGGTTTATCGAACTCAGGGAGGAGGAGGTCAAAGCTATCCCTCTCAACCAACCTTGCAATTACGATACAGAAAGTCTCTTGTGTCCCCAACACACCCAATACACTTGTCAGATGTATAGGTGCACTAGTTCGGCGAAGAGATAGTGAAATACAAGTAGTAGTGATGATTATAAGTAGCAAACGTGATTTGAAATAAATATCGCTGCGAGCAAACATGTAATAAAACATGAAGTAAACGGTGTGCAAAGCTTGGAAACAAGGCCTAGGGATCATACTTTCACTAGTGGACACACTCCCAACAAATATAACATGATTGAACAAATAAACAACTTCTCTCCACTATGGTACTCTGAATTACTCTCCTATTGAACAACACTAATCATTGTGTAGTGGCTATAGAAGCACCCCTTAAATTCATCAAGTACTTGACAAACACCACTCATAGAGACATCCAAATCAAAGCACAACTCAAGATAGATATTATTGCAACTTAGACCAAGTACTAACACGGTGCACACACTGTCAACATTACACCATGAAAGGAGAAAAAGATCACTTCAATACTATCATAGCAATAATTATTCTCATAATCCACAAGAGATCACAATCATAGCCTAAACCAAGTACCACCATGATGCACGCACTGTCACCGTTACACCATGGCAGGAGGAATAGATTACTTTAATAACACCACTAGAGTACACATAATATCTGAATAATAACATCTACTTGTTCAACATGATACAAAGCTCACGATCACATAAAGATCACATCATGGGAGAGAGAGGTGAACCACATAGCTACCGGTAGAGCCCTCAGCCCCAGGGGTGAACTACTCCCTCCTCATCATAGGAGACAGCAAGGTTGATGGAGATGGCGGTGAGGTCGATGGAGACGGTGGAGACGGCGATGGAGACCGATGGAGATGGCTCCGGGGGCACTTCCCCATCCCGGCAGGGTGCCGGAACAGAGACTTCTGTCCCCCAAAATTCGTCGGCGATGGCGGCGGAGCTGCGGAACTCTTTCTGGAAAATTGCCGATTCTTTTAGGGTTTTCCGTCCCGAGGCTTTATATAGGCGAAGGGGCGTTGTCAGAGGGGGAGCCAGGCGCCCTCACACGGGGCTCGCGCGGCCAGGGGCCTGGCCGCGCCACCCCTGTGTGTGGGGCCCTAGTGGCCCCACTCCTTCTCTCCTTCGGATCTCTGGAAGCTTCCGGGTAAAATAAGACTTCAGGAACTTGTTTCGTCCAATTCCGAGAATATTTCCTGTGTATCACTTCTGAAACACAAAAACAGCAGAAAACAGGGAACTGGCACTGTGGCAACTTGTTAATAGGTTAGTTCCGAAAAATGCATAAAAGTGCCACGAAGTGTAACGAAACAATAGGCAAATGGTGTAAAAACAAGCATGGAGCATCAAAAATTATGGATACGTTGGAGACGTATCAGTACCGCAGATGTAAAAAAGCACGTGATCCTCAAAACCATGTGGCAAATGCAATAGCAGACACGCGCCGTCGAACATTATAGGCAACCTTGTCCAGCAACCTTGTCCAAACGATGCTGATCAAGGCTCTCAAAGTTAAAAACTTGTACTTTATTAGTTATGTGGTGACAATCTTATGGAACATCTCTCTCTCTCTCACCCAACAATCTCCATTGTCCCCTTGTTTGATACGATGACTTTGAATCATGTTATGTATGACGATCACCTCTTTTGGATTAAGCTTTATCGTAAATGATATTTTGGGAGAACAATAACTTATATTGATTTGATAGAGATTACAGAGAATATATAGAGGGGAGAGAGAGCCGGCCAGCCTAGGGTTTAGGCAAACCAACTTAGGACTCTAAGAGTCCTAGTCTAATACAAATACAAACTCTAATACCCCCCGCAGTGTCAACATCGGGCGCCACAATATTGAGACTGGAGCGTATGTCGACAAAGGACGTAGGATGGAGGCCTTTGGTAAAAATATCGGCAAATTGGGCACTCGTTGGAACATGTAGAACACGCACTTCTCCAAGAGCAACCTTTTCCCAAACAAAGTGAATGTCGATCTCGATATGCTTGGTACGGCGATGTTGCACGGGATTAGAGGCCATATAGACGGCTGATATGTTGTCGCAGTAGACAATAGTGGCGTGCTCGACGGGGCGCTGGAGTTCCACAAGTAGTTGGCGTATCCAAACTGCTTCAGCAACAGCATGCACAACCGCCCTGTATTCCGCTTTAGCCGAAGACCGGGATACCGTAACCTGCCTTTTCGATGACCAAGAAACAAGATTATCACCCAAATAAACACAAAAGCTGGATGTGGATCTTTGAGTGTCTGGACATCCTGCCCAGTCTACATCAGAATAAACTATCAAGCTTGTTGGAGAGGATGAGTTAAGTAATAGGCCATGATCAAGAGTTCCTTTTAGATAGCGAAGAATCTTTTTGACATAAGAAAGATGAGGTAAACAAGGATCATGCATATAGAGACATGCTTGCTGAACGGAATAAGAGATGTCGGGTCGGGTGAGAGTAGCATATTGTAAAGCGCCAGTGAGACTACGATATAAGGTTGGATCGGGAACAGGATCACCGTCTACCAAAAGTTTGGTGCCAACATCAGCCGGTGTACGACATGATTGACAATCAAGCATGCCAGCGCGGTTTAAGAGATCAATAATATATTGTCATTGAGAAAGAAAAAGGGTGGAAGATGTTCTAGTGGCGGTGACACCAAGAAAATGATGAAGTAATCCTGAATCGGTCATAGAAAATTCTTTGTTAAGAAGAGTGATGATATGTTTAAGAAAAGAATCAGAGGAAGCCGTAAGAACAATATCATCTACGTATAAAAGAAGATATGCCGTGTGAGAAGAAGATTGAAAAATAAAAAGAGATGTGTCAGATTTGGAAGGACTAAAACCGATTGTTGGTATGAATGTAGCAAATCATTGAAACCAGGCACGAGGAGCTTGTTTAAGACCATAGAGGGATTTCTTAAGAAGACATACAAGATTCGGATTGGAGGGATCTTCAAATCCAGATGGTTGTTGACAATAAACTGTTTCATTTAGAGTACCATTAAGAAAAGCATTTTTTACATCAAGTTGGTGAATAGGCCAGGAAGAAGAAACTGCAAGACTGAGGATTATTCAAATAGTGCATGGCTTGACAACAGGAGAGAATGTTTCATCAAAATTAATTCCTTGTTGTTGAGAAAAACCTCGGCAAACCCAACGAGCTTTGTAGCGAGCCAAAGACCCATCAGAGTTATACTTATGACGAAAAACCCACTTCCCCGAGACAATATTGGCACCGGATGGTTTGGGAACTAGAGTCCATGTATTATTTTGGATAAGAGCATTGAATTCATCTTTCATGGCAGAGTGCCATAATGGATCAAGAAGAGCACGTTTGTAGGATCTTGGGATAGGGGAGATCGATGAAGTAGCTGAAAGATTGAGAAAACGTCGGGGAATATGGAAACCCTTTTTGCCACGAGTACACATGACATGATCATTGGTGGGGATAGGTATGGGAATGGCATTAGGAGGAAGTGGATTAGTTGCTGAGGAAGAAGGTGTGTGTGACGCGGGAGAGACCGAGCTAGAGGACGTGCTGACAGGAGAGTCTACCGCGGCAGGGGAAGGTGACACGACAGGCTGCTGCGGGCTCACGGCAGGCTGCCGTGGGCTCTCGGCAGGCGGTGGTGCTGCCGCGGCAGAGGGCTCGGCGTCGACGACAGAAGTGTCGGTTGGCACAAAAAGATGATGCGATAGAGGGGAAGAAGATGGTGAAAGTGTGTTCATCGAAAGTGACATGACGAGATATAAGAACATGACCAGAGGAAGGATCAAAACATCGTGAACCTTTGTGATCATCGGATGGTCCTAATTATATGCATGGTAAAGATCTTGGAGCTAGTTTATGGGCGGCGGTAAAGGATGTGTTAGGAAAACATAGACAGCCAAAAACACGCAAATCAGAATAATCGGGGTGAGATAGAAAGAGAGTTTGAAAGGGAGAATAAAGAGGGCATGTTTTAGTTGGTCAAATGTTTAAAAGATATGTGGCTGTCCGTAGAGCCTCAGCCCAAAAACATGGTGGAAGAGATGCTTGAATTAGTAAGGTGCGTAAAATGTCATTGATGGAACGAAGGGAACGTTCAGCCTTGCCGTTTTGAGGAGATGTGTATGGGCAGGAAAAACGAAAAAGGATGCCTTGGGAAAGAAAGAAATTTCGATTTTGGTTATTATCAAATTCTTTACCATTGTCACATTGTATGAAACGAATTGGGAGACCAAAATGAGTTAGAACATAGTGCCGAAAATTAATGAAAAGTTTGTGAACATCTGATTTGGCACGTAGAGGAAAGGTCCAAACATAGTGAGAGTAATCATCTAAGATAACAAGATAGTATTTGAAACCTAAAACACTTGGTACGGGAGAGGTCCATAAATCACAATGTAATAACTCAAAAGGAAAAGTGCTAGAAGTGGTTGATGTGCCAAAAGGTAATCTAATATGTTTGCCGCATTGACAGGAATTACAAAGAGAGGGTTCATGAGAAGAACTAGAACTAGGGATGCTAAACTCTTGCAGCATGGATGACACGGTATTTTTATTGGGGTGACCGAGACGACGATGCCATAGGTCGACGGAGGCAATCATGGCTTGAGGTGTGGAGGTAGGTGCGCCATGGAGCGGATAGAGATCGCCCGAACTATTGTAACGAGTGAGGACTGCCACCGTTTTCAGATCCTTCACAGATAAACCAAAGGGATCAAATTCTATGGAAACATGATTGTCAATTGTAAATTTTTGAACAGATATTAGATTTTTAATTAATGATGGAGCAACTAAAATATTTCGAAGGATAAAATTTGTGTTTGGATTATTGATGTAAGAGTGACCGGTGCATGAGATTGGAATAGAGGATCCATCGCCAATGGTGATGGTAGAAAAGGGAGAGGAAGAACAAGCTGACAGAAAATCCATATTTGAAGACATATGCGAGGAAGCACTAGAATCAAAAATCCAATCCGTACCTTCGCGATTGTTGAGTGTGAAATTGTTCATGGCAGCGATGAAGGCGGCTTGGTCCCAGCTTGGTGGAGCGGTTGACGGAGCGGGTGACGCAGGCATGTACTGAAGAGGTGGAGGAGCGTGGTACATGTGGTGTAGCGACGTCGGCGGAACCATGTATTGTTGTGGCGACATCATGTAAGCCGTTGATGGAGCTTGGGCGGTGTAAACCTGCGGCGGAGGTCGAGGTGCGAGAGGCTCGGGTGCGCCGATGGATGGGCGGAGGCCGGGACTCCAATTCCCGGTGTAGGCCGGTGGGGCGCCGTACGGAGAGGGGGCCGACCAGGGCATCAGCCAGGCCTGAACGAGACCCGTCCATGGGTCATGCTGTGGCTTCCAAGGCGCCATGGCGGAGGGCGGTGGTGGCGCTTGTGGAGTCGGCGCTGGTGGAGCTAGGGCAGGAGCAGGTGGCCGCGGCGGAGGAGTCGGCGCTGTAGCAGGTGGCCGATACTCGGGATTTTTGCCGCGGTAGTTTGGGCTCGGACGCCATCCAGGAGGGGCCAGCGGTGGTGCAGCAGGAGTAGGCAGGAGTGGCGGTCGAGGCGCCATGTGAAACACCTGCGGAGGTCGCGCAGCCTTGCGAGCTTGATTCTGAGCTTCGAGTTGCAAAATAGATCGCACTTTGGCGAAAGTTGGGTAGGGTTTCATCAGCGGGATGAAGGCGACTTGCTTCTCAAATTGTTCGCCGAGACCGACGAGAAGGGCATTGATGAGGGTACGGTCGTCGATGTGATCACCGAGTTCCTGAAGTTCGTCGCCGATGGCCTTGATGTGTTGGCAGTAGACGGTGACGGGGGAATCGCCTTGAGTGCTGGTGCGGAGCTCGATGTGAAGGGCATTGACACGCGAGTCGGAGTTGTCCTGAAAGAGCTGCTGGAGGGCGGCCCATAGTTGAGCTGCCGTGGCGTCGTCGGTGGAGACCAGGTTGAAGAGCTCGGTGTAGATCCTGGTGTAGATCCATTGGATGACAGTGAGGTCGTCCTTGACCCAGCGTGGATCGGCAGGCCGTGGTGTCGAGGCGAGGTTGATGTGACCGCGGAGGCCGCAGCGACCGAGATGAACATGGAAGAGGTGGCACCAATGGTAAAAGTTATGCTTGGAGAGATCGAGGACGATCGAGACGAAGGGAGAGACGTCGGCGATCGTGTCGGCTAGGGTAAGTTGTGGGGGCTCTGGATTTTGTTGGGGAATTTGTTGGAGAGTAGGGGTAGAGGAAGAAGATGGAGCGGCGCCGGTGGCGCGAGCCTCGGCCGGCGTCCAGAGTGGACGCGGCGGCGGCGGTGGTGGAGTAGGCGGAGCCATCTAGGTGCGGAAAACCTAGGCGTCTGATACCATGATATTTTGGGAGAACAATAACTTATATTGGTTTGATAGAGATTACAGAGAATATATAGAGGGGAGAGAGAGCCGGCCAGCCTAGGGTTTAGGCAAACCGAGTCCTAGTCTAATACAAATACAAACTCTAATAGTAAACACCTGTGGCTTTCCTCTAAACACATGCATATTACTATGACACCCCGATGACAACCCTTAAATTTAACACCTAACAACCATTGGATCATGCATTTTTTTTAAACACATGTGGCTTCATCTGACAACCCCACGGTAAACCCTTAAACCTAACACTGCCCCTTGGCCTCGATTTTGCCTCTGGCTGATGTCGTCGTGCCCAATTGTCTTTTTTGTCGTGGCTTGATGCTCGTCTGCTTCTATATGGTGTATTGGTGTTGCCTCTCCGTGTCATCGTCATCTCTAACTCAGGATTATCTGACAAGTTCATGTAGAGGTTTTCCCTACTGTATTTATAAAAAAATTGTCAAATAAGTATATAGAGGAAAGACTCAGAAGAGGAGACAATATCCCAACGAAAATTCAAGCGATTGCAAATAGATAAGCAATCAACTGTCTTTTAGCAAATCCAAAATAAAGTATATGTAGCGAAACGTTACGGCACACCTTGTAACACATGGAACCGTCTGAATCGCCGGTCCGACCACGAGCTACACGTAGACTGAGATGCGGACAGAGGTCCCACACGGACCCCATAAAATAGTTTCCTCCGCCGGCGCACGGCTCACTGCTACCTTGCCGGCGCGCGAGAGCTGCAAAGATTTTTCCGAAACAATGTTGCCCGCCCACGCGTGGTGTTTCTCGTCGATGGCATGGAGCATTTATGCAAAGTCTTTCTCGTGGATGGACATATCCGTGTTGCGGAACAGTGTTGCAGTTGGGCCTCTGTATGACGCCTACTACTACCTTGCATCGATAGCCATTACTGCCCGAACGAACTTAAATTCCAGCCATGATTTGCTTTTTTATATGCTCCGGGCAGACAGGAATGGTCAAAGAATCTGGATCATTTTTATATTTGACGAGAGAAGAAATGCTTCGACAACATCGTAAAGATTTGCAACCATTGTTTTTCTTGACACATACAAAACAGTGGAAATTACATACTACTCACTCTGTTCTAAAATATAAGATATTTTAGCCTTTTTCTGATAGATATATATCTAGATGCTTTTTAGCGTGTATTTTTTTAAGATGTGCTTCTAAATGTGTAGGTTTACTTTCAATCTACCCACTAAAAGATATCTAAATAGATATACATCAAAAAAAGCTAAAACTTCTTATATTTTAAAACGGCGGGAGTACGTGACATTCAATTCACCCACCCAGGAAGGGAATGAAAAGAAGGTCTGTGGAAAAGAAAACTAGTTGGGCCAGAAAGCGCTGCGACGACGATATGGGCAATGATGAGGACAACTCCGATGGAGCTCTACGCCTACATACGCGCGCTGCCGCAACGCAACGGTATGGGCGATAGTTAAGGCCCCTAGCTGAGCTCTCCTTCATTCAATTAATGGCGTCGCCGTACGCATATTCTCCAGCACTACTACAAGCCCAAAGTGAGCAAAGCACAGATCCATCTCCAAAATCAGAAAATGTCTTCCAAGCACTAGTAGATAGCATACACAGATCCATGATGTTTCATTGCGTGTAAGCTGAACATTTTTAAAATATGACAAAACATGCAGCCTGGTGGAGGGCGGAGGCATGGCAGTGCAAGTGCAGTGCAGCGGTGGCGCTAGCAAGTTAAGCCGCGATGCAGAGTAGGTCGGGACGACTTATTCGGTCCCGATGGATCGATCATCGAACGGAGGCGGGCGACCTGGCGCGCGTGATGAAGCTGGCGGAGAAGACCTCGCCGGGCGGCAGCTGCCGTGCATCAATGGCGCAGTAAAGTGAGGTGGGGAGGGGGAGGCGACGGCCAGGCTGCGCGCGCGTACGGCCAGGCTGCGCGCGCGTACGGCCGCCAGATAGGGAGCGGCCGCCCCCGGATCAAAGCCTCAGACGACCTAGTACGTAGGAGTACGACCTTGGATCGTATGTATTGCTGCTGCGAACTGCGGTGTGGCGCCCAACCACCGTATTGAAGCGCGCGGCCGCCGTCGTCGTTGGGAGCATCGCCGCCGATCAGCTAGCACGGCGGCGGGGATAGGCCCATCGATGTGGGAGAGTGCGACTCGCCGGCAGCAGCCCGGCCACGCATGCACCTTTGCGTTACGTACTACGGCACCGGCATTGGAGAATGATTTTTTTCCGCAGTATAAAACATCCTCGGTGAAGAGGAAAAAAATACGGTTTTGCTAGTTTTTAGTACTTTGAGAACTAATTTAGTTTTCAGTTAAGTCCTATATTATTAGATTTACATCATGATACGTGTAGTTATGTCGTGTAAGTTAGGTTGCAATTGAGAACTTTTAAGTTGCAAATTGGATCATAGCTGAGATTTTTCACTTGTAACTAGAAAAAACCTCCAAACCATTAGACGCACCTTGATCGTACGCACTATGGCACCGGCACCGGAGAACTATTTTCTTCAGTATCAAAAGGGAAAAAAATACGTTTTTGAGTTCTTAGTTTTGCATCATGATACATGCACTTGAGTTATAACTTGGGTTGCAACTGAGAGAACCCTGCCGCCATGAGGGCCGCCTCTCTGAAGCTTCATGTCGGTGGGCTTGTTGTCCCGGATCACCTATGCGACGTCCTTAACAACGATAGTCACATTCGTGAACATTGTGAGCTCGTCGTCGACGAACGCACCTCTCTACCTCTTGCCTGCAAACGCCATTTCAGGGGCATTAGCAGGCTTGTCAGTGGGGGGAGGGGGTGTCGAGGATCACTGTGTCGGACTCCCGCATGTCAGCATCCTCAAGTGAAGATGAAGATAGAGGCATGCCCAGGACCACACCTAAGCCCATGGCGAACTTCCCGATTGCTAGCTCGAACGAAAAGATGGTCTGGATCTCTTCGTAGTTCGCGATGGGCAAGTTCAGGAACTCGGCGTCCTTGGGGTGATCCTTCGATTGAAAGATACAATGTTAGTTCTGCAGGTAAGGGACGATCGAAGTTAGTGAGGAAGACAGTGTGCTAACCGCGGCATGGCTGTGGTAGTACTTAGCTTCCAGGAGGATGGACTTCCTGTCCTTGCACCACTGAGCACCACTAAGATTGTGGAGCCTTGAAATGGTGACCTGGGCCTCCACTTCCTAAGGTGGTTGTACACATGAGTGGACGACACATCAGCACCACAATGCTTGATAAGGGCCTTGGCCACGGCTATCAGATGGAATTCCTTGAAGCCCTTGTCAGTTTGGACTCCTCTCTTGATTAGCGAGCACATCTTCTACAGGACGAAGCTGGACACGAAGGGAAGCCATTTCATGGTCCCCTTTGGTGCAGCCTTCAAGAAATTATCCACATCACTGAGGTTCTTGGCCCTCGTCTTCCTTGTGGCAGTCATCCTAGCCGCGACCTCTGCCGACACCTGGGCCACAAGGCTAGCCACTCCTCCTTCGTCGATCGGCATATGAACAGCCAAAATGTGGGACTCGGCGATGGGATGTGATTCTAGAACTTGCGAGGGGATCTGCGAGTCCCCAATGTAGACCAAAGCCTGGCTAAAGTCGTCGCACAAACACTCCTACACATTGATGGCATACTACAAATGAACAAGCAAACATCATACAACTAGTAGTGGAGAACTGCATCTCAGAAATCATGATGAGTCACTAAATTTGGGGATAGTTCAAAACCTAGAGCACCTAGGAACAACCTAAGATCATGTCCAACCATTCGAAGAGGAAACCCTAGCCAGATCTGCCTAACTCTGCCACAAATCATGTCTATCCATACATAGATGAAACCCTATCCAGATGGCCAAGCCCAGCAAGATCTAACCCTAACAGACCAAGCTGCATAAGGGGTTGCTTACAGTCATCGTCGGAGGTGAAGGAGAACTCGAAGAGGAAGAAGATGCTGCCCAGTCGCCGCTGCTATCACCGGAGCCGTCGTCGGCACCGGCACCGCCTTTGCTGACCAGACATCTGTGCTCTGCATATTTACTCAAGGACCAGAGGTGGAGCTCAAAATAATGGAGGATTCGATTGGCGTGGTGAGATTGGTGGTACAAATAGGGGAAGGTGCAGTTTGGGAGGTGACGGAATCCTTCCCGCCCCCTTTTTTGCTTTTCATCGATGCGCACCATATCTCACGCCATCTCCCTCATCATCCGTGATTGTGCAGGCAAAGATGCTATTATACATCAGCAGAGCACGAGACAAGGGTGGCTAGCTGGAAACGGCCGAATCGGCAGTTCCTCCTGGGCCTAGCCCAAAGGTGCTTTGAGAACAGTTTCAGCCACAACGCAGAGGCCTTTCGGGTGACAAAATGGCCCAAATTATGCTCCACTGATGCGGGACAAATGGTGTGCGACCTACCAAACGCTCCCTTACAGTAGGCACTAAGGCACCGACACTGGAGAACTTTTTTTCAATATAAAACATCCTTGAAAAAATTCTCCACAAAAAAGGAAGGGAAGGATCATGAGGCGTTGGAGAGGCACACTGGGCCGACGGGGGTTGGGGATGCGTGCTGCATAAGGAGAGAGAGGGGAAATGGATAAAGATAGATATGGAGGTCACTTGATGTAAGAGATTCCAAAGGTGGAGAAGAAAAATCCATGGGTCTCATATTTTGACCAACTAGGATGTAGCAGCTTTGCGGAGTGTTCTAGCAAAATATACTCCATGCGATCGAACTTGTTGGTGACTTAGTACAAACTTTGTATAAATTTTGTACTAAGTCACGACTACTTATTGCCGATTGGAGGGAGTATCTATCAAACATTTTGACCGCCATTTGATAATTACATAATAAACTATGAAAATAGAACATGCATGTCCTTTTATGTATTATACTAGAAAAAAATGACAATGAATTTTGACAAATTTTGTAAAAAGAAACCTTAACATAACGAACTATTACCTATAAACAGCCATGACTTTCAATCCCAACGAACCATGTTAATGGCCATATACATGGCATAATTTCTGATATTGTGCCATTATTTGGTAGCAATGTTCAAAGTGCCAAAAAATCCTAAATATGGTTTCTTGTGATTTAGCTGCAGTATTATAGTGCAAAATAACATCACTCCAATTTTCACACAAACTACACCATATTTGATGGACAATTCTCACTTTCATGAATTTGCAAGCTTTCTAACTGATTTTCCCCATTTCAAGAACTTTCTAACTATTTTATATTATGTAAGTCAAACTGGAACTAGAGGTGCGTGATAGTTTTCTCTATTAATTTTCTAGAAATTATTTTTAGGTACATGGGTAGTCATTACATGGGAAATACAGTGGGAGGTTTAGAACGTTCAATCCTTGGCACAAATCATGCCGATGGTTTTGACCATATTTTGAAAATTACAAAAAATAATTTAGTCCAAATAAAAAATTTAAAGCTTGTGCATTTATTACATTTATTATGTGTAATAGTTGTAATGAAAATGATAAACATCGATTTCAACAAATGTTATACAATTTTTTTCACAAAATAGATTGTCACCTATAAGCATCCATGGCTGTCAAGTCAAACGACCTTGTTTGTGGCCATATGCATGATATAGTTTTTCGTAATGTGCACATATTTGGTATGAAGGTGAATCTTGGTATGACAAACAATGCTGATAAATGGAGTTTCCATTTTTTTGCACAAAAAGATCACATGCCATTTTTTTAAAATTCAAAAACACTACAAAAAAGTCTTCCTTGTCCGGCGGGTTTTTCAGTCAGCACAACCGAAATTCCCACCTAAAGTATTTTGCCAGCAAATAAGCTTTGTTGACGACTAACAAGGGGGAGCTCGATATGTGTCGTGCTAATGGGCTTTGTAGGGTACTCACAAGGGGCCAGCTTGATATGTGCCATGCTTGACTTCTTACCGGTAGAAATTAGTGTCGTGGTTGGTTGCTGGAAAGCTCGGCGAATGGTAGTGCCATGGTCGATTGATTGGAGGCATTTACTAGGTATGCCGTCCATTGAAAATAACGTCAAAAGTTGGTCCAAAATTATAAAAAGTTCCTGCATGTCCCGCTGACTTGTGAGACCAACCTCCGCCAAGCCTTGTTTGGGTTTTATTGTGCAAACATGGCCCATATAGTTGGCCGCACTTATTTTTCAGCCTGTAAACAAACCCTAACCCCTACTTTCGCAGCCCCGTTTCGCTTATAATAGAGAGAACAATTAGCACCGACTTCCCACTCCTCTGTCTGTACGTCAACTGAAAGGACATGGATGTCGCCTAGAGGGGGGGGGTGAATAGGCGATTTAAAACTTTTACGAGCGGCTTGACAAATGCGGAATAAAACTAACGTTTAATTTGCCAAGCATACAAAACCTAAATAAACTAGGTTCACCTATGTGCACCAACAACTTATGCTAAACAAGATGAGCAACTATGTGATAGCAAGATATATATAACTTCAAGCACGAAGGCTATCACAAAGTAAATTGCATAAGTAAAGGAGCTCGGGTATAGAAATAACCGAGGCACGCAGAGACAACGATGTATCCCGAAGTTCACACCCTTGCGGGTGCTAATCTCCGTTGGAGCGGTGTGGAGGCACAAGGCTCCCCAAACGCCACGGAGGCTCACCGTAATCTCCTCGAGCCCTCCCACCAAGATGGAAGACCCGATCCACTATGGGACCCTTGAGGGCGGTCACCGATCCCGCACAAAGCTTGGGGCTACTCCACAACTTAATTGGAGACTCCCAAATCCACAAAGCCACTAAGATTGGGGCACACTCCACAACTCAATTGGAGGCTCCCAATAATTACCACGGAGGCACCACAAAGCTTGAGAAGAACTCCACAACTTAATTGGAGGTCCCCAAGAAATCCACTGAGCCGTCTAGGGTTCCAAGAACCCAAGAGGAAATAAGCTTCTTGCTTTCACCACCGAATCTCCGAGGAGAACTCAAACCGATGCACCAAATGCAATGGCAAGAACACACGAAGTGCTCAAATCCTTCTCTCCCAAATCCTACCAAAGCAACAAATGCTATGGAGGATATGAGAGGAAGAACAAGGAGGAAATCCACAAAGAACTCCAAGATCTAGATCCAATAGGTTCCCCTCACTTAGAGGAGAAAGTGATTAGTTGAAAAGTAGATCTAGATCTCCTCTCTCTTTTCCCTTAAAAAGATGCAAGAAACATGGAGGGAAGTGAGGAGGGAGGGCAAGCTTTGAAGGTCAACAATGGAGGAGAGAGAAGCCCAAAAACGTTATTGGTTCAAGGAAGAAGAAGGGTATTTATAGGTGGGGAAAATCTGGCCGTTGGAAGCAGCCTGCCGGCCAGTTCGGCCGTAAGTCCGGCGGCGCCGGGCTCTGGGCCGAACGGTCCGGCGGCCCGCCGGACGGATCCGGCGCCCCGCCGAGAGGCGGTTCAGAATAGCAGTCCGGCTGCTCCGCCGGACTGGCCCGGTCTGCCGCCGGAAGGTCCGGCCTGGAGCCCGGCCTGGCCGGACGAGGGGCCGAACTGGACAGCCCAAAAACCAAATAACTTTTACAAGGAAACTCCGAATGAGATGAAACCAATTTTGTTGGAAACCAATTATGCTCCACTGATGCGGGACAAATGGTGTGCGACCTACCAAATGCTCCCTTACAGTAGGCACTAAGGCACCGACACTGGAGAACTTTTTTTCAGTATAAAACATCCTTGAAAAAATTCTCCACAAAAAAGGAAGGGAAGGATCATGAGGCGTTGGAGAGGCGCACTGGGCCGACGGGGGTTGCGGATGCGTGCTGCATAAGGAGAGAGAGGGGAAATGGATAAAGAGAGATATGGAGGTCACTTGATGTAAGAGATTCCAAAGGTGGAGAAGAAAAATCCATGGGTCTCATATTTTGACCAACCAGGATGCAGCAGCTTTGCGGAGTGTTCTAGCAAAATATACTCCATCCGATCGAACTTGTTGGTGACTTAGTACAAACTTTGTATAAATTTTGTACTAAGTCACGACTACTTATTGCCAATTGGAGGGAGTATCTATCAAACATTTTGACCGCCATTTGATAATTACATAATAAACTATGAAAATAGAACATGCATGTCCTTTTATGTATTATACTAGAAAAAAATGACAATGAATTTTGACAAATTTTGTAAAAAGAAACCTTAACATAACGAACTATTACCTATAAACAGCCATGACTTTCAATCCCAACGAACCATGTTAATGGCCATATACATGGCATAATTTCTGATATTGTGCCATTATTTGGTAGCAATGTTCAAAGTGCCAAAAAATCCTAAATATGGTTTCTTGTGATTTAGCTGCAGTATTATAGTGCAAAATAACATCACTCCAATTTTCACACAAACTACACCATATTTGATGGACAATTCTCACTTTCATGAATTTGCAAGCTTTCTAACTGATTTTCCCCGTTTCAAGAACTTTCTAACTATTTTATATTATGTAAGTCAAACTGGAACTAGAGGTGCGTGATAGTTTTCTCTATTAATTTTCTAGAAATTATTTTTAGGTACATGGGTAGTCATTACATGGGAAATACAGTGGGAGGTTTAGAACGTTCAATCCTTGGCACAAATCATGCCGATGGTTTTGACCATATTTTGAAAATTACAAAAAAATAATTTAGTCCAAATAAAAAATTTAAAGCTTGTGCATTTATTACATTTATTATGTGTAATAGTTGTAATGAAAATGATAAACATCGATTTCAACAAATGTTATACAATTTTTTTCACAAAATAGATTGTCACCTATAAGCATCCATGGCTGTCAAGTCAAACGACCTTGTTTGTGGCCATATGCATGATATAGTTTTTCGTAATGTGCCCATATTTGGTATGACGGTGAATCTTGGTAAGGACAAGAGGTATTTGGAGTTATTAATTTCCCGGTAGTATTTTACTCATAAAACCAAGATCATCTTCACAACAAGAAGCATATGAAAAGGATAAGAATTAAACACCATGCTAAAGAAGATATTCTTGATAGACTCAAATAGTTAAACAATCATACAAAACAATGATTAGGATAACTTGAAGCAAATGGTTTTCCATATTTGATGTAGAATTCCACATTTTAGGAAAACCCTACCAAGAATGAATCTCACAAACAAGACCCAAAACAAGAGCAACAAAACAATTTGGCAAATTGAAACTTGTTTGAGCAAACATGTCACATAGAATAAAGATAATTTACTATATCAACACTATGTGACACAACCTCAAATATACACATTTTATTGGTTTGTAGTATGCACAAAGCATATTACTCCCCCATAATGTGATAAAGCATTTATTTTCACAAGAGGCAAATAAAATTCAATATGAGAAGATTAATGGACATTATAGAATTTGAATTTCTCATGAACATGACATACCACATAGAGACTAGATAAATTCAAATATCGACACTAAGTGGTATTCCTCATGTGCACACATATTTAGGATTGTGAAGTGCCAAGGCATATCACTCCCCCAAAATGGGATAGTCCATTAGTCTCTCAAAAGAAGCCAAATGATATAAACGAAGATGCAATAAGGCTCAAACACAAACACACATACATGGTATGCAAACCCACAAGTACATACTTGATTAATCAAAATAAAATAAGTAGGTAGCACAACATATACCAACACATGTAATGGAACACAACCAACACATGCAAAAGGGGCGAGTAACTTTCAATGTAGATAAGTTGAGTACATGTTACCGCAAAGAGGAACATTGGATATATGATATAAACAAGATAATCCAATTGACTTGACTTGAGACAATATATTGATGAAGATCCCTTAATTCTTCATGATATAGCCAAGTCTCCAATGCCCTCCAACAAACACCTATTGATCAAGTTTTGGTGTGCTGGTCCCCAACCAAGTTGGGTCCTAAGAGGTTAGTCACAATAGGCTTGGCCACCCAAATGGTTCTTTTCTTGACACCACATTGAGTACCAACAAATTTGGCAAACACCTTGCCAACCTTATCCTTGCAAAGGGAATAAGCATCATCAATTATGATAGGGTTGGATGAGTTACCCATAGTGCATGAAGAAGAAAGGTGACCCTTTTCACGGCATATGTAGCATGTTCTTTTCTTCACCTTCTTCTCACTTGATTTCTCCACAATGGGAGCATTAGCTTGATTCTTCTTGGGAAGTGACCTTTCTTCAACTCGAGGTTGAGCATGACCTTGAACTTGAGGCCGCTTTCCTTGTTGCTTCTCAACTAGTGCCTTCATCTTCAAAGGGCAAGATCTAACATGGTGCCCTTCAATTTTGCACTTGTAGCAAACAATCTTGGCCGGATCTTTGACTTGTCCTTGGCCCTTCTTATTCTTGTTAACCTTGGACTTCTTCTTGTTGTTGGAGATGAACCCAAGTCCACTCTTGTCATTGGGGGATTTTTGCACACTCAACATATTGTCGAGTTTGAAATTCCCTTCATGACTCTTTACCAAGTCTTTCTTCAAAGAAGAGACTTGGGCCTTGAGCTCTTCGATTTCCTCTACATGGTTAGTAACAACACAAGTACTAGAGGAAGTAGAAGCTTCATTGTTAGAGCAACAAGGAAAGGAAAGTAATTCATCACAAGATGTAGCAATGTTATTAGTGGATGAATTACTAGGACTAGCACAAGGAAATATGGCATTTTGAGAAGTAGTGCAAATGTCCACATGAGGCTCACTAGATGTTACCTTTGATGTAATAGCCTCATGTGCTAATTTTAGCCTATCATGGGAAGCTAGAAGATCCTCATGGGAGCTAGAGAGCTTTCCATGTTTTTCTTCTAATTTCCCATAATTGCTAGTTAGCAAATCAAGTTGAGCCCTTAGCTCAACATTCTCCTTCAAGATGGATGCTTCACAAGAAGTAGAGTTAGTAGCACAAGCATCATCATTATTGGAAAGCGGAGAAGGCAATTTAGTAAGCTCATTTGAATTTGAAGCTTTAAGTTGCTCATGCGACTCGGTGAGAATGATGGGCTCACACGAAATGACCCTAGAGTCATTTTTAAGAAGCACAACATTCTCAAGGAGTTTAGCATAAGTAACTACAAGCTCTTCATATTTGGTTTCAAAATCATTTGCCACCACAAGAGTTCTATCATAGGATTTCTTTATTTTAGATAACTCTAAAGTAAAGGTCTCCTCAAGAGATTTCTTGGTGGTTTGTTCTTCTTCTAGAGCTTCTTTTAGATCCGCGATCTCATCCGCATAATCACGGGCATGACCTTGCATTTTAGAAATGGTATTCTCATGCTCCTCAATAATTTTATTGCTCTCGATGGCAATAGCCAAAATCTTATAGAAGTAAGAGCAAGAAATTTTATTCTTACGAATAGCATGAAAAAACATTTCACTCTTCTCAAATAAAGAGGCAAAGTCATCATCCTCTTCTTCATTATCCTCATCATCATCACTAGATATATTGGGTTCCAAAGTAGGAGTTACCTTTGAAGACCTAGCCATAAGGCACATGTGGGAACCAAGAGATGATGAAGAAGAATCACTTGAAGCTCTAATTAAAATCTTGTCTTGGCCCATGGAATAATTGTTTTCCTCTACATTGTTAGACACACAACAACTAGAGGAAGTAGATATAATTGTATCATGGAAACAAGACAAATCAAGCATATCATCATGAGATTTATTCATGCAACTTGCACATGATATGCAAGGACTATCAACACAAGCATGTAAAGCATTTATGGTGCTAGAAGTGTTTAAGTCCAAAGATGAAGCATGGCAATGAGATAGAGATGAATGATCATCACAAATAAGCTCACTATCAACATTGCAATTTCCATCACCACTCACCATAGAGTTACCTTGTGTCTTACCACACATTGGTGAAGTGGATGAGAGTTCATCACGGCCGGAAGTGGAGGGAATACAATCAACCTCAAAAGTGTTGGACACATCATATTTTTCTTGAATCTTTGTCCAAAACTCATGAGCGTTACAGAAAGGCATGATTGCAAGAATAACTGCATCACTCACAAAATCAACAAGCACATTAGAAGCTCGAGAATTAAGATAAGAGTTTCTCTTCTCCTCTAAAGATAGACTTTGGGAATCCTTAGGAGGAGAGAAACCCATATCTAAAATTCTCTCTATACTTGGGTCCATATCACGAAAATGATTAAGCATGCAAATTTTCCATATATCATAATTAGTGCCATCAAATATAAAAGTGTCATTGTGCACTAATCCCCTAGCCGACATCTTTGCTCTCAAGGCGGTGAAGCCTTAAAATGAGAGACCTTGCTCTGATACCAATTGAAAGGACACGGATGTCGCCTAGAGGGGGGGTGAATAGGCGATTTAAAACTTTTACAAGCGGCTTGACAAATGCGGAATAAAACTAACGTTTAATTTGCCAAGCATACAAAACCTAAATAAACTAGGTTCACCTATGTGCACCAACAACTTATGCTAAACAAGATGAGCAACTATGTGATAGCAAGATATATATAACTTCAAGCACGAAGGCTATCACAAAGTAAATTGCATAAGTAAAGGAGCTCGGGTATAGAAATAACCGAGGCACGCAAAGACAACGATGTATCCTGAAGTTCACACCCTTGCGGGTGCTAATCTCCGTTGGAGCGGTGTGGAGGCACAAGGCTCCCCAAACGCCACGGAGGCTCACCGTAATCTCCTCGAGCCCTCCCACCAAGATGGAAGACCCGATCCACTATGGGACCCTTGAGGGCGGTCACCGATCCCGCACAAAGCTTGGGGCTACTCCACAACTTAATTGGAGGCTCCCAAATCCACAAAGCCACTAAGATTGGGGCACACTCCACAACTCAATTGGAGGCTCCCAATAATCGCCACGGAGGCACCACAAAGCTTGGGAAGAACTCCACAACTTAATTGGAGGTCCCCAAGAAATCCACTGAGCCGTCTAGGGTTCCAAGAACCCAAGAGGAAATAAGCTTCTTGCTTTCACCACCGAATCTCCGATGAGAACTCAAACCGATGCACCAAATGCAATGGCAAGAACACACGAAGTGCTCAAATCCTTCTCTCCCAAATCCTACCAAAGCAACAAATGCTATGGAGGATATGAGAGGAAGAACAAGGAGGAAATCCACAAAGAACTCCAAGATCTAGATCCAATAGGTTCCCCTCACTTAGAGGAGAAAGTGATTGGTTGAAAAGTAGATCTAGATCTCCTCTCTCTTTTCCCTTAAAAAGATGCAAGAAACATGGAGGGAAGTGAGGAGGGAGGGCAAGCTTTGAAGGTCAACAATGGAGGAGAGAGAAGCCCAAAAACGTTATTGGTTCAAGGAAGAAGAAGGGTATTTATAGGTGGGGAAAATCTGACCGTTGGAAGCAGCCCGCCGGCCAGTTCGGCCGTAAGTCTGGCGGCGCCGGGCTCTGGGCCGGACGGTCCGGCGGCCCGCCGGACGGATCCGGCGCCCCGCCGAGAGGCGGTTCAGAATAGCAGTCCGGCTGCTCCGCCGGACTGGCCCGGTCTGCCGCCGGAAGGTCTGGCCTGGAGCCCGGCCTGGCCGGACCAGGGGCCGAACTGGACAGCCCAAAAACCAAATAACTTTTGCAAGGAAACTCCGAATGAGATGAAACCAATTTTGTTGGAAAGCTAACAACAAGGAGAACCAGCAAGGGAGAATTTACTAGAAATTAGAGGACATAAGTGTCTCTATATGAGGAACCGGTAAATTCTCCAAACACCAAAAATGCAATAAGAGTTCCATACGAAATCCGTTTTTGATGAGCTAGAGCTTGTCATGGAAATAACCACAAGCTCTAGAATCTCACATGGATAAAATCCAAATAAGAACCAAGAAGGATAATGCCAAGTATGCAAAGGTTTGAGCTCTCTCCGAACGATACGAATAAGTTACTCACTCGAGAGCCCCTCTTGATAGTACGGCTATCGATCCTAAACCCGGTCTCCCACACTATGAGACCGGTAAGAAAGAAACCCTATCAAGAACATACCTTTGCCTTGCGCATTCCACTTGAGCTAGATGGTGACGATCTTGATCTTCTCAAGTTGGACTACCTTTCTTGATTGCGCTTGCTCGGTGAAGTATTGCGGATTGTTCCCCCATACTTCACTATGGGAGAGACACTAGTAGAAATATCTTCACATGTCCATTACCACCAAATGGACACCGAGCTTCAAGCAAATGATATCTTCTAGAAGCCTATCTTGATCTTGCGCTTCGACTTGATCAACATTGCACTTCATCTTCTTATTTCATAATGATGATGTCTTGAGAATGCACATGAGAGTTCACTCCATCTTATTCCTCAAGACACACTCTATAGGCTCAACTCCCTTATGACCAATCTTCGGATCACTCCTTGAATAACACCTTGGTCATCACATAATCTTCTTTATATTCAACTTCTTACAACCTTGAACCCAACATATGGATCAAGCATTGTCTACGGACAAGTCCTACAAATATGACTCAATGCAAACATTAGTCCATAGGGATTGTCATTAATTACCAAAACCACACATGGGGGCACATGCTCTTTCATCAAAGCTTCTCCCCACTCCTTAGCCGAAAACCACCCGTTGCACAAGCTCCCCGTTAGATCTCAACTACCCCCACGTCTACAAAGGTAACCTAGATCTCAACTACTTACACCATGGCAAGGAGATGGAGACCTGAAGACTGTCCATGTCGGGTCCTATCTCTGGATCTGGCGCAGCCTCCACTTCACACTGCTCTCCCGATTTTAAGGCATGTGGAGGATGCCGGTCATGTCGCCGCTAGCGCGGCGGATAAAGGGATTGAGTTTACAACCTCCATTGCCCGCGTGCGCTGTTGTAGTAAAATGGATAAAAAAGGCTTTTTGTGAATCAACTACCAAGAATATTGTGCAAAATTGCACCGCTATAATTTTCACTCAAACTAGACCTCATCTTATGGAAAATTCCCAACTTTATTGAAGCTTTGTAGCTATTTTTTCCATTCAAGTGGCTTTGTACCGATTTTTTAGAAAACAGGTAAACTTTGAGCTACAGCGAAGTAAGTGTTCATCTCTCGGAATTTTCCATCCCACTATTTTTAATTTGGAAATTTCATGTAATTTTGCCATAGACTATTTGTACTTCATTCACAAAAAAACATTTTTCCATCAACAGAATTAAAGATTAAATGTTTATGACAAAAGTTTTTCTATAAGGGGCACTTTATTACTTAAGAGATTTAAGCTATTACACCTGGCCTCTGCATAGCTAAGATGCACATACCATTGTCCGGACACTTAAAGGAAAATAAAAGGCAAGATTACATATCACATTGAGAAATTGTAAAACCACCTATAAAGGAGGAGGTCCAATTCGCAAGTTGTGCAGCCACCCATGTTGGGAAAAAGTATCTCTCGCCGTAGCCTCCAACTATGAACAAACCTTCAGAAACCGGTCTCGATTCTCCACCCTCTGAAGAGACGACCATAAACGGAGAGTACCGGTACACCAATAAATAACCTATAAGAGAGAAGAGTTAATGACATTAAACAGTTTATCATTTCTACATAGCCAAAGGGACCAAATAACTATGGGCGCTCCCACCCTAATATGCTTTTTGAACCTATGATCAATCCCATTAAGTCAATTCCCAAAAATATTGGTGATACTAGCTGGCTGATACAAGTTTGAAGCTCATTGGACGACTGGCCATATAGATCTGGCGAAACGGCATTGGAAGAATAAGTGTTTTATTGATTCATATTGATGACATAAAACACATTTCTTACAACCATGCCATGTCCACTTTGCGAGGTTATATTTGGTAAGAATTGCTCCGCGACAGAGGTCCCATCAGAATACCTTGATCCTTAGAGGGAGTTTTAGCTTCCAAAGCTTATTATTATAATGTTTATCAATTGACACATTAGGTTGAATTAGCGCATTGTACATCTAACCGGCCGAAAATTTGCCATTTTGTGAAGATTTCAATGGAATTCATCAGGACCATTTTGTAGATGGACATTAGCCAAACATTGTAGTAAGGTATTCCATGATACAAGCCTTTGCCCTATTAACTCCCTTTTGAATGTTACATTGGAGGAGAAGTTTCCATCACCTTAGCAATGATATCACCCTTGTAACGAACAATAGAATACAATGCGGGATACTGCTCTTAAAGGGTGGTATTACTAAGCCATCTATCATCCCAGAACCAAATCTCTGACCCATATTTAATGGAAAAAAGTACCTAGGCGGAAGAACGTTTCTTCGTTGCCATGAGCCTAGCCCAAAAGTGAGAATCACCTGGTTTCCAAAGAACATTGATAATGCCTCTAGCCCAATATATTTACTTTTTAGAATGGTTGGCCAAGTGCCATCTTCCGTGAGTAGCTTAAAAAGCCATTTACCTAGTAGAGCTGGATGTTTGACCTCGAGATCAAGAATACCAAGCCTACTCTAGTCCTTAGGACAGCATACGACACTCCACTTAGCCAATCAACCCTATTTCTTCTCACTGCCACCTTGCCAAAAGAATCTAGACCGGTAGTAATCCAGTTTATGCAAGACTCCTTTTGGTACTAGGAAGAACAAATCATATGCCATACCATGTTTGTGAGTAACGAGTTTATGAGAATCATCCTTCCTCCAATGGATAAGATTTTTTCCTTTCCAGCTACTAAGACGCTTTTGTAGTCTTTCCTCGACTAGCTTCCATTTGGCAATTGTGAGTCTCCGATAATGGACCGGGATACCAAAATACCTCATTGGAAACTGGCCTTGCCCACAACCAAATAAAGTGGCATAACCATTGACCTTGTCTTGGGCGTCACCAAAACAAAACAATTCACTTTTATGGAAATTGATTTTAAGACCTGATAATTGCTCGAATGCTGAAAGAATCAACTTCAGATTTCTTGCTTTCTCAAAATCATGATCCATGAAGAGAATTGTATCGTCGGCATAGTGAAAAGAATCGATAAGCCCCCATCCACCAGATGCGGTATTACCCATTCAATGAGCCCATCAACCTTTCTGTGTTCGATCATTATGGCAAGCATATCAGCCACTATTAAATAGCATTGGTGATAGCGGATGACCCTGTTGAAGACCTTTTAATGTCTAGAAGTATGTGCCAATGTCATCATTGGCCTTGATGGCGACACTGTCTCCAGATACAAAAGATTAATCAAAGCATGCCACTCATAAAAAAACCTTTCATTCTGAGTGTTTGTTGGAGAAAAGACCACTTAACTTTTTCAAGAGCTTTCTCAAATATAATTTCAAATAAACTCATTTAACTTTTTAGAATGCAGCTCATGAACTGCTTCATGCAGAGTTACAACCCCATCTAAGATATTCCCTAAACGCAGTCTGAGAAGGCCGAACTACATGATCAACAACGGTGTTTAGTCTTATGGTGGCCAATTTTGAAACTAACAGTAAGGAGGCATATAGGTCTATACTGTTGGATCCTTTTAGCCTCATTAACTTTTGGTAACCAAAATATCTTGGCAGAATTAAGACAAAACAATTCTATTGTCTAGCATGAAGAAAGCTAAACAATTCTAGAAGATCTGATTTGATAGTATCCCAAAATATTTGATATAATTCAGCTGGGAAACTATCCGGGCAAGGTGCTTTGTTGTGTTCCATTTGAAAAACAGCCTTTCTAACTTCCTCCTCTGAGTATTAAGCAGTAAGAAGGTTGTCTTCCTCCATGGAAACTTGGGTATATCATCTATTCGGGATTCGTCCACAGAGAAGTTTCCTTCCTCCGGAGGTCCAAATAGATTTTTGTAATAATTGGTAATGTAAGACTTGAGATGCTCTTGGACCTCAATGATACCTTCATCTTGAACAAGAGAATGAATACGCTCATTCATATGTCTTCCATTGCCGACACTATGAAAGTAACTAGTATGAGAGTCTCCTTCAAGAATGAACTGGCTTTTCGACCTCTGTTACCATTTGATTTCCTCCTCATGGAGTAATCTTGCAATCTCCACATTGGATTGACTTTTCAGCTCAATCTCATACAAAGATAATGTTGGCACCTCCGCCAAGGCTTCGAGATCATCTATGATGGTTGAAAGCCTCAAATTTTCTTTTTTAAGAATGCATGTAACCTGACATGCCCAACCATTGAGGTGACTGTTTAAATTACGCATCTTGTTATTCCATCTCTGGATCGGAGAAGAATCACGTATAGGGTGCTCCCACACATTCTTGACCATACCATGAAAACCGTCTCGTTGTAACCATCCAAGTTCAAACTTAAAACAATGGTTTACAGGTGGTAGTTGTTCTAATTGTCAAAAGAACGGGAGCATGATGTGAAAGACCCTCAATACGCTCTAGAGCTCTAACCGATACCATAGGGATTTGGGATTCCCAGCCATCATCCATAAGTACTCTATCGAGCTTTTCGTATGTGGGATTAGGGAGACTGTTGGCCCAAGTGAATTGTCTCCAAATCATCTCGACCTCCTTTAAATCCAAACTAGCAATGACAACATTGAATAAGAAAGGCCAATGATCATCAAAGCGGACTTTACTTTTCTCATGACGGAACCTAAGCAAATTGAAGTCTCCCCCAATTAAAATTGGGTTAGGATTATCTTTTGCTAGATTAACCAACTCACGAAGAAAATCAGCCTTAAATTCATCTTGTGCCGCACCATACACAGCTACCAGACTGCAAGTTAAGTTGTCAGCTCTATTTCAGATATGGAGTTTTATGTGATAATCTCCACCAGAACTAGCCAGAACTTCCATAGTCTTTGTTCTCACTCCTAGTAGAATGTCCTCCGATTAATGACGAGGAGGGCGGGATATCCACTCAAAGTCTACACCATCAGAAAGATGGCTGAGGACACTTTGAGAGAAATCTCTTCTAGCAGTTTCAGAGATAGCAACAAAATCTAAATTGTGATCTCTTGTACAATGAGCAATATGTAAATGTTTAGCCAAGTCACCAAGACCTCTTCTATTCAAAAACATACCATTCATTGAGAAACAATTGGAATTTTTGTAACATTAACCCATTTTTTGGGGTTTCTTGTTATGACAAAAGTTAGAAACTCTATTTCTTCAGTTGGCCATAGACTATATTATACTCCCTCCGGCCACTATTAGACATATTTGTGCCTGGATACATCCATTTCAGATTAGCTTATTGCAAGTTTGGTATTCTCCTTGAGAATTAGGTCACATCTAAGGACTCTGTAAGCACATTTTCATTAATTATTTTTCTGTTTCTTCGTTAAATTCAAAATCCGATTAACACTTTGTCAAGTGTCTTGCAAGAAATACTTGGCAAATTTTGTGATATGCCGAGTATTTTCTGTTTCTCAAGTGTTACACTCTGCAAAAATTTCTTTTTTCCAAGTACTTTTTTGCCTAGTGTTTTCTAGGCAATTTTCCGGGAGTGACGTGGGCACGGCGTGACGTGTGAGTACACGAAATAAGTTGGTTTCCACGGCACGATCGGCCAACGACAAGCAGCTGGAGCCGTTGCATACAAACGAGAGTACCTACGTATAGTAGTTGTTGTTGTACTACGTTGCAGCGCAGCTCGCCATCCAGCCAGCAGTGAGTTGTTGACAACGATGAGAGATCATGTACACGTACGTGCAGCAGTAAGTGATAACAACACAAGAGGATGGGCCCGGAAAAGCAAGCAGGGCAAAGAGAGCATCATCCAGCTTTACCAGATCTCTTTCCTTTCCATTTATAACCGAAATGAATGTTCATTCAAAGCTTTACATTGATGGAGAGAAGTCAATACCCGAACCATGCATTTCATCCCCCAGCAGGGGGGGAGAGGGACAAGCATTGGTGCGTTCTTGACTCCCTCGCTATCACAGGCGTCTTCGTCTCCATGATTCCTTCTCATGCTACTAATAACGAATGCCTAGTTTAAGCAAAATCCTGTAAATTTTGATCTAAAGCAAACAAAATCCAAAGACGAACGAACGAATCCTAATTTAAGCATGCATGGAGGAGATGTTGTGGATGCAAAAATGGTGGATGCAGTGGATGGAGAGAGAGAGAGAGCTTGAGATGTAGCAGCAGCAGCAGCAGCAGCAGCAGGTGGACTCCATGAATGCGAGCATTCAACGCGCCAACAAACTCGTCTAGTCGTCTCGTCTCAGATGCACACTGCAGCTAGCGACGACTAGACCCTCTACCAAAGCTCGCTCTAATGGAAGAATGGATGGATGGATGGATGGATGATGGATGGGTGAGCTACTGCTGATCGACCGAGCTTTGCGCTCAGCCGCAGTTGAGCGCGTTCCTGAGGTTCCGGACGGTGTTGTTGATGAGCTCGCTGACGGTGGCGATGGACTCGGCGTTGAGCTTGGACGACGGCAGGCTGCTCACCAGGATCTGGAACGCCACCGTCACCACGGACCCGCCCAGCGGGCCGCCGGCGCTGGTGGACGCCCCGCCGCTGGCAGCGCCCGACCGGCCGTCGGGCCAGATGGTGAACCCGGACGGCAGCAGCGGGATGCCCGACGGGTCCTCCCCGCTCATCACCACGTTCGCCGCCGGGATGTCGATCGGCGAGTACACCACCAGGGAACCCGACGCGTCCGTGCAGCTCTCCTGCACCACCAGCATGCTGTTCTGGCTCGCCTGCAGGCCCTACAATTCAAAAACCATCATGTCGCGCAACGAGGATCATATCAGCGGCCATCAACACAAATATGTACTCCATTAATTAATGGAGGGAGCAATTCAATTTGATTCGAAATGAATCGGATCGATCATCATGGCCGGTGTAGCTAGCCTAGCGTAGTTACTCACTCGCAGCAAGGAGATGCAGTTCCCGGGGTTGGCGCCGTTTGGGATGCGCGACACCTCCTGGACCTGATTGCCGTGCGTCAGGACGTCCCACTGTATGTGCAGCAATGGCGATGACATACACACATGGCATCAATGGCGTCAGTACGTACGTGACAATGTACACGCATAGTAGCAACGAAAGAAGAGAAGCGAGAGATGGGACCTGGCTGCGCGTGCTCTCGTCGCGGACGAAGGCGAAGACGTGGTCGGAGGCGACGGGGAGCCACACGGAGGTGGCTGCGCTCAGCACGACGCCGTTGGGCTGCCCCGGGTCGCCGTTGCGGTGCATGGAGACGCGCACGCACACGTCGTTGCCGGCGGGGCCGGGCATGTGCGTCCACTGGTGGTGCTGCGACGCCGTCATGCTCGCGCAGAAGCTGCTCACCATGCGCTGCGACAGCTTCATCATGCTCCGCCGACCTTCCGCCGTCACTGCAAATCCATCCACCATGATATAAGGCAAAAAAGAAAAACGAAGTCTACTGGGGTTTAAGGACCCATGGATTGGTGACAAACATCGTACCTCCGGCAATGTCGGCGTGTGTCCCGCCGAGGGACGAGAGGGAGGAGCAGCGTTCGCACGCGCGCTGGAGCGCGCCGAGCCACCGGTGCGCGCCGAACGCGGCGCCGGTCTGCACGATGTCACGGAAAAGGGGGACGATAGTGTTCTTGTCCTCTATCTCCATGTGTTCGACCCAGGTCACCTGCAAGGAAAACAGCGCAAGTGTCAGAACACAGAAAAAACGTGATTGATTTGTGTGAGAATAGTCGATCGTGACAGACCTTGGAGTAGCCATTGGACATGTCCGCGATGAGGCAGCCCGACGGGAGGCGGCGGGAGCGCGGCGGCGCGCCGAAGTGGACGTCGCGCTGCATGTCGACGGAGACGTCGGCGATGGCCCACAGGCCCTGGTCGATCTGCCGGCAGTAGCGGAGGAAGCTGAACTCGCGGGTCGGCAGCACCGGGGTCATGATGTGCAGCTCCTCGTACATCTGCACGACAACCATTAGATCAATCGCTCACTGTAAAAGCAAACACTAAAGAAGATTTGCTCGACGGACGGCGGCATTACCAGGATGAGAGACTCGCTCCTCCCGTTGATGCCATTCACCAGAACGTCGACGGTGCGGGCGTTGCTCACGATGCTTGGGAAGAACTCCATCCAATTGCCCTGCAGCAGCGAACAGTCAGAACTGAAGGCAATCGGTCGAACGGTTAGAGGGGGACTGTACTGTACTCACCGTGTCCATGAACACGTCGGCGAGGGCGGCGGCGGTCATGCAAACGAGCGCCGAGTCCCGGGAGCCCTCGACGCGGAGGTCGGCGGCGCGGAAGGAGCTGCCAGGCTTGGAGAAGATGTTGTCATAGGTTTCGACGTTGAGGATCTCCCGTCCGTCGCCGCCCGGGATCTTGACCCAGACGTGGTCGCCGGCCTGCGCGAGGCGGATCAGCTCGTCCATGGCGCGCGTGGCCATCCCGGCCATCGCGGGGCGCTCCATCTCGGTCACGGGCGCCGGCAGGTGGAACTGCGGCATCTCCGAGGAGGAGGCGGCCCCGCTGAGGAGGTCGAGGTCCAGATTCGGTCCGGCGACGCCGAGCCCGTGGTGGTGGTGGTGGCCGCCACCGCCGCCCATGGAGAGGTCGAGCGAGGAGGCGCTCATCTGCGGCATGCCCTGCGGCATCTGCGTGAAGGGGCGGCCGAGGAACTTGGAAGTGAGGCTGGCGACGCGGTCGAGCTCCTCCTTGAGGCGCGCGTTCTCCATGCGGAGCTTCTGCTCGTCGAAGTAGTCCTCGGCGACGGGCGGGCCGCCGCAGGTGGGGCAGATGACGTTCTTGAGCGCCTCCCGCATGGCGATGTTCTCACACCGGATCTTGTCGTTCTCCGCGCGGAGGAAGCAGTTGTCCGCGCGCTCGTGCTGCGCCTGCGCCATCGCCATCGAAAATCCAGATTTCATTCCATCATACACACCTAAGAAACGATTGGAAAACATGGAAAAGGATAATTCAAGAAAATCATGTCGGTATATACCTTCATCTGGGTGCGGCGATTCTGGAACCAGAACTTGATCTGCCGGGCCTCCAGGCCGAGCTCCCGGCTAAGCTGCGCGCGCTGGTTCTCGTCGGGATGGGGGCACTCCTTGAACATCCTGCACAGACGCCACCATTGTTCTCCATTAATCATCATGATTTCCCAACATTAAGATGAAGAACACATCGCAAAAGGATCAACAAACAAGAAGAAAACAAAGTAATGGAGTAAGAGCGTACGCCTCGAGGGTCTGAATCTGGCGCGGGGTGTGGCGGTGGTAGCGCTTGCGGCGCTGCTGCTGCTGCTGGCTCTCGGAGCCGCCCTCCTGGTCATCCCCGAAATCCATGGCCACCTACCAACCTCTCTCTCTCCCTGACTATGGGAAGAAGAAGAGGAAGAAAGGGAGAGAAAGATCTTCGTACTATACCCCTGGCCGGCTGCTATTTATACACCGTCGGAGTAGTAACGCCCCAAGTCGAAGATCAGCGGCGCAAAACGGGAAATATCTGGCGAAATCTTGGTGATTGGGCACTGCGAATCCTTCCACCTTGTTTCCTTGTAATCGCTCGCGCTCATCCCTCCACCATCTTCCTTTCGCCAAGAAAAGAAACGGACGGGTTGACCACCGCCCTCGACAGCCTACTCTTGGCTTCTTCCTTCCCTCTCGTCTTGCTCGTCGAGAGCCAGCGGCGGCAGTGGCCTGGTACTACTAGTAACCGGTGCGAGCGAATTAAGAGACGAAGATTTTAAACACGGCGCCCGTCGAGGCCATGACCACTCCCCTCTGCCTCTCTGTTGGGTTTCGACGGGAACAGCTGGAGCAATTTAAGGCCAAACGGGTCGGGTCCACAAATGCATTCCTCCTATTCTCCTCCCTCACCCGCAAACTACTCCAAACATGGATATTTCTGGCATTTTGGCTTATTTATGGAAATTGTTGAACAATATGGGAATTCTTTAACAACCTTGACAATACCTGGTAGTTAATAATATATGTCCATCTATTGACTAATAATTATTACATCCATATTTTTGGAAGTTATAAGGATCTTAAAAATGCTAGTATGTTGTTATCTTTATTTTTCTCTCCGCCTCCATATATATAGTACCATAAGTACTTTAGTTGATATATATATGTTATTATAATGCCATGTTTATTATATATTCATCGATACTTGTTGCTAGAGTGGATGAATTTTTATTGTGCCATGATTTAAAATGGTGTGCCCGTTATTTAACACGATTATACTAACTTTTAATAGAACAATGATGAGAAACTACAACGCGTAAATGTTTGCGCGGGTCTCATTAAGCATGATGAGCCATGACTGTGTTACACATAATATACTTGATTAATCAATCGTTTTGTGTTCTCAATTATGTGTTGACTTGATTTTTGTAAATACTTATTTACATTGTGTTTTATGTCAATTGATGGGTATGATATTCATTGTCAATAACTTGTTCTATAACATTGTGACTTATACAAGACTCTTAAAATAGCATGTTTAATGAACTTGTTGCTAGATCGAATGAATTTAGATTGTGCCATGATCCACAATGCTTGTGTATGTTATTTGACATGATACTTATTACGTTTAGTAGAGCCCTGCTGAGAAATTACAACGTATAAATGTCTGCATGGATCTCAATAGAAATGTTATTACAAATAATATACTTGATTAATTAATTGTTTATTTTGTGCTTTCAATTATGTGGTACAATGTTAGTATTGACTTTGTCTTTGAGAATCGTTATTTACTTATTTTGTTTTATGTCATTTAATGGATTTATTATTTAGTATGAATAGGTTTAAATTAATTATGGATAACAATTTTACACATGTCAATGGATATGGCATGTCAAACATAATAAAATAACCATGTTTCGGAATTGTCATTGTATGATTGGCAAGTAAAACTAAAAAGTTGTGTGTTTTGTTTTGTTAGATATCTACATATCTTTCTTCACAAGATTTGTATGTAAGTGTATAATTTCAGTTAGCATGCTTAATATATTCTCGTGACAACGTCAATTCATTTGTCAAGACATGCATTAAAAAATTGTACTTGCAGTTTAGCAAACCAAGGAATAGTAAATATATCATGCCCATCAAATAGTCTAGATATTTGATAGCATTACAATAAATCATTTACATGTTCACTATAATATTTAGACACTGAATCATTATTAACAATAGTATATTGAATGTATCACTTATAATACAAGTTGGGAGCAATAATATAATGAAAAAGATTTTTACTGTATACAATAATATTAGGAACTGACTTTAAAAAATAAAATAAAAATTTCATGCAAGTAAATCTAATCAACAAGTTGTTTGTCCAAGTTTATCGTGTGGCTTGTTTGAGATATTTGGTCCATAACTTGTTTTTGCATTACGTGGTATCACTTTATTCATGTGCATTGTGACATTAGACCATCTAATAAATACAAAGCTATACTTAGTTCGATATAGTTCATATTATATTTAAAGGTTATAGTCTGCAATTAAGATTTTAAAGCATATCCCATATACGGTAACCTAAAGATAGAATCAAATTGGGTTATCTGCCTTTTTATTTGTCCATCCATAAATGACTCAATGGATATTCTTAACTCTTTTACCTCTATAAATAGAAATAAGAGATTCTGATCAATATGGTAGTACTTTAGAATGTAATTAATAGGACTTAATTTCCTTCTTCTAATGTAGTGTGTATTTGAAATAAAGTCATATTAATGGTGGATCGTTATCCTCCACATCATAATATCCGCGTTCTAAAGTATGAAAAATTACATAACAATGGATGACCTATTATTGTGAGCAATATTACATATCTTTATGGTAGATATAGAAATATGTTTTCTTTAGTGTGTCATCTTGATACGTCTCAAACGTATCTATAATTTTTTATGCTCTATGCTTGTTTATGCACCATTTGCTTTGTGTTTTGTTACACTTCGTGGCGTTTTTATGCATTTTCCAGAACTAACCTATTAACGAGATGTCATAGTGCCAGTTCCCTGTTTTCTGCTGTTTTTGTGTTTCAGAAAAGTTACACAGAAAATATTCTCAGAATTGGACAAAACAAAAGCCAAAGTGTGTAATGTAAACAAAGCATATGCCCTTGAGCATATAAATGTTGTTTTCTCCCTAGTAGCAACAGCACATCTACCACCTTAGAGGTTTCTGTCACTCCCCCAGGTGAAATAGAGGCATGAACCCACTATCGAGCATAAATACCCCCTCTTGGAGTCACTAGCAACTACTCGGCCAAGATAGCTACTAACAACGGAGAGCATGCAAGATCATAAACAACATAGAGATAACAAAAGATAATATTCAGTACAGCAACTTAATCATAAACACCAATATTCATCGGATCCCAACAAACCAAACATGTAGAATTACATAACGGTGATCTCAAATATGTATGACAGCTCATGAGATCTAAACATGAAGCACATGGTGGAGAAGACAACCATCTAGCTACTGCTATGGACCCATAGTCCAAGGTAGACTACTCACTCATCGCTCCGGAGGCAAGCATGGCGATGAAGAAGACCTCCGGTGGCGATTCCCCTCTCCGGCAGGGTGCCAGGAAGAGCTTCTGGACCCTCCCGATCTTCGGGTCGACGGCGGCGGTGGATCGCGATGTGTTCTGGAAATCTGATCGGATACTTAGGTTTTTTCCATCGGGGGGTCTTTATAGGAGAAGGGGCGTCGTCAGAGGGGGAGCCAGGTGCCCTCACGTGGGGCCGGCGCGGCCAGGGGCCTGGCCGCGCCGCCCCTACGTGTGGGGCCCTGGTGGGCCCCCTCCGACTCTCCTTCAGATCTCTGGAAGCTTTCGGGAAAAATAAGACTTCAGGAACTTGTTTCGTCCAATTCTGAGAATATTTCCTGTGTATCACTCTGAAACACAAAAACAGCAGAAAACAGGGAACTGGCACTGTGGCAACTCGTTAATAGGTTAGTTCCGGAAAATGCATAAAAGTGTCACTAAGTGTAACAAAACAATAGGCAAATGGTGTAAAAACAAGCATGGAGCATCAAAAATTATAGATACGTTTGAGACGTATCAAGCATCCCCAAGCTTAACTCCTGCTCGTCCTCGAGTAGGTAAGTGATAACAAAAGAATAATTTTTGAGGTGACATGCACCTACACAATCTTGATCATATATGTAAGCATTGGTGAGCTGGGATCATAAGAACTTAAAACATGGGCATGAAGATATAATCATGACAATAAGAACTTAGCAACCATGTTGTAAACATGCAAATGAACACAAAAAAAAGATCATGAAAATGAAACAATGAAAGTCAAACGTGTGTTCACATCATAAGGAAAAACATACAAATGGTTTTTAGCTTGTCCTTCAAAGAGAGCAAAATATAAATGCATAGGACACCTTCAAGTTTAAGAGGGCGACTAGATACAAATAATTTAAGAACAAGTGAAACCAACAATATGATTCAATCAATGAACTTTGGGACAATGCATATCACACTAAGAATGACAACTATGCTCTCTTAATGGTGCATAAAGAAAGAAGGTGGTGACTCAACATAAAAGTAAAAGAAAGGCCCTTCGCAGAGGGAAGCAGTGATTGCAAGTTTTATAACCTTCAAAAATTATGGTACTTACCGGTTTTGAGCTCTCATTGCCCCCATCATAAGCATCTTGAATGGTTAAAGTTAATGCGAGAACAATTATGATGCATATGCTTGACAAATCATAAGTTGAAAACCTCGTGCCCCGTGAATACGAGTACCCAAACCTCATGCTACTTTACTTAGAGTCCCAAGCAAGGCTCTTGTCATTGTAAGTATATGCATATCATTGAGAACCGCCAATGGGGTACCTCCGTGCCCGATGACATGGAACATGCCCACACCAAAATGACAGGACAAGCAGACAATGAACACCTCGACATCTCTTTTATTTGCCTTTTGTTTAGCTTTTTATTGTGAGATGCGTCGTCGAATGTTCACCATGGGTATGCTGCAAATTTCCACCATGAATTATACATGGCTTAGATTGGCGGCCCGGCGTTTCCCTAACACATATACAAACTCCATGATCCCCACAAGATTCCCAATTCATTTCACACCGCGGGCATCCATAAACAAAAGATCACGATATCAACTCAAATAAGAAGTGCAATGTTGAAAGCTTGCCCCATGACAGCATGGATGGGCTAGAATCCAACTTACAACTTGCAAGCATAACAACTCAACATAAGAGACCACAATGTCAAATTTTTAAGAACAAGAAAAAGTAAAGTGTGCCTTCCGGTTCGTGAGAGCTTTACTGACCGAATTTCGCATAACACTGGTAAGAGTTTAATTTGAAGAGAAAATAAAAGCAAGTCAAATTTACTTGGAATAGCAAATTGCTAGTAGGTATGTATGGTGGACACTTTGGAAAACTTTGGCTTTTAGGAGTCGGATGCACGAGTAGAGCTCATACTCAGTACAAGGCGAGGGCTAGCAAAAGACTGGGAGCGACCAACTAAGAGAGCAATAATGGCCATAATCATGCAAAGCGACAAAGCGACATTAAAAGAAGCATAAGATGGCATCAAAAGTCAAAAACTAAATGATCATGAAGGCTATTGGCGACTTTGTAAGAGTCTAACATGTGTGAGCATGCGCCAAGTCAACCCAAATAAAGCATCAAGGAGAAAACCAAAATAATGCTTCCATACAATAAAAACAACGCATGATTTTTTTCAAAGGCTCATTAAGCAATCTCAGTTATTTGAGACAAGTCATGCTACAGCAAAACCACTAAGCATACTATCAAAAAGACATCAAGCATGACATGAAAAAGCCTAAGCCACAGTCTACACAAGCTCCTTCTTGTACCACTATTTTGCACAAAGCTTTTTCTCTTTTCCAACACCATTTGAAATTTTTATAAACACCTCTTTTGATGAAAACCAATAAAGATCAGAGGCAAAAATACACCTTGATGAAAAGATATGACAAGGTCTGAACGCAACTCAAGGCGAAAACGAAATCCAAAAGCAGTAGCAGAAAAAGAAGAACGCTTGATTTTTAATAAGAGTGAAAACTAGAGCGTTCTTTGCAAATGAAAACGAGTACATCTCCTCCAAAGGAAAATTTGTTGGGGTCCAACCATTTATTGCAGAAAACAAACAAACTAAACTAACTAAGAAAACTAAAACAACTGACGCTCCAAGAAAAACACATAGTGCATGAAGCAATAAAAATATAGTATTTTGAAAGGTGACCTGATTTTTGCCGATGAAGAAGGGGTGCCTCGGGGGCATCCCCAAGCTTTGACGCTTGTACTTCTTGGATATTTCTTGGGGTGATGCATGGGCATCCCCAAGCTTGAGATTTTGTCCATTCTTCACTCATCTCATCATTCTCCAAATCTACACTTGAAAACTTCCTTCATACAAAACTAAACACAATTCTATTAGCAACATTAGTGCAAGCATAACATATAATCAATCCTCTATTTGCTTCAGGTTTCAACTCAAAACCACCACATATATAGTAGATACTACTGTAGCAACCTCCCCAAAAGTTCCATGATCAAAAGAACTCAAAAGAAAGCGATAAAGTGGCAAACACAAATATTGGTAGAAATCTGTCAAAACTGAACAGCTGACAAAGGTCGAATTTTTGAGGGATTTTCTGTTGCTCAAATAAAAAAGTGTTGAACTAACAAAAGTTTGGATATAACCTGGGGCATACGCACAAGAAATCGCAGGTCCAAAAGATAAACAGAGAATTTTCACGAATTTTTACGGTGCAGCACCGAAAACAGTTTCAGGACAGCAACATCCCCAAATCTTTACCTCACTCAAATTAGAGGCTTCTCTTGGCACAAAAACGAAATAAACAAGATAAGGAGCGATCATTACAGTAGTAATGACTTCCAAGACTCAAATAAAAGAAAAAGTACTGAAAAGAAAACATTGGGTTATCTCCCAAGAGTGCTTTTCTTTAACGCCTTTGAGCTAGGCGCAGAAAATTGCGAATCAAGTAATATCAAGTGATGAAGTGCTAGGATCAGCACGTGCCTTACGTCTTCCTTTCTTACCTTTGCTCTTGACTCTAGGAAATACATGGTTATTGCAAGGTGGAGAGATAAATCTTATATTGCCTTTTCCCACATCGATGACGGCGCCCAGGAGCTTCAGAATGGATCTTCCAAGTGTGATTTGTCCTTTTCCTACACATTCAATAACAAGATAATCAGTAGATATCATTCTTCCTAGGACTTTTGTAAAAACTCCTTCAGCTATTCCAAGGGGAAATATAGTGGCATTGTTAGTAAGAGAAATTCCTTCTCCTCCCTCAGAAAGCTTCCAAAGGCTCAAAGATTCATAAACATCCTTTGGCATGAGACAAAATTCAGACATAATATCACAACGAGCATGAAAAGTTTCACCACTAATGGTGATTTTTATCGTAGGATACCAACTCAAAGGTTCAGTATTTGTTGGCACATAACCAAAATGTTGGCGCAAAGTATGGTAGCAAGAATTCAAACTAGCAGTGTGAGTCTCAAGAGTATTAAGTCTATTAAAAATGCACACAAGAGAGGAATCAAAATAGGTTGGCATGCTATAAATTGTAATCAACTTTTTTATAATATTGAAGGCTTGATCTCCATCACAATGAAGGAAATCTCCTTCTGCAGTAGCATCCAAAGCATATCTATAACAAAGAGAAAGTCCAAAGTAAAAGCTACTAAGAAGCAGACTCAAAGTCATTTTAGGTTCAGTTTTTCCATGCCAATCATAAATTCTAGACCAAGCTTCTTTAAAGCTTTCCTCATCTTTCTGCTTAAAAGTAAAAATCATGTCCTTGGGAGACATAGTAGTAGCAACTGAACAAGACATAATAAACTAAAGTAAAGAAATAACAACTACCAAGGATTCTAAATTTTTTGGGTTTTTGATAAAAAGCAAAGCAGGTAAAATAAAATAAAGTAAAGCAAAACAATAACAAAGTAAAGGATGTGTGTGCGAAAAACTCCCCTCGCAGAAGTCTTCTCTTCCTCCCCGGCAACGGCGCCAGAAAATAAGCTGCTACTCCAAGGGGATGTGAAGCAGACTGTCCTTGTACGTGGTGGATAACCAGCCCGTTGGGAACCCCGAGAGGAAGGTATGATGAGTATAGCAGCTAGTTTTCCCTCAGTTAAGAAACCAAGGTTTAATGTCGGTCAGGAGAGGAGAGACAATGACGACTGAAGGTGATGCGGACTGGCTTAGTAACACTCCAACAAGGGCGCCGTTTAACGATACTTGTTGACTCGTCTTCGGCCAGTAGCAACGCGGAACCTGCACACAACACAAACAAATACTTTGTTCCCAACTTGCGATGAGGTTGTCAATCTCCCCGGTTTGCTTGAAACAAAGGTTATGAGCGTATCGAGTGGAAAACAATATAGTATGCAAGTAAAGTAAACAGTACGAGTAAAGTAAACAGGTGATAGCAATATGATGGAAATAGGACCGGGGTCCACAGTTCACTAGTGGTGTCTCTCCATAGATAAAATAACACATGCTGGGTAAACAAATTACAGTTGGGCAATTGATAGAATAGAGATAAACGTGATATGTCAAGAAGATCACTATGAGATTTACTCTGGGCATTACAACAAAATACATAGACCGTCATCCAACTGCATCTATGACTAATAATCCACTCCCGGGGATATCAATCCGAACACCCTAGAAGTATTAAGTTGCGAACAACAGATAATTGCATTAAGCAAAGTGTGTAATGTAAACAAAGCATATGCCCTTGAGCATATGAATGCTGTTTTCTCCCTAGTAGCAACAACACATCTACCACCTTAGAGGTTTCTGTCACTCCCCCAGGTGAAATAGAGGCATGAACCCACTATCGAGCATAAATACCCCCTCTTGGAGTCACTAGCAACTACTCGGCCAAGATAGCTACTAACAATGGAGAGCATGCAAGATCATAAACAACATAGAGATAACAAAAGATATAATTCAGTACAGCAACTTAATCATAAACACCAATATTCATCGGATCCCAACAAACCAAACATGTAGAATTACATAACGGTGATCTCAATCATGTATGGCAGCTCATGAGATCTAAACATGAAGCACATGGTGGAGAAGACAACCATCTAGCTACTGCTATGGACCCATAGTCCAAGGTAGACTACTCACTCATCGCTCCGGAGGCAAGCATGGCGTTGAAGAAGACCTCCGGTGGTGATTCCCCTCTCCGGCAGGGTGCAGGGAAGAGCTTCTGGACCCTCCCGATCTTCGGGTCGACGGCGGCAGCGGATCGCGATGTGTTCTGGAAATCTGATCGGGTACTTAGGTTTTTTCCGTCGGGGGGTCTTTATAGGCGAAGGGGCGTCGTCAGAGGGGGAGCCAGGCGCCCTCACGCGGGGCCCGCGCGGCCAGGGGCCTGGCCGCGCCGCCCCTGCGTGTGGGGCCCTGGTGGCCCCCCTCCGACTCTCCTTCGGATCTCTGGAAGCTTCCGGGAAAAATAAGACTTCAGGAACTTGTTTCGTCCAATTCCGAGAATATTTCCTGTGTATCACTCTGAAACACAAAAACAGCAGAAAACAGGGAACTGGCACTGTGGCAACTCGTTAATAGGTTAGTTCCGGAAAATGCATAAAAGTGCCACTAAGTGTAACAAAACAATAGGCAAATGGTGTAAAAACACGCATGGAGCATCAAAAATTATAGATACGTTTGAGACGTATCAGATTACGATCTATGTATTATATTGTAATGCCCAAGTGAATCTCATAGTGATCCTCGTGATATGTATATGCATTGCTTGCATTCTTTATTCTGTCAATTGCCCAACTGTAATTTGTTTACCCAGCATGTTATTTATCTTTATGGAGAGACACATCTAGTGAACTGTGGACCCCGGTCTATTCTTTTATATTCATATTACCGTTTACTTTCTACAAGCATTATTTACTTTCTTGCAAACAAATATCTTTTACTGCACGATACGTTTAATCCTTTGCTTACAGCAAACCGGTGAGATTGACAACCTCACTACTAGTTGGGGCGCAGTACTTTGGTTGTGTTGTATGCAGGTTCCCCGTTGCTGCTGCAGCCAAGCTAAGCCCCAGATAAGGCGCCATATATAAATTGTATGGAGCCGTCGCCAAGCCAGCTAGCATCAACCTTCGGAAGTGGTTTATTTCTCCTACTGGTTCGATTAAACCTTGGTTTCATACTGAGGGAAACTTGCCGTTGTGCTCATCATACCTTCCTCTTGGGGTTCCCAACTGGGTGGCTAGCACCGCCGAATCAAGCATTTTTCTAGCGCCATTGCCGGGGAGAAAGAAGATTTCTACAAGGGGAGTCTCTCGCTTCCAATCTTTTACTTTGTTATTGTTTTGCTTACTTTATTTTTGCTTGCATATTTTTATCAAAAATACAAAAAATTTAGTTCCTTTATAGTTGTTATTTTTGCTTGTCTGCTTTTAGTTTTGCTAGAATGAGTACTCCTGAGAACACCAAGTTGTGTGACTTTACTAGCACAAACAACAATGATCTTATCTACACTCCTATTGCGCCACCTGCTCCTGAGGCAAATTTTTATGAGATTAAACCTGCTTTGTTGAATCTTGTTATGAAAGAGCAATTTTCTAGTGTTAGTACTGATGATGCTGCAGCTCATCTCAGCAAATTTTTTGAGCTATGCGAGATGCAAAAGTATAAGGATATAGATGGTGATATTAGTAAGCTTAAGTTGTTTCCTTTCTCTTTAAGAGGAAGAGCTAAGGATTGGTTGCTATCTTTGCCTAGAAATAGTATTGATTCTTGGGTTAAGTGCAAGGATGCTTTTTTTGGAAAATATTATCCTCCTGCTAAGAATATATCTTTGAGAAGTGATATTATGAAGTTTAAACAGTTTGATAATGAACATGTTCTCAAGTTTGGAAAGAATGAAATCTTTGATAAAGAATTCTCCCACTCATAGACTGACTACTTGGATGATTATCCAAACCTTTTATGCAAGACTAAATTTTTCTTCAATAAATCTCTTGGATTCAGCTGCTGGAGGTACTTTTATGTCCATTGTTGTTTGATGGTGCCAAGTTGACGTGGGAGCGTGTAGTTGATGTGGGAGCTTCTTCTTCTTCAATCCCCAACAACGGCGCCAGAAAAATTGCTTGATGGCTTGTAAGTAACAGCCTGTTGGGAACCCCAAGAGGAAGGTATGATGAGCACAGCAGCAAGTTTTCCCTCAGTTGTGAAACCAAGGTTTATCGAACCAGTAGGAGAAAGCCAAACTTTAGAAGGTGATGTTTGCTAGCTTCGTGACACTCCGGACAATGGCGCCAAGAATATTGTTGGTGTGTCTTCACCTAGCAGCAACGTGAAACATGCATACAACACAACCAAGAACTTTGCTCCCAACTTACGATGAGGTTGTCAATCTTACTGGTTTGCTGTAAACAAAGGATTGAGCGTATCGAGTGGTAAAAGGATAATAGTACGCAAGTAAAAGTAAACAGTGCGAGTAAAAGTAAAATGGTATAGCAATGTAAAGGAAATTGGACCGGGGTCCACAGTTCACTAGTGGTGTCTCTCCATAAGATAAATAACAACATACTGGGTAACCAAATTATAGTTGGGCAATTGATAGAATAAAGATAACGTACATATGTCATGAGGATCACTATGAGATTCACTGTGGGCATTATGACAAAATACATAGACCGTAATCCAACTGCATCTATGACTAATAATCCACTCGCGTGGAGTCGTCCAAGTACCCCTTGAGTATTAAGTTGCGAACAACAGATAACTGCATTAAGCAAAGTGCGTAAAGTAAACAAAGCAAATGTCCTTGGACACAAGAATGTTGTTTTCTCCCTAGTGGCAACAACACATCTACAACCTTAGAGGGTTCTGTCACTCCCCCAGATTACTAGAGGCATGAACCCAACTATCAAGCATAAATACTACCTCTTGGAGTCACTAGCATCTACTCAGCCAAGATATCTACTAGCAATGGAGAGCATGCAAGATCATAAACAACATAGAGATAACATAAAGATATATAATTCAGAACATCAACTTGACATAGTACCAATACTCATCAGATCCCAACAAACAGAACATGTATGATTACATAAAGATGATCTTGATCATGTAGGGCAGCTCACAAGATCTAAACATGAAGCACATGGCGGAGGAGACAACCATCTAGCTACTGCTATGGACCAGTAGTCCAAGGTAGACTACTCACACATCACTCCGGAGGCGACCATGGTGGTGTAGAAGGCCTCCGGCACGGATTCCCCTCTCCGGCAGGGTGCCGAGAAGAGCTTCTGGATCCTCCTGATCTCGCTTCAACGACGGTGGCGGCTTGCAGTATGTTTCAAGGAAAAGTGATCCGTTCTTTAGGTTTTTCCCATCGAGGGGATTTTATAGGCGAAAGGGCAGCGTCAGAGGGTGGGCTGCCTGGCCTCACCATGTGGTGGCGCGGCCAGGGGCTGGGCCGCGCCACCATATGGTGAGTCTGGCTCCTGGCCCCCCTCCGTCTCATCTTTGGTCTTCGCGAAGCTTCGATAAAAATAGGAGGTTTGACTTTTGTTTCATCCAATTCCAAAAATATTTCCTATGTAACTTTTCTGAAACACAAAAGTAGCAGAAAACAGGGAACTGGCACTGTGGCATCTTGTGAATAGGTTAGTTCCAGAAAATGCATAAAAATGCCACAAAGTGTAGCAAAACATAAAGCAAATGGTGTATAAACAAGCATGGAGCATCAAAAATTATAGATACATTTGCGACATATCAAGCATCCCCAAGCTTAACTCCTGCTCGTCCTCGAGTAGGTAAGTGATAACAAAAGAATAATTTTTTAGGTGACATGCACCATCACAATCTTGATCATCTATGTAAAGCTTTGAGTGCTGGGATCAAAGAACTTGAAACATGGGCATAAGAGCTTGACAATAAGAACTTAGCAACCATGTTATAACATGAAAAGAAACACAAACGAAAGATCATGAATAATGAAACAATGAAAGCCAAACGTGTGTTCAAATCATATGGAAAAACATAGCAAATGGTTTTCAGCTTGTCCTTCATGGAATAGCAAAAGATAAATGCACAGGACACCTTCAAGTTTAAAAGGGTGACTAGATACAAATAATTTCAGAATAAGTGAAACCAAAATCATGAATCAATCAATGAAAAACTTTGGGACTATGCACATTAAACTCAGAATGGCAACTATGCTCACTTAGACGGTGCATAAAGGTAGAAGGTGGAGACTCAACATAAAAGTATAAGAAAGGCCCTTCGCAGAGGGAAGCAGTAATTGCAAGTTTTATAAACCTTCAAAAATTATGGCACTTACTAGCTTTGAGCTCTCATTGCGCCCATCATAGGCATCTTGAATGGTTAAAGTTAATGCGAGAACAATTATGAGCATATGCTTGACAAATCATAAGTTGAAAACCTCGTGTCCTGTGAAGTACGAATACCCAAACCTCATGCTACTCGACTTAGGGTCCCAAGCAAGCTCTTGTCATTGTAAGTATACACGTATCATCGAGAACCGCCAATGGGGTACCTCCTTGCCCGATGACATCGAACAAGCCCACATCAAAATGACAAGACAAACAGTCAATGAACACCTCGACATCTCTTTTATTTACCATTGGTATAGCTTTTTACTGTGAGATGCGTCGTCGAATGTCCACTATGGGCATGCTATAAATTTCCACCATGAATGATGCATGGCTTAGATTAGTTGTGGGGACCCCAGCTTACCACCCGGGATTCCCGTTATGCATACAATTCACGATCCCAGGAGACCGTCACAAGTCGCGCTCGCAGACCAGCACATCCTCGTGGGTGCCGATCTGACGGTGTGCAGTAGGAGCGTCCATCTACACAAATTTTAGAGTAGAGTTTATTAATGACTTACCCAAGTGTGCAAGATTTATACATAAGTAAAAACTTGAATTAAAATACAAGTAATTAAAGATGCTTAAAGAATAAGGGAAGAGATGAGAGCAATATATATTTACCTTTGATATAAATAGCCATCTCCTTTATTTTTCTGAAAGTAGTTTTTCGGTTTGGTCTAATGCCCATGCTAAACTAGGGTCTCCTAAGGTCAGGATGGCTCTGATACCAACTCCGTGGGGACCCCGACTTACCACCCGGGATTCCCGTTATGCATACAATTCACGATCCCAGGAGACCGTCGTGAATCCACATAACAGAGTTGGCATTTCAAATTACATCATCCATTACATAGCGAGTCTGAAAGTCTTACATAGGCTGCTTGGCCGAATACAAATGCCACGCAGGGCAAGTTCAACTAACACACATACTTAGCATATAGCGGCGGGATACATCTAGCGTAGCTGACCCCAAGTCAGGCCTTCTACCCTACAGGAGACTGACCGGGAAACGATCCTAATTCGCACCGGCGTCATCGTACTCTTCATCATCTTCCTCGTAGTCATCTCCATAGTCTAGCCAAGTTAATAGCCAGGGACAAAGCCGTGAGTACATTTTGGAATTGTACTCGCAAACCATCTAAGAGGGAAACATTCACATGCTATATGGCTGTAGCATTGGATTTGCTTGGTTTGAGGTAACTATATACTAACTAGTTTCTCTTGTCGATATAGCATGTCATACGACATCTCTATATCCTTATTAAAGAACATTTTTATAAGACATTAAAAGGAAAAGCTCTAGGAAAGGGGGAAACTCCTTTGTAAGATAGGATCGGCGGTCAATCGTACATGACCACCTCAAGTCATCGGCAGTACCCTCCAAGTACTCCAAACCACACTCGTGCCACAGCCGTACCCTCCAAGTACTCCGTCCGCCACAAAACTCCATTTTTCTCGAAAACCATTTATAAAACCAAAACCTGACACAGGTTAAGTATGGCCATTCCAACCGTCCATGACCGAGGACTTGGCTATTCGAATAGATTACACTCTGCAGAGGTTGTACACTTTACCCACACCATTCGATAAATCCGCCGGGATACCACCACGGACCGTCATACACAAGTATGCGGGGTTCGGATAATTGATCAGAGCCCTCCATCTATCCACCTTAGTACGGGTGCCTACCCTGATGAGTTTACCTCCCCGGCACGCCCCGGCAGTACCTCCTTCAGAGTGTAACTCCGGTGCCACGGCGGGAGAACCCAAGTGTCTTCCGGCCGGATAAATCCCGAAGGATCCCGATTTACTATTGCCCACAAACTGGCGGCAACCCAGATTCCGGGGTCCTACAAACCCTTATATAGTGTGAGGCTCGCCGCACTAAAGCAAATAAACTACAAACTAAGCCCCGTCCCATACCGGGGTAATGTGTTGCACGAGGGTAATTGGTTTGGCGAACACTTATACACAATGCCATTTTTCCGAAATCCACCAACTCCTTCATCTCCCATGTCCAACTCCATATTCATGAAAAAATTTGTAAACATCTCAATGGAGTAGCAACTACTCCAAGGTTTTCAAAAAACATTTTTGAAATCTTCCCCGAGAGTATTCCCAATCCTAGAGTTTTTGGCTCCACTACAAGTTTTGCAAAGACTTTGATGCTAACCATCAAGTCTCTAATAAGAGGAGTGTTGAGTAGGTCACAAGAGGTGTCATCTCTATGGATGATATCAAGTCAACTTGTGGAGCTAAGTCGCCAACTATTGCTATCTAGAGAATAATAGCAATGTAGAAATACGATGCATAATACGAAAATAGAAGTAAGGCAATGCAAGGTGTAATAGTAGGATTCAGATATGCAACAAGTAGATGGCTTGCCTTGGTTGGCTTGTCCCTGATCTCCTTCTTCTTGGTACTCAAACACCTCCCCTTCCTCCGCACAATCGTCGTTCGATTCTATTGCCGGAAAAACAACAACACACAATAAGCATTCATGCATACATGGATCACACCCAAGACAGGCATCACACAACTCAAGCATTGAGTATCAGAAACAAACATGTTCAGATATCTGAACCAATATTTATTTTGCAAAAGAATAAACTATTGTAATACTAACAAGCAATTCCTTCTAGCATAGTAACCCTAATCACAAACAAACAACTTGTAGGTGTCATGGTTAATCAAAACATGACATCTAGCATACCTACAGATAGCTAACAATACTACAGAACCAACACAATTGGAATCAAACCAAAAGATTAAAAAGGTGAATTATAATGAATTTTCTATTCCCATTTAACACTAGAATAGCAATATAATTCCCTAAAAATTTCTGTAGGTCCTAAAATTCTACCAGAGACCATTCTGGAAAGCTAATGCAATGTACAACACACCAGAAGTGGAATCACCCAAAAATATTTATCCTACTGTGCACAATAAATAAAACAAGGTAGAAAACTAATATCACTAAAATAATTACTACAGGCAGTGCACAGCTCCTAAAATGGTAAATCTAGTTTCTATAGTTCAGCATAAGACTCTAAAAATCACACATGCAGCAAGAATGGATAACATGCAACACAAGGATTCCACTGAAATTTCAATCACAATTTTTGGATGCACAGATTCATTTTTATTGAATTTCAAACTTGCAGGGATTTTACAAATAAGCAAAACAATTAAACTGAAAAAAAAATTGGGCCGGGACTGCGGGGCTGAGCCAGGCCGGCCCAGTCTGGCGGCCTGCCCGGATCTGGTAGCAGCGAAGCGGTACGCCACTGTCCGATTTAGATCAAATGGCGCGCGACCCTTCTTCCGCGCGGGATGACGCATGCAGGTGAGGGCGTCGCTGTGAACTAGGGTTTCGGTGATGCCGCGCTTACCGAGGGGCGGCTGGTGCTCGGCAGCGGTCGGATTGGCGGCGGAGCAGTTCAGGAGATGATGTGTGACCGATGGACGTGCATGCAGAGGAGGTGGTGCTCGCGGTGGTGTCGATGTCGTCGCGATGAGCTTCGGCAGAGGGATCGGCGGCATCGATGTGCTACGGCATCCCTGGGTCAAGCAAGAGGGAGAGGTGAGATCCGGCAGCTAGGGGAAGAGCACCGAGCCAGGGAGGAGGAGCAGGAGAACGACGAGGTCGATTTCACCCTTCAACTCGGCCGGCGGCGATCTACTCGAGCAGCTCGAGCACTCTGGCGGCTGTTTCATCTCAGCTTGGTGTTGGCGAGCTCCTGCAGGTGAGTGGGAAGGGGAGAGGGAGCAAATTAGAAGGGGAAGAGGGTTCCAGAGGGGCTCCCCGAGTTATATACAGAGGGGGTGAGCTCGGTCTAGGGTGGTTTCATCGGAAACGATTGGGCACTGTGGGCGGTTTCTGGGGACGGCGCAGTGCGCTGAGTGCAGGGGTAGGGGTGGTGGTGTCGGTGGTTCCTCGCTTGGGTCGGGAATCGGTCGAGTTCAGTAGCGTTGTCGGCAAATCGGTGCGTGGCAGGGGCGTGTCGGTGCACGGCGGTGCAGGGCGAGGGTGTCGTGGTGTCGGGGGCTCGATGTCGTGTGCATGCGTGTGCTGAGCGGGGCTCGGCGGGGTGCAGTTGCACGGGAACGGCTGGCACACGCTGGGCGCTCTGGATGGCACGGCGACGTCCGTCTGGCACGGTCGGGGTGCGGCGCACGGTCGGTCTCAGGCAGAACTGACTCGTGGAATTGATCCAGGGGTCCAAAGCTAGGCTGGTGGCGAGGTGAGAGTGCAGGGGGTGGCCGGTGGCTCTCTGCCTCGATCGGGCGTCCTCGGTGGCCATGGCGATGTCCCGGGCGGGCGCGGGGTGGCTGGTCGAGTCTCTGCAAGGTGGGGTCGGGCTAGGGGGCCAGCAGGATGGCGTCCATCCATTGGGGGTCGGCGACGGCGTTGGTGGTCGAAGCAGAAGGGTGGGAAGAGAGTTCTGGCAGGGTGGCCTCGGGCTCCTCCTCTTCCCCTCGATGCCAACTAGATAGGACAAGAGTCGATCTCCTGGCAAGATTTTGTGTTGGCTAAAATAATCAGCTGGTGAATCCCCTAGGTCGGTTTGCAAAAGAAAGCAAAGAGAGAGAAGAGAATAGGTAAGGCTAGGGTGCACTTAGCCAAATTCAAATTCAAATTTGAATTCATTCAAACTAGCTTTGCAAATCTATCAAAATAGTTTCCAAAGGTTTCAAACATGGTTAAGAGGCCAAGGCCAAAGTTTGAAGATTTTTGATCTTGATATGCTAGGGTTTTAGAGATGCCTCTAATTTCGGATAGTGGAGTAAAAATAAAAGAAAAAGAAAAGAATAGAGGGGGTGATCAAGCAAAGGATTCATGCTAGGGTTTTTGGTGCTCACAAGCATAAGCTAGGGTCAAAATTTGATGCATCAAATCATAGCACTCTTTCTAGTTCATAAAGCACATGTGTTGAAAAAGAAAGTTCATGGCATATATTCACACACACACATTCACATGAAATCACACACATACACACATGAAATCAGGGATGATAGCACACAAGCACAAAGCTTAGCAAAAGTTTTTGTTTCACACAAGACAAAGTATCTAAACAAAGGTTTTTAACTTGGTCTACAAAAAGTGAGGTGTTACAGACCTTCCCCCCTTAAAAAGAATCTCGTCCTGAGATTCGGTGGCTAAGCGTGGAGTAGTTTGGGAAACTCTTGTCGGAGATAATCCTCACGTTCCCAAGTGGCCTCATCCTCGGTGTGGTTACTCCATTGCACCTTAAACATCTTGATCTTGCGCCTACGGGTAAGACGGACGTCTTCTTCTAGAATGCGAATAGGTCTCTCCTGATAGGTGAGGTCGTGATTTAGGGCGACGGAGTTGTGATCAATCTGCGTGATGGTCTCGGGCTTGTTGGGGACTTGAAGGCATTTGCGGAGTTGTGAGACATGAAAGACATCATGGAACTCAGATAGCTTTGCGGGCAGCTCCAGTTTGTAGGACATCTCCCTGCGGCATTCTAGGATCTTGAATGGGCCAATGTAGCAGGGTGCGAGCTTACCCTTAACATGGAAGCGTTGCATACCCTTGAGTGGTGTCACTCGAAGGTAGACGAAATCTCCCACGTTGAAGGCAACATGTCTTCTCTTGGAGTCGGTGTAACTTTTCAGCCTGGATTGGGCTGCCTTCAAACAATTCCGAATGAGCTGGACTTGCTCCTCGGCCTCCTTAATGATGTCAGGGCCAAAGATTTGGCTTTCTCCTGTTTTGGACCAGTTGAGAGGGGTACGACACTTGCGTCCGTAGAGAGCTTCAAAGGGGGCCATTTGCAGACTAGCTTGGTAGCTATTGTTGTAAGAAAACTTGGCGAATGGCAAACAGTCTTCCCACTTGGTTCCATAAGATAGAACACAAGCTCGCAACATATCTTCAAGGATCTGGTTTACTCGTTCCGTTTGACCTCCAGTTTGTGGGTGATAGGCTATGCTGAAAGATAGCTTGGTGCCTAAAGCTTCCTAGAGTTTTGCCCAAAATCGCGAGGTAAACTGAGGGCCTCGGTCTGAAACTATGGTCTTGGGAACACCATGAAGACTGACGATGCGGGAGATATACAACTCGGCTAGACGGTTCCCATGGTCAGTGGTCTTGACGGGAATAAAGTGGGCAACCTTGGTGAGGCGGTCCACAATGACCCATATAGAATCATGTCCCCGATTGGAGGTCGGTAGCCCAGTAATAAAATCCATACCGACTTCCTCCCACTTCCATAATGGTACCTTCAAGGGTTGCAATAAACCTGCGGGCCTTTGATGCTCAGCCTTGACGCGCTGATAGACGTCACACCGGGCAATATAGGAGGCTATTTCTCTCTTCATACCGTGCCACCAAAACCGTTCCTTCAAGTCTTGGTACATCTTGGTGCCTCCGGGATGAATAGAATAGGGAGTATCATGAGCTTCCTTCAGAATAAGCTGCTTCAACTCCTCAACGTTAGGGACGCATAGGCGGCCATTATACCACAGCACACCTTCCTGGTCAATTGAAAACCCAGGTACTTCCTCTCGTCCCATCCTACGCTTAATACCTTTGATACTCTCATGACCCTTCTGAGCTTCCTTGATATGGTCAAAGAGAGTGGGTCGGACTTCAAGGTTTGCCAAGAAACCATGGCTTACTAACTCAAGTCCGAACTTCTCGAACTCCTCGCCTAGGGTTGGTTGGCTGGTCTTCAGTAAGGCATTTAGGGAGCAAGGCTCTCGGCTGAGGGCATCGGCGACTACATTCGCTTTACCGGGATGGTAATGAATGCCTAGTTCATAGTCTTTGATAAGTTCAATCCATCTCCTTTGTCTCATGTTCAACTCTTTCTGGGAGAAGATGTACTTCAGGCTCTTGTGATCGGTGTAGATCTCACAACGGTTCCCCGTAAGATAGTGTCACCAAGTTTTGAGGGCATGGACAACAGCGGCAAGCTCAAGGTCATGCGTAGGGTAGTTCAGCTCGTGAGGGCGCAGTTGACGGGATAGGTAGGCGATAACTTTGCCGTCTTGCATCAAGACACTTCCAAGACCAAGCTTGGATGCATCGCAGTAGACATCGAAGCTCTTGGTAATATCGGGCATGGTTAGTATAGGAGTGGTCACGAGTCTCTTCTTGAGCTCTTGGAAACTTTGCTCGCACTTCTCAGTCCACTCAAACTTCTTATCTTTCTTGAGCAGCTGAGTCAATGGGCGAGCGATGCTAGAAAACCCTTCTACAAACTTCCGATAATACCCAGCTAGTCCAATAAATGCTCGGACTTCGGTGGGGTTAGTTGGGGTTTTTCTTTCCATGATGGAGGTGATCTTTGAGGGGTCAACGAATACTCCACCGGCTGAGAGTACATGGCCTAGGAACCCTACTTCTTTCAGCCAAAACTCACATTTACTGAACTTGGCGTAGAGTTGGTGTTCGCGCAGGGTTCCCAATACTAGCCGCAGATGTTCTGCATGCTCTTCCTCGGTCTTTGAATAGACCAAGATGTCGTTGATGAAGACCACCACGAATTTGTCGAGGAACTCCATGAATACCTTATTCATGAGATTCATGAAATAGGTAGGGGCATTGGTTAAGCCAAAGGACATGACGGTGTACTCGAACAGGCCGTAGCGAGTGGTGAAAGCGGTCTTGGGAATATCGGACTCTCTGACCTTCAGCTGATGATATCCAGTGCGGAGATCAATCTTGGAAAACACTTTGGCTCCATTCAGCTGATCGAACTGGTCTTCAATCTTCGGGAGTGGGTATTTATTCTTGATGGTCACCTCATTGAGTTTACGGTAATCCACATACAGTCGTATGGTACCGTCTCGCTTGTCCACAAACAGAACATGCAATCCCCAAGGTGAAGCGCTGGGACGGATAAGGCCTTTGCTGAGCATGTCAGCAAGCTGCTTCTTTAACTCCTCAAGTTCTTGGGGGTTCATACGATAGGGTCGCTGAGCAATGGGAGCTGTTCCGGGAATCAACTCTATCACGAATTCGATATCCCGGTCAGGGGGCTTACCTGGCAACTCCTCAGGGAAGACGTCGGGGTACTCACATACCACCAGAACTTGATCAAGAGTCGGCCCAGAGACAGATTTCTTGTAGTAGGCTTTGCGGGATGGCATGGTTGCGACATGCTCAATTTGAACTCCATCACTGCTAGTCACGGTTATAGCTTTCCGGGCGCAATCTATATGACCCTGGTACTTGGACATCCAGTCCATTCCAAGTACCACGTCCAAACCCTTTGTGCCTAAAATGACCAGGTTGCCTTTGAATGACACCCCATGGATATCTACCGGCACATCTATGCAATTTCTCTTGGTTTTCATGACTGACCCGGGAATCTGGACTAGTGATGGGGCCGAGTTGATGAAGTAAAAATGACCGGCTAGTTGGAAAACCCCAAGAGAAGGTTTTGATGAATATAGCAGCAAGTTTTCCCTCAGTTATGAAACCAAGGTTATCAATCCAGTAGGAGAGAGACAAACGACTGAAGGTGATGCCCACTAGCTGCGTGATGCTCTAACAAGGGCGCCGTTAACGATAACTTGTTAGCGCGTCTTCAACCAGTAGCAACGTGGAACCTGCACACAACACAACCAAATACTTTGTTCCCAACTTACGATGAGGTTGTCAATCTCACCGGTTTGCTTGAAACAAAGGGTATTGATACGTCCAATTTGCATCACTATTTTGTATCATAATTTACTGTTATTCATCGATATATTTAATATTTAGACATGATACTTATGTTATTTCCTTTGCTTTCACATGTTTGATGATCATCGGGAGAGCTGATGCCGGAGTCAGGAATCTGCTGGAAAAAGGACCATCAGGAGACCATATTTTGAAGATCAGGAAAATTCCAGAAAAATACCCAGAAATTATAATTTCCCAGAAGACTCACGGAGCCAGAAGGAGGAGTCGAGAGGGGCCAGGGCTGGCCCACACGCTAGGGCGGCGCGGCCACCCCCTGGCCGCGCCAGCCCTGTGTGAGGGGGCCCTGGCCCACCTCTGGTCTCGCCCCTTGGCGTACATCATCGTCCCCGAAAACCTAAGTCAGGGGGGGTTGAGAGTTAGACACAGCCGCCTCTGCGGGGCAGAGAACACCAGAGAGAGAAAGCTCTCCGGCAGAGAGAAATCTGCCGGGGAAATTCCTTCCCGGAGAAGGGAGATCGTCGCCATCGTCATCATCATCGCACCGGACTTCATCGGCATCATCATCATCATCATCACCATCACCAGCACCTTCGTCTCCATCATCACCTTGCCATCCCGCTGTAACATCTTGAGTTGGATCTTGTTATATTCATAGGGGAAACTTTCCCGGTGTTGATTACTCTTGTAGTTGATGCTATTGAGTGGAACCGTTGAATTAAGGTTTATGTCCAGATTGTTATTTACCATTATTTCACCTCTGATCATGATCCATATGATGTCTTGTGAGTAGTTCGTTTAGTTCTTGAGGACATGGGAGAAGTAAAGATGTTAGTAGTGAATTATTGTTGAGAAATATTTAATGGTTTGATATTGTTGTGGTGCTATTTCACTAGTGGTGTCATGTGAATGTCGACTACATGATACTTCACCATTTATGGGCCTAGTGAGATGCATTGTGTATTTGGTCACCGACTGTGGGGTTGCTGGAGTGACAGAAACCTAAACCTCCGTTGGGAAACCATTGCACCAGGGAGCGTAGGATCCTAGAGTTTAAGGCTGTGGTTAGATTTATCTTAATTACTTACTTGTATTTGCGGATGCTTGCAAGGGGTATAATCACAAGTGTGTATTTATCCTAGTAAGGGTAGTGCGCTAGCACAGGTTCACCCCCATAACATTTACCAAATCAATAAATACTATTGGCTCTATGAAGCGAAAGCTCTTGACAGAAACCTCCCGTGTGTCCTCGAGAACGTTTGGTTATTATAAGAACACAACCGGCTTGTCCTTTGCTGAATAAAGGATTGGGCCACTTGCTGCAATTGTTACTACTGTCTTTTATTTACTCGCACTTTACTTACTCGTATTATCAAATACTCCTGAAAACCTGTTTGCTAGTATTTATAGTGATTCCTTGATCAAAACTGCTCATCAACACCTTCTGCTCCTCATTGGGTTCGACACTCTTATTTATCGAAAGTACTACGATACACCCCCTATACTTGTGGGTCATCAAGACTATTTTCTGGCGCCGTTGCCGGGGAGTGTAGCGCTATTGAAGAGTGGAATTGGAAAAGGTAACCGTCACTGTGAGTATTGTTTTATTTTGTCTTTTATTTTTATCCTGTTATGGAGAACTCTCCATTTGGTTTCCTATTTGGAAACACACCTACTACTACTGCTGCTGCTGCACATGCGGAGGAACCACCACCGCCACCGCCTGCTGAAATTGATCCTTTTAAAATACCTATGAAAATTGTTGGGCGTATTATGGATAACTGCTATTCAGGAGATGGAACTGTCCATCCGGGTGATCACTTATTGTTTATACATGAATTATGCGAGTTGTTCAGGTGTGCAGGTATTTCACCAAGCCAGGTCAAGAAGAAATTATTCTCTATATCATTGAAAGGAAGATCTGAAGAGTGGTATCGACTACTCCAAGATGGTCCATCTATGGCATGGGAGGATATTGTGCCTCTCTTTTATTCCAAGTTTTATCCTCCAAGTGAAATTCATAAAGACCGTAACAAGATATATAATTTTTGGCCTCATGATGGAGAGAGTATTGCCCAAGCGTGGGGGAGATTGAAGTTACTAATGCTCAAATGCCCCATTCATGAGCTCCCCAATAATATTGTTATTGATAATTTTTATGCGCGGCTTACTCTTCCCGATAAGGATTATTTGGATGCTTCTTGTTTTGGATCATTCACTCATATGAAAGAAGATGCCAAGTGGAAACTTCTTGACCGTATAAAAGAGAATGCTGAAGGTTGGGAAAACGACAAAGGTAGGAAGTCAGGTATAAACTATGATTATGAATGCATTAAATCTTTTATGGGAACCGATGACTTTCATAGTGTTAGCGCTGCTTATGGTCTTGATTCCCAAATACTTGCTAATTGTTTTAAGGCTTTTGCCTCTTATATTGATGTTCCAAAGAAAGATTGGAACAAATATCATGCGCCTTACAAAGATTCTATTAGTCATATGCCTGCTGCAGCTACAGAAGTTTGTACGGTGGATAGCATCATTCCTGAACCTTATATTGAGAAGACACCTTTCCCTGCTAAGGTAAAGAAGTACTCTACTTTGGTAAGTGTGTCTAATAAAAGTACTAAGAAAGATGCAGAGCCTGATGAGCAAATTACTATTAAGTCTCCTGTTGCTATATTGAAAGATCTTATTACTAAAGATGTAGGAGATGAATATATTCTTTTTTGTGAAGATGCTTCTAACATTCTCTCGCATCCTAAAAAGCATAGGAAAGCAAGTGTTCCTGTTATTTCTGTCAGGATTGGAGATCATTGCTATTATGGTTTATGTGATATTGGTGCTAGTGCAAGTGCTATTCCCTTAGAGCTTTATAAAGAAATTATGCACGAGATTGGCGCTTGTGAACTTGAAGATATTGATGTGGTTGTTCAGCTTGCTAATAGAGAGACCGTTTGGCCTCTTGGTATTGTTCGAGATGTGGAAGTTCTATGTGGTAAGACTAAGTACCCTACTGATTTTCTAGTACTTGGTAAGGAGGCTAGTGAAACTTGTCCTATTATTTTTGGTAGACCCTTTCTGAACACTTGTGGCGCCATAATTTTTTACTAAGTTTAATGGAGAGTCTTATGAGTTTAATTTTTCCAAGTTTGCTAAGACTTCTTATGAAAATGACACGCCTAATGAAAATTTTCGAGTTGAGCAGCTTGCTTCTATTGCTCTTGCCCCTAATAATGCCTTGCAGCAATTCATGGAAGATCATGAAAGTGATGTGTTTAGCAAGGAAAGAGAAGAGATTGACGATATTCTTCTTCGTCAACCACCATTACTCAAGCATAATCTACCTGTGGAGGATCTTGGTACCACTTTGCCGCCTAGAGAAGATCCCGTGTTTGAATTAAAACCTTTACCTGATGACCTCAAATATGCTTATATTGATGATAAGAAAATATATCCTGTTATTATTAGTTCTAAACTTTCAGGAAAGGAAGAAGAAAGATTATTGGAGATATTGAGGAAACATCGAGGAGCTATGGGATATACTCTTGATGATTTAAAAGGGATTTCTCCTACTTTATGTCAGCATGCCATTAATATGGAGAAAGATGCGAAGCCAGTTGTAGAGCATCAACGTCGCTTAATTCCCAAGATGAAGGATGTGGTAAGGAATGAGGTATTAAAACTCCTTGATGCTGGTATTATTTATCCTATTGCTGATAGTAGATGGGTTAGTCCTGTTCATTGTGTTCCTAAGAAAGGAGGTATGACTGTTGTACCTAATGAGAATAACGAGCTTATTCCTCAAAGGGTAGTTGTTGGTTATAGAATGTGCATTGATTATAGGAAGGTAAACAAAGTTACTAAGAAAGATCATTACCCTTTACCGTTTATAGATCAAATGCTAGAAAGGTTGTCTAAGAAGACTCATTTTTGTTTCCTTGATGGTTATTCTGGTTTTTCTCAAATTGCTGTTAAGAAGGATGATCAAGAGAAAACCACTTTTACTTGTCCTTATGGAACTTATGCTTATAGACGTATGCCTTTTGGTTTATGCAATGCTCCTGCTACTTTTCAAAGATGTATGTCTGCTATTTTTCATGGCTTTTGTGAAGAAATTGTGGAGGTCTTCATGGACGATTTCTCCGTCTATGGAACTTCTTTTGATAATTGTTTGCACAACCTTGATAAAGTTTTGCAGAGGTGCGAAGAAACTAATCTTGTTCTTAATTGGGAGAAATGCCACTTTATGGTGAATGAAGGAATTGTCCTTGGACATAAAATCTCTGAAAAAGGAATTGAAGTTGACAGAGCAAAAGTGGAGGCAATTGAGAAAATGCCATGTCCAAGAGATGTTAAAGGTATTCGTAGTGTTCTTGGTCATGCTGGTTTTTATAGGAGGTTTATTAAAGATTTCTCTAAGATTTCAAAGCCTCTTACCAATCTTCTTCAAAAGGATGTACCATTCGTCTTTGATGATGATTGTAAGGAAGCTTTTGAAACTCTTAAGAAGGCTTTAACTACTGCTCCTATTGTTCAACCACCTGATTGGAATTTACCTTTTGAAATTATGTGTGATGCTAGTGATTTTGCTGTTGGTGCTGTTCTTGGACAGCGCGTAGATAATAAGTTGAATGTTATTCATTATGCTAGTAAGACTCTTGATGCTGCTCAGAAGAATTATGCTACTACTGAGAAAGAGTTTCTTGCTGTTGTTTTTGCATGTGATAAGTTTAGATCTTACATTGTTGATTCTAAAGTCACTATTCATACTGATCACGCTGCTATTAGATATCTTATGACTAAGAAGGATGCTAAGCCTAGGCTTATTAGATGGGTGTTGCTTTTACAAGAATTTGATTTGCATGTCGTAGATAGGAAAGGTGCTGAAAATCCTGTGGCTGACAACTTGTCTAGATTGGAAAATATTTCTTTTGATCCTATTCCTGTTAATGATAGTTTTCCAAATGAACAGTTGGCTGCAATTAATGCAACTTCACGGGACCTTCCTTGGTATGCTGATTATGCTAACTTTATTGTTTCCAAGTATTTGCCTCCGACCTTTACAGCTCAGCAAAGAAGAAAATTCTTCTATGATTTGAGGCATTATTTTTGGGATGACCCACATTTATATAAAGAAGGAGTTGATGGTATTATGAGAAGATGCGTACGAGAATATGAGCAACAAGAGATATTAAGAAAATGCCATAGTAGTGCTTATGGAGGGCATCACGCTGGAGATAGAACTGCACAGAAGGTTCTACAATCAGGTTTTTATTGGCCAACCCTCTTTAAGGATGCCAGAAGGTACGTTTTATCTTGTGATGAATGTCAAAGAGTTGGAAATATTTCTAGACGCAATGAAATGCCTATGAATTACACTCTTGTTATTGAACCGTTTGATTGTTGGGGATTTGACTTTATGGGTCCTTTTCCTCCTTCAAGAGGCTATACCCATATACTTGTTGATGTAGATTATGTTACTAAATGGGTAGAAGCCATACCTACAAAGAGTGCCGATGGTGAGACTTCGTTAAAAATGCTTAAGGATGTTATTTTTCCTAGGTTCGGAGTTCCTAGATATCTTATGACTGACGGAGGTTCTCATTTTATTCACGGTAGTTTTAGAAAGACTCTTGCTAAGTATGATGTCAATCATAGAATTGCTTCTGCTTATCATCCCCAAACTACTGGACAGGTAGAGCTTTCAAATAGAGAGATTAAGTCTATCTTGCAGAAGACTGTTAGTAGATCTAGGAAAAACTGGGCTAGTAAGTTAAATGACGCTTTATGGGCTTATAGAACTGCTTATAAGAATCCCATGGGTATGTCTCCTTATAAGATGGTTTACGGAAAAGCGTGTCACTTGCCCTTAGAATTAGAACACAAAGCTTTTTGGGCAATGAGAGAGCTTAATAGAGATTTTAAACTAGCCGGTAAGAAGAGGTTGTTAGATTTGAGTTCTCTAGATGAGTGGAGAAACGAAGCGTATGAGAATGCCAGACTTTTCAAAGAGAAAGTCAAGCAATGGCATGATAAGAGAATTCTTCAGAGAGAGTTCCATGTTGGTGAGAAAGTTCTATTGTATAGGTCTCGTCTCAGATTTTTTGCAGGTAAATTACTTTCTAAATGGGAAGGACCATATGTTATTGTGGAAGTGTACCGCTCAGGTGCTATTAAGATTGCTTCATTGAAAGATGATTCTACACAAGTGGTGAATGGGCAAAGACTCAAACATTATATTTCTGGAGATTCTTATAATGAAGATGTTGATGTTATTGAAACAGTTTCTCCGGAAGATTACATCCAAGACAAACTGCAGGAACCTGCAGAGTTCGTTTTCGAATAGGTAACAGTTCTAGTCAGAAAAGTTTTGCGAAAAGTTCTTCTTTTAATATTTTTGCTGTTTTTAATAAATATGAAAAATCGCGAGACGAAAACGGGGAGGAAAAGAAGTCCGTGTGGGTCTCACACAGGGGTGGCGCGGGCCCACCCGTGGCCGCGCCACCCACGTGTGAGAACGCCTCGGAACTCTTTTCCGTCCCGGTTTCCTCCTGTGACTTCGTTTCGATGTATAATTTTCGCCTATTTAACCCCCGGAGTCCCCGAGGTCTGTATATCGTTTTCTCGTCGTGTTTTGTTTCGAGCTGTTTCTGTCAGGAGTTGATCTTAAGCTTTGGGGAGTCATGGCCTCTTCAAGCGGTGACAAGGAGAAGACACCTCCAGAAGATGGCATCAAAGATTTCCGGCAGAAAGAAGAGGTTGGAAGAGAAGATGAGGGGGAAGATCAAGGTCCAAGGCCAAGCACCGTGATTGCCAGCATAGGGGTGGTGACAGATCATGACAAGTTCAAGAAGAGCGCTCGCATAAGGACCGGAGGAGGTGTGCCATATCACACCTTATCTCCACGGGCATCTCCGCCAAGCCAAAGTCCCTTCCATACTCTAATTCATGAACATCAGTTCCAAAAGGTGCCCAAATCACGATTACCCTCTGGCTGGGATATAGACCGTTCTAACAATGCAGGGACAGGAAGATCCAAGAGTGAAGAAGGATGGGGAAATAATTCCAAGAGCTGGGATTCTCTTGCTGACAGGTTCATGAACCGTATTGAGCACAATTCTGAGATGATTCGTAACCTCGAGTACAAGATTGATGACCTGAAGGACTTGATTGAGAAGCTTATTCGAGATTATCCACCGCTACCACCAAAGGAGTAATTCGTCATCGGTATAGGCATCCCCTTGGCTTGTTCTAAGCTTGGGGGAGTGCCGCGGTAACACATCATTACCTTTTGTTCATTTACTTTTCAAGTAGAGTCTTATCATGAATAGAGAAGTTATCATATGGAATAGTTTGCAGTTGGAAGTATCCTCCTTAGTTAGTTATCTCTGTATCCCTTGGTGTGAGTTGCGGTAATAAAGTATTAATGAGAAGTTTTATCGTTTACTTTTCGCATACTTTATGCTAGTCTGCAATCTCTCTTATGTGACTAGTCTTGTTGATTAGTATTGGTATCACATTGGGAGCATGAGTAGATTCAGTTGGTTTTGGCAAACCTAGCTGGTCAGTAGCAACTTTACCTTGAAGTTTGAGTAGAAAAGAATAAAGAAGTGCTTGTAGTTACATCACTTCAGTTTTCCTTATATTTGGCTTATAAGCATTGTTATTCTTAAAGTTAAAATCGTTGTACTTTCAGGGGAGTTTGCATGATTGTTCTCATTATATGTATGTTTGTTTGTTTCATGCAACTCTTATGCTTGCTACCCAGCCTTGCTAGCCAAAAAAACCTGTACTGAGAGGAAATACTTCTCGTGCATCCAATTCCCAAAAGCCAAGTCACTTCCAAAGAGTCCACTATAAATTCCTATACATGGTATTTTAAGCCATTCCAAGTAAATTTTCATGTGCTACCTTTCAAAAACTTTCAAACACTTCTCATTTTGTGCCACTGTTTTTAGCTCATGAGGACGTAGTGGATGGGTTTGTTATCTTCCATACTAAATTAAGTACCCCTCGACTAGGCAGCTTCATCTGCTCGTCATTAATTTGGCAAGGGAGCTGGTCAGACCATTATAATCTTAATTCTAAAAGAAAGAAAAAGGCACTCCTCCATTGGATTGTGAAAGTTGGTCGGCACCCGATGGAATCGGTTAGCCATGGTTTGAGAAAGGAAAAAGGTGGGGAGGAGTGCAAAGCTATAAAAGAGCACCAAAGTGCCAACTAATTAAACATCTCGGAACCGCTCTCACTTGTTTAGTATGGAAGATATCAAGAACTCTGTTGCTAGTCGTTGACAAAAGCAACCACCTCTCAAAACAATCTTTACCTCTGTATTACAAATAAAAAGCTCTAGCACATGTTTAATCCCTGCTTCCCTCTGCGAAGGGCCTATCTTTTACTTTTATGTTGAGTCAACCTATTTCCCTCTGTCTCAAGCAAGCATTTGAGTTGTTATGTTTCACTCATCCATATGTTGATCCGTTTAATCATGTTTATTATCTTCCTTGTTTTCGTATAATGCTTTTGTCTGAAGGAATACATCTTTGAAAGCTTTCTTTGAATGCAAAAGTTTACTTTGTTGAGCATATAGTCTTTGCTATATTAGCTCCGTTTTAAAAGGCTCCGTTTAAAAAGAGAGAACAGCTTGTTCTCCATTCTTTGACCAAGAACTAAGGTTTGCCATTGCCAATTATAATTTACCTTGTGCATCCTTATATGTGATTCCCTTTTACTTATTGCAAGATTACATCTTATAAAGGGAAGTTGCTGTCTATTATAATTTGTGCCTTAGTGAATGTGATGCTTCTTGTTCGTATTTTGATTATCGACACTTCACTCCATAAACCTGTGGTCATGTTTACCGAGTTTAGTTTTCGCTTGGGGACAAGCGAGGTCTAAGCTTGGGGGGGTTGATACGTCCAATTTGTATCACTATTTTGTATCATAATTTACTGTTATTCATCGATATATTTAATATTTAGACATGATACTTATGTTATTTCCTTTGCTTTCACATGTTTGATGATCATCGGGAGAGCTGCTGCCGGAGTCAGGAATCTGCTAGAAAAAGGACCATCAGGAGACCATATTTTGAAGATCAGGAAAATTCCAGAAAAATACCCAGAAATTATAATTTCCCAGAAGACTCACGGAGCCAGAAGGAGGAGTCGAGAGGGGCCAGGGCTGGCCCACACGCTAGGGCAGCGCGGCCACCCCCCTGGCCGCGCCAGCCCTGTGTGAGGGGGCCCTGGCCCACCTCTGGTCTCGCCCCTTGGCGTACATCATCGTCCCCGAAAACCTAAGTCAGGGGGGGGGGGTTGTGAGTTAGACACAGCCACCTCTGCGGGGCGGAGAACACCAGAGAGAGAAAGCTCTCCGGCAGAGAGAAATCTGCCGGGGAAATTCCTTCCCGGAGAAGGGAGATTGTCGCCATCGTCATCATCATCGCACCGGACTTCATCATCATCATCATCATCACCATCACCAGCACCTTCGTCTCCATCATCACCTTGCCATCCCGCTGTAACATCTTGAGTTGGATCTTGTTATATTCATAGGGGAAACTTTCCCGGTGTTGATTACTCTTGTAGTTGATGCTATTGAGTGGAACCGTTGAATTAAGGTTTATGTCCAGATTGTTATTTACCATTATTTCACCTCTGATCATGATCCATATGATGTCTTGTGAGTAGTTCGTTTAGTTCTTGAGGACATGGGAGAAGTCAAGATGTTAGTAGTGAATTATTGTTGAGAAATATTTAATGGTTTGATATTGTTGTGGTGCTATTTCACTAGTGGTGTCATGTGAACGTCGACTACATGATACTTCACCATTTATGGGCCTAGTGAGATGCATTGTGTATTTGGTCACCGACTGTGGGGTTGCTGGAGTGACAGAAACCTAAACCTCCGTTGGGAAACCATTGCACCAGGGAGCGTAGGATCCTAGAGTTTAAGGCTGTGGTTAGATTTATCTTAATTACTTACTTGTATTTGCGGATGCTTGCAAGGGGTATAATCACAAGTGTGTATTTATCCTAGTAAGGGTAGTGCGCTAGCACAGGTTCACCCCCATAACATTTACCAAATCAATAAATACTATTGGCTCTATGAAGCGAAAGCTCTTGACAGAAACCTCCCGTGTGTCCTCGAGAACGTTTGGTTATTATAAGAACACAACCGGCTTGTCCTTTGCTGAATAAAGGATTGGGCCACTTGCTGCAATTGTTACTACTGTATTTTATTTACTCGCACTTTACTTACTCGTATTATCAAATACTCCTGAAAACCTGTTTGCTAGTATTTACAGTGATTCCTTGATCAAAACTGCTCATCAACACCTTCTGCTCCTCGTTGGGTTCGACACTCTTATTTATCGAAAGTACTACGATACACCCCCTATACTTGTGGGTCATCAGGTATGAGCGTATCGAGTGGAAAATAGTAATAGTATGCGAGTAAAGTAAACAGTGCGAGTAAAGTAAATAGGTGATAGCAATATAAAGGAAATAGGACCGGGGTCCACAGTTCACTAGTGGTGTCTCTCCATAAGATAAAATAATACATGCTGGGTAAACAAATTACAGTTCGGCAATTGATAGAATAAAGACAACGTGCATATGTCGAGAGGATCACTACGAGATTTACTCTGGGCATTACAACAAGATACATAGACCGCTATCCAACTGCATCTATGACTAATAATCCACTTGTGGCGAATCAATCCGAGAACTCCACAAGTATTAAGTTGCGAACAACAGATAATTGCATTAAGCAAAGTGTGTAATGTAAACAAAGCATATGCCCTCGAGCATATGAATGTTGTTTTCCCCCTAGTAGCAACAACACATCTACAACCTTAGAGGTTTCTATCACTCCCCCAGATTAAATAGAGGCATGAACCCACTATCGAGCATAAATACCCACTCTTGGAGTCACTAGCAACTACTCGGCCAAGATAGCTACTAACAACGGAGAGCATGCAAGATCATAAACAACATAGAGATAACATAAGATAAAATTTAGTACTTCAACTCAATCATAACACCAATATTCATCGGATCCCAACAAACCAAACATGTAGAATTACATAACGGTGATCTCAATCATGTAAGGCAGCTCATGAGATCTAAACATGAAGCACATGGTGGAGAAGACAACCATCTAGCTACTGCTATGGACCCATAGTCCAAGGTAGACTACTCACTCGTCGCTCCGGAGGCAAGCATGGCGATGAAGAAGACCTCCGGTGGCGATTCCCCTCTCCGGCAGGGTGCCGGGAAGAGCTTCTGGACCCTCCTGATCTTCGGGTCGACAGCGGTGGCGGATCGCGATGTGTTCTGGAAAAGTGATCGGGTACTTAGGTTTTTCCCGTTGGGGGTTCTTTATAGGCGAAGGGGCATCGTCAGGAGTGGACCGATGCTCCCTCACACATAGGGGGCGCGGCCCAGCCCCTGGCCGCGCCGCCCTTTTGTGTGGGGCCCTCGTGGCCCCACTCCATCTCCTCTTCGGTTCTCTGGAAGCTTCGGTGAAATTCTGGGCGACTGGCTTTGGTTTCGTCCAATTCCGAGAATATTTCCTATGTAACTTTTCTGAAACACAAAAATAGCAGAAAACAGAGAACTGGCACTGTGGGGACTTGTTAATAGGTTAGTTCCAGAAAATGCATAAAAGTGCCATGAAGTGTAACGAAACACTAAGCAAATGGTGTAAAAACAAGCATGGAGCATCAAAAATTATAGATACGTTTGAGACGTATCAACTAGCATAGCTCTAGATATCATGGTTGGGTCTAACTTCCCTTTTGTAACAAAGTTCTCGGTCATGAAAGAATGGGATGCACCAGAATCAAACAGCACTCTTGCAGGGGTGGAGTTGACGAGAAACGTACCCAGAACAATGTCGGGTGCTTCAGCAGCTTCTTCGGCAGTGATAAGGTTCAGGCGACCTCTGGCTACGTTGGCTTGGTTCTTCTGAGTCTTCCTAGGGGGTCCACGGCCTTGACCCTGGTTGGGTCTCGGCGCGCTGAGGCTCGGCGCGGATGGTTTCTTTAGGGGACACTCCTTGGAGAAATGTCCTAGCTGGCCACAGGTATAGCAGCCACTTCCTTGGCTGTGGTTGGTGGGGTTGAAGGTGTTGCGGTTTCCTCCAGAAGGATTCCCGCTGGTAGGGCGGTTGCTTGGGTATTGGCGGTTGGGGTTATTGGGCCTGGGAGCTTGAGAGGCGAACCTCTGAGGGGGTGGCGCAGACCTTGATGGAGGCATGCTGCGGGACCTTTGACTGCTTGGTCCACCCTGACTCATCATTCTTCTCTTCCGGCTTTCACGGGCAGCTTTGTTCTTGTCCTCCACCATGATGGCAGCATCTACTAAGGCTTCCAAATCATTGTAAGGCACAGCTACCAGATAGGTTTGCAGTTCTTCCTGAAGTCCATTCAGGAAACGTTCCCTCTTTTTCTCATCAGTGTCGATATCATTCGGGGCATACCTTCCCCAAGTGGTGAACATGTCGAGGTACTCGGTGACACTCATACCACCTTGCTTGAGGTTGAGAAACTTGTCGCGCATGATCTTGATGAGTCCGGAGGGAATGTGGGCTTTGCGGAACTTGGTCTTGAAAGCTTCCCAAGTCATTACTTGGCCTTCGGGCTGCATGGCACGGACGTTCTCCCACCATGCACCCGCTGCTCCTGCTAGGAAGTGGGTGGCGTAGAGCACCTTCTCGTTCTCTCCAACTCCCGCATACTCAAGCTTATTCTCGATGGTGCGGAGCCAGTCGTCGGCGTCCAGAGGTTCGGTGGACTTGGTGAAGGTTGGAGGGTTGGAGTTTTGGAAATCCCTAAGCTTGTTGCGGGGTTCCTCATCATCATTGCCACCATAGTTATTGTGGTGGGTGGCAATTTGCGCAAGGTGTTGCAGGGTGGCGAGGTTGGCTTGGCGCTCGACGCGCGTGGCTTCGCGATCTTCTAGCATGAGCCGCACCAGCTGCTCCATGCTGGGCCCAGGGGGTGGTGGCGGATTGCCTCTAGCTTGGCCTCGCATTTCCGGAGCCATTCTGGAGAGAAGAGTTTTGTGAGTACAACAACAAGTGTACTTAGATATACATCAATGGACGAAAAGAACTCAACATATGCATAACATATCAACATAGCATCCATGCACACCATGCATAACAAGTCCAGGCATACATAATATATACAAGCAAAAGAGTGCCAAACATGTCCAGGCACACACATACCACAGAGTCTCATACAACACACATAGCAAATGGTTCTAGATAGACCATACAACACAGATACGCAAAAGGGAGTGATCTAACCACTACGCGGCATCCTACGTGAGAGGTAGGGTGGTGGAATCTACTCATCGCCGCTAACGTGGGGGACTAACTCCTCGGGGTCCTCCTCACTAGGAGTCTCAGGAGCATAGAAGTCCAGGATAGCGTTGCGGTCATCAACGCTCTCGCTACCACGGTCATCGTCGTCGGTGCTAGCGGGCTCCTCATCGAAGGCCTCCTGGTGGTCGTCGTCACGACCAAGTACCGCCTCGTTCTCCTTGCGGAGCTCGGCGGTCTCCTCCTCCAGCTCGGACACGTGGCTCTCAAGAGAAGCCAAGTGGTCCTCCAACTCGCGGACGTGCCTCCTAAGAGCCTTGTTCTTCTTCACTATCTTCCTCTTGGCAGCGAGGAGATGGTGACGAGAGAAGATAGACTCCTGGAGGTCCTCACGAAGGATAGCTAGCTCTAGCCCTCTCTCGTCGGCGACCATCCGGACGTGGTCCAGATGCTCCTGCATGTGGTGCAGCAGAGCCTCGGTGTGGCAGAAGTGGCGGCCGAAGGTGGTGTGCGCGGCAGCCTAGTAGGGAAGGCCATCGGAGTCGACCCTCCCGTAGTGCTCGTAGCGGGTACCAAGTAGCTCGTCGTAGTGGAGGTGGACGAGGCGCGAGATGGCGTGTCGCAGAACACGCATCAAGCCATCGCCCCAGTTGCGCTCGATCACCTCGAAGGTGAACTCCGGTGAGGTAGGCGGGACCTCCTTCCCGTGGACCTGGCAAACCACCCGGATAGCCAGCTCCCGGGTACCCTCCTCGAACAGGCGGTAGCCTCGCACCTCAGGATGCGGGCGTCCAAGGTGCGCGGCCAACTCGACCAAGTCGCACTCGAAGACCAGCACATCCTCGTGGGTGCCGATCTGACGATGTGCAGTAGGAGCGTCCATCTACACAAATTTTAGAGTAGAGTTTATTAATGACTTACCCAAGTGTGCAAGATTTATACATAAGTAAAAACTTGAATTAAAATGCAAGTAATTAAAGATGCTTAAAGAATAAGGGAAGAGATGAGAGCAATATATATTTACCTTTGATATATATAGCCATCTCCTTTATTTTTCTGAAAGTAGTTTTTCGGTTTGGTCTAACGCCCATGCTAAACTAGGGTCTCCTAAGGTCAGGATGGCTCTGATACCAACTCGGTGGGGACCCCGGCTTACCACCCGGGATTCCCGTTATGCATACAATTCACGATCCCAGGAGACCGTCGTGAATCCACATAATAGAGTTGGCATTTCAGATTACCTCATCCATTACATAGCGAGTCTGAAAGTCTTACATAGGCCGCTTGGCCGAATAGAAATGCCACGCAGGGCAAGTTCAACTAACACACATACTTAGCATATAGCAGCGGGATACATGTAGCGTAGCTGACCCCAAGTCAGGCCTTCTACCCTACAGGCGACTGACCGGGAAACGATCCTAATTCGCACCGGCATCATCGTACTCTTCATCATCTTCCTCGTAGTCATCTCCATAGTCTGGCCAAGTTAATAGCCAGGGACAAAGCCGTGAGTACATTTTGGAATTGTACTCACAAACCATCTAAGAGGGAAACATTCACATGCTATATGGCTGTAGCAAGGGATTGGCTTGGTTTGAGGTAACTATATACTAACTAGTTTCTCTCGTCGATATAGCATGTCATACGACATCTCTATATCCTTATTAAAGAACATTTTTATAAGACATTAAAAGGAAAAGCTCTAGGAAAGGGGGAAAATCCTTTGTAAGATAGGATCGGCGGTCAATCAGACATGACCACCTCAAGTCGTCGGCAGTACCCTCCAAGTACTCCAAACCACACCCGTGCCACGGTCGTACCCTCCAAGTACTCCATCCGGCACAAAACTCCGTTTTTCTCGAAAACCATTTATAAAACCAAAACCTGACACAGGTTAAGCATGGCCATTCCAACCGTCCATGACCGAGGACTCGGCTATTCGAATAGATTACACTCTGCAGAGGTTGTACACTTTACCTGAAGGGATTCGCAGCATAGTAAATCAAAAAAATTCCTACGGATGCGAACAAGAAAGCCAAGATCTAATCTAGGAGATGTAATCAACGAGAGAGGTAGATGAGATCTTCATACCCTTGAAGAAATCGCACAGCGGAAACGTTCAACAGAATGTGGATGATGTAGTCGTACTAGCCGTCTCCTCCCCGCGATCCGATCCGATCCTACGCCGCAAGTGGCGGTGCCTCCGAGAGATGCACACGTACGGTGCAGCGACGTCTCCTCCTTCCTTGGTCCAGAAAGTATGGTGGAGAGATAGATTGGATCTACAGCACGACGGCGTGGTGCTTATGGTGGAGAGTTTCTGCGGCAGGGCTTCGCCTACGCACAGTCGCGAGAGAGAGAGGTGGAGGGGCAGCAGTTGGCCGGCGGCTAGGGTTGGAGTGGGAGGGGGCTGCGCCCCTGCCCCCCCCTTATATGGGGGGCTGGCCAGCTGCCTTGGCCCCTCCTCCAAGCCCTAGGGCGGCGGCCAAGGGGGAAGAGTAGGGGGCAAGTCTTCCCCCCCTCTTCTGGAAGGTTCCCTTAGGGTTTCCCCTAAGGGCTGGCCGGCTGGGCCTTAGGGGCCTTGTGCGCCTGGCCCAAAGTGGCCAGGACACTTCCCCTTAGGCCCATGCAGGCCTCCGACAAGTGGGCCCATGTTGGTCCCACTCCGGAACCTTCTAGAACTTTTCGGTACAATACCGATAAACTTCGAAACGATTCCGGAATCCAAAAACTGCTTTCCTTTATATGAATCTTATTCTCCGGACCATTCCGGAACCTCTCGTGATGTCCTGGATCTCATCCGAGACTCCGAACAAAAACTCATAGACCAATTATCCATTCTATCCTAGCGTCGATGCACGTTAAGTGTGTGACCCTATGGGTTCGAGAATATGCAGACATGATCTTCTATCAATAATCAACAGCGGGATCTGGAAACCCATATTGACTCCCACATATTCATCGATGATCATATCGGATGAACCATGATGTCAAGATTCAATTAATCCCGTATATGTATTCCCTTCGTCACACGATATTTTACTCGCCCGAGATTCGATCGTCGGTATCGGCATACCTAGTTCAATCTCGTTCACAGCAAGTACTTTACTCGTTCCGTAATCCGATATCACTTTGTGATTAACTCCTTAACCACGTGCTTGCAAGCGGTGTTGATATCGATTACCGAGTGGGCCCGAAGTATATCTCTCCGACTCGGGAGGGACAAATTCCATCTCGATACATACAACCCAACAAGTACTTTCCGATCACCTGAGAGACACCTTTATGATCACCCTCAGATAGGATGATGTTTGATGACCTCAAAGCTTTCTTCCGATACCAGGGAGTTGTATTATCTCATGGTCTAAGGAATACAATACTTGACATAGGAAAAAGCTTTGCAAAGATGAACACAATGATACGATCTAATTGCTCTGCTTTATTTGGGTCTGTCCATCACATCATTCTCCTAATGACATGATCTCATTATTAATTGACAACTCATGTCTATGGTTAGGAAACCTTAACCATCATTAATCAATGAGCTAGTCCATTGAGGCGTACTAGGGACACGGTGTTGTTCATAAACCACACAAGTATTAAAGTTTCCGCTTAATACAATTCTAGCATGGAATATAAACATTATCATGAACAAGAATTATTATAATAACATCTTTATTATTGCCTCTAGGGCATAATTCCAACAGTCTCCCACTTGCACTAGAGTCAATAATCTAGTTTACATCTGGCAACAATCTAACACCCATGGCATTAAGGTGCTGATCATGTTTTGCTCGTGGAAGAGGTTTAGTCAACGGGTCTGTGACATTCAGATCCGTATGTACTTTGCTAATCTTCAGATCTCCATCTGCTATATAATCTTGAATTATATGGAACCGGCGGTTGATGTGCTTGGTCTTTGGATGATATCTTGGTTCCTTAGCCAGTGCTATGGCGCCAGTGTTGTCACACAATATCTCCAGTGGGTCCAAGGCATTTGGAACCACACCAAGCTCAGTGATGAAGTTCCTGATCCAAACTCCTTCACTTGACGCTTCCGAAGCAGCCATGTATTCCGCTTCTGTTGTAGATCCCGCGATCACGCTTTGCTTGCAGCTTCTCCAGCTCACAGCTCCACCATTCAAAATATAAACGTATCCTGTCTAAGATTTAGAATCATCCGGGTCGGTGTCGAAGCTAGCGTCGACGTAACCTTTTACGATGAGCTCCTCATCACCTCCATAGACCAAGAACATTTCTTTAGTCCTATTTAAATACTTTAGGATGTTCTTTACGGCTGTCCAGTGTTCCACTCCTGGATCACTTTGGTATCTGCTCGTCAAACTAAGAGCATTGGACACATCCGGTCTAGTACACAGCATGGCATACATGATAGAACCTATGGCCGAGGCATATGGCACTTTGCTCATAGTATCTCTATCTTTTACCGTAGCTGGACACTGAGCCTTGCTCAATATCTTACCTGACAACATGGGCAATGAACCTTTCTTTGCTTTATCCATTCTGAACCTCTTCAGAACTTTGTCCAGGTATGTACTTTGGCTTAAAGCTATTAGGCGTCTTTCTCTATCTCTATAGATTTTGATGCCTAATATATAAGAAGCTTCTCCTAGGTCTTTCATTGAAAAACATTTATTCAAATAACTCTTCACATCGTTAAGCATGCCGATGTCATTTCTAATAATAAATATGTCATCCACATATAGTACTAAAAATGTCACCGAGCTCCCACTCACTTTCTTGTAGATACAAGCTTCATAGCAATTTGGAACAAATCCAAAACTCTTGATCACTTGATCAAAACGAAGGTTCCAACTCCGAGATGCTTGCTTCAGTCCATAAATGGAACGCTGGAGTTTGCACACCTTATTAGTATCCTTAGGATCGACAAAACCTTCGGGCTGCATCATATACAACTCTTCATCAATGTTGCCATTGAGGAACGCAGTCTTGACATCCATCTGCCATATTTCATAATCATGAAACGCAGCAATTGCTAATAAAATCCAAATGGACTTAAACATCGCTACGGGAGAGAAAGTCTCATCATAGTCAACACCTTGAACTTGCCGAAAACCTTTTGCGACAAGCCGAGCTTTATAGACAGTAACATTACCATCCGCGTCCGTTTTCTTCTTGAAAATCCATTTGCACTCAACGGCCTTACGGTCGCTAGGAGGGTCCACCAAAGTCCATACTTGGTTTTCGCTCATGGATCCCAATTCGGATTTCATGGCCTCTAGCCATTTCTCAGAGTCTGGGCTCATCATCGCTTCCTCATAGTTCGCAGGTTCACTGTTGTCTAACAACAAGACTGTTAAGATAGGGTTGCCGTACCATTCAGGAGTGGCACGTGACCTTGTCGACCTGCGAAGCTCAGTAGTAGCATCATTTGAAGTTTCATGATCCTTATCATTAGCTTCCTCTCTTGTTGGTGCAGACGGCACCGGAACAACTTCTGGTGCTGCGCTACTCTCCAACTCGAGAGAAGGTTCAATAACCTTGTCTAGCTCTACCTTCCTCCCACTCACTTCTTTCGAGAGAAACTCCTTCTCAAGAAAGGATCCGTTCGTTGCAACAAACACTTTGCCTTCGGATCTGTGGTAGAAGGTATACCCAATCGTTTCCTTAGGGTATCCTATGAAGACTCATTTCTCCGCTTTGGGTTCGAGCTTGTCCGGCATCAACTTCTTGACATAAGCTTCGCATCCCCAAACTTTAAGAAACGACAACTTAGGTTTAGCACCAAACCATAGTTCATACGGTGTCATCTCAACGGATTTAGATGGTGCCCTATTTAAAGTGAATGCAGCGGTTTCTAATGCATAACCCCAAAATGATAACGGCAAATCTGTAATAGACATCATTGATCGCACCATATCTAATAGAGTTCGATTCTGGCATTCAGACACACCATTGCGCTGTGGTGTTCCGGGTGGCGTGAGTTGCGAAACGATTCCGCTTGCTTTAAGATGCGTGAGAAAATCATAACTCAAATACTCACCTCCACGATCGGATCGCAGAAATTTAATTTTCCTGTTATGATGGTTTTCCACTTCATTCTGAAATTCTTTGAACTTTTCAAACGTTTCAGATTTATGTTCCATTAAATAGATATACCCATATCTACTTAAGTCATCAGTAAAAGTGAGAAAATAGCGATATCCACCGCGCGTCGAAACACTCATTGGTCCGCACACATCGGTATGTATGATTTCCAATAAGTCCGTTGCTCGCTCCATTATTCCGGAGAACGGGGTTTTGATCATCTTGCCCATGAGGCACGGTTCGCACGTGTCAAATGATTCAAAATCAAGAGACTCCAAAAGTCCATCAGAATGGAGTTTCTTCATGCGTTTTACACCAATATGACCTAGACGGCAGTGCCACAAATAAGTTGGATTATCACTATCTACTTTGCATCTTTTAGCCTCAATGTTATGGATGTGTGTTTCATTGCTTTCAAGATTCAGAAGAAATAAACCATTCACAACAGGTGCATGACCATAAAAGATGTTATTCATATAAATAGAACAACCATTATTCTCAGATTTAAATGAATAACCGTCTTGCAATAAACACGATCCAGATATAATGTTCATGCTCAACGCAGGCACATAATAACACTTATTAAGGTTTAAAACTAATCCCGAAGGTAAAACTAAGGAGAGCGTGCCGACGGCCATCACATCAACTTTTGATCCATTGCCAACGCGCATCGTCACCTCATCCCTTGCTAGCCGTCGTCTATTCCGTAGCTCCTGTTTCGAGTTACAAATATTAGCAACTGAACCAGTATCATATACCCAGGCACTACAACGAGCGCTAGTAAGGTAAACATCAATAACATGTATATCAAATATACCTTTAATGGTGCCAGCCTTCTTGTCCGCTAAGTACTTCGGACAGTTGCGCTTCCAGTGACCCTTGACCTTCCAATAGAAGCACTCAGTGTCCGGCTTAGGTCCAGAGTTGAGCTTCTTCTCAGCAGGGGCAACGCGCTTGCCGCTGCCTTTCTTGAAGGATCCCTTTGCACCCTTAGCTTTCTTAAAGCTAGTGGTCTTGTTGACCATCAACACATGATTGTCTTTCTTGATATCCACCTCCGCAGCTTTAAGCTTTGCGAAGAGCTCAGTGATCGTATCAGTAGAACCAATTTGATTGTGAGTAACTACAAAGCCTTTGTAGCTAGGAGGGAGTGATTGCAGAACTCTGTCAATCTTGAGCTCCTCTGGAATCTTGTAGTCCAGTTGCTCAAGGCGTTGAGTGTAGCCCGACATCTTAATGGCGTGCTCACTAACGGAACTCCCTTCCTCCATCTTGCAGTTAAAGAACTTCTCAGAGATCTCATATCTCTCAGAACGGGCTTGAGTCTGAAACATGGTTTTCAGTTCCTCAAGTATCTCAAAAGGCCCGTCGAACTCCTCAAAACAATTTTAAAGTTCTGGTTCCATAGCAAACAACATGGTACTCTTAATCACTCCATAATCATCTTTGCGTGACTGATAAACAACTTTTTCATCAGTCGGCGCATCAGTAGCAGGGGCGTCACCTAGCGCTTTCTCAAGTACATAGGCTTTTTGTCCGCCAGCGAGAATGATTCTCAGATTGCGGAACCAGTTGGTGAAGTTAGACCCATTGTTCTTAAGCTTTTCTTTCTCAGCAAACACGTTGAAGTTGAAGTTGGACTTAGCCATTTGATCTACAACATTGCAAGTACAATTTAGACTATGTTCATGATAACTAGTTCAACTTAATCAAATTACTAGATGAACTCCCACTAAATTCAACATCCCTCAAGTTGTTTAGTGAACACGATCCAAATTCACCACACCTAATCCGATCTTCACGAGAAGAGATGTGGTTTCAATGGTGGACAACAAAGTGTCGATCATATCATTCATATGACTCATGTTTAACCTTTCGGTTCGTGTGTTCCGAGGCCATGTCTGTACATGCTAGGCTCGTCAAGTCAAACCCAAGTATTTCCGCGTGTGCAAAACTGGCTTGCACCCGTTGTATGTGAACGTAGAGTTTATAGCACCCGATCATCACGAGATAATTGAAAACGACGAACTTTCGCAACGGCGCATACGAGGAGAGAACACAATTTTATCTTGATCTTTAAGTGAGGAATCATCTTATAATGCTACCGTCGCGATCTAATCATAATAAGATACATAAAAGGATAAACATCACATGCATATAATTTTATGTGACATGGTATAGCCAATCTCCGCGCAATGATCTCCATCTTGTGCGCGCCGGCATGATCTCCATCACTCCACCATGATTGCCTCCACCACGAATAGCAACTACAACTATTGCTAACTAATTAGCGATAAAGTAAAGCTATTACATGGCGTATAAGAAGTTGACACGCAGGTCATACACAATTATAAAGACAACCATATGGCTCCTGCCGGTTGTTAACTCATCGACATGCAAGTCGTGAAAGATTACAAAACATGATCATCGCATACATCTCAATTCATACACATCATGTCTTGGGCCATACCATATCACAAAACACTCCCTGTAAAAACAAGTTAGACGTCTCTACTTTGTTGTTGCATGTTTTACGTGACTTATGGGAGTAACAAGCTAAGAACGATTCTTACCTACGAAAAGCCACAACAGTGATATTATGGTTGCTAACATCCGTTGTAAATCTCATGACTACTATAGTGAGAGAAACTGGCATCCACCAGCCGCATGTATGGAACAAGCCACACGTCAAGTGCGAAGCTGGTCTCGCGAACGAGGTCGCGTAAAGTTGGCCTGGACCGCTTCGATCTCACTATGCCGCGCCATAAGAAATACAAAACAAAGAGGTTTGCAACAGAAAACATCAACGCCCGCAACAAGCATGTTGTGTTCTACTTGTGAAACACATCTACGCATAGATCTAGCTCTGATACCACTGAAGGGATTCGCAGCATAGTAAATCAAAAAATTTCCTACGGATGCGAACAAGAAAGCCAAGATCTAATCTAGGAGATGTAATCAACGAGAGAGGTAGATGAGATCTTCATACCCTTGAAGAAATCGCATAGCGGAAACGTTCAACAGAATGTGGATGATGTAGTCGTACTAGCCGTCTCCTCCCCACGATCCGATCCGATCCTACGCAGCAAGTGGCGGCGCCTCCGAGAGATGCACACGTACGGTGCAGCGACGTCTCCTCCTTCCTTGGTCCAGCAAGTATGGTGGAGAGATAGATTGGATCTGCAGCACGACGGCGTGGTGCTTATGGTGGAGAGTTTCTCCGGCAGGGCTTCGCCTACGCACAGTCGCGAGAGAGAGAGGTGGAGGGGCAGCAGTTGGCCGGCGGCTAGGGTTGGAGTGGGAGGGGGCTGCGCCCCTGCCCCCCTTATATGGGGGGCTGGCCGGCTGCCTTGGCCCCTCCTCCAAGCCCTAAGGCGACGGCCAAGGGGGAAGAGTAGGGGCAAGTCTTCCCCCCTCTTCTGGAAGGTTCCCTTAGGGTTTCCCCTAAGGGCTGGCCGGCTAGGCCTTAGGGGCCTTGTGCGCCTGGCCCAAAGTGGCCAGGACACTTCCCCTTAGGCCAATGCAGGCCTCCGACAAGTGGGCCCACGTTGGTCCCACTCCGGAACCTTCTAGAACCTTTCGGTACAATACCGATAAACTCCGAAACAATTCCGAAATCCAAAAACTGCTTTCCTTTATATGAATCTTATTCTCCGGACCATTCCGGAACCTCTCGTGATGTCCTGGATCTCATCCGAGACTCCGAACAAAAACTCATAAACCAATTATCCATTCTATCCTAGCGTCGATGGACGTTAAGTGTGTGACCCTATGGGTTCGAGAATATGCAGACATGATCTTCTATCAATAATCAACAGCGGGATCTGGAAACCCATATTGACTCCCACATATTCATCGATGATCATATCGGATGAACCACGATGTCAAGATTCAATTAATCCCGTATATGTATTCCCTTCGTCACACGATATTTTACTCGCCCGAGATTCGATCGTCGGTATCGGCATACCTAGTTCAATCTCGTTCACAGCAAGTACTTTACTCGTTCTGTAATCCGATATCACTTTGTGATTAACTCCTTAACCACGTGCTTGCAAGCGGTGTTGATATCGATTACCGAGTGGGCCCGAAGTATATCTCTCCGACTCGGGAGGGACAAATTCCATCTTGATACATACAACCCAACAAGTACTTTCCGATCACCTGAGAGACCCCTTTATGATCACCCTCACATAGGATGACGTTTGATGACCTCAAAGCTTTCTTCCGATACCAGGGAGTTGTATTATCTCATGGTCTAAGGAATACAATACTTGACATAGGAAAAAGCTTTGCAAAGATGAACACAATGATACGATCTAATTGCTCTGCTTTATTTGGGTCTGTCCATCACATCATTCTCCTAATGACATGATCTCATTATTAATTGACAACTCATGTCTATGGTTAGGAAACCTTAACCATCATTAATCAATGAGCTAGTCCATAGAGGCGTACTAGGGACATGGTGTTGTTCATAAACCACACAAGTATTAAATTTTCCGCTTAATACAATTCTAGCATGGAATATAAACATTATCATGAACAAGAATTATAATAATAACATCTTTATTATTGCCTCTAGGGCATAATTCCAACATTACCCCCACCATTCAATAAATCCGCAGGGATACCACCACGGACCGTCATACACAAGTATGCGGGGTTCGGATAATCGATCAGAGCCCTCCATCTATCCACCTTGGTACGGGTGCCTACCCTGTGGAGTTTACCTCCCCGGCACGGTGCCTACCCTATGGAGTTTACCTCCCCGGCACGCCCCGGCAGTACCTCCTTCAGAGTGTAACTCCGGCGCCACGGCGGGAGAACCCAAGTGTCTTCCGGCCGGATAAATCCCGAAGGATCCCGATTTACTATTGCCCACAAACTGGCGGCAACCTGGATTCCAGGGTCCTACAAACCCTTATATAGTGTGAGGCTCCCCGCACTAAAGCAAATAAACTTCAAACTAAGCCCCGTCCCATACCGGGGTAATGTTGTTGCACAGGGGTAATTGGTTTGGCAAACACTTATACACAATGCCATTTTTCCGAAATCCACCAACTCCTTCATCTCCCATGTCCAACTCCATATTCATAATACCATTTGTAAACATCTCAATGGAGTAGCAACTACTCCAAGGTTTTCAAAAAACATTTTCGAAATCTTCCCCGAGAGTATTCCCAATCCTAGAGTTTTTGGCTCCACTACAAGTTTTCGAAAGACTTTGATGCTAGCCATCAAGTCTCTAATAAGAGGAGTGTTGAGTAGGTCACCAGAGGTGTCATCTCTATGGATGATATCAAGTCGACTTGTGGAGCTAAGTCGCCAACTATTGCTATCTAGAGAATAATAGCAATGTAGAAATACGATGCATAATACGAAACAGAAGTAAGGAAATGCAAGGTGTAATAGTAGGATTCAGATATGCAACAAGTAGATGGCTTGCCTTGGTTGGCTTGTCCCTGATCTCCTTCTTCTTGGTACTCAAACACCTCCCCTTCCTCCGCACAATCGTCGTTCGATTCTATCGCCGGAAAAACAACAACACACAATAAGCATTCATGCATACATGGATCACACCCAAGATAGGCATCACACAACTCAAGCATTGAGTATCAGAAACAAACATGTTCAGATATCTGAACCAATATTTATTTTGCAAAAGAATAAACTATTGTAATAGTAACAAGCAATTCCTTCTAGCATAGTAACCCTAATCACAAACAAACAACTTGTAGGTGTCATGGTTAATCAAAACATGACATCCAGCATACCTACAGATAGCTAACAATACTACACAACCAACACAATTGGAATCAAACCAAAAGATTAAAAAGGTGAATTATAATGAATTTTCTATTCCCATTTAACACTAGAATAGCAATATAATTCCCTAAAACTTTCTGTAGGTCCTAAAATTCTACCAGAGACCATTCTGGAAAGCTAATGCAATGTACAACACACCAGAAGTGGAATCACCCAAAAATATTTAACCTACTGTGCACAATAAATAAAACAAGGCAGAAAACTAATATCACTAAAATAATTACTACAGGCAGTGCACAGCTCCTAAAATGGTAAATGTATGTTGGAACTACTGACATCTATAGTTCAGGATAACAGCAAGGCACCACTGAAAATTGGAATCACCAATTTTCATTACACAGAACAACATATTTGCAAATATGAGTGAAAATCAATAGATCTACACTATGCAATTACCAGATATTAACTATGATTCTAAAAATCACACATGTAGCAAGAATGGATAACATGCAACACAAGGACTCCACTGAAATTTGAATCACAATTTTTGGATGCACAGATTAATTTTTATTGAATTTCAAACTTGCAGGGATTTTAGAAATAAGCAAAACAATTAAACTGAAAAAATTCGGGCTGGGACTGCGGGGCTGAGCCAGGCCGGCCCAGTCCGGCGGCCTGCCCGGATCTGGTAGCAGCGAAGCGGTACGCCGCCGTCCGATTCAGATCAGACGGCACGCGACCCTTCTTCCTCGCGGGACGACGCATGCAGGCGAGGGCGTCGCTGTGAGCTAGGGTTTCGGCGATGCCGCGCTTACCGAGGGGTGGCTGGTGGTCGGCGGTGGCCAGATCAGCGGCAAAGCAGTTCAGGAGATGATGTGCGACCAATGGACATGCATGCAGAGGAGGTGGTGCTCGCGGTGGTGTTGACGTCGTCACGATGAGCTTCAGCAGAGGGATCGGCGGCTTCGACGTGCTACAACATCCCTGGGTCAAGCAAGATGAGAGGTGAGATTTGGCAGCTAGGGGAAGAGCACCGAGCCAGGGAGGAGGAGCAGGAGAATGGCGAGGTCGATTTCACCCTTCACCTCGGCCGGCGGTGATCTACTCGAGCAGCTCGAGCACTCTGGCGGCTGTTTCTTCTCAGCTTGGTGTCGGCGAGCTCCTACAAGTCAGTGGGAAGGGGAGAGGGAGCAAATGAGAGGGGGGAAGAGGGTTCTAGAGGGGTTCCCCGAGTTATATACAGAGGGGGTGAGCTCGGTCTAGGGTGGTTTCATCAGAAACGATTGGGCGCCGTGGGCAGTTTCTGGGGACGGCGCAGTGCGCTGAGTGCAGGGGTAGGGGTGGTGGTGTCGGTGGTTGCTCGCTTGGGTCAGGAATCGGTCGATTTCAGTAGCGTTGCCGGAAAATCGGTGCATGGCGGGGGCGTGTCGGTGCACGGCGGTGCAGGGCGAGGGTGTCGTGGTTTCAGGGGCTCGATGCCGTGCATGTGCGTGTGCTGAGCGGGGCTAGGCGGGGTGCAGTTGCATGAGAATGGCTGGCACGCGCTGGGCGCTCTGGACGGCACGACGACGTCGGTCTGGCACGGTCGGGGTGCGGCGCACGGTCGGTCTCGGGCAGAACTAACTCGTGGAATTGATCCAGGGGTCCAAAGCTAGGCTGGTGGCGAGGTGATAGTGCAGGGGGTGGCCAGTGGCGCTCTGCCTCGATCGGGCATCCTCGGTGGCCATGGCGATGTCCTGGGTGGGTGTGGGGTGGCTGGTCGAGTCTCTGCGAGGTGGGGTCAGGCTAGGGGGCCAGCAGGACGGTGTCCATCCATTGGGGGTCGGCGACGGCATTGGTGGTCGAAGCAGAAGGGAGGGAAGAGAGTTCTGGCAGGGTGGCCTCGGGCTCCTCCTCTTCCCCTCGATGCCAACCAGATAGGACAAGAGTCGATCTCCTGGCAAGATTTTGTGTTGGCTAAAATAATCAGCTAGTGAATCCCCTAGGTCGGTTTGCAAAAGAAAGCAAAGAGAGAGACGAGAATAGGTAAGGCTAGGGTGCACTTAGCCGAATTCAAATTCAAATTTGAATTCCTTCAAACTAGCTTTGCAAATCTATCAAAATAGTCTCCAAAGGTTTCAAACATGGTTAAGAGGCCAAGGCCAAAGTTTGAAGATTTTTGATCTTGATATGCTAGGGTTTTACAGATGCCTCTAATTTCGGATAGTGGAGTAAAAATAAAAGAAAAAGAAAAGAATAGAGGGGGTGATCAAGCAAAGGATTCATGCTAGGGTTTTTGGTGCTCACAAGCATAAGCTAGGGTCAAAATTTGATGCATCAAATCATAGCACTCTTTCTAGTTCATAAAGCACATGTGTTGAAAAAGAAAGTTCATGGCATATATTCACACACACACATTCACATGAAATCACACACATACACACATGAAATCAGGGATGATAGCACACAAGCACAAAGCTTAGCAAAAGTTTTTGTTTCACACAAGACAAAGTATCTAAACAAAGGTTTTTAACTTGGTCTACAAAAAGTGAGGTGTTACATTAGCGGCCCAGGCGTTTCTCTAACACATATACAAACCCCATGATCCCGCAAGATTCCCAACTTATTTCACATCGCGAGTATCCATAAACAAAAGATCACGATATCAACTCAAATAAGAGAAAGTGCAATGTTGAAAGCTTGCCCCATGACGACATAGTTTGGCTAATTTCCAACTTACAACTTGCAAGCATAAAGTCAACATAAGAGATCCACAATGTCAAAATTTTAAAAGCGAGAAAAGGAAAGTGTGCCATCAGGTTCGTGAGAGCTTTACTGACTAATTTTCACATAACACCAAAAAGTGTTTAATTCGAAGGATAGATAAAACAAGTCAAATCTACTTGGAATAGCAAATTGCTAATAGGTATGTATGGTGGACACATTGGAATAACTTGGTTTTTGGGAGTTGGATGCACGAGTAGAGCTCACACTCAGTACAAAATGAGGGCTAGCAAAAGACTGGGAGCGACCAACTAAGAGAGCAATAACGGCCATAATCATGCATAGCGACAAAACATCATTAAAAGAAGCATAAAATGGCATCACAAATCAAAAACCAAATGATCATAAAGGCTTATGGCGACTTTGTTGGAGTCAAACATGTTGTAAGCATGGGCCAAGTCAACCCAAATAAAGCATCAAGGAGAAAACCAAATAAATGCTTCCATATAATAAAAACAACGCATGATTTTTTCAAAGGCTCATTAAGCAATCTGAGGCATTTGAGACAAGTCATGCTACAGAAAAAAAATACTAAGCATACTATCAAAACAACATCAAGCATGGCATGCAAAAAATCTAAGCCGCAGTCTAAACAAGCTCCTTTTTGTACCACTTTTTGCATGAAACTTTTTCTCTTTTCCAACACCATTCAAACCTTTTTGAGACAACTCTTTTGATGAAAACCAACATAGATCAGTGGTATAAATACACCTTGATGCAAAGATAAAACAACATCTGAATAAAAATCAAGGCAAAAAACGAAAGCTAAATGGAGCTCTAGAAAAAGAGAACACTCGTTGAACGATAAGAGTGAAAAAATAGAGTGTTCTTGGCAATGAAAAACAAAGTACATCTCCTCCAAAAGAAATTTTTGGGGTCCAACCATTTATTGCAGTAAACAAAACAAAAGAAAATTGAAAGCAAAAGAAAAGACGCTCCAAGAAAAATGCATAGAATATGAAGCAATAAAAATATAGTGTGTTGAAAGGTGACCTGATTTTTGCCGATGAAGAAGGGGTGCCTCGGGGGCATCCCCAAGCTTTGACTCTTGTACCTCTTGGATATTTCTTGGGGTGAAATGGGCATCCCCAACCTCAAGCTTTTGTCCATACTTCATCTCATCTCATCATTCTCTAATCCCTACACTTGAAAACTTCCTTCATACAAAACTTCACACAATTCTATTAGCAACGTTAGCATAAACATAATAGTGAATCAACCCTTATTGGTTCAGTTTCAAACTCAAAAACACCACATATAAAGCATATACTACTGTAGAAACTTACTCAAAAGTTCGGTGATCAAAATAACTCAAAAAGAAAGCGACCGAGAGGCAAACATAAATAGTGGCAGAAATCTGTCAAAACAGAACAGCTGACAAAGGTCGATTTTTTCGAGGACCTTCTGTTGCTCAAATCGAAAAGTGCAAAACTAATGAACGTTTGGGTATAACCTGGGGCATATGCACAAGAAATTTCAGATCAAAAAGATAATCTGGCAATTTTCATGAATTTTTACGGTGCAGTGCAGAAATCTGTTTCAGGATAGCAACTTCCCCAAATCTTACCTCCCTCAAATTAGAGGTTCTTCTTGGCACAACGACGAAATAAAAATTATAAGGAGAGCTCATTACAGTAGTAATAACTTCCAAGACTCAAATAAAAGAAAAGTACTGAAAAAAAACATTGGGTTATCTCCCAAGAGTGCTTTTCTTTAACGTCTTTGAGCTAGGCGCAGAAAGTGCAAATCAAGTATTATCAAATGAGGCATTAAGATCAATTGCAGAAGTCTTTTCAACAAGGCATTGTATTGCATCGAAATAAGTTTTTGAAGACCTCTTGTGAACACTCTTTGGTTCACTCCTTTCATCAAAGAGATATTCAGGGCAAATCCAATCAAAATTCTTTTCCAAAGCTTCATGCAATCCTGAGAGTTTGCTAGGTATTGGTACTTTGATTTCTTCTATGGTTGTACCAACAACATTAACAGGCGAGCTAAGCATATTACAATGCTCAAAAACTTTCCTAGCTTCAATAGCGACACCTCTAAATTCTCTACGCAAAATCTCCAAAATAAAGTCTTTCTTTTCGGAGTCTTCGATATCATGAAGCTTAAGAAACATTTGTTGCATAAAAGGATTAAGGTTAACAAACCTAGCCTCCAACATGTGAACTAAATAAGCAGTAGCAACTTCATAACTAGGAGCAAGCTCAGCCAAAGATCTATCCTCTACATCTGTATGCATACTAATATGATTAAATAACTCCTCAATGTTACCTTTCCCAATAATAGAACCACTAACTACTGAGAGGTCCTCCAAAGCATACTTAGGGAACAACATAATAAACTAAAGGTAAAAGTAACGGAATGCAAACTATCAAAGGAGCTTTTTTTTTTGTATTTTTTATAAAAAGATGCAAGCAAAAATAAAATAAAGCAAAACAAAAAAAAAGTAAAAGATTGTGCGTGAGAGTCTCCCCTTGCAGAAGTTTTCTTCCTCCCCGGCAATGGCGCCAGAAAAATTCTTTGCTGTTTGATGGTGCCAAGTTGACGTGGGAGCGTGTAGTTGATGTGGGAGCTTCTTCTTCTTCAATCCCCGGCAACGGCGCTAGAAAAATTGCTTGATGGCTTGTACGTAACAGCCCATTGGGAACCCCAAGAGGAAGGTATGATGAGCACAGCAGCAAGTCTTCCCTCAGTTATGAAACCAAGGTTTATCGAATCAGTAGGAGAAAGCCAAACTTCAGAAGGTGATGCTTGCTAGCTTCGTGACACTCTGAACAATGGCGCCAGGAATATTGTTGGTGTGTTTTCACCTAGCAGCAACATGAAACCTGCACACAACACAACCAAGAACTTCGCTCCCAACTTACAATGAGGTTGTCAATCTCACCGGTTTGCTGTAAACAAAGGATTGAGCATATCGAGTGGTAAAAGGCTAATAGTATGCAAGTAAAAGTAAATAGTGCGAGTAAAAGTAAAATGGTATAGCAATGTAAAGGAAATTGGACCGGGGTCCATAGTTTACTTACCTACTGTGGACCCCAGTCCAATTTCCTTTACATTGCTATTACATGTTTACTTTACTCGCACTATTTACTTTCTCGCATACTACTATTGCTTTCCACTCAATACGCTCATTCCTTTGTTTACAGCAAACTGGTGAGATTGACAACCTCATCGTAAGTTGGGAGCAAAGTTCTTCATTGTGTTGTGTGCAGGTTCCGCGTTGCTACTAGTTGAAGATGGGCTAACAAGTATTGTTAACGTCGCCCTTGTTGGAGTGTCACGCAGCTAGCAGGCATCACCTTCTTGAGTTTGGCTTTTTCCTACTGGATTGATATATCTTGGTTTCATAACTGAGGGAAAACTTGCTGTTGTATTCATCACACCTTCTCTTGGGGTTCCCAACTGGCCGGTCATTTATATCATCAACACCGTGCCACCAACAAGTTTTCTGGCACCGTTGCCGGGGAAAAATAAGACTTCTGCAAGGGGAGTTTCGCACGCACATCCTTTACTTTGTTTTAAGTTTGCTTTACTTTATTTTTGCTTGCCTCATTTTTATTAAAAACACAAAAAATTAGTTTCCTTATAGTTGTTACTTTATTACTTTTAGTTCATTATGTTGTTCCCTAAGTACGTTTTGGAGGACCTGTCGGTAGGTAGTGGCTCTATTATTGGGAAAAGTAATATTGAGGAGTTCTTTAATCATATTAGTATGCATAAAGATGTTGAGGAAAAATCTTTGGCTGAGCTTGCTCCTAGTTATGAAGTTGCTTCTGCTTATTTAGTTCACATGTTGGAAGCTAGGTTTGCTAGCCTTAATCCTTTTATGCAACAAATGTTTCTTAAGCTTCATGATATTGAAGACTCTGAAAAGAAAGACTTCATCTTGGAAACTTTGCATAAAGAATTTAGAGATGTTGTTATTGAAGCTAGGAAAGTTTTTAAGCATTTTGATCAGCTTCGCTCGCATGTAGAGGTTGTTGGCACAACCAATGAAGATTTCAGAGTACCTATACCTTGTAAACTTGTAGGAATTCATGATGCTTTGGAAAAGAATTTCAACTGGATTTGTCCTGAAAATCTTTTTGATGAAAGTAGTGTACCAAAGTGTGATCATAAAGGATCTTCAAAAACTCATTTGGACACAATTCAATTCATTTTTTAAAAGACTTCTACAGTTGATCTTAATGCTTCTTTCGAAAATACTTGATTCGCACTTTCTGCGCCTAGCTCAAAGGCGTTAGAGAAAAGCACTCTTGGGAGATAACCCAAATTTTTACTTTCAGTTCTTTTTCTTTTATTTGAGTCTTGGAAGTTATTACTACTGTAATAACCTCTCCTTATCATTTTAATTTCGTTGTTGTGCCAAGAGAAGCCTCTAATTTGAGTGAGGTAAGATTTGGGGATGTTACTGTCCTGAAACAGATTTCGGTGTTGCACCGTAAAAATTCATGAAACTTCTCAGAATATCTTTTTGACCTGCGATATCTTGTGCATATGCCCCAGGTTATGTCCAAACTTTCATTAGTTATACACTTTTTGATTTGAGCAACATAAAACCCTCTAAAAATTCGACCTTTGTCAGCTGTTCTATTTTGATAGATTTCTGCCACTATTTATGTTTGCCTCTCGATCGCATTCTTTTTGAGTTCTTTTGATCACGGAACTTTTGGGGAAGTTGCTATAGTAGTATATGCTTTATATGTGGTGGTTTTGAGTTGAAACCTGAAGCAAAAAGGGGTTTATTCATTATTATGCTTACACTAATGTTGCTAATAGAATTGTGTTTAGTTTTGTATGAAGGAAGTTTTCGAGTGTAGGGATTGGAGAATGATGAGATGAGTTGAAGAATGGACAAAAGCTCAAGCTTGGGGATGCCCATGCACCCCAAGAAATATCCAAGAGGTACAAGCATCAAAGCTTGGGGATGCCCTCGAGGCACCCCTTCTTCATCGGCAAAAATCAGGTCACCTTTCAACACACTATATTTTTATTGCTTCATGCATTATGCATTTTTCGTGGAGCATCAGTTGTTTTAGTTTTCAGTTTTGTTTAGCTTTTTTGCTGCAATAAATGGTTGGACCCCAACAAATTTCTTTTGGAGAAGTTGCCTTGCTTTTCATTTGCCAAGAACACTCCATTTTTCACTCTTATCGTTCAACGAGTGTTCTCTTTTTCTGCTACTGCGTTTAGTTTTTGCTTTTCGCCTTAATTTGTGTTCAGATCTTGTTATATCTTTGCATCAAGGTGTATTTTGACCTCTGATCCATATTGGTATTCATCAAAAGAGTTATTTTAAAAAGGTTCGAATGGTGTTGGAAAAGAGAAAAAAATTATGCAAAAAAGTGGTACAAAAAGGAGCTTGTGTAGATTGCGGCTTAGACTTTTGCATGTCGTGCTTGATATTGTTTTGATATTATGCTTAGTGGTTTTGCTATAGCATGACTTGTCTCAAATGACTAAGATTGCTTAATGAGGCTTTGAAAAAATCATGCGTTGTTTTTATTATTTGGAAGCATTAATTTGGTTTTCTCCTTGATGCTTTATTTGGGTTGACTTGGCGCATGCTCACACATGTTAGACTTATACAAAGTCGCCATAAGCCTTTATGATCATTTAATTTTTGACTTTTGTTGCCATCTTATTTTTTTTAATGTTGCTTTGTCGCTTTGTATGATTATGGTCGTTATTGCTCTCTTAGTTGGTCGTTCCCAATCTTTTGCAAGCCCTCATTTTATACTGAGTATGAGCTCTACTCGTGCATCCAACTCCTAAAAACCAAGTTGTTCCAATGTGTCCACCATACATACCTATTAGCAATTTGCTATTCCAAAGTACATTTGACTTGCTTTTACCTATCCTTCAAATTAAACTCTCTTTGGTGTTATGCAAAAATTGGTCAGTAAAGCTCTCACGAACCTGATGGCACACTTTACTTTTCTCGTTCTAAAAAAATTGACATTGTGACTCTCTTATTAGGGGTGAAAACGGAGCGGATACGGATGGATAGTAGTGAAACCGTATTCGTTACCATATTTTTTTTGGATTCAGAATCGGAGCGGATAGTGTACAAATACGAATACAGAATCAGAGTCTATCGGTAACGAATAAGGACCGAATATGGAACGAATACGGTTCGGTTGCGGATAAACATTTGTCGGATCTCTCATTGATAATAAAGTAAAATTAGCTTGTAAATTTTTCTACATACATAAATATATATTCATATAAAACTAGCTTGTGCCTTGCATAATGGTATTTGTATACCATAAGAAAAAATGTATGACTCTCTTTTATTTTCTCTCCCCAATCACGTACTCAACAACTCATTGCCGGATATTTTCTCAGATATTGTCCAGATATAACCATGAAATGTGGTATATCTTCGGATACGGTCGGATATTAGTAAAACCATATCCTTTTCCGTATCCGTCAATCACTAGCCGTATTCGTGACCATATCCAGCAACTATCCGACCGAATCCGTTTTTGCCTTCCGTAAGCCTTCGGTCGGTCGGTCGGAAATAATCCGTTCTGTTTTCACCCCTATCTCTTATGTTGAGTTGTTATGCTTGCAAGTTGTAAGTTAGAAATTACCCAAACCATGCCGTCATGGGGCTAGCTTTCAACATTGCACTTCTTATTAGAGTTGATATCGTGATCTTTTGTTTATGGATACTCGCGATGTGAAACAAGTTGGGAATCTTGCGGGATCATGGAGTTCTTATATGTGTTAGGGAAACGTCTGGGCCGCTAATCTAAGCTATGCATAATTCATGGTGGAAATTTACAGCATGCCCATTGACGAGGGTTAACTCGACAAATGTCCTAGATGAAGGACTTAGGATCGGGGAGATAGGGCGTCGGATGAACTCGAAGGTAAAATCAGTCAAACAAGGTGTATATCGAAAGTAAACGTGGGTGTAAAACCTGGCTCGCTTTCAATCTGCCCCTTACCGTCCCCTCCTGGCCCCTATATATAGGTGGCCAGGTCTCAGGGATCGGGAGGGATCCGACATAGATTACAATATCGACATACGACATGAACTCATATTTTGACTAGTATTACAATTGGGCCTAGCTTAACGGGCCTCAGGGGTACTCAACTGTCGGGCTCTATTATCTATACCCTTGTCAGTAGCCCCCGAGATTCTACCAAAATTATAGATTTGGGTTGAATCTCAGATCTTCAAATCTTCGACTTGATCAATTTTTGACTTCTTCTTATCTTCAAATCTTCGACTTGGTCTTTCGACTTATCTCTTTATTATGATATCTCGCAAGGGGTTTTGATGAACAAGCCTGACAACTCTGACGGATCAAGAAGCCAGTTAACTGCCGGAACAGATACTTGTCACCTACTTCAAATTCAATCCCCTTGGACTTAAATTCGGGAAACCGTTCAAACCCATTCTTTTGCCGCATTTATGTGTTACAAAGAATGAATCCCAGTGGTTCTTAGGGTACCCAGTGCGTCCACCAGGATTTTCTTCGCGTCGTAGACATGGATAAGTACCAGCAGAGCGCATCCATGTGCGTATACCGGGCCACACAGGATGGATCCTGGGGTCTTACCTTCATGATATATTTCAACCACGACATTCAAGTTTTGTCACGATGACACAACTCGAGAATCGTATTTCGCAGCCTTGTTTGACTGATTCAATATACAAAAAAATTTGAGTTATTCTTTTTAACTTTCATGAATAGCTCCCGATGGGAGTAATCGATGTTTCATTTTGTCGGCAATGTAGCCAAAATTCCTTGCTGACGAAATGCAACCGATTACGTCTAAACCACATCCATCAACTTGTTCTTTATCATCAACTTCCACTTCTCTCCTTCCTTCTGTCAACTTCTTTCTATCGGGTGCGCGATAGCGCTCCCGATGGGAGTAGCCCCTGAGGCTATAGCCGAATTTTTCGGGTATAGGCTCAAGAAAATAGATAGATTTGTTCCATATATTTCCTCTTGCGATACTTTCCGACATGATTCGCCCTTTCAGTTGTTCTTCCCTTTTTTCCTTATGACGCAAGCCCTCGAGTCGAAGACGAGGTGTACTGTGCTTCTTGATAGATCACTTTCTCTTTTTTTTGTACTTATCTTTTTCCTTGATACGTTGATCCTTCTTTACCATCTGCACTTGAAAAAAATTAAAAGCCCAGAAGTATATTTTGGGCCTTGCCTCTCCAGAGGCCCATTGGTACGTGCTTATAAATAAAGCATGTTTGGCCAGGGTAAAAACCCTAATTCCTTCATTAGTATCTTTCTCCGCCGCATCATCTTCTCCTTTGTCATCCCATCTAGGATTTTTCCTTCACATCGCTTGTCTCCATGGCCGATGCAAGTGGATCGCGTTTGAACATCGGCGCCCCGGTGGAGAAACGAGGTTGTGGCCGCCCTCGCGGCAGTAAGAACAAGGCTACCACCGCAGATGCAGTAGCTTCATCGTCCGCTCTGGCGAAGCGGCGCCCCGGCCGTCCGGCCGGGAGTAAAAATAAACCAAAGGTTTCGTCTGCTGCACCTGGTCCAAGCGCTCCTTCTGGTAATGCTTCTCCTCCTCCGCCCAGAGTGTACTCCTTCTTCTGCATCGCCGGCGTGCAATACCGTGAGATTCAGCGGTTAACGCTGAAATTCACTAAGTTTATGGACGGGCGAGAACTGCGGGAGGCAGTTCTTCGCAAACACTCTGGGGTAGGAACTCCCTATGAAGTGGAAGTTTGGTACGATGGCGCCGGTGAGCAATACTTCAAGAGCGGCTGGTCGCAGTTTGCAGAGGACCATGACCTCCATCAAGGCTTCTTTATGACTTTTGACTTCCACATTGGCACGTCGAAGTTCGACGTGAAGATCTATGACGACACCTAGTGCCAGAAGGAGTACGAAGCTGAAGAGCATTTTCACTAGTTTCCCTTTATGTAATCTCTTTCCCTAGTTGTCCTTTCTCATACTGTCTGTAATAAGTAGTCGTGTTTGGATTTCATGTTGCGCCTACTTTATTAATAGACCATGGGAACGGATCGTCGTTCCGAGGTATGCACTGAATATATTATCGGGTTCTTTTGAACCGTGCGTATTGCTGTTGAATATCGGGTTGCGAGCAACCTAACAGTATATCTCAGATAATCATAAATCTCAATAACTTGTTAATATTATTCCGTACGACTCGAGGGTCTGAGCCCCCGAGTGGAAAGTAAAATATTTACACATATTGTCGAGTTGACCCAAGGAACCCGACCTATGGCCTCATGTTCTGGTGTTCAGAGGGTCATAAACTCGAAAGACTCTTTGTCGCCTTGTGTCGCCTATGCGTAGAACCGTCGTGGTTGCTCTGCATTCCACGGGTTACTCTCGTCTTTCCCCGTTTTCTTGTCTTGTAGTCGATAAGCTCCTCCTGGTATTACTTCTGTCACAATGTAAGGTCCTACCCATGGGGACTCGAGTTTGCCATGACCATCTTGCTTGAGTCATAGAACTAGATCTCCCACCACGAAAGATCGTGGACAAACTTGACTACTGTGGTAGTTTCGTAGATTTTGCTGATATTGAGTAGGTCTGGCTAATGGTACGTCTCTTGCCTCGTCGAGTGCATCGACATCGTCCTGAAGTGCTTCTGTAGAAGTTGTCTCATCATATGTCGAGATTCTTGGTGCTTCATGAGTTATTTCAACAGGAAGCACGGCTTCTGCGCCATAGACCAGGAAGAAGGACGTTTCTTGAGTAGCTGTGTTGGGTGTAGTTCGGAGACTCCAGAGTACGGAGGGTAGCTCATCTACCCAAGTGTGCTTGGCTTTCTCGAGGGGTACTAACAGCCTTTTCTTTATCCCATCGCATATCAAGCCATTGGCTTTCTCGACTTGCCCATTTGTCTTTGGATGCGCCACAGATGCGAATTTCAATTTGATTCCCAAACTTTCACAGTAATTCTTGAACTCCTTCGATGTGAAGTTTGTCCCATTGTCTGTGATGACACTGTTCGGTACTCCGAAGCAAAAAACTATTGACTTGATGAAGTTGATTGCCGCTGTAGAATCTTGGGTTGTCACGGGGGCTATCTCTACCCACTTGGTGAATTTGTCGACTGCTACCAGCATATAAACATGCCCTCCTGGCCAAGATTTCTGTAGTTTTCCCACCATGTCAAGACCCCATTGTGTGAAGGGCCAGGATAATGGTATTGGTTGCAACTCCGCTGCTGGTGCGTGCGGTCGAGATGCGAAACGTTGACAGGCCTCGCACTTCTTCACTATATCTTTCGCGTCTTCAATGGCTGTGAGCCAATAAAATCCTGCACGAAAGGCTTTGGCTGCAATGGCTCTGCTGCTAGCGTGATGACCACATACCCCTGCGTGGATGTCCTTTAAGATTTCTTGCCCTTCTTGAGGAGTAACGCACTGTTGCAAAACGCCTGTTGTACTTCTCTTGTATAGTTTTCCTTGCAACACGATGAAAACCTTGGATCGTCATATTATCCTTTTCGCTTGTACTGTATCTTCGGGTAGTGTTTTGTTTACCATGTAAGCCAAGTACGGTTGCATCCAAGTTTCCACGATCATCATGACTTCTTCGGGTTCAGCTGTCCTGCTATTACCAGCCCCTGAGCCTGTTGCTTGGTGCTGGACTTGCTCTCGTGTAGTCGAGACTTTGTTGCTTTTTATTGATTTTTCTATGATTTCTTCCCAAAAGACTCCTTGTGGTACGGGTAAGCACTAAGACCCGATATTTGCTAAATTGTCGGCTTCCTTGTTGCTAGCTCTACTGACATGCGAAACTTCGCATCCGTCAAATGTTCCATCAAGATAGTAATATAAGTTTCTATATACTGTCATATTGTTGCTGATGGCATCGCACTTGTTCATCACTTGTTGGACGACGAGATTGGAGTCTCCAAATACTTTCAGTCGAGTTGCTCCGCATGCTTTGGCCATTTTCATCCCATGGAGCAGCGCCTCGTATTCAGCTTCATTATTAGAAGCTTGAGGAAAACTCATTTTAGCACATACTTCAACTTGTCGCCTTGTGGTGATATCAGGACTACTCCTGCTCCTGCGCCTTGGATTCTTTTTGATCCGTCGAAGTACATTGTCAACACACTCGATAAATCTGGTGGCCCTATGTTTTGTAACTCTAGCCACTCTGCTGTGAAATTTGGTAAAACTTGGGACTTGATCGCCTTTCCCTTTTCATACGTGATGTCCAGGGGTGATAACTCAATTCCCCATAAGGAGACACGTTCTGTTGCTGAAGGGTTGTTCAATATATTGGATAGTGGTGCTTCGTTGACCACTATGATTGGGTGCACCGCAAAATATTGCCGTAGTTTTCGTGCTGTTGTGAATACGATCTATGCAAGTTTCTGGTAGTGCGGGTACCTTTGCTTTGTTGGAGATAGCACCTCGCTGACAAAATATACTGGTCATTGGACTCCATGAGCTTTTCCTTCTTCACTTCTTTCGACTACTAATACTGTGCTCACCAATTGATGTGTTGCTACAATGTATAGTAGTAATGGCTCCTTTTCCTTTGGTGCGACCAACACCGGTGGTGTGGAAAGCACTTTTTTCAGTTGTGCGAAAGCTGTGTCCGCTTCTTCTGTCCACTCGAATTTGTTGTCCGATTTTTTCATCAATGCATAGAAAGGGAGCGCTTTTTCTCCTAGCCTTGCAATGAATCGACTTAGTGCTGCAACGCACCCTGCGAGCTTCTGTACATCGTGCAATTTTGTTGGCTTCCCCATCGTTAATATTGCTTGGATCTTCTCTGGGTTTGCCTCTATTCCTCTTGCGGATACCAGAAATCCTAGGAGTTGCCCTGCAGATACCCCAAAAGAGCATTTTGTCGGGTTAAGCTTGAGCTTATACCTATTTAAGTTGTCGAAGGTTTCTGCCAGATCACTGATTAGTGACTCCTCTTTTCTTATGGTGATGACCACGTTGTCGATGTAGACTTGAATATTTCGTCCTATTTGACTTCCAAGGCAATTTTGCATCATCCTTTGGTAGGTTGCTCCTGCGTTTTTTAAGCCGAAAGGCATGACTTGGTAGCAGAACACGCCGTAAGGTGTTATGAAAGCTATTTTTTCCTCATCTTCTTTCTTCAATTTGATCTGGTTGTAGCCAGAATATGCGTCCAGGAAGGAAATTCTTGCGCACCCCGCTGTTGAGTCAATTATCTGGTCAATGCGAGGTAGAGGGAAGGGATCCTTTGGACAGTGCTTGTTGAGAGACGTATAGTCGACACACACTCTTTGCACATCTGTATTTTTCTTGGGGACTATAACTGGATTGGATATCCAAGTCGACGTTTTGATTTCTCGGATGAATCCTGCGTTTTCGAGCCTATGTAGCTCGGACGCTATTGCTTTCCTTTTGGGTTCATCGAATCTTCTCAATGGTTGTTTGACTGGCTTTGCTTTGGGATCAACGTTTAATACGTGCTCGACGAGTTCCCTGGGAACCCCTCGCATGTCTAAAGGACACCAGGTGAAGATTTCCCAGCGCTCACGGAGGAACTCGATGAGCGCGCTTTCCTATGCGGGATCCAGATTTACTGCTATAGAGGTGGTCTTATTCGGGTCCGTGGGGTGGACCTAGATTTTCTTCGAGTCTTGCGTTGCATCGAAAGCCTGATCTGGCAGGGATCGTCTGACATCGGGTAATATGTTGTGGTCGGTTTCACCTTTCAACCTTGCGTATTCTGCTGTCATGCCGAAAGTTTGTGCCAACCTGTTGAATTCCTTGTCACAAGTGTTGGATACTTCGAAACTACCTTGAACTGTGATTGTTCCTCTGGGCCCTGGAATCTTTAGCGTAAGATACGCGTAGTGGGGTACTGCCATGAATTTTGCAAATGCTGGACGCCCCAGGATTGCATGATACTATGAAGGCCAATCCATGACTTCAAACTCCAGCTTCTCTTTGCGATAATTGTTGCTATTGCCGAAGCAAACGTCAAGTTCTATTTTCCCGAGAGGGTAACTTGCGCTTCCTGGTACTATTCCGTGGAAAGAACAATTTGTTGGCTTTAGACTTTCCAGTGAGATGCACATTGCCCTGAGAGTTCTTGCGTACATTAAGTTTATGTCGCTTCCTGCGTCCATGAATACTCTTCCTATGTCGTACCCCCCTATTTGCGCCTTTAGTACCATTGGTGCGTGCCCTGGCCTGGGAACTTTCCTCGGGTGGTCTGCTCTGCTAAATCTGACCGGTTGATCGGATCACTGCAAGTACTTTGTAGTAGCTGGTGGTGATGAAATTGCCAAGTTGACCTGTCTGGATATGCTTTTCCTCTCTTTTTTCGACTTTGGTACTGGTTGGATCATTGCTGATATATATACTTTTGACTCCAGCTGTTTTGCGAGTCATTGCATTTGATATCATTGGCTCATGCTTTTTCCTCCCTGTCGTGCTCCTTGGTTTGAATCCATGGCATTTTGCAACCTTAGGAAGGTTCTGCAATCCTTCATCTGGTGGTTGGAAACTCTTTTCCCATCTAGGTATGCATAATGGATGCGACAAGGACCATATAGCATGTCTTCTGCCGAAAGACCCGAGTACCTTGGTTTCTCTTTTCCTCTACTATCTCTCGTTTGAAACTCTTTGTTTTCATAGCCTTCTCCGTTCCTTCCTTCATATCCCGCGGCTATCTGATTTTGCCTTCCGTAGTTGTCGCCATTGCGGTATCTTCGCCTTTGCCTGCTTGTTTTGTCGACTTCTGGTGAACGCCCCCTTTTGTTGTTATACGCATCTTCTCCATCGGCGAATCTGTTTGCTGCTTCCATTAGTTCTGACACTGTCCTTGGCCTTGTTCTCCCTATCTCTTTCACGAGGTCCGAACGACGAAGGCCAGCCAAAAAAGCATCTATTGCTCTTTCGTCGGAGACGTCTTCAGCTGAATTTTTGATTACACTCCTGCGTTGTATGTAAGAGCGTAGGGTTTCGCCTTTCTTTTCCACGCACGACTTGATTTCCTCCAGCGTCGCTAGACGCTTATATGTTGAGCGAAAATTTCTTGCAAACTGATTTTCTAACTCTCCCCAACTCCCGATGGAATCATTGGGTAGGGTGTTCAACCAGGACCGTGCTGCGCCGGTGAGGTGTAACTGCAAACTTTGCATGGCTGTTGCTCTTGTTCCTCCCAGGATCTATACTGCCTGCAGGTAATCTGATAACCATAGAGTGGGTTCTTGCGACCCATCATACTTTTCTTGATCGTGCGGCAACTTAAAACCTTTAGGTACCCGCATTTTGCGAACCCTGCGGGTAAAGCATAATGCGCCCATCTCTTTTTCATCGTCTTCGTAATTTTCCTCTTTCCACGCATGACGCGAGTTGTTCACTCGTGCTTGTGCTATTATGTTTCTTGCGTCCTCCTGCCGTTTTTGTCACCTCTCATCACCTGATGACTCACTAGATTCGTTTTGCGAGGACTTGCGCTTGAGCTCTTCCCTTCGCCTTTCCTTATGATATGTCGCCTTTTCCTCTGGAAGTTTTCCCATTAGCTTGTCTTCTATCAACCCGAGGCTTCATATTGCGGCCTGATGCATGTGCTCCCGCGGATCTCCAGGCTCTGGTTGTGTGGTTAGTAGGTACGTTTGCACTGCTACCAATGCTGCTTCTGGTGTTTCTTGCACGAAGTCTTCTTCCTCTTCTGACTGCTGCACGCTTAGACTTTTCGCATAGCTTTCTTTTCTTGTCTGTGCTGTTGTCCTTCTGTTGTGCTTTGGGTCTCTGCGCCTTTCCATGTTGTACTCTGATGCATCGCTATACTCATCCCAGTATCCTCCACTTGACATACTGTTGTCATCTCGGCTTCTCATGAACATGTCTCTTTCCTCCCTTGGCTTCTTTTTGTGCTGGTGCAGCGCGTATTGATACCCCATCAGAACTTCTCTCCTTGAATCTGCGGGTACCTCTGTGCCATGATTGATGGCTGACATGATGATTCTCCACTCTCCGGTTGAAACGTGAATTTTCTCTTTTTCCTTTTTGATGTTACCCTTCGGATTGTCGACTTGCAGGTCGACCTCTTTGTTACCTTCGTGATTATCCTCTTCTGCTGCTTCAGTGATAATAACGCATAACTGATGTACGCTTCTAGAGATGCCACTGCTTTCGATGGCGAAGTCCTTTGAACTATCATAAGTTTTAACCGCTATTGCTTCTACCTCGGATTTTTCCCGAGTTTCGTCGAATTCCTCGAGTTTCTCTTGCATATCTTCTATTGCTGTGAGACTGACCGGCGAGTTTACCTCGCTGAAAGAGCCCACAGATGATCCAGATATTGTGATTCTCTCAGCTTTGCTTGCCGACGGACCTGATTTCGTCGGATCTGAAAGGCGAGTTGAACCCGAAGGTCCAACATGGAAGCTTAAACTTCCGATCGTCGGCTCCATCTCTTGACTTTCGTCGACTTCTGGATTGCTGTTGGCTAAAAGCGAAAAAGCCATCGAATTCATGATTCCAACGCCCAGAGTCCCCATGGTCGGCGCCAATTGACGAGGGTTAACTCGACAAATGTCCTAGATGAAGGACTTAGGATCGGGGAGATAGGGCGTTGGATGAACTCGAAGGTAAAATCAGTCAAACAAGGTGTATATCAAAAGTAAACGTGGGTGTAAAACCTGGCTTGCTTACAATCTGCCCCTTACCGTCCCCTCCTGGCCCCTATATATAGGTGGCCAGGTCTCGGGGATCGGGAGGGATCCGACACAGATTACAATATCGACATACGACATGAACTCGTATTTCAACTAGTATTACAATTGGGCCTAGCTTAACAGGCCTCAGGGGTACTCAACTGTCGGGCTCTACTATCTATACCCTTGTTACCCATAGTGGACATTCGACGACGCATCTCAAAATTAAAAGCTATACCAATGGCAAATAAAAGAGATGTCGAGGTGTTCATTGTCTATTTGTCTTGTCATTTTGATGTGGTCTTGTTCCATGTCATCGGGCAGAAGGTACCCCGTTGGCGATTCTCGATGATACACATATATTTACAATGACAAGAGCTTGCTTGGGACTCTAAGTCGAGTATCATGAGGTTTGGGTATTCGTACTTTACGGGACACGTGGTTTTCAACTTATGATTTGTCAAGCATATGCATCATAATTGTACTCGCATTAACATTAACCATTCAAGATGCCTATGATCGGGGCAATGAGAGCTCAAAGCTAGTAAGTACCATAATTTTTGAAGGTTTATAAAACTTGCAATCACTGCTTCCCTCTGCGAAGGGCCTTTCTTTTACTTTTATGTTGAGTCACCACCTTCTACCTTTATGCACCGTCAAAGAGAATATAGTTGTCATTCTTAGTATAATGTGCATTGTCCCAAAGTTTTCATTGATTGATTCATGATTTTGGTTTCACTTGTTCTTAAATTATTTGTATCTAGTCGCCCTCTTAAACTTGAAGGTGTCCTATGCATTTATGTTTTCCTCTCTTGAAGGACAAGCTGAAAACCATTTGCTATGTTTTTCCTTATGATTTGAACACACATTTGACTTTCATTGTTTCATTTTCATGATCTTTTGTTTATGTTCTTTTTCATGTTATAACTTGGTTGCTAAGTTTCTTCTATCAAGATTATATCGTTCATGCCCATGTTTTAAGTTCTTTTGATCCCAACACTCAATGCTTACATAGATGATCAAGATTGTGTAGGTGCATGTCACCTCAAAAATTATTCTTTGTTATCACTTACCTACTCGAGGACGAGCAGGAGTTAAGCTTGGGGATGCTGATACGTCTCAAACGTATCTATGATTTTTGATGCTCCATGCTTGTTTTTACACCATTTGCTTAGTGTTTCGTTACACTTCGTGGCGTCTTTATGCATTTTCCGGAACTAACCTATTAACAAGATGCCACAGTGCCAGTTCCCTGTTTCCTGCTGTTTTAGTGTTTCAGAAAAGTTACACAGGAAATATTCTCGGAATTGGACAAAACAAAAGCCAAACATCCAGATATTAAACGTAGCTTCCAGAACACCGAAGAGGAGACAGAGCCGAGCCAGAGGCTGGCCTCACCATAGGGCGGCGCGGCCAGCCCCTGGCCCGCGCCCCCTATGGGTGAGACCAACCTGGTCCAGCTCTGATGCTGCTCCTTCGCCTATAAAGACCCCCGACGGGAAAAACCTAAATACCCGATCACTTTTCCAGAAACGCATCGCGATCCGCCGCCATCGTCGACCCGAGATCGGGAGGGTCCAAAAGCTCTTCCTGGCACCCTACCGGAGAGGGGAATCGCCACAGGAGGTCTTCTTCATCGCCATGCTTGCCTCCGGCGCGATGAGTGAGTAGTCTACCTTGGACTATGGGTCCATAGCAGTAGCTAGATGGTTGTCTTCTCCACCTTGTGCTTCTTGTTTAGATCTCGTGAGCTGTCTTACATGATCGAGATCACCTTTGTGTAATTCTACATGTTGTGTTTGTTGGGATCCGATGAATATTGGTATTATGATTGAGTTGATGTGCTGAATATTATCTTATGTTATCTCTATGTTGTTTATGATCTTGCCTGCTCTCCGTTGTTAGTAGCTATCTTGGCCAAGTAGATACTGGTGACTCCAAGAGGGGGTATTTATGCTCGATAGTTGGGTTCATGCCTCTATTTAATCTGGGGGAGTGACAGAAACCTCTAAGGTTGTAGATGTGCTGTTGCCACTAGGGAGAAAACAACGTTCTTATGTCCAGGACATATGCTTTGTTTACATTACACACTTTGCTTAATGCAGTTATCTGTTGTTCGCAACTTAATATTCACGGGGTCCTCGAATGATTCCCCGTGGGTGGATTATTAGTCATAGATGCAGTTGGATGGCGGTCTATGTATTTTATTGTAATGTCCAGAGTAAATCTCATAGTGATCCTCTTGACATATGCACGTTATCTTTATTCTATCAATTGCCCAACTGTAATTTGTTTACCCAGCATGTTGTTATTTATCTTATGGAGAGACACCACTAGTGAACTATGGACCCCGGTCCAATTTCCTTTACATTGCTATTACATGTTTACTTTACTCGCACTGTTTACTTTCTCGCATACTACTATTGCTTTTCACTCGATACGCTCATTCCTTTGTTTACAGGAAACCGGTGAGATTGACAACCTCATCGTAAGTTGGGAGCAAAGTTCTTAGTTGTGTTGTGTGCAGGTTCCGCGTTGCTACTAGTTGAAGACGCGCTAACAAGTATCGTTAATGGCGCCCTTGTTGGAGTGTCACGCAGCTAGCAGGCATCACCTTCTTGAGTTTGGATTTTTCCTACTGGATTGATATACCTTGGTTTCATAACTGAGGGAAAACTTGCTGCTGTATTCATCACACCTTCTCTTGGGGTTCCCAACTGGCCGGTCATTTACATCATCAACACCGCGCCACCAATAAGTTTGATACGTATCATCCATCACCTTGAGCGCCGCAACAAAGCTTCTTGATAATATGATGGTAAATTATTCTGAGTGGCACACCGAGAGAGCTCCACAAGGTAAGAAGGTAAATTCTGTGGAAGAAACCTCTTCCTTAAGTGATAAGATTGATACCATTATGGCTATGCTTATTAATGATAGAGCTCATGTTGATCCTAGTAATGTTCCTTTAGCCTCTTTGGTTGCTCAAGAAGAGCATGTTGATGTAAACTTCATTAGAAATAATAATTTCAACAACATTGCTTATAGGAACACTTTTGCTAGCAACAATTATAGGTTGTATCCTTCTACTAATGGTAATGGTTATGGTAATTCTTATGGTAATTCCTCCAAAAACAATAGGGGCGCGCCCTCTAACCTTGAAATTATGCTCAAGGACTTCATTAGTAAACAAACTGCTTTTAATAAGTCTGTTGAGGAAAAATTGGGTAAAATTGATGTTCTTGCTTCTAAAGTTGATAGCCTTGCTCTTGATGTTGAACTTCTGAATACTAAAGGTTTTGCCTCATGATGTGAAAGAAAGCAAGACTTTGAATGCCATTCAGGTTAGAATTGATGATAATGTTAGGATGTTAGCAGAATTGCATGCTAGGTGGGAAAGAGAAGATGAGATGGCTAGAAATATGAAGGTTTGTACTATTACCACCACTAGTGATGTTGTTTCAAATGCTAGCAAGCCTCCTTTTTTAATGGTAGAGTGATTGGTGTAGAGAAAATTCCTACTCCTTGTGCGAAAATGCCTAAAACTATAGAAACTTTTTCTAATAGAAGTGCTGAAATTTTTCGGAGTATGGGAGATAATAGTTCTACTACCTTTAATGATTTTGATGTTGATGGTTGCAATATTTCTGAAGTAATTTTTTTCTTGCAAAAGCTTGCTAGAAGTCCTAATGCTAGTTCTATGAATGTTGCTTTTACAAAACATATTACGAATACTCTCATGCAAATTAGAGAGGATAAGTTGAAACAAAAAGTTTCTATTCCTAAAAAGTTAGAAGATGGTTGGGAGCCCATCATTGAGGTGAATGTGAATGATTTTGATTGTAATGCTTTATGTGATCTTGGTACAAGCATTTTTATTATGCCTAGAAAAATTTATGATATGCTTGGTTTACCACCTCTTGAAAATTGTTATTTTGATGTTCCTCTTGCTGATGTTGCTAAGAAGAAACCTTTGGGAAGGATTAATGATGTTCTTATTATGGTTAACAATAGCCTTGTTCCCGTTGATTTCCTTGTTTTGGATATTGAATGCAATGCTTCTTGTACTATTATTTTGGGAAGACCTTTTCTTAGAACTGTTGGTGCTATTATTGATATGAAGGAAGGCACCATTAAATATCAATTCCCTCACAAGAAAGATATGGAACACTTCCCTAGAAAGAGAATAAAATTACTTTTTGACTCTATCCTTAGAGCAAATTATGAACTTGATGCTTCATCACTTGAAATTACTTGATTTCCACTTTCTGCGCCTAGCTCAAAGGCGTTAAAGAAAAACACTCTTGGGAGATAACCCAATATTTTATTTTCAGTATTTTTTCTTTTTGTTGAGTCTTGGAAGTTATTACTACTGTAATGACCTCTCCTTATCATTTTTATTTCGTTTTCGTGCCAAGAAGAACCTCTAATTGGAGGAAGGTAAGATTTAGGGAAGTTGCTGTCCTGAAACCGATTTTTGCGCTGTACCATAAAAATTCGTGAAAATTCTCAGAACGTCTTTCTGATCTACGATTTGTTGTGCACATGCCCCAGGTTATTGTCTAACTTTCATTAGTTTTGCACTTTTCGATTTGAGCAACAGAAAAGTTTCAAAAAAATCGATCTTTACCAGCTGTTCTGTTTTGACAGATTGTTGCTACTATTTGTGTTTGCCTCTTGATCTCTTTCTTTTTGAGTTCTTTTGATCACAGAACTTTTGAGAAATTTGCTACAGTAGCTTATGCTTTAATATGTGTTATACTTGATTTGAAACTGAACCAAAGTGTGGATTTACTATCTTGCATACACTAATGTTGCTAATAAGAATTGTGTGAAGTTCTGTATGAAGGAAGTTTTTAAGTGTAGGGAAAGGAGAATGATGAGATGTGATGAAGTATGGACAAAAGCTCAAGCTTGGGGATGCCCATGTCACCCCAAGAAATATCCAAGAAGTACAAGCGTCAAAGCTTGGGGATGCCCCGAGGCACCCCTTCTTCATCGACAAAATATCAGGTCATCTTTCACGACACTATATTTTTATTGCTTCATATACTATGCGTTTTCCTTGGAGCGTCTTTATTTTTTCTTTCAGTTTTCTTTTCTTTTGTTTGCTGCAATAAATGGTTGGACCCCAACATATTTCTTTTGGAGAAGACACACACCATTTTTCATTGCCAAGAACACTCTAGTTTTCACTCTTATCGTTCAACGAGTGTTCTCTTTTTCTAGTACTGTGTTTAGCTTTCGTTTTTTGCCTTGATTTTTGTTCAGAACTTTTTAGTTCTTTGTAGCTAGGTGTGTTTAGACCTCTGGCCTATTTTGCTTTTCATCTTTAAGAGTTGTTTCAAAAAGGTTGATTGGTGTTGGAAAAGAGTAAAAAGTTTCATGCCTATAGTGGTACAAATGGGAGCTTGTTTAGACTATGGCTTAGACTTTTGCATGTCATGCTTGATGTTATTTTGACTATATGCTTAGTAATTTTGTTGTAGCATGACTTGTCTCAAATGACTGAGATTGCTTAATGTGCCTTTGAAAGAATCATGCGTTATTTTTATTATATGGGAGCATATTATTGTGGTATTCTCCTTTGATGCTTTATTTGGGTTGACTTGGCGCATGCTTACACCATGTTTGACTTTAACCAGTCGCTTTAAGCCTCTATGATCCTTTGGTTTTTGACTTGTGATACCACTTTATGCTTTGGTTAATAATGTTTTGTCGCTATGCATGATTACGATCGTTATTTCTCTCTTAGTTGGTCGCTCCCAGTCTTTTGCTAGCCTTCATCTATACTGAGAGGGAATACTTCTCGTGCATCCAACTCCCAAAAACCAAAAAATTTCCAATGTGTCCACCATATCTACCTATTAGCAATTTGCTATGCCAAGTACATTCATCTTGCTTTTATCTATCTTCCAAATTAAACTTTTTGTTATGTGAAAATTAGTTAATAAAGCTCTCACGAACCTGATGGCACATTTACTTTCTTGAACTTAATAAACTTGACCGTTGTGGTTCTCTTATATTGATTATATGCTTGCAAGTTAGCTCAGTCATGCTGTCATGGGGCACGCTTTCAACATTGCACTTATTTCTATTTAAGTTGATATTATGATCTTTTGTTTATGGATGCTTATCTGTGTGAAAGGAGTTGGAAACTTGTGGAGTTCATGGAGTTTGTATATGTGTTAGAGAAACGCCTGGGCCGCTAATCTAAACCATGCATCATTCATGGTGGAAATTTACAGCATAACCATGGTGGACATTCGATGACGCATCTCAAAATAAAAAGCTATACCCAATGGTAAATAAAAGAGATGTCGAGGTATTCATTGTCTGTTTGTCTTGTCATTTTGATGTAGGCTAGTTTCCTTGTCATCGGGCAAGAGGTACCCCGTTGGCGTTCTCGATGATACATGTATGCTTACAATGACAAGAACTTGCTTGGGACCTAAGTTGACTAGCATTGTTTAAGTACTCATATTCACGGGACATGAGATTTTCAACTTATGATTTGTCAAGCATATATCTCATATTTGTACTCGCATTAACCTTAACCACTCAAGATGCCTATGATGGGGGCAATGAAAGCTAAAAGCTAGTAAGTACCATAATTTTTGGAAGGTTTATAAAAACTTGCAATCATTGCTTCCCTCTGCAAATGGTCTTTCTTTTACTTTTATGTTGAGTCTTCACCTTCTACCTTTATACACCATCTAAGAGAGCATAGTTGTCATTCTGAGTATAATGTGCATGGTCCCAAAATTTATTATTGATTGATTCATGATTATGGTTTTGCTTGTACTTAAATTATTTGTATCTAGTCGCCCTCTTAAACTTTAAGGTGTCCTATGCATTTATGTTTTGTACTCCATGAGGGACAAGCTGAATACCACTTTGATATATTTTTCTATATTGACGAGGGTTAACTCGACAAATGTCCAATATGAAGGACTTAGGATCAGGGGAGTAGGGCGTCGGATGAACTCAAAAGTAAACTCAGTCAAACAAGGTGTGTGTCAAAAGTAAACGTGTGGTAAACTTTGGCTTACTCTCAATCTGTCCCTCACCGTCCTCTGCTGGCCCCTATATATAGGTGGCCAGGTCTCAAGGTACGGGAGGGGTCCGACACAGATTACAATATCGATATACGACATGAACTTGTATCTCGACTGGGATTACACTTGGGCCTAGCTTAACGGGCCTCAGGGGTACTCAACTAATGGCTCATGTGCTATTTGCATTGATCTTGCATTATTTAGCTATTTTTATATGATTTATCATCTGGCTATACGCATCATGACAATGATCACGAGGACATTGGAATTCACAACAAGAAATGGAATGAAACAGAATGAGGATAACAAGTATAGTGATCAAAGTGTTGAATCACAGGATACCAAAGTTTCGCCTTAGGTTGTCATTATAATCTTGAAGCAAAGGTATTAGCATGTGATTAATGCAAGGTTCACTTGAAGTAATGCATGGATGCACATGAGCCATCATGGGTGTCAATGGTCCTGCTGTTGGTTCTTGATCCAAAAGAGTATCAGAGTCATGTATGTGCATTACCGAACCTGGTCACACAGTTGAGGGTTATCAATATGTTGAGTACAAGGAAATGTTATGATTGAGGGAACTCGTCGGGATAGTTTTCGTAGGATAGAAATAGTTTCATAGAGAAACTAGAAGAGTCTAAAATGAATTACAGAATGTTCGGGGGGGGGGGTATCCGAAATCATTTGGGAGGTATTCAAAATTGTCCCGGTTGGTAAGGCCCATTAGTCCCGGTTGCACCAACTGGGACTAAGAAAGCGGGACTAAAGCCTTCACCCTTTAGTCCCAGTTGGTTACAAACTGGGACCAAAGGGCCTCCACGTGGCCCGGGTCATGTGCTGCGGCTGGAGGACCCTTTAGTCCCGGTTGGTAACACCAACCAGGACTAAAGGTCCTTTTGGAATTTCTGGTAGAAATTTCAAAAAAAATGAATTAATTTTTCGAAATTTTTCTATTTTTGAATATTTGAATTGTTTGAAAATTACCACTCTAATACTTGTGGTCCTTTAGTCACCTCTATTCTCATGTCAAATTACATACTTGTGGTCCTCACTTCTCGGTCAGTCATCTATCCTCACACTGCTCCACCCTTATCACGCTTAACTTCTCCATTCCTTCCGTACTAGCTTCCAAGACTGCGCTCACCACTTCTTGATAATGCTATGCTACCAATTCTATTAACCCATACACTTTGGTAACATATGATTTTACTTTTTTGAATTCCAAATAATTCACAAAATAAGCAACAATGATTAAGTAATAATAAGCATCAATGAATTCCAAATAATCTTTATGCATAATTTAATTATTAATTTTTAAACTCAAAATATTCAAAAAAAAAATCAAAAAACTTAAAAAATTCAAAATTCCTAAATTTATAAAAAAATTGTTTATCGTGTCATATATCATGTATGTGTCGTGTATCATGTATCGTGTCATGTATCATGTATCATGTCATGTACATGTATCGTGTCGTGTATCATGTACCATGTCATGTATCATGTATCATGTCATGTATCATGTATCGTGTCGTGTATCATGTAACGTGTCATGTATCATGTATCGTGTCATGTATCATTAATCGTGTCGTGTATCGTGTCTACTGCAGAGAGAGGTACATTTTCCAAACATGCTATTGCATTCAAAACACTCAATAATAGGAGAATAACAATAGAAGATTCAATATATATAGCACGAGAAGATTCACAGTACAATAACAATAATAGAAGTCTCACACACCACACCACACCACACCACACCATCTACTCATCCACCATAATGTTGAGACGATCAACATGGCTATTGTAGCCATGTAGCTTCCAGTGCCTCCTAGCAATCTCGAAGCCCAGGCGAGCGTCTAGAGCAGCATACATCACTTGCTCAAAGCTCAATGGAACGTTGCCCCAACCAAATATTAGTTCTTCTTCTTCTTCCTCGTCGTCCTTCTTCTCGTCCTTCTTCTTGTCCTTCTTGTTCCTCTTCTTCTTCTCAAGATTTGTCCCAATAGTAGCATTGGACAGATCATAGAGACTCGGAATTGGATTTTTGGTGGGGTTCGGCATAATCTTTTGGAGGTCGTACATAGACGGAATTTCAAATCCGTGGTATCTCAACATGCGCACATCATTGTTGATAGCCGCACCGCAGAATCTGATGGTGGTGTCCTTCAAGAATTTCTTGAGCAGCTGCGGCACGCCATTGGCCCGACATATTTGGAAGACCAAAACCTCGGACACCACCGAGAGTTGAAGGACGGCGGCACGCTGATTGTGCCTACCCTCGCGAGGGTTGGTGAACTCACAGTCCAGGCCCACACACTTGATCGGTGCAGCGTCCAAGAACTGCTGCTTGACGGTGCGGATGCACTTCTCCTTCCTTGATGCACGGTGAGTTTCCGTGACCATGAAATGCATCCCTTCGGCGGTGCGATGGTACACCCGAGATTGAGTTACTCGCGTCAGCTTCATTGGAATGAGAGGGAGAGGGAGGAGTAGGCCGGTGGTGTGAAGATGCTTATGGATGTGAAAGATGCATGCTTTGGGAGGGGATTAGAGAAAGTGAAGATGCTTATGGATGTGAATATGTGTGCATCTTATATAGTAGAGAGAGAGAGGTGAAGATGTGCAGCCGGCGGTGTGATCAAGAGGCCGGCGGCGATATGCAACTTCCGAAGTGAGCGATGCAACTTCCAAAGCGATCGTCGTAATGGTGCCGATGATCACCAGAGCGACACGAATCGGCGTGGGAAGTAGACGGTACATTTGAACATGCCTTTAGTCCCGGTTGGTGACACGAATTGAGACTAAAGGGTAGGCTTTAGTCCCAGTTGGAGCCACCAACCGAGGTTAAAGGTCCCTACCCTTTAGTCCCGGTTGGTGGCGCAAATCGAGAATAAAGGGCACATTTGAACCAGGACTAATACTCACTGGCCCACATTTTCAATTGAACCGGGACTAATGTGACCATTAGTCGCGGGACGAATTATTTGGGGACTAAAGGGGCGAATGGAAGCCCTTTTTTCTACTAGTGGGAATTACGTGAATTTTCAGGAAGAAAGAAAACGATGGATTGATGTCTACAAGTGCATATGTTGTATGTAGGTTGTTTTTTATAGTAAAAGTATCGAACCACAGATAGCTCTCGCTAATGGTCTTTAAGCTTCTCATTACAAGTTCAATAAGGTGTACCTGCAACTGGAAGTTATCTTTCATTCCAAAAAAGTCGTGTGTTGAAAGTGATTGTGGGTGTTTATGTTCTAGAGAAAAACAATATCTACTATCTACTATATACTAAAAGTACAATACAGAGTTCTAAAATAGAGCCACCACGTTAAACCACATCACCCAATTTATTTTGATACTTATATCGAAAATATATGGCTAGGATTTATTAGAAGATTAATAGTTACGTAACTGTATATATAGTCCAGTTTGACTTATTGACACGCTTATGGTTATTGAAAACAAAAATAAAATGGTCTAAACCTAAACCGGCAGAAAGACTTATCTTTATCTTTATCACTTCAAAAAAAAATTACGCGCTAGCTAGCTATAGGAGGCAAGATGTTTCCGTTAACAAAAATTGGTTCACAGGAATAACAATACTACATGTTAGGTAGACAATAGCTGGGGAGCTGTGTCCGTTTAAAAAAACTATCAATCCATACGCAGTGACCATTTAAAAGAGTATAGTCAGTCTATATGCATATATGCATGTTGATCCAAACAAGTTGTGTTTGTTAAAAGAATGTACATACTTATAAATATATGAACCAATATGTACCTATGTTTATTTATTTATTATATACCAATATGACATTTCTTTTACGAAGGTGATGGCGTCTAATTATCTACAAGACATGCATCATAAGAGTATACTGAGAAGAACACATATAGAATAGATTTCACAATAGATTGACAATAATACGCTAAATAATTTAAATTTAAAATTTAAATTTAAAATGGTCAAACAAAAAATAGTACTCCGTTTGATCCATAATAAGTGTCGAGTGATTTAGTGTAACTTAGTACAAATTTTTACTAGGCAACCGACACTTTTATGGATAGAGGGGAGTATCATATTATTTTTTCTGAATTTTCTTAGTGCTATGATTTATTTTTACACTAGCATAATCATCTGAGAATTAGTAGCAAAAAGTACATAATAGAGATATTATGTATATTTTTTAGGGTTTGCTTTACGCAGATTATATATAATAGTACATGCTAGCGGTGCAAATGCGCATCATACTTAGTAAGCTAGAAGAAAAATATCTCGCCCATGTGTTATAATATTATTACTTATTAATTATATTAAAATTTTAATATATTTACATGAAAATAATGGTTTATGGTTTATCATTGAGATGGTGCCCATGTCTGAAATATCAGGTACAATGTAGCGGGTAAATGAGAGGGAGAAAAACCAAGAGAGGGAAGAAAAATAGAAATAGTCGGTGCTTATTTCCCTATGTACTACTATCAATGAGGATAGTTGTGCTTGCAATTCAACAAGAGTTATACTTCTATTTCATCGATATAACCTACTCCCTCCGACTCATAATACTCTTCACTAATATAGATGTATCAAGACATATTTTAGTGATAGATACATCTGTATTAACAAAGAGTAATATGGGTCAGAGGAAGTACAACATCGAATTGATTTTGTATGGCATACCCACATTGATATAGTACTGACAGATAATAATATAAATATTTTAACCTCGTGTATATTTGTTCAACTGATATAACACAAAAACAACACATACAAATGTTTGTGTCTCAGACCGGGACTAAAGGGTTGTAATGGACCGGGACTAAAGGCTGCCGTGCGAGGCAGCGTATATCAGGCGACGTGGCCAGCCCTTTAGTCCCGACCTGGATAACAGCCGGGACTAAAGGGGCCTGACCAAAGGCCCTTTTTCTACTAGTGACACAAAAACAACACATACAAATGTTTTCAGAAATGACAAACTAATCATTTGCCCACAAACTAAAGATGTAACCCATATAAGTTATATTTTATTTACCATACCATTTGTGGTGGTTGTAGATCCATATTAGTCCTTATCGCATAATGTGATTTTCGTAAAACAATGCTTTGATTCCAAGACAGTCTCAACAAAATAAAAAAATGATGCCCTCGCATTTGCGATGGCCACCTTGCTAGTTATAAGAAAGCGAGTACAATTCAATACTTTCTGTAAGGCTTTATACAAAATTAGGACATGAATCCAATAAACAAGTGCAAAAACGCCGGAGCTGGATCTTTTCAGCCGGCCGGTGACCACACAGCGCCATGCCGAGCAGGACGTTGCCATCACACGGAGCGGTTGTTTGGGGAAGCAGATATAGCGGTGCTTGGTTGGGTCTCGCAGGACGCGGCAGCCGCTGCAGTGGGCAGAGGAGGCGAAGGAGATGAGCATTCTTGCCATTCCTGGCCGCCCATCCCTGTCCTCCCAAGATCCTTCTCCGATCTGGCAACAGGACATGGCCGCCAGGTAAATGACATTCGTCCACATTGCCGAATGGATCGTGTGCAGCCTTGCTGCTCGGAATGGTAACAGAATCTTGGTACTTCTCACCACATCGCATAAGCTGATGCTAGCAAGTGTGCATACTCGAATTCATGGCTAACGGCAGCATCACGAACAGTGGATCGGAGACTAAACCATGACCAGACCTGACGGCTCGACGTCGCCAAGAGAGAATGTCAAATTCCTCACCATCCTCGCGTAAGCACACGGTGGGACCGCCTCCCGCAGCGCGTCTCCGAAATGCTCGCGCGCGGCTGGATCCCAGCCAGCGATCCATCCAGGAAAGGGAGGGCCCTCGGCTCATCAAAGATCCCGGCGGACCCCACGGGGGTTTGAAGTAAGCGGGGCCCGCGTGGCCTTCTTCTCTGGCGGCCGTACTCTCTCCGCGTTCAAGTCGTCCTGCCTCGCGCGCACAAGGGGCCTGTGGCATGTCAGATCCATTTCTCGATTTGCTCTTCTACTACCACTTGAATCTCCTCGAGCTTTATCGTCATCGTCGCTGGCGTTTGTTCGGAGCTGGAATGGTGGATTGGGCACTGCGACTGCGAGGAGGGCGAATGTGTAGTTCCACGGCAAACGCACCACAGGTAGGCGTTGGAGGGTGCGCGGCACGATGCATCGGCGCCCCTAAAGGCGATGTATAGCATTTGCCATCGCATAAGGGTAATTTTATTTATCGCCCGTTAATGTGCGCTATTAGTGCACGCTAACGGGGCGACTGATTTGGGCCGCAGTCGATTAGAGGCGGTTTTTTCACATGCATTTTGGTTTTTTGTCTTTTTTTTTGCGTGGTCTTTAGGTTTGGCTGGTTTTCGTCGAGTTTTCATGATTTTTTTGAATTCACGGTTTTGTTCAAATTTTCAAAAAATCAAAAGAAATGTTAAGATTTGAATTTTTATTTAGATTTGAAAATTGTTCAGTTTCAAAAAAATTAATTTTTTGTTTTTGTTTCAAATTTAAAATTTGTTCATATTCTGAATTTGTTCGAATTTGAATTTTGTTCATTTTCAAGGGAGTTAATTCCAAAAAACCACCACATTTATGCGGGAAATACGCAAAACCACCACTATTCGGCAAAATTGCAAAAAACCACCGGTTTTGCGAGAATTCGTTGTAATGTGCACTGATTATGAAATTGAGGCTAGTTAACACGATTTCTGACTGAAGGGACCTACCGTCAGTGCTGACATGGCAAGGCAGGGCTTGGACTTATCTACTTTGGGTTTTTTTGTAAACTTTTTGTGGGACCCACATGTCAGTAATTCATTTTTTTATTTTTCCTTAAAATTTATTTCCTAATCTCTTCCACCACCACCATGCATGGCGCCCTTCCCACTCCGGCCGCCGGAGCACCGCCCCTCCCCACTCCTGCGCCGTCTTTCCCCATCCCTCCCTACTCCAGCCACCGTAGCGCCGCCCTCCCCACTCCAGCCCGCGCCGTCCTACACCAATCTGGCCGCCGGCGCCGCTCGCCCCCACTCCGACCGCGGCAAGCGCAGGAGCTGCGGCAAGCTCGGCCAAGCGCAATTGGCTCGCCGGAGCAGAGGTGGCCGACGGCGCGCAGCACGGGAGGGCGACGACGCGCATCACGGGAGGGAGGGCGGCGGCGCATTTTGCAGTGGAGGCCGGCGGAGGCGCATGGAGCAGGGGGCCAAGACGCGGAGCAGGGGAGGTCCAGACCAAGCCAGGGCAGAGGTGGCCGGCGGCGCGGGACAGCGGAGGTCCGGCGGCCAGGGCAGGGGAGGCCGGCGGCGGCCAGAGCAGGAGAGGGCGACCGGAGTAGGGGAGGACGGCCGTCGGTGGATTCATTTGGGGGAGATGGAGAAAGAAAGGAAAAAAACTGAAATTGGAAAATTTAAAAAAAAATCCTATCTTAAGTTATGATTCTTCCTTTGACCGATTTAGTGTGCCATGTCAGCCTGACAATGGGCCCCGGTGTCAGAAATCGTGTTAAGCCGGCTAAAAACACGAATCAGTGCACATTGCAACGAATTCTCGCAAAACCGGTGGTTTTTTGCAATTTTGCCGAATAGTGGTGGTTTTGCATATTTCCCGCACAAATATGGTGGTTTTTTTGGAATTAACTCTCTTCAAGGAGTTGTTTTGATACTTCTCCAGGATCCTTGGTAGCCTAGAAGTGTGTCACAGTGTGCATCTTTGCGATCAGTTCCAAAGAAAAAAGAGCAAGAATCATAAAGAAGGTGCAAGGAACTTACGTGGCTTGGGATTCTAGAAGTCGTAGAGGGTGTTGGAAAAGATGATGAGTCGAACCTCAGCATCGTAGAGCACACAAATCTGGCGGGCCTTCTTCAGCAACCCGGTTTGGCGCTTGGCGAAGGTCACCTACTGGTTCGCTCAGTTCTTGACCATCTGGTCTCGATCTTGTCATCTTGCCCCACCCCATCGCAATCAATTTCGAACATGAACAAGAAAAACCAAGGCTCTGATCTGTATCACCAAAAAACATAAAACCAAAAAAGTCAAAAGATGAAAAGAAACCTAGAGGGAAGGATGGATCCGCGGTCTCCCTGTCCATAGTGGAGAGGGGTAGATCAATCGATGGAGGCTGTGGATCCGCCCGTGCCTGCCGCTGATCTTGAGATTGGTCACAGCGGCGCGATGATGCATTCAGCATTGACGAATGGAACACAGGTGGCTTGGACGACAGGGGAGTCATGGAGCCATGGCGGCAGCGGCGGCGGCGTGGGGAGTATGCTAGGGGAGAAGGTCGGGGACGATGGGATGGGCTGCGCAGTTCCTTCCCTTTCGTTTTGTTTCTTTTCCTAGGTTTCTAAACCGGTATTTGCACTAATCCATGGCACAGAATTGTAATTATCTAAGCATACAACGACAGACCATACGTTGTAGATTGGATGGTTGTGATGGCTCCAATATTTAATGTCAAAAAAATTTAAGGTGACATACCATCGCGAACTCTAATTTAAATGTAAAGATTAAAATCTATACATTTTTTAAAGTCCAACAAATTTCAAATACAAACATATCTCAAAATCCGAATTTTTTGAATTTAAACAATTTTCAAATATTTTTAAAACTTAAATTATAAACAGGAAAAATAATAAGAGGAAAAAGAAAGAAAAACGAAATGAGACAAAAATAAAGTAAAATAGAAAATGAAAACGAAAAAATGAAAGGAAAATAGAAACAAAAAGAGAGCTAGCTGGGTTGCGGCCCAAGTAGCGAGCAGTGCTATTGCCTCTATGCGGCGCCCCAGATATGGGCAGCATGGAGCGGAGAATAGGATTTCCCCTTCCAGGGGAGGTCCTATTCGGCGCTCTCAGCGTCCGTTACACGCGCGACACCTGAGGCGAATCCTTGGTGGGCCGGCCCATGTAGCTGCTCAGCTGTTGTGGCTTCTTTTCTTTCCGGACCGCTGTGTATTTTTTTGGGCACATACTCGTTCCCTTTTTCCTGTTCAAAAATAGTTCAAATTTGATTTTTTTAATTTGGAACTGTTCAAATTAAAAATTGTTCATATTTAAAATTGTTCAAATTTAAAATTGTTCAAATTTAAAATTGATCCAATTAAAAATTGTTCCAATTAAAATTGTTCCAATTAAAAATTGTTCCAATTAAAATTGTTCCAATTAAAAATTGTTCAAATTTAAAATTGTTCAAATTTAAAATTGCTCCAATTAAAAATTGTTCCAATTAAAATTGTTCAAATTTCAGATTTAAATTTTTTAATGAGAAAATAGTTCAAATTTAAAAATTGTTCTGATTCGAATGAAACAGATTTTGAATGTAACAGATTTTGAATGAAACAGATTTATAATTTTAATAATTTTCGTATTTGAACAGATTTTCAAATTTCAAATTTCGAAATTTTGAAAAAGAAAAAGAAACAGAAAATTTTAAAACGCAAAAAGAAATCGAAAAGGTAAAAAACGAAAAAAGTAAGGCGCTGAATGCTACTGGGCCGGCCCGCTTCGGAAGTAGCGATTAGAGGGGTACGCGTCGGCTCGTAACCGACGCAAAACGCGTCAAATAGGAATCACCCCCTTCCAGTCTCCTGAACGGAGCAACCTGGGCTGCTTAAGGTTTGTAATGTACCCTCTCTAGAGATGATGTCGGCCCATATTCCTCTGCGGACAGTTTGACTGTTGCTTCTTTTTTTGCACTACCACTTCTAGGAAAGGAAACAGATCCTGCAAGTGATTTTGTAGCCAGCGATCTAACCAGTTAATGGAATTTACGATTCTTCTCACAAAAGAAAAAGCGCACAATACAGTACATATGGAAACACCCCATGGGCACAACACTTTATGAGGCTCTATATCAGCTTATTTGGCTTTTCTTGACATATATATTTTGATGGAACGCGCAAGTTATCTCCCATCTACGCTTGTTTGCCATTCACCGGTACCTCCGGCCACCGCAGCTGCCCTCCCTCTGGCAGTTAAAGTAGGCTGCTGCAACCGGTGCGCCGAGGCCGTAGCACTCCGCCAAGTCCCTTGTGTTAAAGTTGGCACGCCACCCTGGGGCATAGATCGCCTGTTGCACTGTCTGGCGAAACACCACGAAGGCGAAACGGTGGATCCCTGCCGTCGGTCGGGGGCCCTCGTACGCTACCACCTCAGTTCCTAATTATACAGGGAGATGCGAGAACATATGTATAGTTAGCTCAGTCCACATTGCTAGATTACAGCATATAATAGGATAACACGAGAGAATACTCATGTGGCGATCGACATTGCTTACCATGGCTCACGCCACCTCCCTCTGGTATGTCTATGACCAACCTATATATACAACAAGTTGGAATAAAGCTAATATAAGTGAAGAATTTGTCTTGAATGATAAGTTTGACAAGTGTGATATGGCATGGTGGAACAGCTAATCTGTCATCGCGTACGTACCAGTGGAGGTACTCCCTCTCCGCAGGGTCGCTTGGGCTAGGTGCATCCGGGTCTACCATAACCTAGTAGAAGTAATTAGCAAAAAAAACATCATGCATCGACATTCGTAGTACTGTGCAGTACTTAAAACCTCTTAAATTAATGAACATGCTGCATGTATATCTCAATGAACTCACGAGTGTGTAGAGTGATCCGACTAGTCCTGATATCTGAGCCGTCGGCTGGTTCGCCACATGCGACGGCCTCAGCTCTGACCCGATGATCATCTCACGGTTGCTGTAGAACACCCTCAGCCTTGCCGATGCGTCGAAGTAGTCCACCACGTCGCCCACGATGTTCCCGACTATAAGCGGATCCCTCTGCATTTCAAGGTCCTGGCTAACCCAAAGCTCCACTGTGGCCTGTGGCTATATGATCCTAGTTTGTTCATAGGACTCCTGCTGCAGGAAGGTATATTTATACGCCTCCACTGAACTTCCATAAATATCCAGTGATGTTTGTCACTATATATGCTCGATCAATATAGGATACGTCTGCCTTGGCATATTTTAGGGGAAAAAAGTTTGTCAATATGCCTACGTGTTGTGGCCTGCACCAATCTTCGTTTCGGTCGTAATCTAGTCAAAAAAAATATGAAAGATCGGACGTCTCAGTGGACAAATCGCCTAGCTTGTGACGTCTCCCACACACATTTCATCGGACGGCTAACATGCTGCCGCCGGAAGACATTTTGCCAGTTTGCATCATGTAGTACAAGGATAGATTCTGGTCACATGGTGCACGGGCTCTTTTCAAGGATACTCACGGTACTACCTTCTTTATTTCGCCGTTACCTTTTTTTTCTTCTTTTGCTGACTTTCAGATGCTCCATGTATGGCACTAGTGTGCTCCCGGAGGAAAGGTAAATCTGTACGTGGTGTGTACTCGGCCAGGGAAGAAGTCTGTACCCAGCCAGGGAAGAAAAGTCAAATTGATTTTCATGCAAATATTTGCCACAAACATGGGCCTGAGTTCATATTATATGATCCACATCCAAGGATAAACATTTGCCACAAACATGAGCAAAACAATTGATACTTTTCTATGGTAGCGGAAATAGAACAAACAATAACTATGCTACAACTGAAACAATGACCAATTTTGTGAAAAAATAGTGTCTTTCAAACTTTGCTCTTGGGGACCGTGCTTTCCAGGATTTGCATAACGAAGGCTGAGATTGTGTTTCCACTCTGCAAAACATTGACATGGCTGAATAACTAGAATATTTTCACCTGAAATTTCTCTACAAACTTCTGGAGCGGAAGAATAAAATCTGCAACTGAGTTGGTCACGTAGCTGCTCATTGATGTTCGACTCGAACTATATAAAGCTTAGTTCACAACTATGCCGAAATAACTCCTACAAATCAATAGGCTCAGAAAAGGTTAGCATGATGCTTAGAACAAGCCGATGAAACTAAACAAATAGCATACCCATAAATATTTTGGGTAACATATTACTAACCTTTCGTCTAAACAAACTGCTCATTGAGTAGCAGTTTAGCACACTACAATTTCAGATATCATATCATGTCACCGTTGCCCTTGGTTCTCATCTGTTTTATCGTCATCGTCGCTGGCGGCGAGCGCGCGTCTCTTGGAAGGTGGAACGTGTTAGGTAATCCAAACATGTTAGTGTTTGCGTTTGAGTCAGCTAGGAATAGTTTATTTCTGTCACCGTGTCCAAGTAGTAATAAGCTAGCTAGTTCTTTCCTAGTTAGCTCGTATGAGTACTTGTGTCTGTTTGAGTCTTAGTAGTCTTCAATAGTTGTGTCCGTACTCGAGTCAGCTATGGGTTCTAACCTGCGCCTATATAAGCAGCCACCCGTGGTCTATTGTAAACACCAGAAAAATGAAAAGCAATAAAGAAAAACAAGAGGGCACAATACGTGCCCTTGGCGATCTATTTCTTTCTGTGGTTCGTTGCGTGTGTCTGGTCGTGATCGGAGTTCCGGCGAGTTCGTATACGAGAAGTTGCGTTACATGTATACGGCGAGTTGTGTTGCCGCTGGACCTGTTGAGTTGTCGCGAGATCGTGCGTTCGATCTTGGGCAAAGCTAACAATTGGTATCAGAGCTAAGGTTTGAGGCTTCACCGTCAAGTTGCGTCACGGTGGAGGAAGAGGATCTTTCGTCACCGTCAAGTTGTGTCACGGACGAAGGAAAATCGAAGAAGAGGATCATGTCGACTTCAAAGGCAAGAAGTGGTGGTGTTACCATCCAGTACCCCATGCTTGAGGGAGACAACTATGGGATATGGGCCGCGAAGATGAAGGTTTTCATGCATGCACAAGGTGTTTGGACGGCGATAGAAGGCAACCCGAAAATCGATGAGACAAAGGACGAAGAGGCTTTCGCCGCAATAGCCCAAGCTGTGCCCAATGCTGTGTTCATGACCATATCCCAGAAACACACCGCAAAGGAAGCTTGGGATACTATTAAGGAGATGCATGCTGGTGATAACCGCGTCAAGAAAGCCCGTGTTCAAGCTCTCGGGAGGGAGTTTGATTGGATGAGCATGAAAGAAGACGAAAGGGTTGGTGAGTTTGCGTTAAAGATAACCTCCATGGTTAATGAGATGCGAGCTCTTGGTTCAAAGATAGAGGACACGACAGTTGTGGAAAAATTGCTAAGGGCTGTCCCCGACAAGTTTTTAACGATCGTTGGCACTACAGTGGGGCGATGTGGAGAAGATGTCGGTGATGGAGGTGATCGGGCGACTCAAGACCTATGAGTTGACGTTGAAGGGACGTGAGCGCGACAAGGAAGAAGAGCAACTGATGTTCTCACGTACCAAAGGCAAAGATAAGAAAAAAATTGACATATCCAAAGTTCGTTGTTACAATTGTCAGGAGATCGGGCACTTCTCCCGGGAGTGTATGATATCTACGCACGCGTCTATTCTTGTAGACAGTGTTGGGCCTCCAAGTGCAGAGGTTTGTAGAGCAGCAGCAAGTTTCCCTTAAGTGGATCACCCAAGGTTTATCGAACTCAGGGAGGAGGAGGTCAAAGCTATCCCTCTCAAGCAACCCTGCAATTACAATACAGAAAGTCTCTTGTGTCCCCAACACACCTAATACACTTGTCAGATGTATAGGTGCATTAGTTCGGCAAAGAGATAGTGAAATACAAATAGTAGTGATGATTATAAGTAGTAAATGTAATCTGAAATAAGTATCGCTGCGAGCAAACATGTAACAAAACTGAATGTAAACGGTGTGCAAAGCTTGGAAACAAGGCCTAGGGATCATACTTTCACTAGTGGACACACTCCCAACAAATATAACATAATTGAACCAATAGATACTATCATCAATATGCAACTCAAAACAATTCTCCAATGGATAACAAACACTAATCATGCGTAGGGCTACGAAGCACTCCTCAAAGTTCATATTTCCCCAAACTACATTGTCCCACACTGTCACCGTGAACGCACTAGATTGTTCCAACAAACACCAACAATTCATAGAGACATTAACCAAAAAGACACACATGATGCGCACACTGTCACCTTCACATCATGATACAAGGTATCTCCGGAGATTACAAATATAAAGCACGAGAGTAGCATAATATCTGAATAATAGCATCTACCAATTCAACTAGATACAAAGCTCATGATCACATAAAGATCACATCATGGGAGAGAGAGGTGAACCACGTAGCTACCGGTAGAGCCCTCAGCCCCAGGGGAGAACTACTCCCTCCTCATCATCGGAGGCAGCAACGACGATGGAGATGGCGGTGAGGTCGATGGAGACGGTGGAGACGGCGATGGAGACCGATGGAGATGGCTCTGGGGGCACTTCCCTGTCTCGGCAGGGTGCCGGTACAGAGACTTCTATCCCCCGAAATTCGTTGGCGGCGGCGGCGGAGCTGCGGAACTCTTCTGGAAATTTCGCCGATTGTTTTAGGGTTTTCCGTTGGGAGGCTTCTTATAGGCGAAGGGGCATCATCAGAGGTGGACCAGGGTGGCCTCACCATGAGTGGGCGCGGCCAGGGGCTGGGCCGCGCCCCCCTGTGGTGTGGCCAGCCTCTGGCCCCTCTCCGGCTCTCGTTTGGTCCTCGTCCTTCGTCCAGGAAAAATAGGAGTTTCTGAACTCGTTTCGTCCAATTCCGAGAATATTGCCTATGTAGCTTTTCTGAAACACAAAATAGCAAAAAACAGGGAACTGGCACTGTGGCATCTTGTCAATAGGTTAGTTTCGGAAATCACATAAAAAAGCCACAAAGTGTAACGAAACACAAGGCAAATGGTGTAAAAACAAGCATGGAGCATCAAAAAGTATAGATACGTTTGAGACGTATCAAGCATCCCCAAGCTTAACTCCTGCTCGTCCTCGAGTAGGTAAGTGATAACAAAAGAATAATTTTTCAGGTGACATGCACCATCACAATCTTGATCATCTATGTAAGCATTGAGTGCTGGGATCAAAAGAACTTAAAGCATGGGCATAAAAGATATAATCTTGACAATAAGAAACTTAGCAACCATGTTATAACATGAAGAAGAACACAAACAAAAGATCATGAAAATGAAACAATGAAAGTCACGTGTGTGTTTCAACCATATGGAAAACATAGCAAATGGTTTTCAGCTTGTCCTTCATGGAATAGCAAAACATAAATGCATAGGACACCTTCAAGTTTAAGAGGGCGACTAGATACAAATAATTTAAGAACAAGTGAAACCAAAATCATGAATCAATCAATGATAACTTTGGGACAATGCACATTATACTCAGAATGGCAACTATGCTCTCCTAGACAGTGCATAAAGGTAGAAGGTGGTGACTCAACATAAAAGTAAAAGAAAGACCCTTTGCAGAGGGAAGCAGTGATTGCAAGTTTTATAAACCTTCAAAAATTATGGTACTTACTAGCTTTGAGCTCTCATTGCCCCCATCATAGGCATCTTGAATGGTTAAAGTTAATGCGAGTACAATTATGAAGCATATGCTTGACAAATCATAAGTTGAAAACCTCGTGTCCCGTGAAATACGAATACCCAAACCTCATGCTACTCTACTTAGGGTCCCAAGCAAGCTCTTGTCATTGTAAGTATATGCGTATCATCGAGAACCGCCAACGGGGTACCTCCGTGCCCGATGACATGGAACAAGCCCACATCAAAATGACAGGACAAACAGACAACGAACACCTCGGCATCTCTTTTATTTAACATTGGTATAGCTTTTTATTTTGAGATGCGTCGTCGAATGTCCACTATGGGCATGCTGTAAATTTCCACCATGAATTATGCATGGCTTAGATTAGCGGCCCGGGCGTTTCTCTAACACATATACAAACTCCATGATCCCGCAAGATTCCCAACTTGTTTCAAATCGCGAGTATCCATAAATAAAAGATCACGATATCAACTCAAATAAGAGAAGTGCAATGTTGAAAGCTTACCCCATGACGGCATGGTTTGGCTAATTTCCAACTTACAACTTGCAAGCATAACAACTCAACATAAGAGAGCCACAATGTCAATTTTTTAAAAGCGATAAAAGTAAAGTGTGCCATCAGGTTCGTGAGAGCTTTACTGACTAATTTTCGCATAACACCGATAAAAGTTTAATTCGAAGGATAGATAAAAGCAAGTCAAATGTACTTTGGAATAGCAAATTGCTAATAGGTATGTATGGTGGATACAATGGCATAACTTCGTTTTTAGGAGTTGGATGCACGAGTAGAGCTCATACTCAGTACAAAACGAGGGCTAGCAAAAGACTGGGAGCGACCAACTAAGAGAGCAATAACGGCCATAATCATGCATAGCGACAAAACATCATTAAAAAAAAGCATAAAATGGCATCACAAGTCAAAAACCAAATGATCATAGAGGCTTATGGCGACTTTGTAAGAGTCAAACATGTTGTAAGCATGCGCCAAGTCAACCCAAATAATCAAAGGAGAAAACCAAATAAATGCTTCCACATAATAAAACAACGCATGATTTTTTCAAAGGCTCATTAAGCAATCTCTTTCATTTGAGACAAGTCATGCTACAGCAAAAACTACTAAGCATACTATCAAAATGACATCAAGCATGACATGCAAAAGTCTAAGCCGCAGTCTAAACAAGCTCCCCCTTTTTTGTACCACTTTTTTGCATGAAACTTTTTCTCTTTTCCAACACCATTCGAACCTTTTTGAAACAACTCTTTTGATGAAAACCAACATAGACCAGAGGTCCAAATACACCTTGATGCAAAGATAAAACAAGATCTGAACAAAAATCAAGGCGAAAAAACGAAAGCTAAACGCAGTAGCAGAAAAAGAGCACACTCGTTGAACGAAAAGAGTGAAAACTGGAGTGTTCTTGGCAATGAAAAACGGAGCATATCTCCCTCCAAAACATGAAGTGATCCAAACACTTATTGCAGCAAACAAAACAAAAGAAACTGAAAGCAAAAACAACTGACGCTCCAAGAAAAACGCATAATACATGAAGCAATAAAAATATAGTGTGTTGAAATGTGACCTGATTTTTGCCGATGAAGAAGGGGTGCCTCGTGGGCATCCCCAAGCTTTGACGCTTGTACCTCTTGGATATTTCTTGGGGTGACATGGGCATCCCCAAGCTTGAGCTTTTGTCCATTCTTCATCTCATCTCATCATTCTCCAATCCCTACACTTGAGAACTTCCTTCATACAAAACTCAACACAATTCTATTAGCAATGTTAGCATAAACATAATAGTAAATCAACTCTTTTGGTTCAGATTTTAACTCAAGCCCACCACATATTAAAGCATCTACTACTGTAGCAACTTCCTCAAAAAGTTCCTAGATCAAAAGAACTCAAAAAGAAAGCGATCGAGAGGCAAACACAAATTGTGGCAGAAATATGTCAAAACAGAACAGCTGACAAAGATCGATTTTTTCGAGGGTTTTCTGTTGCTCAAATCAAAAAGTGTAAAACTAATGAAAGTTACACAAGAAATTGCAGGTCAAAAAGATATTCTGAGAATTTTCACAAATTTTTACGGTGCATTACCGAAATCTGTTTCAGGACAGCAACATCCCCAAATCTTACCTCACTCAAATTAGAGGTTTCTCTTGGCACAACAATGAAATAAAAAGGATAAGGAGCGGTTATTACAGTAGTAATAACTTCCAAGACTCAAATAAAATAAAATAAAAACTGAAAATAAAACATTGGGTTATCTCCCAAGAGTGCTTTTCTTTAACTCCTTTGAGCTAGGCGCAGAAATTTGAAAAGATGCTCATGTAGGCGCCATAAAAGAGCTTAAGGCAAAGGCGCCATAAAGGAACTTGAAGCAAGAGAGAGCATCAAAAAGCAAATATGAAACACATTTAAATCTAAACCACTTCCTATGAAAAATAGTCTTGTAAAGAGACAAGTCGTGAAAGCGCAAAGCGAAATGCATAGGAAGGCAAAACAAGTGCAACCTCAAGAATTCCAACAAAAAGAGGGGAAACTCTATATTGTTGAGATTCAGCAAACCATGTTTCCCTCTCTCATAGTAACTTTTAGTAGCATCATGAATAGATCTAACATAACTATCACATAAAGCATCCTTATCATGAGTCACATGCATAAAAGAATTAATACTCCCCACATGAACATAATTCTTAGCAATCTTGTAGGAGCAAAGTCAACGGAATAATTATTCTCATCACCATAATCATCAAAAATAGGAGGCATATTGTAATCATAACTAATTTTCTCCTCAAAAGTAGGTGAACTGAAAATATTATACTCATCATCGTAACCATCATAAACTAGAGGTTTAGTATCATCATAAGCGAGAGAGCAGCTATTTTGCAAAGCATATTCATCAAACATATCATCATAAGAAGGAACATGGATAGTACTAATGGTACAACAATTATTAAGCTTCTAATTTTCAGAATTGGTACCAAAAAGATTTTCAATATCAAAAGTAGAGTGCTTTTTCCAATCATGATCACTAACATAGGTAACAGGCATGAGAACATCATCAAGATCAGAATTATCATAATCTATAATAGGAGCGACATGCTTAGGGGAAGATACCGTTTCCTCTCTCCTTTTACTCCTCTTCTTCTTCTTCTTACTCTTCTTACTCTCCCCTTTAGGAGGGAGAGACTTGAAAGGCATCTTCTCCACATAATCTGGTTTGCTGACAGAAACAACAGAAGAAACTTTGGAGGATTTCTCCTCTTTGTTAATAAGATAGAAACAAAAATCATCACTGTCAAATTTGGGTAAAGCATCCTCTTTTATAACATTTTGTATGTAAGTATTTGTAAGGCAATCTTTAACACAATAGAGATGACAACCACGAAGGGTGCTATTAATATCAAGAGCACTCATATCTACAAAAGAAGTCTTTCTAGATATCTCTTCACACCCCAAAAATAAAGTAAACTCATCATGCTGATTGAGAGTGATCTTGTCATCACAATACAAACTTGAGGTACTCATAGGATTAGAAGGGTCATTATTAGGGCCTGAGCATTGAAAATTAAAATAACCCTTTTCATGGCAAAGCTCACAAAGAAAAGGATAAAGCTCACAAACCTTTTTACCAAGCTCATCTAGAGCCTTGCGCCACATTCGGGTTTCTTCATTCCTGTGGTGGATACAATAATCTTCTTTGTTGTGACTCTGTTCACAAGGTCTAAGTACTCCACAAAAATTAACATGGTTATAAGAAATAGGACTTTCAGAAGTTTGAGCATGTTTATTGCAATCATCGTAACAATATCACTTTCTATGCAAGTGTCTTTAAAAGGTTCATGATACACATCCCCATTTCCTTTGGGAACATTAATATGGGAAGCAAAGGCTCTAAAACAATCAACCATAATTCGAGGATCAAGCCCATATTTAGCACTAAGCTCTTGAAAATCAGCAGTTTCAGTGAAAGACTTCGATATTGCTTTGAATTGTTTCAAGCAGATCCCACTTGGTGTCAATCTCCTTGCTTGTGAAAGACCCATCAAAGCATGCATCTAGATAGTCCTTGTAATATCCTGAAAGCCTTGCATAAAAATTATTAATAACAATATTATGGGGAAGATCATGAATAGGACATTTGAGCATTAGTGACTTCAATCTTCCCCACGCTTGGGCAATGCTTTCTCCCTCATGCGGATGAAAATTATAAATATAATTCCTATCTTTATAAACATCACTAGAAGGATAGAATTTAGAATAAAAGAGAGGTACAATTTCCTCCCAATCAATAGGTCGGCCATCCTTCAGTGTTTTATACCATTCCGCGGCTCTGCCCTTCAGTGATAAAGAAAATAGCTTCCTCTTAACTTGGTTCATTGAAATACCTGCACACTTGAACAACTCGCATAATTCATGTATAAAGAGCAAATGATCACCAGGATGGACAGTTCCATCTTCTAAATAGCAGTTATCAATAGCATGTTCAACAATTTTCATAGGTATTTTAAAATGATGAGGAGCACAAGCATCATAAGAATTATCACATATGGGAGATAAAATATCATCACAGCAAACTTTCTCCACTACAGCTGGGGAACTAAAAATATCATGCTTAACAAAACCTGCTTCCCCAAGCTTAGACTTTTCTATAGCATTAGCAATAAGGGTGTTCAAAGCATTCATACTAACAACACTATTAGCATGCAAATTAAGCTCCAAAGGTTTTTCAATTTTCTCTTCAAACACTTTATATCCTAACGTAGGAAAAATACTAAAGAACTCTTTGTTTTCCATTAAGCCTAACTAGTAAAAATAAAAACAAGAAACAAAAAGATATAATTGCAGAATCTAAAGGAAATAACTTCGAGCACTCACACAGGAGGATGCGAGTACCTTCTACCTTACCTCCCTGGCAACGGCGCCAGAAAAGAGTTTGATGTCTACGCACGCATCTGTTCTTGTAGACAGTGTTGGGCCTCCAAGTGCAGAGGTTTGTAGAGCAGCAGCAAGTTTCCCTTAAGTGGATCACCCAAGGTTTATTGAACTCAGGGAGGAGGAGGAGGTCAAAGCTATCCCTCTCAAGCAACCCTACAATTACGATACAGAAAGTCTCTTGTGTCCCCAACACACCCAATACACTTGTCAGATGTATAGGTGCACTAGTTTGGCAAAGAGATAGTGAAATACAAATAGTAGTGGTGATTATAAATAGTAAATGTAATCTGAAATAAGTATCGCGGCGAGCAAACATGTAACAAAAATGAATATAAATGGTGTGCAAAGCTTGGAAACAAGGCCTAGGGATCATACTTTCACTAGTGGACACACTCCCAACAAATATAACATAATTGAACCAATAGATACTATCATCAATATGCAACTCAAAACAATTCTCCAATGGATAACAAACACTAATCGTGCGTAGGGCTACGAAGCACTCCTCAAAGTTCATATTTCCCCAAACTAGATTGTCCCACACTGTCACCGTGAACGCACTAGATGGTTCCAACAAACACCAACAATTCATAGAGACATTAACCAAAAAGACACACATGATGCGCACACTATCACCTTCACATCATGATACAAGGTGTCTCTGGAGATTACAAATATAAAGCACGGGAGTAGCATAATATCTGAATAATAGCATCTACCAATTCAACTAGATACAAAGCTCACGATCACATAAAGATCACATCATGGGAGAGAGAGGTGAACCACATAGCTACCGGTAGAGCCCTCAGCCCTGGGGGAGAACTACTCCCTCCTCATCATCGGAGGCAGCAACGGCGATGGAGATGGCGGTGAGGTCGATGGAGACGGTGGAGACGGCGATGGAGACCGATGGAGATGGCTCCGGGGGCACTTCCCCTTCCCGGCAGGGTGCTGGTACAGAGACTTCTGTCCCCCAAAATTCGTCGGCGGCGGTGGCAGAGCTGTGGAACTCTTCTGGAAATTTCACCGATTGTTTTAGGGTTTTCCGTCGGGAGGCTTCTTATAGGCGAAGTGGCATCGTCAGAGGTGGACCAGGGTGGCCTCACCATGGGTGGGTGCGGCCAGGGGCTGGGCCACGCCCCCCTGTGGTGTGGCCAGACTATGGCCTCTCTCTGGCTCCCGTTTGGTCCTCGTCCTCCGTCCGGGAAAAATAGGAGTTTCCGAACTTGTTTCGTCCAATTCCGAGAATATTTCCTGTGTAGCTTTTCTGAAACACAAAAACAGCAGAAAACAGGGAACTGGCACTATGGCATATTGTCAATAGGTTAGTTCTGGAAATCGCATAAAAATGTCACGAAGTGTAACGAAACACAAGGAAAATGGTGTAAAAATAAGCATGGAGCATCAAAAATTATAGATACGTTTGAGACGTATCAGTGTACGAATCTGCGGCGTGAACAAAAGAAGGAGCACGACAATCTTCATCGAGCTATGTGTGACAATGATGAAGACCCGAGGTTGTTCTAAATATGAAGCGATGATAAAAAAAAGTAGAGTCGAGTCTTTATTTTTCAAGTATTGGAGTCGTTTGTGGGTCTCGGCGAGAAGACGAAGACCAACATGAAGATGGATGCGCACCGGTGATGGCGCGGTGTTGAATAGTGCTAGAGAACTTGTTGGCGTGTAGTTGCTGAAGTAAATGACCGGCCAGTTGGAAACCCCAAGAGAAGTTTTGATGAATATAGCAGCAAGTTTTCCCTCAGTTATGAAACCAAGGTTATCAATCCAGTAGGAAAAAGCCAATACTCTAGAAGGTGATGCTTGCTAGCTTCGCGATAGCTCCGGACAATTTATAGGGCGCCTCGTCCAGTGCTTTGCTTTGCCAGCTGCAACGCGGAACCTACACACAACACAACCAAGTACTTTGTTCCCAACTTACGATGAGGTTGTCAATCTCACCGGTTTGCTGTAAACAAAGGAATGAGCGTATCGAGTGGAAAGCAATAGTAATATGCGAGTAAAGTAAACAGTGCGAGTAAAGTAAACAGGTGATAGCAATGTAAAGGAAATAGGACCAGGGTCCACAGTTCACTAGTGGTGTCTCTCCATAAGATAAAATAACACATGCTGGGTAAACAAATTACAGTTGGGCAATAGATAGAATAAAGACAATGTGCATATGTCGAGAGGATCACTATGAGATTTACTCTGGGCATTACAACAAAATACATAGACCGCCATCCAACTGCATCTATGACTAATAATCCACTTGTGGCGAATCAATCCGAGAACTCCACAAGTATTAAGTTGCGAACAACAGATAACTGCATTAAGCAAAGTGTGTAATGTAAACAAAGCATATGCCCTTGGACATATGAATGTTGTTTTCTCCCTAGTGGCAACAGCACATCTACAACCTTAGAGGTTTCTATCACTCCCCCAGATTAAATAGAGGCATGAACCCAACTATCGAGCATAAATACCCCCTCTTGGAGTCACTAGTATCTACTCGGCCAAGATAGCTACTAACAACGGAGAGCATGCAAGATCATAAACAACATAGAGATAACATAAGATAATATTCAGCACATCAACTCAATCATAACACCAATATTCATCGGATCCCAACAAACACAACATGCAGAATTACATAACGGTGATCTCGATCATGTAAGGCAGCTCACGAGATCTAAACATGAAGCACATGGTTGAGATGACAACTATCTAGCTATTGCTATGGACCCATAGTCCAAGGTAGACTACTCACTCATCGCATCGGAAGCAAGCATGGCGATGAAGAAGACCTCCGATGGCGATTCCCCTCTCCGGCAGGGTGCCGGGAAGAGCTTCTGAACCCTCCCGATCTCGGGTCGACGACGGCGGCGGATCGCGATATGTTTCTGGAAAATTGATCGGGTACTTAGGTTTTTCCCGTCGGGGGGTCTTCACAGGCGAAGGGGCAGCGTCAGAAGTGGACCGAGGCGGCCTCACACATAGGGGGCGCGGCCAGGGCCTGGGCCGCGCCGCCCTACTGTGTGGCCGGCCTGTGGCCCCTCTCCATCTCCTCTTCGGTTCTCTGGAAGCTTCGGTAAATTTCTGGATGTCTGGCTTTTGTTTCGTCCAATTCCGAGAATATTTCCTGTGTAACTTTTCTGAAAAATAAAAACAGCAGAAAACAGGGAACTGGCACTGTGGCATCTCGTTAATAGGTTAGTTCCGAAAAATGCATAAAAATGCCACGAAATGTAACGAAACACTAAGCAAATGGTGTAAAAACAAGCATGGAGCATCAAAAATTATAGATACGTTTGAGACGTATCAGCATCCCCAAGCTTAACTCATGCTCGTCCTCGAGTAGGTAAGTGATAACAAAAGAAATAATTTTTGAGGTGACATGCACCTACACAATCTTGACCATATATGTAAGCGTTGTGCGCTAGGATCAAAAGAACTTAAAACATGGGCATGAAAGATATAGTCTTGATAGAAGAAACTTAGCAACCATGTTATAACATGAAAAAGAACACAAACGAAAGATCATGAAAATGAAACAATGAAAGTCAAATGTGTGTTCAAATCATAGGGAAAAACATACAAATGGTTTTCAGCTTGTCCTTCATGAGAGAGCAAAACATAAATGCATAGGACACCTTCCAGTTTAAGAGGGCGACTAGATACAAATAATTTAAGAACAAGTGAAACCAACATCATGAATCAATCAATGAAAACTTTGGGACAATGCATATTATACTCAGAATGACAACTATGCTCTCTTAGATGGTGCATAAAGATAGAAGGTGGTGACTCAACATAAAAGTAAAAGAAAGGCCCTTCGCGGAGGGAAGCAGTGATTAAACATGTGCTAGAGCTTTTCATTTGTAAAACAGAGAGATAAAAATTGGGTTTTGAGAGGTGGTTGCTTTTGTCAACGACTGGCAATGGGGTTCTTACTATCTTCCATACAAAAATGAAGAAAGTTTTTGAGAGAGAGATTGGCACTTTGGTGCTCTTTTTATAAAGCTTGGCACTCCTCCCCACCTTTTTTCCTTTCACAAACCATGGCTAACCGATTCCATCGGGTGCCCACCAACATTCACATACCATGGAGGAGTGTCTTTTTTTCTTTCTTTTTTCTTTTTTTTCTTTTTGGAATAAAGCAATATGGAAGATAGCAAATCCGACCACTACGTCCCCATGAGCTGAAAACAGTGTCACAAAACGAGAAGTGTTTTGAAGATTTTTTCAAAGGTAGCACATGAAAATTTACTTGGAATGGCTTACAAATACCATGCATAGGAATTTATAGTGGACACAATGGCAAACTTGGTTTTTGGGAGTTGGATGCATGAGTAGAGCTCATACTCAGTACATAATGAGGGCTAGCAAAAGACTGGGAGCGACCAACTAAGAGAGCAATAACGGCCATAATCATGCAAAGCGACAAAGCAACATTAAAAGAAGCATAAGATGGCATCAAAAGTCAAAAACTAAATGATCATAGAGGCAATGGCGACTTTGTATGAGTCTAACATGTGTGAGCATGCACCAAGTCAACCCAAATAAAGCATCAAGGAGAAAACCAAAATAATGCTTCCAAATAATTAAAACAACGCATGATTTTTTCAAAGGCTCATTAAGCAATCTCATTCATTTGAGACAAGTCATGCTACCCTAAAACCACTAAGCATACTATCAAAACGATATCAAGCACGACATGCAAAAGCCTAGGCCGCAGTCTACACAAGCTCCTTTTTGTACCACTTTTTTGCATAAAGCTTTTTCTCTTTTCCAACACCATTCGAACCTTTTTTTAAACAACTCTTTTGATGAAAACCAACATGGAACAGAGGTCAAAATACACCTTGATATAAAGATATAACAATATCTGAACACAAATCAAGGCGAAAATCGAAAGCTAAACGCAGTTCTAGAAAAAGAGAACACTCGTTGAAACGATAAGAGTGAAAAACGGAGTATTCTTGGCAAATGAAAAGCAAGGCAACTTCTCCAAAAGAAATTTGTTGGGGTCCAACCATTTATTGTAGCAAACAAAACTAAACAAAACTAAAAACTAAAACAACTGATGCTCCAAGAAAAATGCATAGTGCATGAAGCAATAAAAATATAGTGTGTTGAAAGGTGACCTAATTTTTGCCGATGAAGAAGGGGTGCCTCGGGGGCATCCCCAAGCTTTGACGCTTGTACCTCTTAGATATTTCTTGGGGTGCGTGGGAATCCCCAAGCTTGAGCTTTTGTCCATTCTTCAACTCATCTCATCATTCTCCAATCCCTACACTTGAAAACTTCCTTCATACAAAACTTAACACAACTCTATTAGCAACATTAGTGTAAGCATAACATTGAATCAACCCCTTTTTGCTTCAGGATTCAACTCAAAACCACCACATATAAAGTATATACTACTGTAGCAACTTCCCCAAAAGTTCCGTGATCAAAAGAACTCAAAAAGAAAGCGATAAAGCGGCAAACACAAATAATGGCAGAAATCTATCAAAACAGAACAGCTCACAAAGGTAGAATTTTTAGAGGGTTTTATGTTGCTCAAATCAAAAAGTGTTAAACTAATGAAAGTTTGGATATAACCTGGGGCATATGCACAAGAAATCGCAGGTCCAAAAGATATACTGAGAATTTTCACGAATTTTTACGGTGCAGCACCGAAATCTGTTTTAGGATAGCAACATCCCCAAATCTTACCTCACTCAAATTAGAGGCTTCTCTTGGCACAAAAACGAAATAAAAATTATAAGAATAGGTCATTACAGTAGTAATAACTTCCAAGACTCAAATAAAAGAAAAAGAACTGAAAGTAAAACATTGGGTTATCTCCCAAGAGTGCTTTTCTTTAACGCCTTTGAGCTAGGCGCAGAAAGTGTGAATCAAGTAATATCAAGTGATGAAGCATCAAGCTCATAATTTGCTCTAAGAATAGAGTCAAAAAGTAATTTCTTCCTCTTTCTAGGGAAGTGTTCCATACCTTTCTTGAGTGGGAATTGATATTTGATGGTGCCTTCCCTCATATCAATGATGGCACCTACAGTTCGAAGAAAGGGTCTTCCCAAAATAATAGGACATGAAGCATTGCATTCAACATCCATAACAAGAAAATCAATGGGAACAAGGTTATTGTTAACCATAATAAGAACATCATTAATCCATCCCAAAGGTTTCTTCTTATCAACATCAGCAATAGGAACATCATAATAACACTTTTCAAGCGGTGGTAAATCAAGCATGTCATAAATCTTTCTAGGCATAATAGAAATACTAGCACCTAGATCACATAAAGCATGGCAATCAAAACCATTAACATGCATATCAATGATGGGTTCCCAACCATCTTCTAACTTCTTGGGAATAGAAGCTTTTTGCTTCAACTTTTCATCCCTAATTTTAATAAGAGCATTGGTAATATGCTTAGTAAAAGCAACATTTAAAGAACTAGCATTGGAAGTCAAAGCAAGCTTTTGCAAGAACAAAATAACTTCAGATATATTGCAGCCGTCAACATTAAAATCATTAAAGGAAATAGAGCTATTGAAAAGGGTATAGATAATAGAGCCCGTCGGTTGAGTACCCCTGAGGCCCGTTAAGCTATGCCCAATTGTAATACTAGTCGAAATATGAGTTCTTACCGTATGTCGATATTGTAATCTGTATCGGACCCTACCCGATCCTCGAGACCTGATCACCTATATATAGGGGCCAGGAGGGGACGGTGCAGGCCAGATTGAAAGAAAGCCAGGTTCTACACCCACGTTTACTTTCATAGCCACCTTGTTTGACTGAGTTTACCTTCGAGTTCATCTGATGCCCTGTCTCCCCGATCCTAAGTCCTTCATCTAGGACATATGCCGAGTCAAACCCTCGTCAGCTATCATCTCCCACACTCCGAAAAATTTTAGCACTCTTTTAAGAAAAAGTTTTAGCCTCTTCGCCTATATATACCCCCTGACGAGAAAAACCTAAGGGCCCGATCAGTTTTCCAGAATACATCGCGATCCGCCGCCGCCGTCGACCCGAAGATCGGGAGGGTCCAGAAGCTCTTCCCGGCACCCTGCCGGAGAGGGGAATCGCCACCGGAGGTCTTCTTCATCGCCATGCTTGCCTCCGGAGCGATGAGTGAGTAGTCTACCTTGGACTATGGGTCCATAGCAGTAGCTAGATGGTTGTCTTCTCCACCATGTGCTTCATGTTTAGATCTCATGGGCTGCCTTACATGATTGAGATCACTGTTATGTAATTCTATGATGTTGGTTTGTTGGGATCCGATGAATATTGGTGTTTATGATTAAGTTGCTGTACTGAATTATATCTTTTGTTATCTCTATGTTGTTTATGATCTTGCATGCTCTCCGTTGTTAGTAGCTATCTTGGCCGAGTAGTTGCTAGTGACTCCAAGAGGGGATATTTATGCTCGATAGTGGGTTCATGTCTCTATTTCACCTGGGGGAGTGACAGAAACCTCTAAGGTGGTAGATGTGTTGTTGCTACTAGGGAGAAAACAACATTCATATGCTCAAGGGCATATGCTTTGTTTACATTACACACTTTGCTTAATGCAATTATCTGTTGTTCGCAACTTAATACTTCTAGGGTGTTCGGATGATATCCCCGGGGGTGGATTATTAGTCATAGATGCAGTTGGATGGAGGTCTATGTATTTTGTTGTAATGCCCAGAGTAAATCTCATAGTGATCTTCTTGACATATCACGTTATCTTTATTCTATCAATTGCCCAACTGTAATTTGTTTACCCAGCATGTTATTTTATCTATGGAGAGACACCACTAGTGAACTGTGGACCCCGGTCCTATTTCCATCATATTGCTATCACCTGTTTACTTTACTCGTACTGTTTACTTTACTCGCATACTATATTGTTTTCCACTCGATACGCTTATAATCTTTGTTTCAAGCAAACCGGTGAGATTGACAACCTCATCGCAAGTTGGGGACAAAGTATTTGTTTGTGTGTGTGCAGGTTCCACAAACACCTTCAGTCGTCAACGTCTCTCTTCTCCTGATCGATAAACCTTGGTTTCTTAACTGAGGGAAAACTAGCCGCTACACTCATCATACCTTCCTCTTGGGGTTCCCAACGGGCTGGTCATCACCACGCACAAGGACTTACTGCTCCCACGTCAACTAAACGCCACAGTCTTTTCTGGCGCCATCACACGAGTAGCAGTAGTAATGGTACATACCTTCATATTTCTAGCCATCTCATCTTCTCTTTCCCATCTGGCATGCAATTCTGCTAGCATCCTAACATTTTCATCAATTCTAACTTGGATAGCATTAGCAGTAACAAAAGTATTGTTCTCTTTCACATCATTAGGCAACACTTTTAATTTCAGAAGTTCAACATCATGAACAAGGCTATCAACTTTAGAAGCAAGAATATCAATTTTGCCTAACTTTTCCTCAACAGACCTATTAAAAGCAGTTTGCTTACCGATGAAGTCCTTGAGCATTACCTCAAGATCGGAGGGCGCGGCCCTAGTGTTGTTGGAGGAACTAGTAAGGTGGCCCTCGCATTGCGAGGGCATCATATTTAGTGTGTCGAAAGTGTTAATTTTTTATTTTGTTTCTATGTTAAACCTTTTAATCATATGTTCCTTCTCTTGCCAAGCTCGCGAGACTTATCGAATCCTTGATCCCATAGCAGCGACGATCCCCTAGCTAGTCACGCTACATGGGTGGGAGAACCAAGGGCCGGAGTCCATGGCGGCGGCAGCCGCGCACCCTCGTGAGGCTGAGGTGCCGACGCGAGTATGCAATTTCCCCTTTTCTTATTGCAAGGCTGGAAGAATCCCGTCGAGAGACATCTTGACATGTTAGTATAATAAGTTCATAAAAATGTGTATCGATCAATTTTTGTTTGTGGTACATGATCTGAAACGTGATGTTACATGACGATTAATCAACTGTGAAATTCTAGTCGTAATTTTTTTTTCTCTTACCTGACTTTTCTCAACGGACACAACTAACTTCTTGTATTATTTTTTCCTTTGAACTGAAGCATATAGAGATAAGTTTTAATGTGTTATGTGGATTGAACACAAAATCTATGGACGAACGGTGCTTTCATGTTTGATTTGATATGCTCACGTACGGATACATGGGACAGGAACATTAGATCGCTAATTAAATTAACGTGTGAGGTATGTGTCAGTCCTAATTTTATATATTGTACCAATGGGACCCATGTTACATATTCTTACGATAAATATTGCAGTTATGATTTTAAATTTTGGCTACGAATTTTACATCCGACTAATATTCGTATCGATCAACTGAGTTAAAGTGGTATGTTATGGTACGTCATGCATGTATATAATTTTTATTTTTCCTACCGTATGAACTTTTCATCATTCTTATTAATGTAACTGAAGTCTAATTGATCTTCCTAAATTCTTTTCATGTCGACCTTTTGATTTTTCGACTACCGGACCCATATATGTTATTATACATCAAAGACATGTTGTATTCATATTAGTCATCGGTCACTTCATACCTCTAAGGAACTTAATATTGGATTTGTATTGAAACCCAGTTTATTATTTATTTTATCTTATTATTAATAGAGACCTCATATGTTCAATATAGTTGGATTAGATCTTGCTATACTTATTTTGATATAAAGTTCATTGAGAAAGCTATTTTTACGGCTTCAACAAAATTCTTATGGAATATAATTACTAAATTATTTTATTCTTATTTTCAATTTCATATGTAACTTATTGTCGCTTTCTTTATATGCTTAATAAAATTTGTATGCTATTAATTTCTAAGTTTACCTTGCATGGATTTTATCCGCTCAATAAAATTTATTTTACTATAAATTTCAAAAAGTTGATCAATCCAAAATAATTCAACAAATAAAATTTTGTAGGATTCCGTATGCAGAAAAACCAGCATGGAAATATTGTTTAGCTTTGTAGCAAAACCTAAATTTCTATCCATCTAATTTCAAGATTTCCACTATGTAGTCCATCTGCATGAGAGAACTCTGTCTTGTTTGTTTTATTCTATCTATTCATTAATTCCACGTAAATTAAATGTACACCACGTAAACTCTTTCCTTCATTTTTTTTCTTCTGATTTCTATCGCATGCAAGTTTGAACGTATCCTTTGAGGCTGGATCTTTTTCATTTTTTTCTCTATTTTATTTCATGGAGACCGCACATGGGCCACTGCATATATGCATCGTTGGGCTATGATGATATGGTCATATGGAATATGCAGAATCATACGTGAATTATAATTGTACCTTTATACGTGGCAGTTGCACATAGGATATGTTCTACGTAACGTAACGGTTGTGATTTAAAATCTTAGCCATTAATTTTATATCTAACTGTCAAAAATAATTATAATGATGTGGCTTAACGTGGTGTCTCTATTTTAGACCCTCGTATTGTGCTTTTAGTATATAGTAGATTGCCATAAGAGTTACCATAACTATTACCATTGGTAGAAGGATACGGCCTATAATTGTTACTAACAAAATTGTTCATATAAGCATTGTTGTTAAAATTATTGTTTCTAATGAAGTTTACATCAACATGCTCTTCTTGAGCAACCAAAGAGGCTAAAGGAACATTATTAGGATCAACATGAGTTCTATCATTAGAAAGCATAACAATTATAGCATCAATCTTATCACTCAAGGAAGAGGTTTCCTCGACAGAATTTACCTTCTTATCTTGTGGAGCTCTCTCGGTGTGCCATTCAGAGTAATTTACCATCATATTATCGAGAAGCTTTGTTGTGGCGCCCAAGGTAAGGGACATAAAAGTGTCTCCAGCAGCTGAATCCAATAGGTTCCTTGAAGAAAAATTCAGTCCTACATAAAAAGTTTGGACAATCACCCAAGTAGTCAGTCCATGAGTGGGACAATTCTTTATCATAGATTTCATTATTTCCCAAACCTGAGCAACATGTTCATTATCAAACAGGTTGTCGTGAGAATTTAGAGACAGTAGCCATAGGAATGGCTTAACAGAGGGGCTCGATGGTGGTGACGATGGGTCCGGCTTGGGATTGTGCCAATGGATACACCTCGGTTACCCAGGTTCAGGACCCTCCACGCCGGAGGTAAAACCCCTACTTCCTGCCTGCTTTCTATTAGCTTCACAGTGGTTACAACGCTCCTCGAGCTATTCGTCTAGAGGAGGAAGAAGGAGAAGGATTCCATCCCCTAGGCTAAGGGTCCAGACCCCCTTATATAGGCGGGGGTCTGGTTACAGGTTAGGTGGCTGGCCGCCCGGCTGCCGGCTCCTCGCAGCTGCGTCTTCGGCGTGATCTTCTGGCCCTCCTCTGTCCTCTTCTGATAGTGCACTTTATAAAGCGCCTTTTCCCCCTTTGGACCGACATCTGGGAGGCATATGCCCTCCCTTTTGCCTCGGATCCTTTCGTGGGGAAGGCTCCTGCTCGCTGGTTGGCGGAGTCCGGTCATGGCGGGCGTCACTCCCGTCCTTTGCCTCTGTCGATATTGTCGGGGCCAGGCCGCTTTCGGCAACACAGCCGTTGGAGGAATCTTATCTTCATCGCCCAGCTCTGCTTTCCTCGGTGGAATCGCCAGCCGGCTGCTGGCGCAGCCGGCCCTTTAGCGGGAGCCGGTCTTTCCTACTTGACGCCGTGGAGACTCCTGGGATGCCAGCTGGCAGACTGTGCTGCCCTTGGCATACCCCTGAAGTCATCCCCACGACACTAGCCCCCGAAACTGGCAAAGTCTCATGGGTTTGCATGGGGCTTCGGCGGGTTCCTTTCCTCGCCGAAGTCTTGCTCGTTTCTGCCGAAGTCCCAGGATCTGTCGCCCAGCCTGGAAATCATTGATCTCGAGGCCAAATCTTGCGGAGCTTCACCGGCTGTCTCGGGACATGCCGGTTCCAACTCCGATCCGGCTGGTGACCATCGCGCAGCCGCGAGCCGGTGTGCGGCTCCTTGGAACTCGTGCCGCTTCGGGTTTTGATCCCACGCTGCAACCAGCGCAGCGCGGCAGTGTCTTGTCTTGTCGTTCAGACTCTTCGGTCTCCGTGATGATTCCGGAGGACGTCACATGACGAGACGAAGCCTGCGTCAGTGATGCATCCCATCAAAACGCCACGCGTATGATTTGTTCGCATTAAACCGGCTCGACTTTCCATGCCTCGCTGTCAAGTCTCGGAGCTCTCGAGGGTTTTCCCCACTCCCGAGCGCCTTCACTCTTTCTCCTCATCGAGCGGCTGCCTCAGCTTCTCCCATTCAGCTTCCCCTCCTCCGATGTCGTCGCTCGAAGCCCTCAACGGAGCCGGAGCCCCCAGTGGGTCGGGCGAGCGCAAGCGCGGCCGCCCGCTCGGGAGCCAGAACGAGGCGAAGGACCCGGTGGCGACGCCACCGGTTCCTCGGAGGCGCGGCCGCCCCCCGGGCAGCCGCAACAGGAAGACCCTGGAGGCGCTTGGGGCTGCCACCGCCGTGGAGCCCTCCGGGGCCGCTCGCTCCACCGCCGCCGCCATGGCCCCCGGAGGGGTAGTTGCCCTGGCCGCCGTCAATGCCGTGGCCCCCGCGGGCGCAACCTCTGTCGCTGGCCTCGCCGGGACTCCCCTGGAGGCAGCGGCCTCTCTTGTCAGCGCTGCGATGGCGGTTCGAGCTGTCCCTCCAGGCCTCGCCGGTGGAAACATCGGCGGCTCCTCCAGCGCGGCCGTCGGCAAGGCGTGCAAGCCCCATCGCCCGCCGCCTCAGCAGCGGCTCTCCTACACCCCGAAGCACAGGTTCACCACCTCCGTGGTGCACCTGCTGGCCGAGTGCGAGGAGCGCCTGCCGCTCCCTTCTAGCTTCGTCGCGCGGTGATGATTTCCCAGCTAGGATTCTTCCTTCGCTAGAACCATTGCTGCGTGAATCTGTAGGTAGGGGCTACGGTAGCCACTAGCTTACGCAGATGCTTCTGGCGAGGTCCTCCGGCTTCAGCGCGGAGGGAGTCGTGCCTCTGCTGGCTGACTTCAGGAGATGCAAGTTAACCCCGGCTTAAGGGGATTGGAGTAGAAGCTAAGTTCCGTGCCGGCTCGGGCGAGGCTGGAGCCGGCACGTCTCCCTTCCCCGGGCCTTCGCATAACCCTTGCCGCGGCTGGAGTAAATCTCCAGGCTTCTGGCTTTAGCCATTTCTTTGCGGACGCTACGTTTCGATTTCGTCGTTTGTTTGCTAGTCATGTCGCAGCGCCAACTGACCGGATAGCCGGCGAGGTACTGGAGCTAGCCCACTTCTAAGGGCCAATTCCCTTTCCCCCTAGCCCCCGAGTTTTGGGATAGCTGGACTGACAGCTGGCTCGAAACTTGCTTGTCCGCGTACGGTGCCAACGCCGAGTGAGGCAGCTCTAGCTTCGAACCTCTTTGACGTGGCTGCTCAGCCTAAGCATCGAGAAACTGTGATCATCGACCATTCGCTGGCTTGCCTTAGCCCGGTTCCCTCAACTTTTTCCTTAATCTCCCCACCCTTCGGCCCTTATACCCCCAACTGGCAGCCTGGTGCCGGTTGGTCTCCCTTGGGCCGGCAGCCGAATGCTGGCCTAGGGTGGGAGCGTGCCGCGGAGTGAGAAGTAGTACTTCGGTTTATCGGGCACCCGACTCGTGCTAGCCAACGCATGGTTAACGAGCACTGCCTTCAACGCTTAGTTGAGTGATTTCCTGTCATTTACGGTTTTTCCCTGCGGCTTTCCTTCGTATGTGGCCTGCCGGCTCCTATCCGTCCGGCTGCGCAGAGCCAGAAGATGGAGGTTGGGCTCGAGACCTATTTCATACGTAGTACTCATCTTGCTGACGAGGAATCGATCGTTTTTAGGGCTGCCGGCTGTGGCTCGGTGCCCGGAGCCGGCTGTGGCTCGGTGCCCGGAGCCGGCTGCCGGTCAAGTGAATAACGCAGGAAGCAAAACATACACGAAGTGTTTTCCTCGGAGCCGGCCGTAACTAGCCGCTCCGTTATCCTTTATTCATTGACAAGTTTTTCGGGGTACAAGCTTTTGCCTTAGAAGAAGAAAGGTCTTAGGAGACTGACATTCCAGGGACGCTCCGTCTCCTTGTCAGAGTTATCTGCCTTGTTCTTCCTGGGCGCTTGTGCGTCGATGAGGTAATATGCCCCATTTCCTAGGACCCGGCTGACAATGAATGGTCCCTCCCAGGGAGAGGACAGCTTGTGCATGCCTTTAGTGTTTTGGACCAGCCGGAGTATGAGATCTCCTTTGCGAAACACGAGTGGACGGATTTTCCGGCTGTGGTATCGTCGCAGCTGCTGCTGGTAGAGCATTGATCTAGCCAAGGCCTGCTATCGTGCCTCCTCGAGGAGGTCGATGCCATCTTCACGAGCTTCTTTTGCTTGCTTGTCCGTGTACTGGACAACTCTGGGCGCATCGAATTCGATATCAGTGGGCAGTACCACTTCGGCTCCATAAACCAGGAAGAAAGGTGTGAAGCCGACAGAACGATTTGGGGTAGTGCGCAGGCTCCAGAGCACTGAGGGCAGTTCGTCGACCCAACAGCCAGCTGAACGCTCGAGGGGCTCGACTAGTCTTGGTCTGATGCCAGCCAGGACCAGCCCATTTGCTTTCTCCACTTGCCCATTGGTCTGAGGATGCGCCACTGATGCCAAGTCCAGCTGGATGCCCTTCTTGCCATAGTACTCTGCGAAGACTCCCTTTGCAAAGTTTGTCCCGTTGTCAGTGATGATGCTGTGGGGAACGCCATATCTCGTTATGATCTCGTTGAAGAACTTGATGGTGGATGAGCCGTCAAGTTTTTTGATTGGCTTTGCTTCGATCCACTTGGTGAACTTGTCCACTACGACCAACAGATGCGTCAAGCACCCAGGTGCTGTTTTGAATGGTCCCACCATGTCTAGGCCCCAGACAGCAAATGGCCAAGTGAGCGGGATGGTCTTGAGGGTTACCGCTGGAGTGTGCCGATGCTTGGAGAAACACTGACAGCCATTGCAGTGCTTCACCAGCTGCTCTGCGTCCTTTAGGGTCGTCGGCCAGTAGAAACCATGGCGGAAGGCCTTAGCCACCAAAGCTCTGGAAGATGCGTGATGTCCACACTCCCCTTGATGTATCTCTCTCAGCAGCTCTATCCCTTCCTCCGGCTCGATGCACTTCTGGAAGATTCCAGACACGCTGCGCTTGTACAGTTCGCTGTTGATGATGGTGTATGCCAGCGCGCGATGTTGAAGTCGCCTAGCTTCCGCTTCGTCTTGAGGCAGGTCCCCAGTGATGAGGTAGTTAGAGAATGGCTCCGCCCAGGATGGTATCTCCCGTATGTGGAAGACATTGGCCACCAGGGGATCAGCAGCCCTCGGGTCCGTCGTGGTGCCGGCTTCGTTTGGTTGGCCGGCTGTAGGGACTGGTCCGGAGATGGCAGCCCCCGAGTCCTTTGTTGAGCCGGCTGCGCTAGGCTGGCCGGCTGCTTCCTTCAGCCCCGAGGCGGCAGCCCCCGAGTCCGGTGGCGGCGCCTGAGCCGGAGTCGGGTCTCCGGGCACGAAGATGGAGGTAGACTCTGGCGAAGGCTTGATGGATGGCTTGCGGATGATCTCCAGTGACACTCCAGCCAGGATGTCTTGCTTGGTGGAGCCGATCTTAGATAGCCGGTCCGCTTCGTCATTGTTTGCCCTTGGGACGTGATGGAACTCGCAGCCCTCAAAGAATCCGCAGAGCTGCTGCACGTAGAAGCGATAGGAGGCCATGTTGGCGTCCTTGGCGTCCCATTCCCCGGAGACCTAGTGCACCACCAGGTCGGAGTCTCCATAACAGAGGATCCTCCGTATGCCAATTTCCTTGGCCAGCTTGAGCCCATGCACCAGGGCCTTGTACTCCGTGACGTTGTTCGACGCGCGGAAATGCATCTGCAGCACGTACTGCAGCTTGTCTCCCTTAGGAGAGGTGAGGACGACGCCGGCCCCCAAGCCCCTGAGCATCTTGGAGCCATCGAAGTTCATGCGCCAGTAGGTGGAGTCTGGAGCCGGCGGCAGGTACTGGTGCTCTCCCCAATCAGCGAAGAAGTCTGCTATGATCTGAGACTTGATCATCGTTCTGGGCTTGTATTGAATGGTATGAGCTGCAAGCTCAATCGCCCACTTAGCCACCCTGCCAGTTGCATCCTTGCACCCTATGATCTCCGAAAGTCGAGTGGTGCTCACCACCGTGATGGGGTGCTCCTCGAAGTAGTGCTTCAGCTTCTTGGCCGCCATGTACACGCCGTACGCGACCTTCTGGTAGTGCGGGTAGTTTTGCTTGGAGAGAGTGAGCACCTCACTCAAATAGTACACCGGGCGCTGAACCGGCCGCTCCTTGCCTTCTTCAGTGCGCTCCACCACGATCACGACGCTGATGACCCGTGGAGTAGCTGCGATGTAGAGCAGCATTGGTTCTCGCGAAGCCGGCGCTGCCAAGATTGGCGCGGTAGACAAGGCTCGCTTGAGGTCGTTGAAGGCGTCATCAGCGCGCTGGGACCAAACGAAATGGTCCGTCTTCTTCATCAGCTAGTATAGCGGCATGGCTTTCTCCCCAAGCCGGCTGACGAACCGGCTGAGCGAGGCCAAGCACCCAGCAAACTTCTGCACATCTCTGAGCTGGGTGGGCGGCTCTAGGGCCTCGATGGCTTTTATCTTCGAGGGGTTAGCCTCTATCCCTCGCTGGGAATCGATATAACCTAGTAGCTGTCCAGCCGGCATGCCAAAGGTGCACTTCTCAGGATTGAGCTTCATGCGATAGCGCTGCAGGTTGGCGAAGGTCTCCTTGAGATCATCCAGGAGTGTGCCGCTCTGTTTAGTCTTCACCACCACGTCGTCCACATAAGCGTGTACATTCCGACCAATCTGCCCTTGTAGACACAGCTGCATGGTCTGCTGGTAAGTAGCTCCAGCGTTCTTTAAGCCGAATGGCATAGTGACATAGCAATAAGCTCCATATGGGGTAATGAAGGATGTCTTGATCTGATCCGGCTGGTAGAGCGGGATCTGGTGATAGCCTGAATAGGCATCCAGGAAGGACAGCAGGTCGCAACCGGCTGTGGAATCGATCACCTGGTCGATGCGTGGCAACACGAAGGGATCCTTGGGGCGAGCCTTGTTGAGGCTAGTGTAATCGATACACATGCGCCAAGTGTTGTTCTTCTTCAGGACCAAGACTGGGTTTGCTAGCCAATCAGGGTAGAACACCTCCATAATGAAGCTGGCTGCGAGGAGCCGGGCAATCTCCTCACCGATGGGCTTCCTTTTCTCTTCTGCAAAGCGCCACAGCGGTTGCTTGACCGGCTTGGCATCTGGCTAGACATTGAGTGAGTGCACAGCCAGCTCCCTCGGCACACCTGGCATGTCCTTTGGGGACCATGCAAAGATGTCCCGATTCTCACGGAGGAAGCTGGTGAGCTCACTTTCCTATTTAGCTGAAAGGACGGTGCCGATGATGATGTACTTGGAGGGATCGCTCCCATCCAGCAGGATCTTCTTGGTGTCATTGGCCGGCTAGAACTGCTCCACCGGCGACTGGCAAGCCAGCACATCTTGCTGGGTCAGCTCCACACGATGGAGGAGTTGTTGCTTCTCCTCGGCGATGACCATCACCTCCGCTAGCTGCGAGCTCTCCTTGGCGCATGCCAGGGACTTCTGGAAGCTTCCCAAAACGGTGATCACGCCCCTGGGCCCTGGGAGCTTCATCTTCAGATAGGCGTAATGCGGCACCGCCATGAATTTGGCCAGAGCTGGGCGGCCAAGCAATGCATGGTAAGGACTGCTGATGTCCACCACCTCGAACCAGATGGGCTCGCGGCGGCTATTTCCCTTCTCCCCGAAGAGAACCTCCAGCTGCACCTTGCCCAAAGGGGTGCACGAATGCCCAGGCACGATGCCATGGAAGGTGAGCCGGCTCGGTTTCAGCTGAGTGAGCGGGATGCCCAACTTCTCCAGTGAGCTTCGGTAGAGAAGGTTGATGCTGCTGCCACCGTCGATGAGCACGCGGGAGAACTGGCATGTATGCGTATCGGAGTGTATGATGGGGTCCAAAACCAGAGCATACTCTCCAGGGCTGGGCATCAGTGGTGGATGGTCTTCGCGTCCCCAGGTGATGGCCGCCTCAGACCAGTACATGAGCTGGGGCTCTGCAGGCATGACGGCGTTCACCTCTGCCTCATGCCAAAGGTCGTTCCTTTTGTCTTTCCCGGGGTAGTAAAGATGTGATATTGCTCGACATCTGCCGAAAAATCTTCCTCGCCTTGATCCGGATCATCCGCAGCCGGCTTATGCTGCTGGTCCTCCTAACCATCAGCCGGCTGCGCTTGCAGACCTCCAGGGAGCTGCCGAGCGCGCTGCTCCAGCTCTCTCATGAAACGGCACTGACGCGTGGAGTGGGTCGCTTCCCTGCCAGGGGTGCTGTGGAACTTGCAGGGCTGGTCGAGTGCAGCATCGAGGGTGTACTTGCCCTCCTTGCGCCCCTGACAGCCACCCGCAGCCCCCGGGCCTCCTTGGTCGATAGCCGCTCGCTTTGAGCTAGCAGGTCCCTTGGGAAGCGTCTTCATGTGGTCAAGCCACAGATGGATGTGCAGGGCCGGCTGGCGAACTTGAGGCTCCAGCCCTGGTGTCGGCGCCGGGACTGGGCGCGGCCTGCCAGCTCCGCCAGCCTGCTGGGCACGGCGACCTCGGGTGTTACTGCTCAGAGCGCGACTGCCCTGTCTGCGCCCCCCCGAAGCCCAGGCTTGTCGATGATGACCGCTGGACCTGGCTAGGGCCTGCGGCGTGGAGTCCATGGCCGCGCTGCTGGCCACGGACAAGCTCGTCCGGCGCATCTCCATGCGCATCGTAGAACTCGTGGAGTGTGGTGCTCATGCAGCGCCGGGTAGCCTCCTCCTCGGCCGCCCTACTAAGGAGAACGAGGCGCGTCCGCTCAAGGCCTCTGCAACCCGGGCGGAGTCGATGACGCGGTCGAGCGGTGCGCGCAAGTCCACGACGGCAACGTCCGAGGTGTCCTGCTCTGGGAGTAGAGCGTTCTGCTCCTGCGGAGGATGGCGTTCGAGCGGCGGGCGCGCGGAGTGCGGTGGGTCGCTGCCCTCCTCATCTCCCGGGTCCATCACTTCGACCATGGCGCCAAAGTCACAGCTTTCGCCGCAACTCGAGCCTCCATCGCTGAGAGGATCGAGGACGTCGGCTACCTCCTCCGGGAAGGGCTTGGCAACGTAGAAGCAGTGGCTGCCGATGTCGAGGAAGGAGCCGCTGCCACCGAAGCCGTCCCCGAAGCAGGACAAGTTGTCGCTGACGCAGTCGAGGGTGCCAAACCTCCAGACGAGGCCAGAGGTGACCCTCTCGTCGGGGATCGATGGGGATCCCAGCCAGAACTTGACTCCGGTCGTCGCCACGCGTTGCCCCACGGTGGGCGCCAACTGTCGTGGGAATTTAGAGACAGTAGCCATGGGGATGGCTTAACAGAGGGGCTCGATGGTGGTGACGATGGGTCCGGCTCGGGATTGTGCCAACGGAGACACCTCGGTTACCCAGGTTCAGGGCCCTCCACGCCGGAGGTAAAACCCCTACTTCCTGCCTGCTTTCTATTAGCTTCACAGTGGTTACAATGCTCCTCGAGCTGTTCGTCTATAGGAGGAAGAAGGAGAAGGATTCCATCCCCTAGGCTAAGGGTCCAGACCCCCTTATATAGGCGGGGGTCTGGTTACAGGTTAGGTGGCCGGCCGCCCGGCTGCCGGCTCCTCGCGGTTGTGTCTTCGGCGTGATCTTCTGGCCCTCCTCTATCCTCTTCTGATAGTGCACTTTATAAAGCGCCTTTTCCCCCTTTGGACCGGCATCTGGGAGGCATATGCCCTCCCTTTTGCCTCGGATCCTTTCGTGGGGAAGGCTCCTGCTCGCTGGTTGGCGGAGTCCGGTCGTGGCGGGCGTCACTCCCGTCCTTTGCCTCTGTCGATCTTGTCGGGGCCAGGCCGCTTTCGGCGACACAGCCATTGGAGGAATCTTATCTTCATCGCCCGGCTCTGGCTTTCCTCGGTGGAATCGCCAGCCGGCTGCTGGCGCAGCCGGCCCTTTAGCGGGAGCCGGTCTTTCCTACTTGACGCCGTGGAGACTCCTGGGACGCCAGCCGGCAGACTGCGCTGCCCTTAGCATACCCCTGAAGTCATCCCCACGACACTGGCTAAACTTCATAATATTGCTACGCAAAGCTATAATCTTAGCAGGAGGATACTATCTTCCAATAAAAGCATCCTTACACTTACCCCATGAATCAATACTATTTTTAGGCAAAGATAGCAACCAATCCTTAGCTTTTACTCTCATAGAAAAAGGAAACAACTTAAGTTTAATAATATCACTCTCTACATCCTTATATTTTTGCATCTCACATAGCTCAACAAAATTGTTGAGATGAGCTGCAGCATCATCAGTACTAGCACCAGAAAATTGCTCTTTCATAACAAGGTTCAACAAAGCAGGCTTAATTTCATAAAAATTTGCATCAGAAGCAGGTGGCGCAATAGGAGTGCAGATAAAATCACTATTATTAGTGCTAGTAAAATCACACAACTTGGTGTTCTCAGGAGTAGCCATTCTAGCAAAACTAATAGCAGACAAGTAAAAACAACTCTAAAGGATACTAATTTTTTTGTGTTTTTGATAAAATGAAACAAGTAAAAATAAAGTAAAGCAAAACTTAAAACAAAGTAAAGAATGTGCGTGCGAAACTCCCCTTGCAGAAGTCTTCTTTTTCCCCGGCAATGGCGCCAGAAAACTTGTTGATGGCGCGGTGTTGAATAGTGCCAGAGAACTTATTGGCGTGTAGTTGATGATGTAAATGACCGGCTAGTTGGAAACCCCAAGAGAAGGTTTGATGAATATAGCAGCAAGTTTACCCTCAGTTATGAAACCAAGGTTATCAATCCAGTAGGAAAAAGCCAATACTCCAGAAGGTGATGCTTGCTAGCTTCGCGACAGCTCCGGACAATTTATAGGGCGCCTCGTCCAGTGCTTTTCTTTGCCAGCTGCAACGTGGAACCTGCACACAACACAACCAAGTACTTTGTTCCCAACTTACGATGAGGTTGTTAATCTCACCGGTTTATTGTAAACAAAGGAATGAGCGTATCGAGTGGAAAGCAATAGAAATATGCGAGTAAACTAAACAATGCGAGTAAAGTAAACAGGTGATAGCAATGTAAAGGAAATAGGACCGGGGTCCACAATTCACTAGTGGTGTCTCTCCATAAGATAAAATAACACATGCTGGGTAAACAAATTACAGTTGGACAATTGATAGAATAAAGACAACGTGCATATGTCGAGAGGATCACTATGAGATTTACTCTGGGCATTACAACAAAATATATAGACCGCCATCCAACTGCATCTATGACTAATAATCCACTTGTGGCAAATCAATCCGAGAACTCCACAAGTATTAAGTTGCGAACAACAGATAACTGCATTAAGCAAAGTGTGTAATGTAAACAAAGCATATGCCCTTGGACATATGAATGTTGTTTTCTCCCTAGTGTCAATAGCACATCTACAACCTTAGAGGTTTATGTCACTCCCCCAGATTAAATAGAGGCATGAACCCAACTATCGAGCATAAATACCCCCTCTTGGAGTCACTAGTATCTACTCGGCCAAGATAGCTACTAACAATGGAGAACATGCAAGATCATAAACAACATAGAGATAACATAAGATAATATTCAGCACATCAACTCAATCATAACACCAATATTCATCGGATCCCAACAAACACAACATGTAGAATTACATAACGGTGATCTCGATCATGTAAGGCAGCTCACGAGATCTAAACATGAAGCACATGGTGGAGAAGACAACCATCTAGCTACTTCTATGGACCCATAGTCCAAGGTAGACTACTCACTCATCGCGCCGGAGGCAAGCATGGCGATGAAGAAGACCTCCGGTGGCGATTCCCCTCTCCGGCAGGGTGCCGGGAAGAGCTTCTGGACCCTCCCGTTCTCGGGTCGACGATGGCGGTGGATCGCGATATGTTTCTGGAAAATTGATCGGGTACTTAGGTTTTTCCCGTCGGGGGGTCTTCATAGGCGAAGAGGCAGCGTGAGAAGTGGACCGAGGCGGCCTCACACATAGGGGGCGCGGCCAGGGCCTGGGCCACGCCGCCCTACTGTGTGGCCGGCCTGTGGCCCCTCTCTGTCTCCTCTTTGGTTCTCTGGAAGTTTGGTAAATTTCTGGATGTCTGGCTTTTGTTTCGTCCAATTCCGAGAATATTTCCTGTGTAACTTTTCTAAAACACAAAAACAGCAAAAAAATAGGGAACTGGCACTGTGGCATCTTGTTAATAGGTTAGTTCCGGAAAATGCATAAAAATGTCACGAAGTGTAACGAAACACTAAGCAAATGGTGTAAAAACAAGCATGGAGCAATCAAAAATTATAGATACGTTTAAGACGTATCAACCGATTAAGATGAGTTACCTACATGAGGCTATGCGTTTAGTCGGCATGTGGCATGCTAAGATGTGACAGCGTGTGCTGGTAATCCAGATGATGTGTTGGTTACAATCTACGAGTCGAAAGTTTGGATTAGGGGATGATTGTTAGGTAATCCAAACATGTTAGTGTTTGCGTTTGAGTCAGCTAGGAATAGTTTATTTCTGTCACCGTGTCCAAGTAGTAATAAGCTAGCTAGTTCTTTCCTAGTTAGCTCGTATGAGTACTTGTGTATGTTCGAGTCCTAGTAGTCTTCGATTGTTCGAGTCTTAGTAGTCTTCGATTGTTGTGTCCGTACTCGAGTCAGCTATGGGTTCTAAGCTGCGCCTATATAAGCATCCACCCATGGTCTATTGTAAACACCAGAAAAACGAAAAGCAATAAAGAAAAACAAGAGGGCACGATACGTGCTCTTGGCGATCTATTTTTTTCTATGGTTTGTTGCGTGTGTCTGGTCGTGATCGGAGTTCCGACGAGTTCATATACAAGAAATTGCGTTACACGTATACGGCGAGTTGTGTTGCCGCTGGACCTGTCGAGTTATCGCGAGATCGTGCGTTCCATCTTAGGCAAAGCTAACAGAACGGTCGGATCGGCGCTGCAGGTGCACGCGTCTGTTGGAATGTGGAACGGTTGGAGGTGATGGCGAGTGCGTGCATGTGTTGCGTCAGTTGCATGGGTACCAGCGCTCTGGCCGCCACCAGCGCGCGCTCCTGTTGCTGCTCAGCTCCGGCCGCTGCTCAGCTCTCTCGTGTTTGGCTGCCGCATCTCCGAGCCACCGTCGCTCTAAGCCGCCGCAGCTCCAGCTCACCCCGCGCAACGTCGCTGACCTTGATGTAGCTCTCCTTGCACGCAGCCGCCGCAGCATCTCTCCCAGCATGCTAGTGGTACTCCGGCGAGGGGGCTTTGTCCGGCCAGACAAGGATAGGTGGTTGCCATGGGGTAGGAGACGAACCTCCATTTTTTTCAACACCTAGCTCAAGGGAGAGGTTAGAGCACACTATATCGCTCCCGCATTATATTAACCGCCGGAGGCAAAAAAAAGTTCCTCTAGCACGCGCTCCAAAGCGCGCGGCGCTGTAAAAAAATTGGGGCGAGGGGCATTTTGCCCTATCATAGGCGGTATACTTTGGGCGCCGGCTGCAGCGCGTGTTGATACGTCTCAAACGTATCCATAATTTTTGATGCTCCATGCTTGTTTTTACACCATTTACTTAGTGTTTCGTTACACTTCGTGGCATTTTTATGCATTTTTCAGAACTAACCTATTAACGAGATGCCATAGTGCCAGTTCCCTGTTTTCTGCTATTTTTGTGTTTCAGAAAAGTTACACAGGAAATATTCTCAGAATTGGACGAAACCAAAGCCAGACGTCCAGATATTTCACAGAGCTTCCAAAACAACAAAGAGGAGACGGAGCTGGACCAGAGGGTGGCCACACCACCAGGGGGCGCGGCCCACCCCTGGCCCACGCCGGCCTATGGTGTGGGGCCCCTGGTCCACTTTTGACGCCGCCCCTTCGCCTATAAAGACCCCCCGACGGGAAAAACCTAAAGACCCAATCACTTTTCCAGAACACATCGCGATCCGCTGCCGCCATCGACCCGAAGATCGGGAGGGTCCAGAAGCTCTTCTCGGCACCCTGTCAGAGAGGGGAATCGCCACCGGAGGTCTTCTTCATCGCCATGCTTGCCTCCGGCGTGATGAGTGAGTAGTCTACCTTGGACTATGGGTCCATAGCAGTAGCTAGATGGTTATCTTCTCCACCATGTGCTTCATGTTTAGATCTCGTGAGCTGCCTTACATGATCGAGATCACCGTTATGTAATTCTACATGTTGTGTTTGTTGGGATCCGATGAATATTGGTGTTATGATTGAGTTGATGTGCTGAATATTATCTTATGTTATCTCTATATTGTTTATGATCTTGCATGCTCTCCGTTGTTAGTAGCTATCTTGGCCGAGTAGTTGCTAGTGACTCCAAGAGGGGGTATTTATGCTCGATAGTGGGTTCATGCCTCTATTTCATCTGGGGGAGTGACAGAAACCTCTAAGGTTGTAGATGTGTTGTTGCTACTAGGGGGAAAACAACATTCATATGCTCGAGGGCATATGCTTTGTTTACATTACACACTTTGCTTAATGCAATTATCTGTTGTTCGCAACTTAATACTTGTGGAGTTCTCGGATTGATTCGCCACAAGTGGATTATTAGTCATAGATGCAGTTGGATGGCGGTCTATGTATCTTGTTGTAATGCCCAGAGTAAATCTCATAGTGATCCTCTCGACATGCACGTTGTCTTTATTCTATCAATTGCCCAACTGTAATTTGTTTACCCAGCATGTGTTATTTTATCTTATGGAGAGACACCACTAGTAAACTGTGGACCCCGGTCCTATTTCCTTTATATTGCTATCACCTGTTTACTTTACTCGCACTGTTTACTTTACTCGCATATTACTATCACTTTCCACTCGATACGCTCATACCCTTTGTTTCAAGCAAACCGGTGAGATTGACAACCTCATCGTAAGTTGGGAACAAAGTATTTGGTTGTGTTGTGTGCAGGTTCCACATTGCTACTGGTTGAAGACGCGCTAACAAGTTATCGTTAACGGCGCCCTTGTTAGAGCATCACGCAGCTAGTAGACATCACCTTCAGTCGTATTCATCCTCCTACTAGATTGATAACCTTGGTTTCATAACTGAGGGAAAACTTGCTGCTATATTCATCAAAACCTTCTCTTGGGGTTTTCCAACTGGCCGGTCATTTACTACACATTCCCACATCAACTTGGCACCAGAAGTTTTCTGTCACCGTTGCCGTGTATTAAAGAAGAAGCTTTCACACCATCATCACCGCATCACCAACAAGTTTTCTGGTGCCGTTGTCAGGGAGGAAAAGAAGACTTCTGCAAGGGGAGTTTCGCACGCACATCCTTTACTTTGTTTTAAGTTTTGCTTTACTTTATTTTTACTTGCATCGTTTTATCGAAAACCCAAAAAAATTAGTATCCTTGATAGTTGTTTTTACTTGTCTGCTTTTAGTTTTGCTAGAATGGCTACTCCTGAGAACACCAAGTTGTGTGATTTTACTAGCACTAATAATAGTGATTTCATCTGCACTCCTGTTGCGCCACCTGCTCCTGCTGCAAATTTTTCTGAGATTAAGCCTGCTTTGTTGAACCTTGTTATGAAAGAGCAATTTTCTGGTGCTAGTACTGATGATCCTGTAGCTCATCTCAACAATTTTGTTGAGCTATGTGAGATGCAGAAATATAAGGATGTTGAAAGTGATATTATTAAGCTTAAGTTGTTTCCTTTTTCTTTGAGAGGAAAAGCTAAGGATTGGTTGTTGTCTTTGCCTAAAAATAGTATTGATTCATGGGCTAAGTGTAAGGATGCTTTTATTGGTAGATACTATCCTCCTGCTAAGATTATAGCTTTGCGTAGCAATATTATGAAGTTTAGTCAGTTTGATAATGAACATGTTGCTCAAGCTTGGGAAAGAATGAAATCTATGATAAAGAATTGTCCCACTCATGGACTGACTGCTTGGATGATTGTTCAAACTTTTTATGCAGGACTAAATTTTTCTTCAAGGAACCTACTTGATTTAGCTGCTGGAGGCACTTTTATGTCCCTTACCTTGGGCGCCGCAACAAAGCTTCTCGACAATATGATGGTAAATTACTCTGAATGGCACACCGAGAGAGCTCCACAAGGTAAGAAGGTAAATTCTGTTGAGGAAACCTCTTCCTTGAGTGATAAGATTGATGCTATTATGCTTATGCTTTCTAATGATAGGACTCATGTAGATCCTAATAATGTTCCTTTGGCCTCTTTGGTTGCTCAAGAAGAGCATGTTGATGTAAACTTCATTAGAAATAATAATTTTAACAACAATGCTTATAGGAACAATTTTGCTAGTAACAATTATAGGCCGTATCCTTCTACCAATGGTAATGGTTATGGTAAATCTTATGGTAATTCCTCCAACAACACTAGGGCCACGCCCTCCGAGCTTGAGGTAATGCTCAAGGACTTCATCGGTAAGCAAAATGCTTTTAACAAGTCTGTTGAGGAAAAGTTAGGCAAAATTGATATTCTTGCTTCTAAAGTTGATAGCCTTGCTCATGATGTTGAACTTCTGAAATTAAAAGTGTTGCCTAATGATGTGAAAGAGAATAATGTTTTTGCTACTGCTAATGCTATCCAAGTTAGAATTGATGAAAATGTTAGGATGCTAGCAGAATTACATGCCAGGTGGGAAAGACAAGATGAGATGGCTAGAAAGATGAAGGTATGTACCATTACTACCTGTAATGATGTTATTCCTAATGCTAGCAATCCTCTTACTTTGATTGGTGTAGAGAAAACTCCCACTCCATGTGTTAAAAAGCCTAAAACTGCCAAAAAAATTCTCAAAAGAGTGCTGAAATTTTTCGGAGTGTAGGAGATGATAGCTCTATTTCCTTTAATGATTTTGATGTTGATGGCTGCAATATATCTGAAGTTATTTTGTTCTTGCAAAAGCTTGCTTTGACTCCCAATGCTAGTTTTTAAATATTGCTTTTACTAAGCATATTACCAATGCTCTTATGAAAATTAAGGATGAAAAGTTGAAGCAAAAAGCCTCTATTCCCAAGAAATTAGAAGATGGTTGGGAACCCATCATTGATATGCATGTTAATGGTTTTGATTGCCATGCTTTATGTGATTTAGGTGCTAGTATTTCTATTATGCCTAGAAAAATTTATGATATGCTTGATTTACCACCGCTTGAAAAGTGTTATTATGATGTTCCTATTGCTGATGTTGCTAAGAAGAAACCTTTGGGAAGAATTAATGATGTTCTTATTATGGTTAACAATAACCTTATTCCCGTTAATTTTCTTATCATGGATGTTGAATGCAATGCTTCATGTCCTATTATTTTGGGAAGACCTTTTCTTCGAACTGTAGGTGCCATCATTGATATGAGGGAAGGCACCATCAAATATCAATTTCCACTCAAGAAAGGTATGGAACACTTCCCTAGAAAGAGAAAGAAATTGCTTTTTGACTCTATTCTTAGAGCAAATTATGAGCTTGATGCTTCATCACTTGATGTTACTTGATTCGCACTTTCTGCGCCTAGCTCAAAGGCGTTAAAGAAAAGCACTCTTGGGAGATAACCCAATGTTTTTACATTCAGTTCTTTTTCTTTTATTTGAGTCTTGGAAGTTATTACTACTGTAATAACCTCTCCTTATCCTTTTTATTTCGTTTTTGTGCCAAGAGAAGCCTCTAATTTGAGTGAGGTAAGATTTGGGGATGTTGCTATCCTGAAACAGTTTTTGGTGCTGCACCGTAAAAATTCGCGAAAATTCTCTGTATATATTTTGCACTTGCAATTTCTTGTGCATATGCCCCAGGTTATATTCAAACTTTAATTAGTTGAACACTTTTTGATTTGAGCAACATAAAACCCTCTAAAAATTCGACCTTTATCAGCTGTTCTGTTTTGACAGATTTCTGCCAATATTTGTGTTTGCCGCTTTATCGCTTTCTTTTTGAGTTCTTTTGATCACGGAACTTTTGGGGAAGTTGCTACAGTAGTATATGCTTTATATGTGGTGGTTTCGAGTTGAAACCTGAAGCAAAAAAGGGTTGATTCAATGTTATGCTTACACTAATGTTGCTAATAGATTTGTGTTTAGTTTTGTATGAAGGAAGTTTTCAAGTGTAGGGATTGGAGAATGATGAGATGAGTTGAAGAATGGAAAAAAGCTCAAGCTTGGGGATGCCCATGTCACCACAAGAAATATTCAAGAAGTACATGCGTCAAAGCTTGGGGATGCCCCCGAGGCACCCCTTCTTCATCGGCAAAAATCAGGTCACCTTTCAAGATACTATATTTTTATTGCTTCATGCATTATGCATTTTTCTTGGAGCATCAGTTGTTTTTTGTTTTCAGTTTTGTTTTGTTTTGTTTGCTGCAATAAATGGTTGGACCCCAACAAATTCCTTTTGGATAAGTTGTCTTGCTTTTCATTTGCCAAGAACACTCCGTTTTTTATTCTTATAATTTCAACGAGTGTTCTCTTTTTCTAGAAGTACGTTTAGCTTTCGATTTTTGCCTTGATTTGTGTTCAGATCTTGTTATATTTTTTCATCAAGGTGTATTTTTGCCTCTGGTCCATACTGGTTTTCATCAAAAGAGTTGTTATAAAAAGTTTGAATGGTGTTGGAAAAGAGAAAAAGCTTTATGCAAAAAAGTGGTACAAGAAGGAGCTTGTGTAGACTGCGGCCTAGGCTTTTGCATGTCGTTCTTGATGTCTTTTTTATAGTATGCTTAGTGGTTTTGCTGTAGCATGACTTGTCTCAAATGACTGAGATTGCTTAATGAGCCTTTGAAAAAAATCATGCGTTGTTTTAATTATTTGGAAGCATTATTTTGGTTTTCTCCTTGATGCTTTATTTGGGTTGACTTGGCGCATGCTCACACATGTTTGACTCATACAAAGTCGCCATTGCCTCTATGATCATTTAGTTTTTGACTTTTGATGCCATCTTATGCTTCTTTTAATGTTGATTTGTCGCTCTGCATGATTATGGCCGTTATTGCTCTCTTAGTTGGTCACTCCCAGTCTTTTGCTAGCCCTCATTTTGTACTGAGTATGAGCTCTACTCGTGCATCCAACTCCTAAAAACCAAGTTGTTCCAAAGTGTCCACCATACATACCTATTAGCAATTTGCTATTCCAAAGTATATTTGACTTGCTTTTATCTATCCTTCAAATTAAACTCTTTTTGGTGTTATGCGAAAATTGGTCAGTAAAGCTCTCACGAACCGGATGGCACACTTTACTTTTCTTGTTTTAAAATCTTGACATTGTGGTATCTTATGTTGAGTTGTTATGCTTGCAAGTTGTAAGTTGGGAATTAGCCCAGCCATGCCGTCATGGGGCAAGCTTTCAACATTGCACTATCTTTCATTTGAGTTGATATCGTGATCTTTTGTTTATAGATACTCGCGGTGTGAAATGAATTAGGAATCTTGCGGGATCATGGAGTTTGTATACGTGTTAGAGAAACGCCTGGGCCTCTAATCTAAGTCATGCATAATTCATGGTGGAAATTTACAGCATGCCCATAGTGAACATTCGACGACGCATCTCACAATAAAAAGCTATACCAATGGTAAATAAAAGAGATGCCGAGGTGTTCATTGTCTGTTTGTCCTATCATTTTGATGTGGGCTTGTTCCATGTCATCGGCCACGTAGGTACCCCGTTGGCGGTTCTCGATGATACGTGTATACTTACAATGACCAGAGCTTTTTTTTGAAAGGTAAACAGTGGGAGAGAATCCCACTGCAATTTTTCAATTTTATAACTCTAAGTAAAGTAGCATGAGGTTTGGGTATTCGTACTTCATGGGACACGAGGTTTTCAACTTATGATTTGTCAAGCATATGCAGCATAAGTGTACTCGCATTAACTTTAACCATTCAAGATGCTTATGATGGGGGCAATGAGAGCTCAAAGCCGGTAAGTACCATAATTTTTTAAGGTTTATAAAACTTGCAATCACTGCTTCCCTCCGCGAAGGGCCTTTCTTTTACTTTTATGTTGAGTCACCACCTTCTATCTTATCATTGCTAGAAACGTGTGCTCTACTTATAATGTTACTTATTGCTTTGATAGATCTTGTTGTTGTAGGAGGTATAAACACCTCCCTTTTCAATGTGAGTATAATGATGATGTTACCATATCTTCTTATATTAATGGAAATTATGACTTTTATGATGTGGAACAAATTGAAGAATTTATTGCTTGGAAGGGTGCATTCGAACTTGCTTATTTGCTTGAAAATACTAATGATGCACCTTATAAATATGAGGTTTATGATATACTTACATTTTGCTTTGATAATTACAAGGAAGAAAATGGTTATATTCTTAAATATCTTAATAGATGCTCTCCAACGGAAGAGACTAATGCCTTGAAGGAGCCTATGGAAGAAGAAATTGTTGAAACTGGAAGCTCATTGGATGAAAAAGAGGAGGAGAGTGATGATCAAGAGGAGGAAGAATGGAGCTACCCATGTCTACCTCCCAATAAGATTAACTCTTTAACTAATACCTTATTTGATAGCCCTCCATGCTTAACAAAGGAGGGTAAGTGTGATATTTATATTGTTGAGTTTGTTCATGTTGCTACTGAAAATTATTATGAGAGAGGAAAATATGGTTATTGGAATTCTCATGTTACTAAAACACCTCTCTTTATATTGAAAGTTCTAAAGTTGTTCTTGTTTTTTCTACCCATACTTGTGACTATGTGCTTCTTTGATTTATTTTCTTACAAGATTCCTATTCATAGGAAGTGGGTTAGACTTAAATGTGTTTTATATTTGTTCCTTGATGCTCTTTTTGTCTTCCATTCATATTTCTTATGTGAGCATCTTCTCAAATTACTGCGCCTAGCTCAAAGACGTTAAAGAAAAGCACTCTTGGGAGATAACCCAATGTTTTTATATTCAGTTCTTTTTCTTTTATTTGAGTCTTGGAAGTTATTACTACTGTAATGACCTCTCCTTATCCTTTTTATTTCGTTTTTGTGCCAAGAGAAGCCTCTAATTTGAGTGAGGTAAGATTTAGGGATGTTGCTGTCCTGAAACTATTTTCGGTGCTGCACCGTAAAAATTCGTGAAAATTCTATGTATATCTTTTGGACCTGAGATTTCTTGTGCATATGCCCCAGGTTATATCTAAACTTTAATTAGTTGAACACTTTTTGATTTGAGGAACAGAAAACCCTCTAAAAATTCGACCTTTGTCAGCTGTTCTGTTTTGACAGATTTCTGCCAATATTTGTGTTTGCCGCTTTATCGCTTTCTTTTTGAGTTCTTTTGATCACGGAACTTTTGGGGAAGTTGATACAGTAGTATATACTTTATATGTGGTGGTTTTTAGGTTGAAACCTGAAGCAAAAAGGGTTGATTCTATATTATGCTTACACTAATGTTGCTAATAGATTTGTGTTTAGTTTTGTATGAAGGAAATTTTCAAGTGTAGGGATCGGAGAGTGATGAGATGAGTTGAAGAATGGACAAAAGCTCAAGCTTGGGGATGCCCATGCATCACCCCAATAAATATCCAAGAAGTACAAGTGTCAAAGCTTGGGGATGCCCCCGAGGCACCCCTTCTTCATCGGCAAAAATCAGGTCACCTTTCAATACGCTATATATTTATTGCTTCATGCATTATGCGTTTTTCTTGGAGCGTCGGTTGTTTTTAGTTTTTAGTTTTGTTTGCTGCAATAAATGGTTGGACCCCAATAAATTTCTTTTGGAGAAGTCGCCTTGCTTTTCATTTGCCAAGAACACTCCGTTTTTCATTCTTATAATTTCAACGAGTGTTCTCTTTTTCTAGAACTGCGTTTAGTTTTCGATTTTTGCCTTGATTTGCATTCAGATCTTGTTATATCTTTTTATCAAGGTGTATTTTTGCCTTTGGTCTTTATTGGTTTTCATCAAAAGAGGTGTTTATAAAAAGTTTGAATGGTGTTGGAAAAGAGAAAAAGCTTTATGCAAAAAAGTGGTACAAGAAGGAGCTTGTGTAGACTATGGCCTAGGCTTTTGCATGTCGTGCTTGATGTCTTTTTGATAGCATGCTTAGTGGTTTTGCTGTAGCATGACTTGTCTCAAATAACTGAGATTGCTTAATGAGCCTTTGAAAAAAATCATGCGTTGGTTTTATCGTTTGGAAGCATTATTTTGGTTTTCTCCTTGATGCTTTATTTGGGTTGACTTGGCGCATGCTCACACATATTAGACTCTTATAAAGTCGCCAATAGCCTCTATGATCATTTAGTTTTTGACTTTTGATGCCATCTTATGCTTCTTTTAATGTCGCTTTGTCGCTTTGCATGATTATGGCCGTTATTGCTCTCTTAGTTGGTCGCTCCCAGTCTTTTGCTAGCCCTCGCCTTGTACTGAGTATGCGCTCTACTCATGCATCCAACTCCTAAAAAACCAAGTTTGCCAAAGTGTCCACCATACATACCTATTAGCAATTTGCTGTTCCAAAGTAAATTTGACTTGCTTTTATCTACTCTTCAAATTAAACTCTTACTAGTGTTATGCGAAAATTGGTCAGTAAAGCTCTCATGAACCGGAAGGCACACTTTACTTTTTCTCATTCTTAAAAATTTGACATTGTGGTCTCTTATGTTGAGTTGTTATGCTTGCAAGTTGTAAGTTGGGAATTAGCCCAGCCATGCCGTCATGGGGCAAGCTTTCAACATTGCACTTCTTATTTGAGTTGATATCGTGATCTTTTGTTTATGGATACTCGTGGTGTGAAATGAATTGGGAATCTTGCGGGATCATAGAGTTTGTATATGTGTTAGAGAAATGCCTGGGCCGCCAATCTAAGCTATGCATAATTCATGGTGGAAATTTGCAGCATACCTATAGTGGACATTCGACGACGCATCTCAAAATAAAAAGCTATACAAATGGTAAATAAAAGAGATGTCAAGGTGTTCATTGTCTGCTTGTCCTATCATTTTGATGGGGGCTTGTTCCATGTCATCGGGCACGGAGGTACCCCATTGGCGGTTCTCGATGATACGTATATACTTACAATGACAAGAGCTTGCTTGGGACTCTAAGTAAAGTAGCATGAGGTTTGGGTACTCGTATTCACAGGACACGAGGTTTTCAACTTATGATTTGTTAAACATATGCAGCATAACTGTTCTCGCATTAACTTTAATCATTCAAGATGCTTATGATGGGGGCAATGAGAGCTCAAAGCCGGTAAGTACCATAATTTTTGAAGGTTTATAAAACTTGCAATCACTGCTTCCCTCTGCGAAGGGCCTTTCTTTTTACTTTTATGTTGAGTCACCACCTTCTACCTTCATAGTTGTCATTCTGAGTATAATGTGCATTGTCCCAAAGTTTTCATTGATTGATTCATGATGTTGGTTTGACTTGTTCTTAAATTAATTGTATCTAGTCGCTCTCTTAAACTTGAAGGTGTCCTATGCATTTATGTTTTGCTTTCCATGAGGGACAAGCTGAAAACCATTTGTATGTTTTTCCTTATGATTTGAACACACGTTTGACTTTCATTGTTTCATTTTCATGATCTTTTGTTTGTGTTCATTTTCATGTTATAACATGGTTGCTAAGTTTCTTCTATCAAGATTATATATTTCATGCCGATGTTTTAAGTTCTTTTGATCCCAGCGCACAACGCTTACATATATGATCAAGATTGTGTAGGTGCATGTCTCCTCAAAAATTATTTCTTTTGTTATCACTTACCTACTCGAGGACGAGCAGGAGTTAAGCTTGGGGATGCTGGTATGTCTCCAACGTATCCATAATTTTTGATGCTCCATGCTTGTTTTTACACCATTTGCTTAGTGTTTCGTTACACTTCGTGGCACTTTTATGCATTTTCCGGAACTAACCTATTAACAAGTCGCCATAGTGCCAGTTCCCTATTTTCTGTAGTTTTTGTATTTCTAAAAAGTTACACAGGAAATATTCTCGGAATTGGACGAAACCAAAGCCAGTCGCCTAGAATTTCACCGAAGCTTCCAGAGAACCGAAGAGGAGACGGAGTGGGGCCACAAGGGCCCTACACAACAGGGCGGCGTGGCCCAGGGGTAGGCCGCGCCCCCTATGTGTGAGGGTGCCTCGGTCCACTCCTGACGATGCCCCTTCGCCTATAAAGACCCCCCGACGGGAAAAACCTAAATACCCGATCACTTTTCCAGAACACATCGTGATCCGCCGCCGCCGTCGACCCAAAGATCGGGAAGGTCCAGAAGCTCTTCCCGGCACCCTGCTGGAGAGGGGAATCGCCACCGGAGGTCGTCTTCATCGCCATGCTTGCCTCCGGAGCGATGAGTGAGTAGTCTACCTTGGACTATGGGTCCATAGCAGTAGCTAGATGGTTGTCTTCTCCACCATGTGCTTCATGTTTAGATCTCATGAGCTGCCTTACATGATTGAGATCACCGTTATGTAATTCTACATGTTTGGTTTGTTGGGATCCGATGAATATTGGTGTTATGCTTGAGTTGATGTACTGAAATTTATCTTATGTTATCTCTATGATGTTTATGATCTTGCATGCTCTCCGTTGTTAGTAGCTATCTTGGCCGAGTAGTTGCTAGTGACTCCAAGAGGGGGTATTTATGCTCGATAGTGGGTTCATGCCTCTATTTAATCTGGGGGAGTGACAGAAACCTCTAAGGTTGTAGATGTGCTGTTGCTACTAGGGGAAAACAACATTCATATGCTCGAGGGCATATGCTTTGTTTACATTACACACTTTGCTTAATGCAATTATCTATTGTTCGCAACTTAATAATTGTGGAGTTCTCGGATTGATTCGCCACAAGTGGATTATTAGTCATAGATGCAGTTGGATGGCGGTCTATGTATCTTGTTGTAATGCCCAGAGCAAATCTCATAGTGATCCTCTCATCATATGCACGTTGTCTTTATTCTATCAATTGCCCAACTGTAATTTGTTTACCCAGCATGTGTTATTTTATCTTATGGAGAGACACCACTAGTGAACTATGGACCCCGGTCCTATTTCCATTATTGCTATCACCTGTTTACTTTATTTGCATACTATTACTATTTTTCACTCGATACACTCATTCTTTGTTTCAAGCAAACCGGTGAGATTGACAACCTCATCGTAAGTTGGGAGCAAAGTATTTGATTGTGTTGTGTGCAGGCTCCACGTTGCTACTAGTTGAAGACGCGCTAACTCGTTATCGATCATTAACAGCGCCCTTGTTGGAGTGTCACTAGACTAGCAAGCATCACCTTCAGTTGTATTGGCTCCTTCCTCTCCTGATCGACATACCTTGGTTTCTTAACTGAGGGAAAACCTTGCTGCTATATTCATCATACCTTCCTCTTGGGGTTCCCAACTAGACGGTGAAAAGATATCACCACCGCAAGCATCACCTAGCTCAGAACAGAGTCGACTCAGCACATTTACGACGCAATGCACGTCGCTTCGAGGAGGACTGTGAGCTGGAAACATTCGGCGGTAATCGCGACGGACTGTGCAGAGCAGAATGCTTTAGCCTCCTAATCCGTTCCACGCCACTGCTGAAAGGGATCAAGCTTAGCGATAGCATAGTCAAGTTCAATGGGCAGCAGGACCCCCAAATTTGGCTCGATGACTTCATCACCGCCGTCACCATTGGCGGTGGATCTAGAGATAACGCTCTCCAGTTACTGTCACTGCACTTGAAAGAAAACGCAAGGGCGTGGCTGAAAAACCTTGCTCCTGACAGCATTCGCTCTTGGGAGGAGTTTCGGCAAGCATTTATCGCGAACTTTCGAGGCACCTCACGACGGCCCACGTCGTTCGAAGAGTTGCGCCTGTGCATACAAAGGACCGGAGAAAACCTGAGGTCATACATCTCACGATGGATCAGCCTCCGCAACACGGCGGAAAATATTTCACCCGAGAGAGCCATCGACGCTTTTCGGGACGGTCTAATCTGACGCGACTTCAAGGAAGAGCTAGGACGTTGCAAGCCGACAACCATCGACCATCTTATGAGCTTGGAAAAAGAGTGGGCTGATGGAGAAGACTCCACCACGGCCCCTATGAGCCGCCAATGATCAGCGGAACGTGACGTCGACCCAAAAGATCAGTTTCACCTGAACTCTCGAAAGAAGGGTCGTCGAAGCCGTTACGATGATGCGGATACGATGGATATGGTAGCAGCAGGCTACGGGGATAACGAACACGACAACAATCACGATGGACTAAGACGGGGGAACAACTACTATGGAAGCAGTAGCAGAAGCACTGGCCGCAATTCGAGGCCAAGAACGGAGTGGCGCCGATGTCGTGATCAGCCACCGCCATCGGCGGAGGAAATGCTCAATGGGGGGTGCACAAGGCACACCTACATCGACAAAGATGGAGTGCAAAGACCTGCTCATCTCCTCATCGAGTGCAGGGAATTCCTTCGCCTTAGTCAAGCACTTCAGGAGAGGATGCGAACAGAGCAGCCGGTGGCAGGTGCGATAGCTTACAACGCTCCACCACCACCACCTAACCCGCCGGCAAACATAGTTCAACAGGGCCACCAGGCCGCCACGATCCAACAAGTCGAGCCACGACAGTCAGTCATCGAAGAAGAGGCATTCCCGCCACCACGAGGCTTCGTGCCCATGATCCAGAGAGGACGCCCAACAAATAAGGTCTGGCGGAAGCGCGCAAGAGAGGTCTTTCACGCTGAGCACGCACCGCCAGCTATGCCCGAATATCTGAACTGGTCAGAGCATCCGATCGGCTTCGACCGGTCAGACCACCCACCGAAGATCCCACGCCCTGGACACCACGCCTTGGTCCTCGAAGCGTAGATAGGAGGTTTCACCTCCAAAAAAGTGTTCATGGATGGAGGGAGTAGCTTAAACCTCATCTATGCAGACACGCTGCGGAAGATCAAGATCCCGATGGACAACCTCCTGCCGATAGAGACATCCTTTCATGGAATCGTCCCAGGAAAGCCGACATACCCACTGGGTGCAATACACCTAGATGTCATCTTCTGCACTCTGGCAAACTTCAGGAAGGAGAAGATCGAGTTTGAGGTCGTCGACTGGCCCTCGCAGTACCACGCTATCCTCGGGCGACCAGCGTTTGCCCGATTCATGGTGGTGCCGCACTATGCTTATCTCAAGCTGCGGATGCCCACAAACATAGGACCAGTGACGATCAGTGGAAGTTTTGCCCGCTCGGAAAACTATGACAAGGACTTCAACAGCATGTCCCAGACGTTTGGAGTGCACGAAGAGCTCAACCACATCAGGGAAAGCACCAACATGGACATCGACCCACCGGCGCAGCAGAACGCCACAGAACTATCATTCGACGCCAGTAAAGACACTCGAGAGCACCAGATCCACCCGACGGATTCAACCAAGACCGCGCGGGTGTCAAATTCTCTCTCCCCGCACGGGAAAGCGCGCTCGTCGAGTTCCTCCATGAGCACTGGAGGATGTTCGCCTGGTGTCCAGCAGATATGCCAGGCATCCCCTGGGAACTCGCTGAGCACGAGCTAAAGATCTTTCCTAACGCAAAGCCGGTCAAGCAGTCAATGCGCCGGTACAACCCAGAAAAGGCCCGATCCATGGGCGAAGAAATAAATTGTCTGCTCGAGGCGAAATTCATCAAAGAGATAAAGGAGGCCACATAACTTTCACCACCAGTCATGGTGGAAAAGAAGGACACCAAGATCTATAGGATGTGTATCGACTTCACGGCGCTAAATAAGCACTGCCCGAAAGATTACTTTCCTCTACCCCGAATCGACCAGATCATCGATTCTACCGCTGGCTGCGAGCCCCTCTCGTTTCTCGATGCGTACTCCGAGTACAACCAGATAAGGCTAAAGGTCAAAGATGAGGACAAGACGGCGTTCATCACCCCGCACGGGGTATATTGCTACATGATGATGCCCTTCGGGCTCAAAAACGCTGGAGCCACCTATCAACGGTGCATGCAGGCGTGCCTGAAGGAGCAGATCGGCCGCAACATCGAGGTCTACGTCGATGACATCGTAATCAAATCCACAAAAGCAGATAGCCTGCTCGACGACCTGCGAGAAATCTTCGCCAACCTCGACCGCTACAGCATCAAGCTCAACCCGAAGAAGTGTTCCTTCGGGGTGCCTACAGGCTAGCTGCTTGGCTACCTCATCTCTGAGAGAGGAATCGAGGGCAACCCAGAGAAGATTCAAGCCATCATCAACATGCAGCCGCCAAAGACGCTTTGACATATCCAGCAGCTGACAGGTCGACTAGCAGCACTTAGCCGCTTTATAAGCAAGCTCAGCGAAAAGGCTCTCCCCTTCTATCGGCTCCTTCGGAAAACGGACAACTTCACTTGGACAAAAGAGGCGCAGGCCACGTTCGATGACCTTAAGTGTCGCCTTTCGATGCCCCCGGTCCTAGTCACTCCTCGAGAAAAAGAGCCGATGTTGTTGTACATAGCCGCCACGAATCAAGTTGTTAGTTCTGCCTTGGTGGTCAAGCGTGCAAAGGAGGGCAAGGAGCACGGGGTGCAAAGACCGGTGTACTATCTCAGCGAGGTCCTGTCCCTGACCAAGCAAAGGTACCCCCATTATCAGAAGCTGGCGTACGCCATCTACATGACAGGGAAGAAGTTGCCGCATTACTTCGAGTGCCACTCCATCATAGTAGTGGCCTCGACTCCAGTATCCAGCATCCTCAACAACCTCGACGCCACGGGGCGTGTTTCACTATGGGGAATTGATACGTCCATTTTGCATCACTATTTTGTATCATAATTTACTGTTATTCATTGATATATTTCATATTTAGAGACGATACTTATGTTGTTTCCTCTGTTTTTACATGTTTGATGATCATTGGAGGATTTGCTGCCGGAGTTAGGATTCTGCTGGAAAAAGGACTATCAAGACACCATATATCGGAAGATCAGGAAATTCTAGAAAAATACCAAAAAATTATATTTTACCAGAAGGAGGAGTCGAGAGGGGCCACGGGCCAGGCTCACACACAGGGGGCGCGGCCTGACCCCTGGCCGCGCCGGCCTGTTGTGTGGCCACCCTGGCCCACTTCTGCCATCGCCCCTTCGCGTATTTCATCGTCCCCAAAAACCTAAGTCAATGGGGGGCTCAGAGATAGACACCGCCGCCTCTGCAGGGCGGAAAATACCAGAGAGAGAAAAGCTCTCCGGCAGGCAGGAATCTGACGGGGAAATTCCTTCCCGGAGAGGGGAGATCGTCGCCATCGTCATCACCATCGCACCGGACTTCATTGGGATCATCATCATCATCTCCATCACCAGCACCTTCATCTCCACCATCACCACGCCATCCCGCTGTAACATCTTGAGTTGAATCTTGTTAAATTCTTAGGGGAAACTTTCCCGGTGTTGATTACTCTTGTGGTTGATGCTATTGAGTGGAACCGTTGAATTAAGGTTTATGTTCAGATTGTTATTTACCATTATTTCACCTCTGATCATGATCCATATGATATCTTGTGAGTAGTTCGTTTAGTTCTTGAGGACATGGGAGAAGTCAAGATGTTAGTAGTGGATTATTGTTAAGTAATATTTAATGGTTTGATATTTATTTGTTGTGGTGCTATTTCACTAGTGGTGTCATGTGAACATCGACTACATGATACTTCACCATTTATGGGCCTAGTGAGATGCATTGTGTATTTGGCTACTAATTGTGGGGTTGCTGGAGTGACAGAAACCTAAACCTCCGTTAGGAAACCATTGCACCTGGGAGTGTAGGATCTTAGAGTTTAAGGTTGTGGTTAGATTTATCTTAATTACTATCTTGTATTTGCGGATGCTTGCAAGGTGTATAATCACAAGTGTGTATTTATCCTAGTAAGGGTAGTGCGCTAGCACAGGTTCACCCCCATAACACTTATCAAACCAATAAAGATTATTTAGCGGTATGAAGCGAAAGCTCTTGATAGAAACTCCTGTGTGTCCTCGAGAATGTTTGGTCATCATAAGTTGCACAACCGGCTTGTCCTTTGCTCAAGAAAGGATTGGGCCACTTGCTGCAATTATTACTACAGTCTTTTATTTACTCGTACTTTATTTATTTGCATTACGAAATACCCCTGAAAACCCGTTTGCTAGTATTTACAGTGGATCCTTGATCAAAACCACTTGTCAACACCTTCGGCTCCTCGTTGGGTTCGACACGCTTATTTATCGAAAGTACTACGATACACCCCCTACACTTGTGGGTCATCAAGACTATATTCTGGCACCGTTGCCGGGGAGTGAAGCGCTATTGAAGAGTGGAATTGGTAAAGGTAACCGTCACTGTGAGTATTATTTTTATTTTGTCTTTTATTTTTATTTTATTTTGCTATGGAGAGTTCTCCATTTGGGTTCCTATTTGGGAACACTACTACCACTGTTGCACATGTGGATGAACCACCACCACCTGCTCAGTTAGATCCTTTTAAAATACCTATGAAAATTGTTGAACGTGTTATGGATAACTGCTATTCAGGAGATGGAACTGTCCATCTGGGTGATCACTTACTTTTTATACATGAATTATGCGAGTTGTTTAAGTGTGCAGGTATTTCATCAAGCAAAGTTAAGAGAAAGCTATTCTCTCTATCACTGAAATGCAGAGCTGAGGAGTGGTATCGGCTGCTTAAAGATGGTCCATCTATTGCATGGGAGGAAATTGTACCTCTCTTTTATTCCAAGTTTTATCCTCCAAGTGAAATTCATAAAGATCGTAATCGAATATATAACTTTTGGCCTCATGATTGAGAGAGTATTGCCCAAGCGTGGGGGAGATTGAAGTTACTAATGCTCAAATGTCCCATTCATGATCTCCCCAGTAATATTGTTATTGATAATTTTTATGCGAGGCTTACTCTTCATGAGAAGGAATTTTTGGATGCTTCCTGTTTTGGATCATTTACCCATATGAAAGACGATGCTAAGTGGAAACTTCTTGATTGTTTCCAAGAAAATGCTGAAGGATGGGAAAACGACAAAGGTAGGAAGTCAGGTATAAATTATGATTATGAATGCATTAAAGCTTTTATGGGAACCGATGACTTTCATAATGTTAGCACTGCTTATGGTCTTGATTCTCAAATACTTGCTAACTGTTTTAAGGCATTTGCCTCTTATCTTGATGTTCCAAAGAAAGATTGGAACAAGTATCATGCGCCTTATAAAGATTCTATTAGTCATATTCCGGCTACAGCTACTGAAGTTTGTACTGTTGATAGCATTTTGCCTGAACCTTATTTCGAGAAGACGCCTTTCCCTACTAAGGTAAAGAGTATTCTACATTGGTAAGTGTGCTTAGTAAAAGTACTAAGAAAGCTGCAGAACCTGATAAGCAAATTATTATTAAGTCTCCGGTGGCTATAGTGAAGGACCTTGTTACTAAAGATGTAGGGGATGAACATATTATCTTTTGTGAAGATGCTACTAACATTGTCTCACATCCTAATAGGCGTAGGAAAACAAGTGTTACTGTTATTTCTGTCAGGATTAGCGATCATTGCTATTATGGTTTATGTGACATTGGTGCAAGTTCAAGTGCCATTCCTCTAGATCTTTACAGAGAAATCATGCCTGAGATTGGCCCTTGTGAATTAGAAGATATTGATGTGGTTATTCAGCTTGCTAACAGAGAGACTATCTGGCCTCTTGGTATTGTTCGAGATGTGGAAGTTCTATGCGGTAAGACTAAATATCCTACTAATTTTCTAGTACTTGGTAAGTAAGCTAGTAAAACTTGTCCTATTATTTTTGGTAGACCCTTTTTGAATACTTGCGGTGCTGTGATAGACTGTAAAAAGGAGAAAAATTTCACTAAGTTTAATGGAGAATCTTATGAGTTTAATTTTTCCAAGTTTGCTAAGACTTCTTATGAAAATGACATGCCTAATGAAATTTTTCGAGTTGAACAGCTTGCTTCTATTGCTCTTGCTCCTAATAATGCTTTGCAGCAATTCATGGAGGACCATGAAAGTGATGTCTACAGGAAGGAAAGAGAAGAGATTGACGATATTTTCTTTCGTCAACCACCGTTGATCAAGCACAATTTACCTGTGGAGGATCTTGGTACCACTTTGCCACCTAAAGAAGATCCTGTTTTCGAATTAAAACCTTTACCTGATGATCTTAAGTATGCTTATATAGATGATAAGAAAATATATCCTGTTATTATCAGTTTTAAGCTTTCAGGAAAGGAAGAAGAAAGGTTATTGGAGATATTGAGGAAACATCGAGGAGCTATGGGATATACTCTTGACGATTTAAAAGGGATTTGTCCCACTTTATGCCAGCATGCTATTAACATGGAGGAAGACGCAAAGCCAGTTGTTGAACATCAACGCCGCTTAATTCCCAAGATGAAGGAAGTGGTAAGAAATGAGGTATTAAAGCTCCTTGATGCTGGTATTATTTATCCTATTGCTGACAGTAGATGGGTTAGTCATGTGCATTGTGTTCCTAAGAAAGGAGGTATCATTGTTGTGCCTAATGAGAATAACGAGCTTATTCCTCAAAGGGTAGTAGTTGGTTATAGGATGTGCATTGATTTTAGAAAGGTAAACAAAGTTACTAAGAAAGATCACTATCCTTTACCGTTTATAGATCAAATGTTAGAGAGGTTGTCTAAGAAGACTCATTTTTGTTTTCTTGATGGTTATTCTGGTTTCTCTCAGATTGCTGTTAGAAAGGAAGATCAAGAGAAAACCACTTTTACTTGTCCTTATGGAACTTATGCTTATAGACGTATGCCGTTTGGTTTGTGCAATGCTCCTGCTACTTTTCAAAGATGCATGTCTGCTATTTTTCATGGTTTTTGTGAAGAAATTGTGGAGGTTTTCATGGACGATTTCTCCGTCTATGGAACTTCTTTTGATAATTGTTTGCACAATCTTGATAAAGTTTTGCAGAGGTGTGAAGAAACTAACCTTGTTCTTAATTGGGAGAAATACCACTTTATGGTGAATGAAGGAATTGTTCTTGGACATAAAATTTCTGAAAGGGGTATTGAAGTTGACAGAGCGAAAGTTGAAGCAATTGAGAAAATGCCCTATCCCAGAGATGTTAAAGGTATTCGTAGTATTCTTGGTCATGCTGGTTTCTATAGGAGGTTTATTAAAGATATCTCTAAGATTTCAAAGCCTCTTACTAATCTTCTTCAAAAAGATGTACCATTTGTTTTTTATGATGATTGTAAGGAAGCTTTTGAAACTCTTAAGAAGGCTTTAACTACTGCTCCTATTGTTCAACCACCTGATTAGAATTTATCCTTTGAAATTATGTGTGATGCTAGTGATTTTGCTGTTGGTGCTGTTCTTGGATAGCGCATAGATAAGAAGTTAAATGTTATTCATTATGCTAGTAAGACTCTTGATGCTGCTCAGAATAATTATGCTACTACTGAGAAAGAGTTTCTTGTCGTTGTTTTTGCATTTGATAAGTTTAGACCTTACATTGTTGATTCTAAAGTTACTATTCATACTGATCATGCTGCTATTAGATATCTTATGTCGAAGAAGGATGCTAATCCTAGGCTTATTAGATGGGTGTTGCTTTTACAATAGTTTGATCTGCATATTGTAGATAGGAAAGGTGCTGAAAATCCTGTTGCTGATAATTTGTCTAGATTGGAAAACATTTCTTTCGATCCTATTCCTGTTAATGATAGTTTTCCAAATGAACAGTTGGCTTCCATAAATGTAACTTCGCGAGACCTTCCTTGGCATGCTGATTATGCTAACTTTATTATTTCCAAGTATTTGCCTCCAACCTTTACAGCTCAGCAAAGAAGAAAATTCTTTTATGATTTGAGGCATTATTTTTGGGATGACCCACACTTATATAAAGAAGGAGTTGATGGTATTATGCGAAGATGTGTTCCGGAATATGAGCAACAAGAAATATTAAGAAAATGCCATGGCAGTGCTTATGGAGGACATCATGCTGGAGATAGAACTGCACAAAAGGTTCTACAATCAGGTTTTTATTGGCCAACCCTCTTTAAAGATGCTAGAAGGTATGTTTTATCTTGTAATGAATGTCAAAGAGTTGGTAATATTTCTAGACGTAATAAAATGCCTATGAGTTACACTCTTGTTATTGAACCATTTGATTGTTGGGGATTTGACTTTATGGGTCCTTTTCCTCCTTCAAAAGGCTATACTCACATACTTGTTGCTGTTGATTATGTTACCAAGTGGGTAGAAGCCATACCTACAAAGAGTGCCGATGGTGAGACCTCGTTAAAAATGCTTAAGGATGTTATTTTTCCTAGGTTTGGTGTGCCTAGATATCTTATGACTGATGGAGGTTCTCATTTTATTCATGGCGGTTTTAGAAAAACTTTTGCTAGATATGACGTTAATCATAGAATTGCTTCTGCTTATCATCCCCAAACTAGTGGGCAGGTAGAGCTTTCAAATAGAGAGATCAAGTCTATCTTGCAGAAGACTGTTAATATATCTAGGAAAAACTGGGCTAGCAAGTTAAACGATGCTTTATGGGCTTATAGAACTGCTTATAAGAACCCCATGGGCATGTCTCCTTACAAAATGGTTTACAGAAAAGTGTGTCACTTGCCCTTAGAATTAGAACATAAAGCTTTTTGGGCAGTGAAAGAGCTTAATAGAGATTTTAAACTCGCCGGTAAGAAAAGGTTGCTTGATTTGAGTTCCCTAGATGAGTGGAGAAACGAAGCTTATGAGAATGCCAGACTTTTCAAAGAGAAATCAAACAATGGCATGATAAGAGAATTCTTAAGAGAGAGTTTCATGTTGGTGAGAAAGTTATTTTGTATAGGTCTCGTCTCAGATTTTTTGCAGGAAAATTACTCTCGAAATGGGAAGGACCTTATGTTATTGTGGAAGTATACCGCTCAGGTGCAATAAAGATTGCCTCATTAAAGGATGACACTACACAAGTGGTGAATGGTCAAAGACTCAAAAATTATATTGCTAGAGATTCTTATAATGAAGATGTTGATGTTATTCAAACAGTTTCTCCGAAAGAATTCATCTAGGACAATATGCAGGAACCTGCAGAGTTCGTTTTCGAATAGGTAACAGTTCTAGTCTGAAAAGGTTCGCGAAAAACTTTTCTATTAATATTTTTATTGTTTTTGCTAAATATGAAAAATCACGAGACGAAAACGGGCAGGAGACGGATACCGGTGGCTCCTCACCACCAGGGGGCGCGGGCCCACTCCAGGCCGCGCCACCCTGTAGTGAGACCACCCCGGAGCTCATTTCCGTCCCGGTTTCCTCCTGTGATTTTGTCTCGATGTTTAATTTTTGCCTATATAACCCCCCGGAATACCCAAGGTCTGTATATCATGTTTTCGTAGTGTTTTTGTTTCGAGTTGTTTCTGTCAGGGGATTGTTCTCAGCTTTGGAGTTACAATGTCTTCGTCCGGTCCATCCGAGGAGAACTCTCTTGCGGATATCATTAATCCGTACATGAGGGAGCTGAAGATGCATCCGAAGGAGTTGTTACTCAAGGATGGGGAGTTGCAAATCAAAGATGTCCAAGTCCCTAAGGGAGAAGGGAGTCTCGAAGCCAGGATGGAAGCACTGGAACAAGAAGTTTTTAAATATAAGAAGATGGCGGAACACGAGGTGGACATCATCCATAGGATTAATCAAAAGCTTGTCACCAAGTACAAGAAAGATACTACAGAACTCTGGAAGGACATCTTTTCGCTACATGAGACCACTAACCAATTACAAGCACAACTCTACGACTTGTAGAACCAAAATTGTGAGTATGAAGCTAGATTTCAACAAATGAGTGCTGCTGCAAGTTTCAGGATATTGGAGACCAAGACATCCTTCCTTGACGGGGGACCTCTGCCTTGGAAGTACGATGATGATAAAGACTCACCACCACCGCCAAAGGAGTAATTCGTCATTGGTATTGGCATCCCCTTGGCTTGTTCCAAGCTTGGGGGAGTGATGCGGTATCACATCATTATCTTTTACTCATTTACTTTTCAAGTAGAGTCATATCATGAATAGAGAAGTTATCTTATAGAATAGTTTGCAGTGTGGAAGTATCCTCCTTAGTTGGTTATCTATGTATCCCTTGGTGTGAGTTGCGGTAATGAAATATTAATGAGAAGTGGTATCGTTTACTTTCCGCACACTTTATTGTAGTTTGCAATGTTTCTTATAAGATTAGTCTTGTTGATTAGTATTGGTATCACTTTGGGAGCATGAGTAAATTTAGTTGGTTTTGGCAAACTTAGCTTGGTCAGTAGCAACGTTACCTTGAGGTTTGAGTAGAAAAGAAGAAAGAAGTGCTTGTAGTTACATCACTTCAGTTTTCCTTCATGTTTGGCTTATAAGCATTATTATTCTCAAAGTTAAAATCGTTGTACCTTCAAGGAAGTTTGCATGATTGTTCCTATTATATGTACGTTTATTTGTTTCATGCAACTCTTATGCTTGCTACCCAGCCTTGCTAGCCAAAAACCTGTACTAAGAGGGAATACTTCTCGTGCATCCAATTCCCAAAAGCCAAGTTACTTCCAAAGAGTCCGCTATAAATTCCTATGCATGGTATTTCAAGCCATTCCAAGTAAATTTTCATGTGCTACCTTTCAAAAAAAAACCTTCAAATACTTCTCATTTTGTGCCACTGTTTTTAGCTCATGAGGACGTAGTGGATGGGTTTGTTATCTTCCATACTAAATTGAGTACCCCTCGACTAGGCAGCTTCATCTGCTCGTCATTAATTTTGCAAGGGAGATAGTCAGACCATTGCAATCTCAAAAAGAAAAGAAAAAGGCACTCCTCCATGGTTTGTGAAAGTTGGTTGGCACCCGATGGAATCGGTTAGCCATGGTTTGAGAAAGGAAAAGGTGGGGAGGAGTGCCAAGCTATAAAAGAGCACCAATGTGCCAATTAATCAACATCTCGGAACCGCTCTCACTTGTTTAGTATGGAAGATATCAAGAACTCCGTTGCTAGTCGTTGACAAAAGCAACCACCTCTCAAAATAACTTTTTACCTCTGTTTTACAGATGAAAAGCTCAAGCACATGTTTAATCCCTGCTTCCCTCTGCGAAGAGCCTGTCTTTTACTTTTATGTTGAGTCAACCTATTCCCTTCTATCTCAAGCAAGCATTTGAGTTGTTATGTTTCACTCATCCATATGTTGATCCGTTTAATCATGTTTACTAACTTCTTTTGTTAGTACAATGCTTTTATCTGAAGGAATATATCTTTGAAAGCTTTCTATGATTGCAAAAGTTTATTTCATTGAGCATATGGTTTTTGCTATAGTAGCTCTGTTTTTAAAAAGGCTCCGTTCAAAAGAAAGAATAGCTTGTTCGTTGTTCTCTGACCAAGAACTAAGGTTTGCCATCACCAATTATAGTTTACCTTATGCATCCTTATTTGTGATTCCCTTTTACATATTGCAAGTCTATATCATATAAAGGGAAGTTGCTGTCTATTATAATTTGTGCCTTGGTAAATGTGATGCTTCTTGTCCGTATTTTGATTATCGACACTTTACTCCATAAACCTGTGGTCATGTTTACCGAGTTTAGTTTTCGCTTGGGGACAAGCGAGGTCTAAGCTTGGGGGGTTGATACATCCATTTTGTATCATAATTTACTGTTATTCATTGATATATTTCACATTTAGAGATGATATTTATGTTGTTTCCTCTGTTTTTACATGTTTGATGATCATTGGAGGATTTGCTGCCGGAGTTAGGATTCTGCTGGAAAAAGGACTATCAAGACACCATATTTCGGAAGATCAGGAAATTCCAGAAAAATACCAGAAAATTATATTTTACCAGAAGACTGAAGAAGCCAGAAGGAGGAGTCGAGAGGGGCCACGGGGCAGGCTCACACACAGGGGGCGCGGCCTGACCCCTGGCCGCGCCAGCCTATTGTGTGGCCACCCTGGCCCACTTCTGCCATCGCCCCTTCGTGTATTTTATCGTCCCCGAAAACCTAAGTCAAGGGGGGCTCAGAGATAGACACCGCCGCCTCTGCGGGGCGGAAAACACCAGAGAGAGAAAAGCTCTCCGGCAGGCAGGAATCTGCCGGGGAAATTCCTTCCTAGAGAGGGGAGATCGTCGCCATCGTCATCACCATCGCACCGGACTTCATCGGGATCATCATCATCATCATCATCTCCATCACCAGCACCTTCATCTCCACCATCACCATGCCATCCCGCTGTAACATCTTGAGTTGAATCTTGTTAAATTCTTAGGGGAAACTTTTCCGGTGTTGATTACTCTTGTGGTTGATGCTATTGAGTGGAACCGTTGAATTAAGGTTTATGTTCAGATTGTTATTTACCATTATTTCACCTCTGATCATGATCCATATGATGTCTTGTGAGTAGTTCGTTTAGTTCTTGAGGACATGGGAGAAGTCAAGATGTTAGTAGTGGATTATTGTTAAGTAATATTTAATGGTTTGATATTTATTTGTTGTTGTGCTATTTCACTAGTGGTGTCATGTGAACGTCGACTACATGATACTTCACCATTTATGGGCCTAGTGAGATGCACTATGTATTTGGCTACTAATTGTGGGGTTGCTGGAGTGACAGAAACCTAAACCTCCGTTAGGAAACCATTGCACCAGGGAGCGTAGGATCTTAGAGTTTAAGGTTGTGGTTAGATTTATCTTAATTACTTTCTTGTATTTGCGGATGCTTGCAAGGGGTATAATCACAAGTGTGTATTTATCCTAGTAAGGGTAGTGCGCTAGCACAGGTTCACCCCCATAACACTTATCAAACCAATAAAGATTATTTAGCGGCATGAAGCGAAAGCTCTTGACAGAAACTCGCCGTGTGTCCTCGAGAATGTTTGGTCATCATAAGTTACACAACTGGCTTGTCCTTTGCTCAAGAAAGGATTGGGCCACTTGCTGCAATTATTACTATAGTCTTTTATTTACTCGTACTTTATTAATTTGCATTACCAAATATCCCTGAAAACCCGTTTGCTAGTATTTACAGTGAATCCTTGATCAAAACCACTTGTCAACACCTTTTGCTCCTCGTTGGGTTTGACACTCTTATTTATCGAAAGTACTACGATACACCCCCTATACTTGTGGTTCATCAGGAATCACCCTGGGGCCCTGGGAGATCACGTACCAGCGGCAGTCAGCGATCATGTCGCAAGTCCTGCCAGATTTCATAGCCGAATGGACCGAAGCGCAGATGCCCGAACTCCCGGACCTACCGAATTGCTGGACTATATATGTTGATGGGTCTAAACGAGTTTTGAGAGCAGGAGCAGGAGTGGTCCTCGTGTCACCACAGGGAGACAAGATGCACTACGTCCTACGTATGCGCTTCACGAACCCCTCGAACAATGAAGCGGAATATGAAGCCGTTCTGCATGGTATGCGTATGGCGAAAGCCTGTGGTGCCACTCGCATCAAGATCCACGGAGACTCGAATCTCATCGCCCAGCAAGTCATGAAGGAGTGCAACGCGACCTGCGCGAACATGATCGCATATCGCGCAATGTACAACAAGCTCGAAGGCAACTTCGAAGGATGTGAGGTGACGCATATTGGCAGGGAAAGCAACGAAGAGGCAGACAACTTGGCCAACATTGGATCCAAGTGTCTGTCGATACCGCCAAGAGTCTTCTTCGAGGAGATATTCGAGCGCTCAGTCAAGATCAAGCCAGTCATCGACCCGGCATTAGCAACATGCTCGGGTGCTAAATAGTCAGTTCCCACCCCAGCAGTGGGAACAGAAGATCTGTCCAAGGAAACAGCGACAGTCATGCTCGTCGAAGCGGTTTGGACGAAGCCATACCTGGCCTACCTGATACGAGGCAAAATCCCAAAAGACACTATCTATCGCCGACAGATCATACGGCGCTCCAAGGCCTTCACGATAATCAATGGAGAACTCTACAAGCGCAGCACCACAGGGGTTCTCCAACGGTGCATAGCACCTGAGGACAGAATCACCCTCCTCCGAGATATTCATGAAGGAACCTGCGGGCATCATGCCAGCAGCCGAACCCTCGTCGCTAAGGCTTTTCGATCAGGGTTCTACTGGCTTTCGGCCCTCCACGACGCCAGGAACATCGTCCAGCATTGCGATGCATGTCAGCGATTCGCCATGAAGCCTCATGCGCTCGCATCGGAACTGCGCACCATAACCATTGCATGGCCCTTTGCACAATGGGGACTCGATCAAGTAGGGCCTCTACCCAAGTCATCTCGAGGAAGCCACACTTACCTGCTGGTCGCCATTGACAAGTTCTCCAAGTGGATCGAAGTTGTCCCAGTCACCAATCAAGAAGCGACTACGACGGTCAAGTTCTTCGAGTCCATCATCTACCAATACGGCGTGCCGAACAGCAACATCACCGACAACGGCACCAACTTCACCGCGGGCGAATTTCAACAGTTCGCCAAAGAGTTCGGTATCAAGATCAAGTATGCATCGGTGGCGCATCCCAAGTCCAATGGCTAGGTCGAAAAGGCCAACGGGCTAGTTTGCAGCCGCCTCAAGAAGCGACTCCTCCGACCTCTCAAACGCGCAGCAGGCGCTTGGGTCGAGGAACTACCTTCGGTTCTCTGGAGCCTGCGCATAACGCCCAACTCCTCAACCGGCTACACACCGTTCTTCCTGCTATTCGGTGCAGAAGCGGTACTTCCTACGGATGTGCGGTATGGCGCACCCCGTGTCGAGGCTTATGTCGAAGAGGATGCGCAAACAGCATTGGAAGACGCCCGCGATCTGTTGGACGAGGCGCGAGACATAGCCCTCGTCCGATCGGCAGTTTATCAGCAAAGCCTCCGCAATTACCACAGCAGATGGGTACGCGGGCGGTCCTTCGAGCCCGGCAACCTTGTGCTTCATCTCAAATAGACAAGCACATCGAAGCTGGAATCTCCATGGGAAGGCCCATATCTCGTCCACGAAGCAATCCCAGGAGGCGCGTATCGACTACGCGATCCCAAAACAGGGGTGGACGTCGAAAACCCATGGAACGCCGCGCAGCTGCGCCAATTCTATCCTTAGAATGGATAGATTTCCCTTTCTCTCTCTCTCTCTGTAATTAAGCATTGGCAGCAGACCACGCTCAACCATTGCGCCTTCGGCGCCAAGCAATAAAGTATGGTTTCTCATATCATTGTTCGACCCACGCTCGGGGGCTTCGCCTTAAAAATTATTCGACCCACGCTCGGGGGCTTCGCCTTAAAAATTATTCGACCCACGCTCGGGGGCTTCGCCTTAAAAATCATTCGACCTACGCTCGGGGGCTCCGCCTCTCGACCTACGCTCAGGGGCTCCACCCCTCGACCTACGCTCGGGGGCTCCGCCTTTCGGCCGCGCAATTCAACAAAGACACACAAGACTACACACCATCTGCAGATGATAATACATCGATGAATTTCGCAGACGTGCACACAAGTAACACACAATATTTACACATGCGACCAAGTCATTGCACTACAGCATCTCGATTCACCCTCTGATAATCACTCTCGGTGATGATATGTCTTGCGATACAATCGGTAGTTTCCCTACAAGCAGCATAGAGTGCATCCATGTTGACATGACCACAGGGAGTCGGAGGCAGCATCTTCACTAGTTCCAGGTCGACCTCAGGATAATGAGCTCGCACGAAGGAGAGGGCGACCAGAGCCCCGCAGCACAAATGCTCACGGACGAAACAATAGATGGCATCACCATTTTCAAAGCGACCAAGCAACGCAGGGAGGCCATCGAGCTGATCGTTCAAGGGAAACATCGCCTCATGCACAAGTGCGAGCGCGGAGCGGCTCGTTTCAGCTAAGACATCGGCTTGGGCGATTCAATCCTGGAGTATAGTCAGCTTGATCGCTTTCGACCAATCAGCCCAGAAATTATCCGCGATTGAATTCGCATGAGTTTGAGCTGCGTGAAGATGCGCATTCACGCGCCGAGCCTCAGCCTCGCTGTCGAGATATAAATCAGAGGAAAATCACACACCGCCAACCAGGAACAGAACATATCAAGAGCTCGAAAGACTTACATTTCATAGCCTTTCCAAGGTTTTCGATCTCTTCAAGAAGGAACTTCTCGGCGTCTGTGGCTCGTGAAGCTTTGGAGAGAGCAACATCGACCTTGGCGGTGACTTTCTTCAACTCCTACTGAGTACCCTTAAGCTGGTCGCGCAGAGAGCGGATCAAAGAAAGTTCGTTCATGGAGGGTGCTCGCCTCTCAACGGCGGAGGAAGAACTACCAATTGTTTCATACGACACAGGCCAGGCATCAGAACCCGCAGATGAGCCCTGCACATGAGGCCTCCAGTCACAAACAGTCATCAGTAAACAAGACGCAAATGATGTCTACGCACGCGTCTGTTCTTATAGACAGTGTTGGGCCTCCAAGTGCAGAGGTTTGTAGAACAGCAGCAAGTTTCCCTTAAGTGGATCACCCAAGGTTTATCAAACTCAGGGAGGAAGAGGTCAAAGCTATCCCTCTCAAGCAACCCTGCAATTACGATACAGAAAGTCTCTTGTGTCCCCAACACACCCAATACACTTGTCAGATGTATAGGTGCACTAGTTCGGCGAAGAGATAGTGAAATACAAGTAGTAGTGATGATTATAAGTAGCAAATGTGATCTGAAATAAATATCGCTGCGAGCAAACATGTAACAAAACAGTAAGTAAACGGTGTGCAATGCTTGGAAACAAGGCCTAGGGATCATACTTTCACTAGTGGACACACTCCCAACAAATATAAGATAATTGAACCAATAGATACTATCATCAATATGCAACTCAAAACAATTCTCCAATGGAAAACGAACACTAATCATGCGTAGGGCTACGAAGCACTCCTCAAAGTCCGTATGTACCCAAACTAGATTGTCCCACACTATCACCGTGAACGCACTAGATGGTTCCAACAAACACCAACAATTCATAGAGACATTAACCAAAAAGATACACATGATGCACACACTAGTCACCTTTACACCATGATACGAGGTATCTTCGGAGAGTATAATAATTAAGCATAGGAGTAGCATAATATCTGAATAATAACATCTACCAATTCAACTAGATACAAAGCTCACGATCACATAAAGATCACATCATGGGAGAGAGAGGTGAACCACATAGCTACCGGTAGAGCCCTCAGCCCCAGGGAAGAACTACTCCCTCCTCATCATAGGAGATAGCAAGGTTGATGGAGATGGCGGAGACGGCGATGGAGACCAATGGAGATGGATCCGGGGGCACTTCCCCGTCTCGGCAGGGTGCCGGAACAGAGACTTCTGTCCCCCGAAATTCATCGGTGGCGGCGGCGGAGCTGCGGAACTCTTTCTGGAAAATTGCTGACTCCTCTAGGATTTTCCGTCCCGAGGCTTTATATAGGCGAAGGGGCGTCGTCAGGGGGCTGCCAGGGCGCCCTCACACGTAGGGGGCACGGCCAGGGGCCAGGCCACGCCGCCCTATTGTGTGGGGCCCTCGTGGCCCCACTCCGTCTCCTCTTCGGTTCTCTGGAAGCTTCGGTGAATTTCTGGACGTTCGGCTTTTGTTTCGTCCAATTCTGAGAATATTTCCTGTGTAGCTTTTCTGAAACACAAAAACAGCAGAAAACAGGGAACTGGCACTGTGGCATCTTGTCAATAGGTTAGTTCCGCAAATCGCATAAAAACGCCACAAAGTGTAACGAAACACAAGGCAAATGGTGTAAAAACAAGCATGGAGCATCAAAAATTATAGATACGTTTTGGACGTATCAAGCATCCCCAGGCTTAACTCCTGCTCGTCCTCGAGTAGGTAAGTGATAAGAAAAGAAATAATTTTTGAGGTGACATGCACCTACACAATCTTGATCATCTATGAAAGCATTGAGTGTTGGGATCATAAGAACTTAAAACATGGGCATAAAAGACATAATCTTGATAGAAGAAACTTAGCAACCATGTTATAACATGAAATAGAACACAAGCAAAAGATCATGAACAATGAAACAATGAAAGTCAAACGTGTGTTCAAATCATATGGAAAAACATAGTAAATGGTTTTCATCTTGTCCCTCATGGAATAGAAAAACATAAATGCATAGGACACCTTCAAGTTTAAGAGGGTGACTAGATACAAGTAATTTAAGAACAAGTGAAACCATAGTCATGAATCAATCAATGATAAACTTTGGGACAATGCACATTATACTCAGAATGACAACTATGCTCTCTTAGACGGTGCATAAAGATAGAAGGTGGTGACTCAACATAAAAGTAAAAGAAAGGCCCTTCGCAGAGGGAAGCAGTGATTAAACATGTGCTAGAGCTTTTCATTTGTAAAACAGAGAGATAAAAATTGGTTTTGAGAGGTGGATGTCTTTGTCAACGACTGGCAATGGGGTTCTTACTATCTTCCATACAAAAATGAAGCAAGTTTTTGAGAGAGAGAGATTGGCACTTTTGTGCTCTTTTATAAAGCTTGGCACTCCTCCCCACCTTTTTTCCTTTCTCAAACCATGGCTAACCGATTCCATCGGGTGCCCACCAACATTCACATACCATGGAGGAGTGCCCTTTTTTTCTTTCTATTTTTTTCTTTTTGGAATAAGACAATATGGAAGATAGCAAATCCAACCACTACGTCCCCATGAGCTGAAAACATTGTCACAAAATGAGAAGTATTTTAAAGGTTTTTTGAAAGGTAGCACATGAAAATTTACTTGGAATGGCTTGCAAATACCATGCATAGGAATTTATAGTGGACACAATGGCAAACTTGGTTTTTGGGAGTTGGATATACGAGTAGAGCTCATACTCAGTACAAAATGAGGGCTAGCAAAAGACTGGGAGTGACCAACTAAGAGAGCAATAACAGCCATAATCATGTAAAGCGACAAAGCAACATTAAAAGAAGCATAAGATGGCATCAAAAGTCAAAAACTAAATGATCATAGAGGCTATAGGTGACTTATTTTTGTAGTCATCATGGTGTAAGCATGCGCCAAGTCAACCCAAATAAAGCATCAAAGGAGAAAACCAAATTAATCCTTCCAAATAATATAAACAACGCATGATTTTTTTCAAAGGCTCATTAAGCAATCTCAGTCATTTGAGACAAGTCATGCTACAGCAAAAATCACTAAGCATACTATCAAAACGACATCAAACATGACATGCAAAAGTCTAAGCCGCAGTCTAAACAAGCTCCTTTTTGTACCACTTTTTTGCATGAAACTTTTTCTCTTTTCCAACACCATTCAAACCTTTTTGAGGAAACTCTTTTGAGGAAAACAACATATACCAGAGGTCCAAATACACCTTGATGCAAAGATAAAACAAGATCTGAACAAAATCAAGGCGAAAAATGCAAGCTAAACGCAGTAGCAGAAAAAGAGAACACTCATTGAACGATAAGAGTGAAAACTAGAGTGTTCTTAGCAAATGAAAAGCGAGTTCATCTCCTCCAAAAGAAACATGATGTGATCTAACCATTTATTGCAGCAAACAAAGCAAAAGAAAACTGAAAACAAAAGCAACTGACGCTCCAAGAAAAACGCATAGTGCATGAAGCAATAAAAATATAGTGTTTTGAAAGGTGACCTGATTTTTGCCGATGAAGAAGGGGGTGCCTCGGGGGCATCCCCAAGCTTTAACGCTTGTACTTTTTGGATATTTCTTGGGGTGACATGGGCATCCCCAAGCTTGAGCTTTTGTCCATTCTTCATCTCATCTCATCATTCTCCAATCCCTACACTTGAAAACTTCCTTCATACAAAACTAAACACAAATCTATTAGCAACATTAGTGTAAGCATAGTAATGAATCAACCCTTTTTGCTTCAGGTTTCAACTCAAAACCACCACATATAAAGTATATACTACTGTAGCAACTTCCCCAAAAGTTCCGTGATCAAAAGAACTCAAAAAGAAAGCGATAAAGCGGCAAACACAAATATTGGTAGAAATCTGTCAAAACAGAACAGCTGACAAAGGTCGAATTTTTAGAGGGTTTTCTGTTGCTCAAATCAAAAAGTGTTCATCTAATGAAAGTTTGGATATAACCTGGGGCATATGCACAAGAAATCGCAGGTCCAAAAGATATACAGAGAATTTTCACGAATTTTTACGGTGCAGCACCAAAAACTGTTTCAGGACAGCAACATCCCCAAATCTTACCTCACTCAAATTAGAGGCTTCTCTTGGCACAACAACGAAATAAAAATGATAAGGAGAGGTTATTACAGTAGTAATAACTTCCAAGACTCAAATAAAAGAAAAATAACTGAAAGTAAAAAACATTGGGTTATCTCCCAAGAGTGCTTTTCTATAACGCCTTTGAGCTAGGCGCAGTAATTTGCAAAGATGCTCATGTAGGCGCCATAAAAGAGCTTAAGGCAAAAGTGATATATAGGAACTTAAAGCAAAAGAGAGCATCAAAAAGCAAATATGAAACATATTTAAATCTAAACCACTTCCTATGCATAGGAATCTTGTAAGAAAATAAATCAATGAGGCACATAGTAGCAAGCATGGATAGATAAAACAAGTGCCACTTCAAGATTTGCAACATAAAGAGGGGAAACTTAATATTGTTGAGATCCATCAAACCATGTTTCCATCTCTCATAATAACTTTCAGTAGCATCATGAATAGAACTAACAATATAACTATCACATAAAGCATCCCTATCATGAGCTACATGCATAAAAGAATTAATACTCCCTACATAAACAATCGTAGTAGGAGCAGATTCAATAGAATAATTATTCTTATCACCATAATCATCAAAAATAGGAGGCATATTGTAATCATAACTAATTTTCTCCTCAAAAGTAGGTGAACTGAAAATATTATACTCATCATCATAACCGTCATAAACTAGAAGTTTAGTATCATCACAAGCTAGAGAGCAACTATTTCGCAAGGCATACTCATCAAACATATCATCATAAGAAGGAGCATGGATAGTACTAATGGTACAACAATTATTAACCTTAGAATCGGTACCAAAAAGATTTTCAATATCAAAAGTAGAGTGCTTTTCCCAATCATGATCACTAACATAGGTAACAGGCATAGGAACATCACATAGGGGAGATAAAATATCATCGGAGCAAACTTTCTCCACTAAAGCTGGGGAATTAAAAATATCATGCTTAACAAAACCAGCTTCCCCAAGCTTAGACTTTTCTATAGCATTCGCAACAATGGTATTTAAAGCATTCATACTAACAACACTATTAGCATGCGAATAAAGCTCCAAAGGTTTTTCAATTTTCTCTTCAAATCTAAACTCAGGAAAAAGACTAAAGAACTCTTTATTTTCCATTAAGCCTAACTAGTGAAAATAAAAACAAGAAACAAAAAGATATAATTGCAGAATCTAAAGGAAATAACTCCGAGCACTCACACAGGAGGATGCGAGTACCTTTTACCTTACCTCCCCGGCAACGGCGCCAGAAAAGAGCTTGATATCTACGCACGCGTCTGTTCTTGTAGACAGTGTTGGGCCTCCAAGTGCAGAGGTTTGTAGAACAGCAGCAAGTTTCCCTTAAGTGGATCACCCAAGGTTTATTGAACTCAGGGAGGAAGAGGTCAAAGCTATCCCTCTCAAGCAACCCTGCAATTACGACACAGAAAGTCTCTTGTGTCCCCAACACACCCAATACACTTGTCAGATGTATAGGTGCACTAGTTCGGCGAAGAGATAGTGAAATACAAGTAGTAGTGATGATTATAAGTAGCAAATGTGATCTGAAATAAATATCGCTGCGAGCAAACATGTAACAAAATAGTAAGTAAACGGTGTGCAATGCTTGGAAACAAGGCATAGGGATCATACTTTCACTAGTGGACACACTCCCAACAAATATAACATAATTGAACCAATAGATACTATCATCAATATGCAACTCAAAACAATTCTCCAATGGAAAACGAACACTAATTATGCGTAGGGCTACGAAGCACTCCTCAAAGTCCATATGCACCCAAACTAGATTGTCCCACACTATCACCGTGAACGCACTAGATGGTTCCAACAAACACCAACAATTCATAGAGATATTAACCAAAAAGATACACATGATGCACACACTAGTCACCTTTACACCATGATACGAGGTATCTCCAGAGAGTATAATAATTAAGCATAGGAGTAGCATAATATCTGAATAATAACATCTACCAATTCAACTAGATACAAAGCTCACGATCACATAAAGATCACATCATGGGAGAGAGAGAGAGAGAGAGGTGAACCACATAGCTACCGGTAGAGCCCTCAGCCCCGGGGGAGAACTACTCCCTCCTTATCATAGGAGATAGCAAGGTTGATGGAGATGGCGGTGAGGTCGATGGAGACGGCGGAGACGGCGATGGAGACCGATGGAGATGGCTCCGGGGGCACTTCCCCGTCCCGGCAGGGTGCCGGAACAGAGACTTCTGTCCCCCGAAATTCATCGGCGGCGGCGGCGGAGCTGCGGAACTCTTTCTGGAAAATTGCCGACTCCTCTAGGGTTTTCCGTCTCGAGGCTTTATATAGGCGAAGGGGCATCGTCAGGGGGCTGCCAGGGCGCCCTCACACGTAGGGGGCATGGCCAGGGGCCAGGCCGCACTGCCCTATTGTGTGGGGCCCTCGTGGCCCCACTCTGTCTCCTCTTCGGTTCTCTGGAAGCTTCGGTGAATTTCTGGACGTTCGACTTTTGTTTTGTCCAATTCCGAGAATATTTCCTGTGTAGCTTTTCTGAAACACAAAAACAGCAGAAAACAGGGAACTGTCACTGTGGCATCTTGTCAATAGGTTAGTTCCGGAAATCGCATAAAAACGCCACGAAGTGTAACAAAACACAGGGCAAATGGTATAAAAACAAGCATGGAGCATCAAAAATTATAGATATGTTTTGGACGTATCAGCAAACAAGCATAAAATACATCGAGAGAAGGTGGCAATTAATAGAGGCAGTTTCACAACAGGCAATATTCAAAGGATGGCCACAAGCACCAAAGTGGCAACGCATCATCCATTACAAAAGCGACAAGTTCATCGGTCAGACTATGTCGAACTATCGGCGGCCTTGCTAGACGGTGCACCTGACGCACTACGCTTTCGAGCCTTGGCAGCCGCCCTCTTGGCATTCCTTTCTGCTAGGAAGCTCGTCATCCGGGCAGACAAAGTGTGGGAACGCTCAATGAAGGCCCTGGGAGCAATGTCGCGCCCGTCTTTGTCCTTCGGGTAGGTGCTCGTGACCTTGTCGGCGTCGAATTCAACCCCGTGCATCATCAGCATAGAGAAGACGGACTCGAAGTCGATAGTTACTGTTGGCGAACAGCAGCAACTAAAGGATCCTCGCCATCCTCCTTCACCGCCAAGGCTTCGAGGATGCCGGCCATGGTGCTGCTGGTTGACTCAGGAGCAATGATATCGCGAACACGGTCAAGTGTCGACCGCACCTTTGCCAAGAGATCGCGCACTTCCCGGCAGAGGCATTCGGCATTACCAACGCTGGACTCGAGTCCAGCGGGATCCTTCATCGCTGCAGCGCCCAATTTGGCAACAACTTCACGAGAAAACAAGATCTCCAGTCAGGATTAGAATTAATCGACACGAATCATGTACTACAAGGAGAACAAGGTTTACCATGCAAGGAATCAAGGGCGGTCTGCAAGCGCTAGTGCAGGTCTTTCTCCTTTGACTCAGCCTCCATTCGATGCTGATTGGCAAGCTCTTGAGCCTTTGCCGAATCAGTTTTCAGCTGGGCAACCTCCTCGCCCAGCCCATCAGCCTTCGCCTTCAGCGTAGAATTGTCGGCCGCAAGATCGTCTATTTGTGCTTTCAGCGACGTCTTGTCGGCGGCAGCTTGAGTAGCAATTCCTGATCATTTGATGAACTGTAGAGTAAGAAAAGAAAGGGCGTCAAAACAAGAATTCAGGACAGATAGAAGAGGAAATCACTTACGGTGCACATCTTCTAGCTGGGCAAATAACCGCTGGTTCTCCTCCTCTAGTGCAAGATAGTTCTTGCATATTTTCGTTAAGTCCCTGACGACAGGCTAAACCAGCGGAAACAAGGATGAGTCTCAAAGGGTTCTGTTTTAGAGGGCAAGCCCAGGTGTAAACACTTAGACTCACCCTCGGGGCTACTGATGGGCAAATATTAGAGTCATAAAGCTAGGATTTTCGGACTCACATGGCGTTTGGGACCGAAAGGCTCGCCAGAGGAAGAAACCAGAACAAGATCGGGCTCGACCATACTCTTCTTCGGAGGAGGTCACGATTTTGGGAGGTCCCCCAGTGTGGCGTCTCCAGCCTCCTTCTCTTGCGAATCCGCGGTAATCGAGGGTGGAATCGTGGGGTCGAATTTGGAATCGATCACGATCACCCAAGCTTGCCGAAGTTTCCTCGGTCGAAGATCTGAAGTATGCATCGAAATCAAAACGAATCGAAGTCATCCAGGAAAGAAGTTCGATAGAAAATCTTACGACGTATGAAGGCCGAAGTTCGCAAGAGCCTTTTTCCCCGCTCGAGGAGGAGGGCGACTGTCCAGAGGTTTGACAAGAACGGCCGTGTCATCGTCATCGCCCGAGGAAGGAGAGTGAGCGCCCAGCTCTTCTGAGTCCTCGACTCGATCAATGTCCTCGGCGTCCGCGTGCTTCACCGAAGTGCACGACGTAGTAGGCGCGGTGGACGCGGACTCCTCGGGAGTTTTGTCGAATTCATGCCCAGGATATTCGCCATCTTCGGGCTGGGGCGGATAGCATCGGGCTATGGGAGTAATCTAGATAAAGCGCATCCCGTCAGTTGTCTAAATTCGACAAGAAAGTTATCGAACTGCGGAAAATTCAAACAAGTATGAAAGTTAGCGTACCTTGGTGCGGGGATTTAGTTTGCTGAATGCTGCGATGCCGAAAACTTTCGGCATGATTGACTTCTTCTTCAATTTGGTGACGGCACAGACACCATCATCAATCTTGGATTCCTTTAGTTCGTCGGGGGAGATTCGCGTCGAATCCTGGCGATCGGTGTAGTCCCACATACAGTGGGTTCGCGCAGACAATGGCTGGATTCGACGCTCGATGAAGGTTCGGATAAGTTGGATGCCTGACAGCTCATTCTTGGGCGTGGCCCGAAGTTGCTTAATCTTCTCCATCAAAGGTTGTGTAGTCTTCATCTCTTCCTCGGACAGTTCATGCCTCCACGACACCCGGGAACGAATAGTGGTGGTAGGTCGAAATTCCTCAAGACCGAAGTTTTGGCCGGCGAGGAATTTGTCCTTAGCATAGAGCCATTTCGTCCTCTAGCCAGGATTATTCTCCGGTGTCTGGAGATTGAAATATTCGACGTCTTGACATACCTGGCAGCTGAAGCCGCCAGTTTGGTAGTGCGAAGGACGCCGAATTGTGAAAATTCGACGCCAGAGCGCCCAGTGGGGTTCGATCCCGAGGAAGCACTCACAGAGCATGATGAAACACGCAATGTGGAGAATAGTGTTGGGGTTCAGATCGTGGAGCTAAATCCCGTAAGCAAAGAGAAGACCTCAGAGGAAAGGATGAGGGGGAAGCGAAAGCCCTCGAAGGAGAAAAGCGAGAAAGATTACCCGGAAGCCCGTAGGTGGCCGGGGTATGATTTCTCGGCTCTCGCCAGTTCCTTGTCACCGATCTTGGTTTGGACCCAGTGCCCAACAGCGGACTAGTCCGCATCAGTGGTCTTTGCCTTTTTCGCGGCGGCACCGCCGGCGGCACCGGTCGCGGTCGAGTTTCTCTTGCCCATGGTGGCGGCGCTCAACGAGAACTTCGCAGGAATGGAAGGTGGGAGAGATGCGTCGCAGGAGCAGAACGCAAGGAAGAAGATGACGGTGGCGGAGTACGGTAAACAGTTACTCCTCCGCTGCCATTTTTATCTCATCCCTAGAAATCGCTGGTCCATCCTAGCCGCACATTGCAAAGGGGAAGCGACTAGGTGGATCTGGCCGTCCACGTGTCAGCCCCACGCGCGCTGCGGCCTCCACTACGCACGGTAATTGAGAAGACATGGCGGTCTTTTTTCACCCACGCGCGGGACGTGCGGTCAAACATAGTCAATAGCCAAGACGCGCGGCCACTGGGCCCATGGGTCGTCCAGTCTTGTCAATGTCAGGCTATCCCTGCAGAGGATGGCGTGACAGCTCGAAGGAATCGGGTGTCATCACTGACGTCATCTCCTGTGAGGCTATTTCTTTTTAACTCCAAGGAGAAGCTCGATCTTGGACTTTCATGCTTTTGAGGTATGTACTATTAAAATCCAAACTTCTTTGGTGCTGGGTGTTCCTCGAAGTCTTTTTGTGCTATTCGGACGTAAGTATTGCCTTTTGAGCGGTCCTGTTCTTTACTCGAGGCTTTAATTTGAGTCGCTCGAGAGCTTTTTGAGTTGGGTTTTCTGCATGCTTATCCGAAAGGATCCTCCTGCTTTGATTGACACCGTTTTGGCATTCGAGTTGCGGATTCTTATCCTCGAATTATTTATTACGGGCCAGCAGTGCCTCTATGCTCCACGAATCAAAGGTATCGACTCTCCCCGCCTACCGCATTCGAGCGGGTCATGCTGCTTTGATCTTCGAGTTGTGGATTTTAATCCCTCGAATTGTCCTCTGGCTGGCAACGCCCTCTTGACATTCAAGTCATGACTATCGATCCCTTGACCTTTTCTTTATTTTGGCCTGCAGTGCCGCAAGTTTACTCGAATAATGGCTTCTTCCGTCCAGACAATCAGAACCGTTATTGCATCTAACCATGGGCTTCAGTCCCCAAGTTATTTCTAATTCAGGGCCAGCAGTGCCTCAATGATGATTCGGGGGCAGATTTTAGCCCCTTGGAATCCAACTCTATGCTTATGCTTACACTTAATGCCCGAATTTTGGTGGCAATATACCAATTCGGATGCCGTATGTCAAATACGAAGGTAAGTCCACAGTTGGTAACACTAGATGGCCCGGTATTCGCATCAAGCGCGCTCTGCCGAGAAATTTTCCATACCTACGGTATGAAGTTTTGCATCGATGGACGCATCGAGTGCCTCACACATTACTAGGCTTCGACCTGATAAATCCACACGCGGCTCGGGTCGAAGTAGCGCCAGCCCACGCGGGTTCGAGTCGGGGGACTCAAATCTGAGTAAGCTAACCGATATTTTTGCGGCTATGCAATTAACTGGGACCCGGCGTGAGTCTCAGACCGGTTATGCCAATCCCTTCTAGCAACCAAACTATGCATTTTCGAGGCTCGAAATGAGTGCTACTCGAATTGACTACTTTATTAAACGAATCATTCGCATACCTGCTGTTTCTTTGTGTTTTTCCAGATACGGCATAAGGGATATGTGCAGTCAAGGAGAGTCTCGAATTAGAGTCCCTGCCATAGTCTTCGACTATCCCAGGCACTCGGGGGCTACTTACGAAGGAATACCAAATGGGCCCTTGGCTTTGGCCTACCTGGTTTCGGTCCAGGAGGGACAATCGTCGAAGGTTTACTGAAGCCCATGAAGATATCGGCTTGGCGTGGCCCAGAGACATAACTTGGCGTGCAAGATGAAGACTCGAAGAAGGAGACCTAGTCGAATTAGGACTCGTCTAGGGTTTATTCAAACCAATTCTATCTGTAATCAACTTGGAGAACAATCCCGGGACCCAACCTTCGCATATAAAAGGTTGGGAGGGAGATCTTAGCACCTCTCTAGATACTTTTTCACCACCTCACGCCGGAGCGCTCGAAACATTAAGATCTCTCCACTTTCGGCTAGATCCAATCTACGCCACCATTGTAACACCTCCACTGTAGCCACCCCATCAATAAAGTCAGACAAGCAGGACGTAGGTCTTTACCCTACCAAGGGGGCCGAACCTGGATAAAACTTGTGTCCCTCTGCTTTCGTCTGATCGCCGTCGAGTTCGCCAGATCTCACTAGCGCTCCATGTCTCGAAAGCCCACAAACATGGGCATTGCCGGGGTTGAACCTCGTCAACATTCGAAGTATTTATTTGCAAACTATTTGTAATGTATCTTGCATTAATTTAAGATTTTGTTGTAATCTATTTTTTATTTTTAAACTATAAGCAAAATGATAAAAAAAAACTGGCCACACTATGCACGTGTGCCAAAAAAATGGGTCCAAAATGGCCAAACTGTCATCCAACAGGCGGCAATGGTGGGCCGATTTTCGTTGGTCCGACAAAATTAGGTCGCCCCGCTGGGCGCACCCCCTACCCAAATGGAAAAGCGTTATACGCGCGGGATTTGGTGTCCGCGACCCGGCCCAAACAGATCGTTTTAAACCGCTTCAGACACATAAATTAATCGGTCCGCTGAAGATCACCGGTTGGCCGGAGTTTGTCATGAGACCACCCGTAGGCCGGAGTTTGTCATGAGAAGGAGCCACCGTGCGCCTTTTCAACTGATCCACCCAAATCCGATCTACCTCGGTAAACCCGCAGCCGAAGCTAGCCGCGACAGTACCAGTCCAATCGAAAAGTAGCCGTTGCCTTTTTCCCCAAATCTCCAACCGATATCCATAAACAAACACGATCTTTCCCCTGTTACGCGCTCCCGGTTTCAAACCACAAAAGGAAACGAACCATCCCAGGAAAAGGCTCCTCGTTTCAAACCCACCGCCGCAATCAGAAGAGGAAAGTATATCGGAAAAGATCCCGAGATCGTGGGGAGAGGAGGGACAGCAAATCAAGGGGGGATGGTAGAGATCGCCGCGTGTTTCATGGTACTTGAACTCGAGATCTTCTCCCCCTCTTTCCATCTATATTCCCCTCCTCCGCGCGATTGGGTTTCCTTTCTTGCCATTCCGATTTCCTTGCCCGATTTATTTGTGTTGATTTTAATTCTGAGAGCGGTGCTTGCGCGCGTGTAGGATAAGGTTGAGCAGACGGCGGCGGCGGCGGCGGAAGATGACGACGAAGATGTGGCCGGGAGCGTCGACGGCGACGAGGTGGAGATGGAGCCCGTGGAGCCCATGCCGGAACCGGCCGACGACGCCGGGCCCGTCGGCTGGCCCATGCCGGACTTCTGCCCTCTCACGGTGAGCGCCAGTCTCCGAGTCTCCATTCTCTAGCGCCCTCGCGTCTGCGTTTGTTGCTGAAAGTCGCAAACTGAATTTGTTGTTCTACTTCTGTATATTGTGATATTTGGTCGTATCAGATCGATGGGACGGTGAAGGAGTCGTTCTTGGAGACACTCCGGAAGGAGGAGGAAGCGGAGAAGCTGCCGGGAGAGCCGGAGGCGGCGCCGAGCCCGGACTCGCGGCCGTCGAGCAGCAAGCGCCAGCGCGCCGGCACCGCGTCGCCGTCGTCCATGAGCCCGTACCGCAACATCCTGCAGGTGTTCCAGCAGTGCAAGCAGGACGTGGCCTGATTGATGAAAACCCGGAAAGACCAAGAACATACTGTTACAGGCCGTGATGTCTCGGCTGCCTTTTTTTTCTTACTTACAATAACGCTTCCACTGCATTGTAGTATCATCTGTCAATTCTGTTCAGAGACAATTTACAGTTTTGCTCCGGTGTAGCTCGAGGTGACAGCAGTTTTGTTCGTGTGTATAAATTGATATTACAAACCTCAGAAGTACAAAACGACTTGATAAAATTGATTCTGATTTTGTGGTGCTACTTCGTCTATGTTTACATTTTCCGGTTTGCCATTTGACATAGTAACTTTTGTAGTGCTTACAATTAGACACAAGCCCAGACTATGTGCTGTGCATACCGCAAGTACTGGCAAATATCAACCGAGCTGATGTGAAAAGATGAGTTGGCTATAATTGTCTTCCTCGTGGAAAGATACTTTTACTTTTGATGTCAAAATCTGGGATACAACTAATAAAACAAACAGCATAGGTTTTATTGAGGAAGAAAAAAATATAAGCTACAACCGCTATATAATGGACTCGTTACAAAATATACATCCATCTCAAGACGCCAGTTTGGCCAAAATCACCATATCTAAGATCTTGACTTCGTATGTGTCATCGAGCTTCACAATGCCATCCGAACCATCTATTCCTATGAGTTTTCCCATGTATCCACGGAAGTTGCCGTTCATGATCTTGATCCTGTCGCTCTTTTTTGGCTTGATGACCTCGAGCTCGTTTGGAAGAACTGTCACGACATCTCCATTGCCGGACGACCCAAGTGCCACACGACAAGATCCATCCTGCAAGTTCAAATGTTCAGGGTAATCAGCACAGCTCAAGACACAAAACAATTCAAAATAACATTTTTTTAAACAAAAATGCTCTCCAACACATACCCCGAGCACTTCCCTGACAACAGCAGGACCGTCATCACCTGCCCTCAACACATTAACCAGCACATCTGGTAATAGCCAGTTACCTTCACCCTCACCACCTGCAGAGATTTTGGCATATGATTAGATGAGTTGACATAGGCTAGCTAAAGCATTCCATGAGTACAGCAGATATAGTGATTATACAAGAGCACACCTATTATGGGGGACATTATATCCATTCCAGCATTGCCTGGAGTCATCGGTTGACCACCTGGTGTACCAGGAAGGTAAGCGGCAGAATTTGGTGTCATTGGCTGACCAACAGGTGTGGAGGGCACATATGGGCTTGGAGCATTTGCTAAAAAAAACAGAATGCAGAAACATTATTAGAAATATGTGTTTCACATAATGACATGTAAAGTAATACAAGTTGATGCTTGCAAAAAACTTAAATACCATAGTTGCTCTCTCTAGGAGTTGGAACATCGTTGTAACTAACTCCTGGAGTATTCGCCCACCCTGATCCAGGTGTGGGGGCTTCATATGGCCGAGCTGGTGGAGTTCCTGGCTGAAATTGGACACGAACAAAAATGTGGGACCTATAGAGCTGATCCAAAAAGTAACAAAAATGAATAACCAACAGGTCACCAAAGAACTAACCTGGTAGGCTGGACTGCTTCCCCAGGTATCAGGATTTCCATCTTCCCAGTTATCCCTGGTACGTCACCAACAAAGTCATGATCATCAACATATAAACGTGACAACAAAAGCTACCAATATGCCATAGCGACAAGATATTTGCATGGATCAGACATATCAACTATATAAAGACGGCACAACCTCGGAGGACTCATAGGAGCCCAGGCCCGACTACGCATAGGAGTTCGCATTCCGTCATGTATAGGCGTTGCTGTAGAAATATTAAGGAGATTGTCAATACAGAAGCATAAAGATCAATGAAAAGCACAACTATGAATAAATAGCAAAAATGCTGATGGACTGATTTTGCACACAATCACTATCTGGTGAAAGAGCACTCGTAATTCAGCAACACATTAACCTTATTACATTCTTCAATTCATCAGAAAGCTACTAGGCTGGGAATGCTTGACCAGATTGGCTATGACTAGAATATGAGCGCTGCTAAGGTCATCTAAATTCTCAATATTACAACAGACAACGTAAGAATCAGATTGTATCTTTTCAATGACAGTTCATATCAGCAATTCACGTTGAAATGCTATAGCTGGGATTTTATGATTTGGGAGGAGGCTAAAACATAGTAAACAGTAAACCATAGTTATTGCATAATTTGAAATGCTATGGCTGAGTAGTTGAGACATGAAGGCACAAGGCAACCATACCTCCAGGGTCCCGCATTGGAGTCTGAAAAGCATGATGCGGTGTTCTAGACGGGTGCATCGGTGTTTCACTACCCATCGAATATCGGGGCTCACTGATGGTACAAGTATTGTTAGCACAGTAAATAAAAAACTGTCCCAAATATGAACAGACAGAGAATTACCGGAATGGTGTTGCAACAGTAGGCGTGTCAGCAATATCCTCTCTCTTAACTGTATTTGTTAGCCAGATTAGCAATAGAAAGAGAGGTCAGAAAAAACAACATAATGATGTTATTTACCTGTAACGATCTTCATCAAAGAATCAAGCTCCACACGCACAAGCACCCCAGTCACCTCTTTAACGCGGCCACGGTACCCTTTATAAGGACCAGATTTAATTTTGATACATTTACCAACCATGGCATCATGCCCTCTTCCACCACGACCACCTCCACCAAATCTTCCACCGTCTGCATTCAGTAGCAATGCTACATTATTACATAAGCTACAACTAAAGAAGCTATCGTGTTTGCCCAAGAAACAGAGCTACTTGAAAAACAACACTTGTAAAATAAGTCAGATAGCTAGAAGTCGTACAGTTCATGTTAGGTCCTCTTGGAGGCAGCCTTCCTGGAGACTGCAAAATGCTTGCTGGGGATCTCAAAGCACCAAGCCTAGGATCTGCAGTACCCATATCCTGCATGCACAAAACAAATAGCAAATTAACCAAGAAAATATATCCGGAACAAATTACTAAGAATACTAAGAAGAGTCCAGTACAAACATTTCCACGACGGCCACCAGCTGATCCACCAACAAGAATGCATGATTGTGCTTTTGCACAAATGAAGCCTGCATGCTCAAGGTGGTGCCTATCATATATAAACAATATCCCCTTATGTATGTGTTCCACTGGTCCTTGCGTTCCCTAATTTGAGTAAAAGATTATGAATAATAAATGCACTGGGATGAATAAAAAATGCTGCTCCAATAAGATCAACTCATATACATCTAATAACAAATACAAAAAGGTGCACACCTTACATGCTCCCTCAACAACCCTTACAACATCCTTAGTTGAGACCATATTGTTGGACCGATCTTTTGCTGATGTACGCCTATCAATCTTGCTTTTTATTTCTCTTAATTTTACAAGCACCACTTCAGGTCTATCCGGCACTCCTTTCAGAACCTAAACAAACACATGAGTAAATGAATATGAGAAATGAATATTTGTGGAATTCAACATCTACTGAAGCTCCAAAGAGTACACTCGCCTGGAATGCTTCAGTTTCCACTCTTATAATAACCCCAAATGACAGGTTGCTGAAAATTGATTAGAAATTCTGGTAAGTAATTACATAAATAATGAGTTTATCATTATGGTTCACAAGATAACTTACTCCAAAAGGACAAGATCATGCAGTTCATAATCCCCAATTCTTGTAATCCCTGTGGTAATTTCAGAGCTCTCCACAACATGATCAGCAAACACACGGATCTGTGATCATCATGAGAAGATGAGAAGACAGTTAAGAAATTATCTAGTAGATATTAGATTGAATTATCCATAAACATAAATATTAATCTGGAGAAAATTTGCTCACGTGTTCTTTAGTTGTGTCTGATAAAATAATTAAGACGTGGCCATCAACTTTAACAACCATGCCTGTAGCACCCTCTTGGACACCCGATACAACTTTTACATGATCTCCAGGTTTGAAATATTTGCAAAGTTCTTTCTCATTGAAGGCCAATGTTTTCTGCAATTACAAAGAAACGCATAACTCACCATATCAAACAGGTAATGTTAATGATAGCTAAGTGCAAACAATTACCGGAAGATCAGGATTTTTTGGTCTGATGTTGACAGTCGTGTCCTCTACTTTCTCAACCCACCCCTCCAAGTTTTTCAGATCACCTTTAACAACAATAACAGCATCACCCTTCATAAAGTGTCCCTTTTTCCTATTAGAAAACAGAGTAGACAAACTAGACATATCCCCATTCAGGTCATCGCCAGGTTTCTTGAACTTCTCCAATTCATCGAATGTTGGCTGAATACTTTGTGTGTGAATTGATTTTAACGAGACAGTTTTATGTAAGAAACCATCTTTGAACATTAAACCATCAACCATCTCAAAGTACTCCCCGGAGTCTTTATCCCGCCTCCGCTCCACACGTATGTGCATTTCCCTATTTGAAGGGAAGTTAGCAAACAATGGTAATAGGAACAACAATGAAGTAATGACAGAGGAGGAGGGCGAGAAGAACACCTGGCTTCATCAATATTAAAGAACCGTGGTGGTGGAACAAATGTTTTCTTCTTTACCACCTCTCTCCCTTCCTGAAATTATAAATTACACATCACATTCCCACCAAGCAGCTCGATGCAAAACAAGAAATCTAAATAGCAATTATGCCAGTCCGAGCCTTCATGTAGTAACTCGCAACTCACAGAACAGAATATTTTCCATCACAAAAGGTGCAAGACAGGACACAAGACAATAATATGAAAAACAACTTCAATACTATTACCTCCACTACATAATATAGCCTACCAAAACATCCTATATTTAGGAACAGAGGGAGTACTTAGTATGATATATCATCAGCTATCACTGTCAACCTATTGAGTCTTTCTCTTTGTTTCAGCATTTATAAAACAGTTAGCCAAACAGTATATCAAAAAGGATAAAACAATGAGTCCATTCTTCAATATATACATATTCAGGCGAGTTAGGTCTAGAAAGTAGATCCATGACTTACCAGTTTACTAGCCAAAGCTTGTAGGTCTATCCTAGGGATGAGCTTCACAATTGCCCTTTGGCGTACATTGTCAACATCGACAACCTGCAAACAACAACCATCTGAGTTTCTGGAGACCATGTCTAAGAAAAATGATGTGATCATACCTTAGCAAGGTCACCCTTATATACTCCTAGCTTCATGCGGACCCAAGTATCCCTTGCAAGATCAACATTCTTGCTCTCAACATAGAGTACATCTGCCATTTCTTTTATTGGAACCAAAGTTATTTTTGCCGAAGAGTAAATATTCCGTAGACCTTTGCAAGCCTGCATAAAACAACTTTAGTAGGGTTGCACTATCAAAAGAAATGTATGTCACACATATCTTTACCTCCTTGACATGGGCCTCTTTTTCCGCTTCGACATAAATATAATTTTTAAGATGATCCAACGCAACGACAGACTTTATCTGGAGATCTGTCCTATCAATGAACTTTTGCATGAGACAAATTGCTGTCTCCCTCTCATGCCCAATCTGAAACCATAATGTGGTATTAGTAACGTGAAGACAGTGCTATGAATAGGATATTAGGATGGTTGGTAGTTTAATTAAGCTAAAGCTTAAACCTACCGCACATTTCACCATCCAGAGCTTTGGATCTTTCACTGATGGCAAGAGAGCTTGCTGCTCAACGTCTGCAGCTTCCTCTCCATACTCAATATGAGTAGATCTTGCATATCTTTCACGTACTTGTCTTTCAATTTCTTCAATATCCTCCTCTTCATCCCTCATAGGGATAGAATGGCGTGATCTGGAGCCCCTGCCAGCATCTTCATCAGGAATGTCGGCTCCAGCGTCGTTGATAAAGTCTGAACAATGGCAATCGGTGCATTAGAAAGCTATATAGCCCTCCTTTTCTAGAACAGTATGATAACTGGCATGAATCTAGTTCAATACCAGTTCACTATACATCCAAACAGTGATAACTGATAAATGTTGAACTATAATGCCCGCCCTTCTGTTGGCTCATGCAATATGGTATCAGAGCCAAGAAGTCTCAAGTCCAAGACCCAGACAACACAAACTATCTAAAAAAATATTTGAGACCTAACTGGTTGGCGCATGCAATTCAATATTAAAATTCTTGGTAAAAGTAATAACAATGCTACAATGCTACCAACAAGCAGCACTGTGTGATTTGTCCATTAGTTCAATAACATCCCAGGTAGGTAGATCCTCTGATCTTCGAGAAGCAGATTTGATGTGCCATTTACAAATAGATGCCAGCATGAAGCACATCGGCATATAATACAAAATGCAGGAGATAAATCCACGGTATATCGCCTAGAAATAGCTTTAAGTTGGTTTCTCCATCTAAATGGCAACATTTTTGGTTTTGAGAAATTCTTTGCAGCATATTTCTATTCGACAGGACATGAAGAATTTACGGGTAAAATGAGGACAATGCATATTATATCAAGTGATTCTTCGGAATTTATCTATCTATCTCGACCAATCTACAAGTATGAGATAGGGTTGACACAAACCATCTTAGCTACCGAATTCAATCTGACTGCTAAAGAATTAATCAGAACATCTAAAATGATATCTTCATTGCACATTTAACTTAATCCCTCAATGAAACCATACTAATTATCCTTTACAGCCCCCTTTCAAATTGTGAAGAATTGTATAACCTATAACTCATTTTAGTCATGACACAATGATTGCTAACCTTTGCTTGACCATCCACAACCACAAGAAGCGTTGTCTTTATGTGTTGCAGTTGCCATATGGTTTTGTAATACAATTTTAAATGACTAATTTCACAAAATTTCAGAAAAAACAGAGATTAGTCTCAAATCTGCTTGTTTTACATTATATTTACGGGGCATAACATATATGTAGGACATAACAACATGTCGTTTTCCTTGCTTCAAGACAATGAATGTTTTAAGTTGTCATGCAATTAAGGATAATAATTGACTACTTTTGAACTTGGTTGCAAAAGATATGTCAAGCTTACTGTATGTAGATTTTTATCTGAACAGTATCATGCTGTAATCACATGTATAAATGTATTTTATCCAGCATTCAAAAGACTGGAAGGTTAAGTAGCATGGTTCAGTTAACTATATACATGGTTTCATATACTCTATTTGGAGGTTGTTAACATCGCTATTAGACCTGATGCCAACTAGCCAGGTAGGTGAAATAGAGTAAATGGGAGTTAGTAGTTGTTATTTCGTTAATACCACATAATCTGCAATTAGTTTTGGGAAGGAAGTAGTAGCACAGATTTATTCAAAAACGGTGTGCCTATGCCTCAATAGGAACTGTTGCACATCTTTAATGAACAAACAGGAACCAAGATTTACAAGCATTAAAATGTGCATTCAAACAGGACATTTCAGATTCCTGAAAAAACTCTCGAATCAACTCAAATCCAATCTCAGGACAGAACATCAAGTTTGCGTACGAACACGAGTAGCATAGATCAAAGGGGCTCAAATACAGCTAGGTATCAGATATTCAAGTAACAAAAGGCCAACCCAAGTCGCACCACCCAATGAACATAAGCACACACCAACAAATCAGAACAGAAGGAACCAAATCAGCTTATGCTTGAACAAGCCTGCACCAGCAAACTTGTGCAGAAGTTCTAAGTTCCACTAATCCAGACCGATTTAAAAACTTATAAGAAATATCATTAGCAAAATACAAGTAATTCTACTAAATCACCACATATAAGTGAATAGAGTCGATGTGCCTAGCTTATATGTAAGGAAGTCCAACAACTACTATCGCCCTAAAAATTCAACAACCTCCCCTTACTGCCAAAATATGCATAGAAAATATCATTGAGCACAAAACAGGATAAAAAATCGCTTATCCCCTGAAACCTAGTTCTACGAATCGAGCCAATTCGATTCAGATCTCACCGAACGACACAAAAAAATAGTACCCCAAGCACAGTATGGACACGCAATCGAATAAGCGTAGGAACTCACCATCCTCGCCTTCGCCGTCGTCCTCCTCCTCCTCGTCCTCGTCGACCTGCGCCTCCTCGTCGAAGAACCCGCGCACGCCGCCGCCGCCCTTCTTCCTGGGCCGCCCCCCGCCGTCGTCGTCCTCGTCCTCCTCGTCGTCCTCGATGGCCGAGTCGTCGATGAAGTTGTCCTGCCGCGATCTCTTCCGCACTCCGGCCCCGCCGCCGCCCCCGCTGCCGGCGCGAGAGCGGGAGGCCGCCTTCCCGCGGCCCCGCGCCTCCTCCTCGTAGTCGTCCCCTTCGTCCTCCTCCTCGTCGTCGAGGTCGTACGCCTCCTCCTCGTCCTCCTCCTCCTCGACGTCGTCGTCGTCCTCGTCGCGGCCGCGGCGAGCCATGGATTTGGCGGCTAGGTTTTCAGGCGCTGGCGAGGTGTCGAGAGGAAAGGGGAACAACGCTCCTCCTCGGACGAGTCGTGCCCGTGCGCGGAAGCGGAGGCGAGGTGTAGCCTAGCCCAGTGAACGCTTCTCCTTGGATCGTTGGATCTTGTCGGGAGCTTTGCGATCCGAGATGTGGTGGGCTGCCTCTAGTGGCCCAATTGTTGGACAGCAATTGGACATGGGAAATCACCTCTCCCTCTCTAGTTGAGAGTCCTCGCGCCGACCCAGGCTCTTCTCCCCCTCTTCTCTAGCTGCCTTGTCAGCCGGTATGATGGGAGAGAGGAGGCCGGTCCATGTAGATAGTTGCACGTCTAGGATCTCTAGGTGTTCTGTTGTTTATGGCGTCTGGCGTCATGTTGTGATCCCTCTAAGTGCTCTCACACGATGTCGGGTGGCTAAGGGTGTGTTCGGTTCTGGAACTAGGTGGAATGGAACGGTTCCATTCCAGCGGTATGGAACGGTTCCATGCCAGCGTTCGGTTTGGATAAAAACGAGGAACGGAATGGTTTCATACTTTGTTCGGTTCTAGAATTGCATGACAGAACTGAACAGCCTAATCACAATTTTTTTTCTCCAAATCAAAATCAAATAGAGACAAAGTAAAAAAAGAACAGCTCCGCATGGTGGTCAGGTAAGCCGCCACCTCTGCTAGCCCTCGTGGTCGTTGCCAGCCCACCGCCCCTGCTGGTCGCCGCCGGCCCGCCGCCCCTACTGGTCGCGGCCACCCTGCCTGGCCCCGTCGCTGCTGGTTGCGGCTGCCCCGCCTAGCCTCGCCGCCCCTGGTCGCCGCGCCCCCCAGCTGGTCGCCGCCGCCCCACCCTTGCTGGCCAGGCGGGCCACCGCAGCCACTGTCGATTGATACGTCTCAAACGTATCTATAATGTTTGATGCTACATGCTTGTTTATGCACCATTTGCTTTGTGTTTTGTTATACTTCGTGGCGTTTTTATGCATTTTCCGGAACTAACCTATTAACGAGATGCCATAGTATCAGTTCCCTGTTTTCTGCTATTTTTGTGTTTCAGAAATGCTACACAGGAAATATTCTCGAAATTGGACGAAACAAAAGCCAAAATTTCTATTTTTCCCGACACGAGATGGAGTCCAAAGCAAAGACGGAGGGGAGCCAGGGACCAACCACACCATAGGGTGGCCCAACTCCTGACGCCGCCCTTCCGCCTATATATTTTTCTCGGTGAGGAAAACCTAAACACCCGATCAATTTTCCACGAAACATACTGCAAGCCGCCGCCATCGTCGACGCGAGATCGGGAGGGTCCAGAAGCTCTTCCCGGCATCCTGCCGAAGAGGGGAATCACCACCGGAGGCCTTCTTCATCACCATGCCTGCCTCCAGAGTGATGTGTGAGTAGTCTACCTTGGACTACGGGTCCATAGTAGTAGCTAGATAGATGTCTTGTCCTCCATGTGCTTCATGTTTAGATCGTGTGAGCTGCCTATCATGATCAAGATCATCGTTGTGTAATTCTACATGTTGTGTTTGTTGGGATCCAATGAATATTGATACTTTGTCAAGTTGATTTATTGATTTATCATCTCTATGTTGTTTATGATCTTGCATGCTCTCCATTGCTAGTAGATATCTTGGCCGAGTAGATACTAGTGACTCCAAGAGGGTGTATTTATGCTCGATAGTGGGTTCATGCCTCTGGTAACTTGGGGGAGTGACAATAAGCTCTAAAGTTGAAGATGTGTTGTTGCTACTAGGGAGAAAACAACAATCTTGTGTTCAAGGACATTTGTATTATTTACATTGCACACTTTGCTTAAGGCGATAATCTGTTGCTTGCAACTTAATACCCAACAATTGCTCGGATGACATCCGGCGGGTGGATTATTAATCATAGATGCAGTTGGATTACGGTCTATATATTATGTTGTAATACCCGAGTGAATCTCATAGTGATCCTCATGACATTTGTATGCTTTCTTTATTCTATCAATTCCCCAACTATAATTTGTTTACCCAGCATGTTATTTATCTTATGGAGAGACACCTCTAGTGAACTGTGGACCCTGGTCCATTCTTTTATATTCTTATTACCGTTTACTATTTACTCGCATTTTTTACATTCTCGCAAACTACTATCTTTTACCACACGATACGGTTAATCCTTTGTTTACAGCAAACCGGTGAGATTGACAACTTCACTGTAAGTTGGGGCAAAGTACTTGGTTGTGTTGTGTGCAGGTTCCACGTTGCTGCTGGTGCAAAGCTACACCCCATATAAGGCGCCATATATAAATTGTCTGGAGTTGTCGTGAAGCCAGCGAGCATCAACCTTCGGAAGTTGGTTCTTTCTCCTACTGGTTCGATAAACCTTGGTTTCATACTGAGGGAAGACTTGATGTTGTGCTCATCATACCTTCCTCTTGGGGTTCCCAACTGGGCGGTCATCTACACGCCATCACCGGTCGCCGGTCGGCTTGCCCCGCCGCCCGGCTGCCTTGCTGAGAGAGCACGAGAGGAGAGAGAGAGAAAAGAATGCAGTGTCTTTTATTGTTTAGTGGTGGTAAACATGGGTGGTTAGCTAGCCGTTCTCCCACATTCCACCGATTCGGTGGAACCAGTTGGTTCCACATATAGAGGGAATATTCCTTTTTGTAGAATCAGTTGGTTCCGTTCCATTCCACAACCGAACACCGGAATAGCCTCTAGATGCGGAACGAAACCGTTCCATTCCACCTCATTCTAGAATCGAACACACCCTAAGGTAATCGTGCTTCGACGGATCTCTGGTGTGAAGGTCGAGCTCCAGCGCAAGGTCCTCTTAAATAAGTGTGGTGGTGGCTGATACGTCTCAAACGTATCTATAATTTTTGATGCTCCATGCTTGTTTTTACACCATTTGCCTATTGTTTCGTTACACTTAGTGGCACTTTTATGCATTTTCCGGAACAAACCTATTAACGAAGTGCCACAATGCCAGTTTCCTATTTTCTGCTGTTTTTGTGTTTCAGAAGTGATACACAGGAAATATTCTCGGAATTGGACGAAACAAGTTCCTGAAGTCTTATTTTACCCGGAAGCTTCGAGAGATCCGAAGGAGAGTAGGAGGTGAGGGACCAGGGGCCCACACACAGGGGTGGCGCGGCCAGCCCCTGGCCCGCGCCACCGCCTTGTGAGGCCGCCTGGCCCCTCCTCTGACGACGCCCCTTCGCCTATAAAGACCCCCCGACGGAAAAAAACCTAAGTACCCGATCAGATTTCCAGAACACATTGCGATCCGCCGCCGCCGTCGACCCGAAGATCGGGAGGGTCCAGAAGCTCTTCCCGGCACCCTGCCGGAGAGGGGAATCGCCACCGGAGGTCTTCTTCATCGCCATGCTTGCCTCCGGAGCGATGAGTGAGTAGTCTACCTTGGACTATGGGTCCATAGCAGTAGCTAGATGGTTGTCTTCTCCACCATGTGCTTCATGTTTAGATCTTATGAGCTGCCTTACATGATTGAGATCACCGTTATGTAATTCTATGATGTTGGTTTGTTGGGATCCGATGAATATTGGTGTTTATGATTAAGTTGCTGTACTGAATATTATATTTTGTTATCTCTATGTTGTTTATGATCTTGCATGCTCTCCGTTGTTAGTAGCTATCTTGGCCGAGTAGTTGCTAGTGACTCCAAGAGGGGGTATTTATGCTCGATAGTGGGTTCATGTCTCTATTTCACCTGGGGGAGTGACAGAAACCTCTAAGGTGGTAGATGTGTTGTTGCTACTAGGGAGAAAACAACATTCATATGCTCAAGGGCATATGCTTTGTTTACATTACACACTTTGCTTAATGCAATTATCTGTTGTTCGCAACTTAATACTTCTAGGGTGTTCGGATTGATATCCCCGGGGGTGGATTATTAGTCATAGATGCAGTTGGATGGCGGTCTATGTATTTTGTTGTAATGCCCAGAGTAAATCTCATAGTGATCTTCTTGACATATCACGTTTATCTCTATTCTATCAATTGCCCAACTGTAATTTGTTTACCCAGCATGTTTTATCTATGGAGAGACACCACTAGTGAACTGTGGACCCCGGTCCTATTTACATCATATTGCTATCACCTGTTTACTTTACTCGTACTATTTATTTTACTCGCATACTATATTATTTTCCACTCGATACGCTCATAATCTTTGTTTCAAGCAAACCGGTGAGATTGACAACCTCATCGTAAGTTGGGAACAAAGTACTTGGTTGTGTGTGTGCAGGTTCCATATCACCTTCAGTCGTCACCGTCTCTCCTCTTCAAGATCGACATTAAACCTTGGTTTCTTAATTGAGGGAAAACTAGCCGCTACACTCATCATACCTTCCTCTTGGGGTTCCCAACGGGCTGGTCATTCACCACGCACAAGGACTTACTGCTCCACGTCAACTACACGCCACCAGCTCTTTTCTGGCGCCATCACCGAGTAGCAGTGGCTCAAATCTAGCTGAAAGTGAAAGAATTGCTGCTTCATGTTGGTCATCGTGGTGATGACCGACGAGGGCAACAACGGATTTCGCTTCATCTTGGAGCTCAGACGCGGGGAAGCTTGGATACTTCTATAGAATTTCTCTACAATGCCACACCACCATCAAATACTCGGCAACAGGAGGTTGTCCGGCTGCTGAATCAAATGGTCGTGAGGTAGGCACTCCCATATTGTCACCAGCTTTCACCTCGCACCAGTTCATCCTTTTCATCTGGCGGAGTGCCGAAGTGCAGGGTATTCTACAACTCAATCGTGGCAATCGATGACATCCTATCTCCAAAGGTGTCGTGCCCGGAGACAATGAGGGTGGTCATGAAATCGAGGTCAACTATGATGATGGTGGACAAGGACGGGATGGCATTTTTAATTTCTTTATAGGGTTCTTCATGTAGAATCGAGAACTATGTTGTATTTATCCTTTTTGGGGGGTCATCAAAGTAATGTGTAAGTCCACCGCTCCAATTTAATTTAGGTGTTGGACCTTTTGGGAGTCTTTCCCATGTTCCAAAAAAATGGCCATGAGTTTTCCCCTTTCTGACCGACTATACGAATATCTGCATCAGGTGCTACAGTGTTGGCACATGCTCCTCATCAATCCACTCTTTCGTGATAGAATTAGAATAGTGAAAACATGGTTCTACTTACTTTGTCTGCCCTAAAGTACAAGACATCTTCTTAGATAAGTAGCACCGACCCAAATGGATAACTCTGGTTCCTCAATCAAAATGGACTGGTGTGGTTGTTCCTCCTCTTATCGTGTTCCATAGTTGGTGTGTTGAGTGAGTTCTTTCACGTTGGCAAGGGTGTGAACATTCTTACCGAAGATTCAGTAAGAATCACTATATTTTGGGGTTCCTTGACGCGTGGGATCTGGCTTTCACACTGATAAACATTTTGTAAAACACTAATTAAGCATGTACAAAAAACTATTATAGGTATACCATCTTCGGATGTGTCTATAGAGCTAACATGTAGTAGACCAACAATTGAAACAAATCATTAAATGCTTTAAATATGCTTGCAAAATCTTTGAAATGAAGGTGACTCTAATATTCGTAGATCATGACATCAACCCAGTCTAAAAAATAAACAAAAAAATAGAAGCATACATCATACTTTGATGCTATAAACCTAGGAAAGTCTAATGCACAGTAATAAATGTTGTGAATAAATAATGCAAGCAATAAGACATGTGAGATGATATGTCCAACATAACCAAGTAGGTTTATACTTAGAAGAGCAACAACTTCCTAACCATGGATAAAATATAACTATAAGCTCTAAGCAAAGGTCCTATGATAGCTCTTCTAAAAAGGATATGAGTCTTATGAATGATCACCAAGCACCTACAATCTTTGTGTTGCACTTGTTCCTAGGTATCATCATTGATCGATTCACAATGGAAAATAACAGAAGAACACCATGTTTGGCAACCAACAAAGTACTGTACGAACTACAATTTTGTAAGTACACAAAAGTGTGAGAGATTTGAAAATGTGATGTGTGTCAAATTAGCATGAGCTGGACAAAGGCAATCGATCTACATGTTCCAGGGTTCTCATTTCCCACCCACCCTTCTATCCTCTCACCTTTTTTGAGAGCCACCAAGTGCCCCCTGCTCCACTCCTTCTCCTCTCCAGCGGCCTCGCGCGACCGAAGGCGATGAGGGGGAGGAGGTCGCCCCCCGTATAGCAAGTCTAGGGTGGTGTCTCATAGTTTGTATGGCTATATATTCGGCTGGCATTAAGCCATGGGGATATGGTGGCCAGAGTCGTCGAGCAACTCCTGCTAGCCAGCGACAATGGCTCCCATCTACGCGGTGCTCCAGTGGTCAAAGGCGGAGGGGCGGTCTCCTCTGCACCTCCTTCCAATAAGCTCGAGGAAGCTTTGCATGGATATGTTTGTGGTGACCTAGCACACCACTGCATGTTGTAGTGTGCAAGTCATTCGCATAACTGATGACCCACAAGTATAGGGGGTGTATCGTAGTACTTTCAATAAATAAGAGTGTCGAACCCAACGAGGAGCAGAAGGTGTTGATAAGTGGTTTTGATCAAGGATTCACTGTAAATACTAGCAAACAGGTTTTCAGGAGTATTTGGTAATACAAGTAAATAAAGTGCGAGTAAATAAAAGACAACAGTAATAATTGCAGCAAGTGGCCCAATCCTTTCTTCAGCAAAGGACAAGCCGGTTGTGTAACTTATAGTAACCAAACGTTCTCGAGGACACACGGGAGTTTCTGTCAAGAGCTTTCGCTTCATACCGCTAATAGTCTTTATTGGTTTGATAGGTGTTATGGGGGTGAACCTGTGCTAGCGCACTACCCTTACTAGGATAAATACACACTTGTGATTATACCCCTTGCAAGCATCCGCAAATACAAGAAAGTAATTAAGATAAATCTAACCATAGCCTTAAACTCTAAGATCCTACGCTCCCTCGTGCAATGGTTTCCCAACGGAGGTTTAGGTTTCTGTCACTCCAGTAACCCCACAATTGGTAGCCAAATACACAATGCATCTCACTAGGCCCATAAATGGCGAAGTATCATGTAGTCAACGTTCACATGACACCACTAGTGAAATAGCACCACAACAATATCAAACCATTAAATATTTCTCAACAATAATTCACTACTAACATCTTGACTTCTCCCATGTCCTCAAGAACTAAATGAACTACTCACAAGACATCATATGGATCATGATCAGAGGTGAAATAATGGTAAATAACAATCTGAACATAAACCTTAATTCAACGGTTCCACTCAATAGCATCAACTACAAGAGTAATCAACACTGGGAAAGTTTCCCCTAAGAATATAACAAGATCCAACTCAAGATGTTACAGCGGGATGGCGTGGTGATGGTGGAGATGAAGGTGCTGGTGATGGAGATGATGATGATGATGATCCCGATGAAGTCCGGTGCGATGATGATGATGATGATGGTGACAATCTCCCCTCTCCGGGAAGGAATTTCCCCGGCAGATTTCTCCCTGCCGGAGAGCTTTTCTCTCTCTGGTGTTTTTCGCCTCGCAGAGGCGGATGTCTCTCTCTCTGAGCCCCCCCCCCCTTGACTTAGGTTTTCGGGGATGATCAAGTACGCGAAGGGGCGAGACCAGATGTGGGCTAGGGCGGCCTCACACAGGGCTGGCGCGGCCAGGGGTCAGGCCGCGCCCCCTGTGCGTGAGGCCAGCCCCTGGCTCCTCTCTCCTTCTCCTTCTGGCTTCCGGAGTCTTTTGGTAAAATAGAATTTTCTGGTATTTTTTGGAATTTTCCCGATCTTCTGAAATATGGTGTCTTGACGGTCCTTTTCCAGCAGAATCCTGACTCCGGCAGCAAATCCTCCAATGATCATCAAACATGTGAAAACAAAGGAAATAACATAAGTATCATATCTAAATATGAAATATATCAATGAATAACAGTAAATTATGATACAAAATAGTGATGCAATATGGACGTATCAACCCCCCAAGCTTAGACCTCGCTTGTCCCCAAGCGAAAACTAAACTCGGTAAACATGTCCACAGGTTTATGGAGTGAAGTGTCGATAATCAAAATACGGACAAGAAGCATCACATTCACCAAAGGCACAAGTTATAATAGACAACAACTTCCCTTTGTATAATATAGACTTGCAATAAGTAAAGGGAATCACATATAAAGATGCACAAAGTAAACTATAATAGGTGATGGCAAACCTTAGTTCTTGGTCAGAGAACAATGAACAACTATACTAGCCTTTTGAATGGAGCCTTTTTAAAATAGAGCTAATATAGCAAAAACCATATGCTCAACTAAACAACATTTTTGCATTCATAGAAAGCTTTCAGAGATATATTCCTTCAGACAAAAGCATTGTACAAAACAAGGAAGATAGTAAACATGATTAAACGGATCAACATATGGATGAGTGAGACATAACAACTCAAATGCTTGCTTGAGATAGAGGGGAATAGGTTGACTCAACATAAAAGTAAAAGATAGGCCCTTCACAGAGGGAAGCAGGGATTAAACATGTGCTAGAGCTTTTCATTTGTAAACAGAGATAAAAAATTGTTTTGAGAGGTGGTTGCTTTTGTCAACGACTAGCAACGGAGTTCTTGATATCTTCCATACTAAACAAGTGAGAGCGGTTCCGAGATGTTTGATTAATTGGCACTTTGGTGCTCTTTTATAGCTTTGCACTCCTCCCCACCTTTTTCCTTTCTCAAACCATGGCTAACCGATTCCATCGGGTGCCGACCAACTTTCACATACCATGGAGGAGTGCTTCTTTTTCTTTTCTTTTTGAGATTATAATGGTCTGGCCAGCTCCCTTGCAAAATTAATGACGAGCAGATGAAGCTGCCTAGTCGAGGGGTACTTAATTTAGTATGAAAGATAACAAACTCATCCACTACGTCCTCATGAGCTAAAAACAGTGGCACAAAATGAGAAGTGTTTGAAGGTTTTTGAAAGGTAGCACATGAAAAATTTACTTGGAATGGCTTAAAATACCATGCATAGGAATTTATAGTGGACTCTTTGGAAATGACTTGGCTTTTGGAATTTGGATGCATGAGAAGTATCTCCTCTCAGTACAGGTCTTTGGCTAGCAAGGCTGGGTAGCAAGCATAAGAGTTGCATGAAACAAACAAACATACATATAATAAGAACAATCATGCAAACTCCCTTGAAGGTACAATGATTTTAAGTTTGAGAATAACAATGCTTATAAGCCAATCATGAAGGGGAAACTGAAGTGATGTAACCACAAACACTTCTTTATTCTTTTCTACTCAAACCTCAAGGTAATGCTGCTACTGACCAAGCTAAGTTTGCCAAAACCAACTAAATTTACTCATGCTCCCAAAGTGATACCAATACTAATCGACAAGACTAATCATATAAGAAACTTTGCAAACTAAGATAAAGTGTGCGGAAAGTAAACGATGGAACTTCTCATTAATATTTCACAAGGTTGGAAAAAGCGCTAGGCGTAAGCGAGGCGGTTGGCATTCGTCTAGTGCCTAGGCAGTGCTTAGGCGTCCTAGGCGTGGCCTAGGCAGTTATAATTTTTGAACCATCAAGCATGCATATGGGCTATAATAGTGAATACATATTAGTCTAGAGCATCTAAGTGAATAAAATATGAACAACTACCATTAGAATATGGCACATATGGATCGTTAGTGCAATATGACATAAATTCTTGTTTGAGAAGCCTATTTTCTTAGTTGCACTGCCTAGACTTCCGCTTATGCCCTAGGCGAGGCGTTTGTCCATCGCCTAGCGCTTAAGCGTGCCTAAGCGCTGCCTAGGCGTTGCCTTTTCCAACACTGATATTTCATTACCACAACTCACACCAAGGGATACATAGATAACCAACTAAGGAGGATACTTCCACACTGCAAACTATTCTATAGGATAATTTCTCTATTCATGATATGACTCTACTTGAAAAGTAAATGAGTAAAAAGGTAATGATGTGATACCGCGGCACTCCCCCAAGCTTGGAACAAGCCAAGGGGATGCCTATACCGATGACGAATTACTCCTTTGGTGGTAGCAGTGGATAATCTTTAATAAGCTTCTCAATCAAATCTTTCAGATCATCAATCTTGTCACTGAGGTTACGGATCATCTCAGAATTGTGCTGAACACGGTTCATGAACCTGTCAGCAAGAGAATCCCAGCTCTTGGAATTATTTCCCCATCCTTCTTCACTCTTGGAACTTTCTTTTCCTGCACTGTTAGAACGATCTATATCCCAACCAGAGGGCAATCGTGACCTAGGCATCCTTTGAAACTGATGTTCATGTATTAGAGTATGGAAAGGATTGTTGCCTGACGAAGATGTCCGTGGAGCTAAGGTGTGACGCGGCACACCTCCTCCGGTCCTTATGCGTGCACTCTTCTTGAACTTGTCATGACTTGTCACCACCCCAATGTTGGCAATCGTAGTGCTCGGGTGTGAACTTTGATCTTCCTCCTCGTCTTCACTTTCAACCTCTTCTTTCAGCCGAAAGTTTTTGGTGTCATCTTCCAGAGGTGTCTTCTCCTTGTCATCGCTTGAAGAGGCCATGGCTCCCCCAAGCTTAAGATCAACTCCTGACAGAAACAGCTCGAAACAAAACACGACGAGAAAATGATATACAGACCTCGGGGACTCCGGGGGGTTATATAGGTGAAAATTATACATCGAAACGAAATCACAGGAGGAAACCGGGATGGAAACGAGTTCCGATGTGCTCTCACACCAGGGCGGCGCGGCCAGAGGTGGGCCCGCGCCCCCTGTGTGTGAGGAGCACACGGACTCCTTTTCCTGCCCGTTTTTGTCTCATGATTTTTCATATTTAGTAAAAACAGCAAAAATAATAAAGGAAGAGTTATTCGCGAAACTTTTCTGACTAGAACTGTTACCTATTCAAAAACGAACTCTGCAGGTACCTGCAATTTGTCTTGGATGAATTCTTCTGGAGAAACTGTTTCAATTACATCGACATCTTCATTATAAGAATCTCTAGAAATATAATGTTTGAGTCTTTGCCCATTCACCACTTGTGTAGAGTCATCTTTCAATGAAGCAATCTTAATGGCACCTGAGCGGTACACTTCCACAATAACATATGGTCCTTCCCATTTAGAGAGTAATTTCCCTGCAAAAAATCTGAGACGAGACCTATACAATAGAACTTTCTCACCAACATGAAACTCTCTTTTAAGAATTCTCTTATCATGCCATTGCTTGACTTTCTCTTTAAAAAGTCTGGCATTCTCATACGCTTCGTTTCTCCACTCGTCTAGAGAACTCAAATCTAACAACCTTTTCTTACCGGCTAGTTTAAAATCTCTATTAAGCTCTCTCACTGCCCAAAAAGCTTTGTGTTCTAATTCTAAGGGCAAGTGACACGCTTTTCCGTAAACCATCTTATAAAGAGACATACCCATGGGGTTCTTATAAGCAGTTCTATAAGCCCATAAAGCATCGTTTAACTTACTAGCCCAATTTTTCCTAGATCTATTGACAGTCTTCTGCAAGATAGACTTGATCTCCCTATTTGAAAGCTCTACCTGGCACTAGTTTGGGGATGATAAGCAGAAGCAATTCTATGATTAACATCATATTTAGCAAGAGTTTTTCTAAAACCACCGTGAATAAAATGAGAACCTCCGTCAGTCATAAGATATCTAGGCACACCAAACCTAGGAAAAATAACATCCTTAAGCATTTTTAACGAGGTCTCACCATCGGCACTCTTTGTAGGTATGGCTTCTACCCATTTAGTAACATAATCAACAGCAACAAGTATGTGGGTATAGCCTTTTGAAGGAGGAAAATGACCCATAAAGTCAAATCCCCAACAATCAAATGGTTCAATAACAAGAGTGTAACTCATAGGCATTTCATTGCGTCTAGAAATATTACCAACTCTTTGACATTCATCACAAGATAAAACATACCTTCTGGCATCTTTGAAGAGGGTTGGCCCATAAAATCCTGATTGTAGAACCTTTTGTGCGGTTCTATCTCCAGCATGATGTCCTCCATAAGCGCTGCCATGGCATTTTCTTAATATCTCTTGTTGTTCATATTCTGGTACGCATCTTCGCATAATACCATCAACTCCTTCTTTATATAAGTGTGGGTCATCCCAAAAGTAATGCCTCAAATCATAGAAGAATTTTCTTCTTTGCTGAGCTGTAAAGGTTGGAGGCAAATACTTGGAAACAATAAAGTTAGCATAATCAGCATACCAAGGAAGGTCTCGCGAAGTTACATTAATAGCGGCTAACTGTTCATTTGGAAAACTATCATTAACAGGAATAGGATCAAAAGAAATGTTTTCCAACCTAGACAAGTTGTCAGCCACAGGATTTTCAGCACCTTTCCTATCCACGATATGCAAATCAAATTCTTGTAAAAGCAACACCCATCTAATAAGCCTAGGCTTAGCATCCTTCTTAGTCATAAGATATCTAATAGCAGCATGATCAGTATGAATAGTAACTTTAGAATCAACAATGTAAGATCTAAACTTATCACATGCAAAAACAACAGCAAGAAACTCTTTCTCAGTAGTAGCATAATTCTTTTGAGCAGCATCAAGAGTCTTACTAGCATAATGAATAACATTCAACTTATTATCTACTCGTTGTCCAAGAACAGCACCAACAGCAAAATCACTAGCATCACACATAATTTTAAAAGGTAAATTCCAATCAGGTGGTTGAACAATAGGAGCAGTAGTTAAAGCCTTCTTAAGAGTTTCAAAAGCTTCCTTACAATCATCATCAAAGACAAGTATAGGGAGTGTATCGTAGTACTTTCGATAAATAAGAGTGTCAAACCCAACGAGGAGCAGAAGGTGTTGACAAGTGGTTTTGATCAAGGATTCACTGTAAATACTAGCAAACAGGTTTTTAGGAGTATTTGGTAATACAAGTAAATAAAGTGCGAGTAAATAAAAGACAGTAGTAATAATTGCAGTAAGTGGCCCAATCCTTTCTTCAGCAAAGGACAAGCTGGTTGTGTAACTTATAGTAACCAAACGTTTTCGAGGACACACGGGAGTTTCTGTCAAGAGCTTTCGCTTCATACCGCTAATAGTCTTTATTGGTTTGATAGGTGTTATGGGGGTGAACCTGTGCTAGCGCACTACCCTTACTAGGATAAATACACACTTGTGATTATACCCCTTGCAAGCATCCGCAAATACAAGAAAGTAATTAAGATAAATCTAACCACAGCCTTAAACTCTAAGATCCTACGCTCCCTGGTGCAATGGTTTCCCAACGGAGGTTTAGGTTTTTGTCACTCCATCAACCCCACAATTGGTAGCCAAATACACAATGCATCTCACTAGGCCCATAAATGGTGAAGTATCATGTAGTCGACGTTCACATGACACCACTAGTGAAATAGCACCACAACAATATCAAACCATTAAATATTTCTCAACAATAATTCACTACTAACATCTTGACTTCTCCCATGTCCTCAAGAACTAAACGAACTACTCACAAGACATCATATGGATCATGATCAGAGGTGAAATAATGGTAAATAACAATCTGAACATAAACCTTAATTCAACGGTTCCACTCAATAGCATCAACTACAAGAGTAATCAACACCGGGAAAGTTTCCCCTAAGAATATAACAAGATCCAACTCAAGATGTTACAGCGGGATGGCGTGGTGATGGTGGAGATGAAGGTGCTGGTGATGGAGATGATGATGATGATGATCTTGATGAAGTCCGGTGCGATGATGATGACGATGGCGACGATCTCCCCTCTCCGGGAAGGAATTTCCCCGGCAGATTTCTCCCTGCCGGAGAGCTTTTCTCTCTCTGGTGTTTTCCGCCCCGCAGAGGCGGCTGTGTCTCTCTCTGAGCCCCCCCCTTGACTTAGGTTTTTGGGGACGATCAAGTACGCGAAGGGGCGAGACCAGATGTGGGCCAGGGTGGCCTCACACAGGGCTGGCGTGGCCAGGGGTCAGGCCGCGCCCCCTGTGCGTGAGGCCAGCCCCTGGCTCCTCTCTCCTTCTCCTTCTGGCTTCCGGAGTCTTTTGGTAAAATAGAATTTTCTGGTATTTTTCTGGAATTTTCCTGATCTTCCGAAATATGGTGTCTTGACGGTCCTTTTCCAGCAGAATCCTGACTCCGGCAGCAAATCCTCCAATGATCATCAAACATGTGAAAACAAAGGAAATAACATAAGTATCATATCTAAATATGAAATATAATAATGAATAACAGTAAATTATGATACAAAATAGTGATGCAGTATGGACGTATCAATAACGCTCATGAAAACATCGTTCCATGAATATTACACCCAACAGAGTAGTACAATAGATACATCGCGGGACCAAGTTTGTTCTATTCATAGCATAAATCTCTTTAAAGAAGATCCTCGGAACCTCCCTGGCACAATATGTTGCCAGGTAAGTTCCTTATCAAACCAAAATCCAGAAGAAGCAACTTGTCGACTACTCCACGACAAGACCTATATCGAGTCCTACTTGTCTTGCGATTGTTTGCTAAAGCAATTTTATGCAAAAGTAAAGTTTATGATATGGGAATTGGTTCCCTCCTATACTTCATCTAAAGATCCACTGTCTTCAGCTTCGTTCTTGAATATTATACTCCTGTCGATTCCTCCTGATTGTGAAGTATGCCTTTTGTCATCCTCTGGTTCTGGTAGATCGTTCATGTCTTCTCCTAAGGTCTACCAAGGGTTTAAGAAGATAGATTGAGTACATGCGTACTCAGCAAGTTCTATGGTGGGTGTTTGATGCACTATCTACAACCGTGGATCAAAGAATCCTAGGCTTATGCAAGTTTTCATAAACGGTTTTTAGAAAAGGTAAGTTTTAGTTTTAGAAAAACTATGTCCATCAGTCTTCAAGGGTTGTTAGAACTTGTATCTAGTTCCTTTCCATGCTGTGATCATATTTCTATTCCCGGAACAGGGAGTATCATGACATATTTTATTACACTCTACAGAGGTGCCCTGCTTTTCCCACAAACGCCTTTAGCTATGTTGCACAATCGGGTGATCATTCTCGTCCATACGACCTTGCGTATGGGGCCCAGTACTAAAGACTCGCCAATCACTAGTTTCATTTACTCCGTAATCTACCCTTTTGCACTGAACCGGTTTACAACCGCGATCATATGCCATCCCTGCTGAGACACTAGAGCCATCATCCTGCCGTACAAGATGGGGACGTTACAAACTTCCACCCATTGTAGTTCCTCGCGAGAACACAACCTGACCTTGTTGTCTGAAGATATATGGAATAAAGAAGGTCCAGCTAACTTATCCGTCCCATTCCAGAATATGTGGTCAGCGCGGTCTATACGGTGCTTAGAATCACTAACTACTTGGTTATTAATCCTAGGTGTACTTTCCCAGTACAATGGAACCTCCACCATAGGTACTATGTACCCGTAATCCAACCATGGTTCCATTATCCACCACAATGCAGTTCATTTTATATTCTTAGAAAATAGTATTTTGCTTTTGTATGCAGGTAATAGTAATTTGAAAAGTATTTTATATAAATTAATCAATGATATGCAAGTGAACTTGCCTCCTGATTGCAAAGTTATGCAACCAGTGTTCCTCTAATCATCATAAGCTCCACATTTAAGAACAGCATCATTGGTCCGGTAAGGACTAATGTTTAAAAAGTGTGTCAATATGCTATTATGCATAAAGTATGATATGCAAGTGTTCTACCCTTTGTAATAACCCCCGTTGGTTTCATTCACGGAATTGGTAAAGATTTAGGGTTGGTGATTTATTATAGGTTTGGTTTTGTTCAAGTTTACTTCACTCATAAATAATGCTCAAGCACAAGAGTTCTCATTTATAACATATACACAACAAAGCATGACATGGTTATATTTGGTTGGTTAATATTACTCCTAATATTTCCTTTTTCTTGTTTGAGAAAATAAGTGAGAAAGTTCTTTCTTTTTAAGTGGCAAAAATAATAACTTTTGAATAACATTTTCTTTTAAGTTTAAGTACTAATCATTAGTAACATGTGTAGTTAGGGTTTTCTACATTCAATCCTTTCCTTGAGTGAAATGATTTCTAGGGTTGAGTATTGTTGAAACTATTAGTTATGCATTCATGACTAATTATGTGATCTAGGGTTTATGAATACTAAGAATTTCATTTGATCACTATCAGTAGAAAGTAATGATTTATAATCACTTTCTAAAGGTTCTCAATTTCTTCTAAAGTATTTTCTTAATTACATCTAATTATATTTACTTTCATCAAAAGTTGATGATCACCATTTCTTTTATTCAAAGGTATGGTAAATCCACTCAAATTCTGAACTACAATCAAAGTGTTGGGTAGCACAAGGTTGAGGTATAAAGGTTAAATAAGAATTTGGATGTGAGTTTCAAGTTTATTTCTTTTCTAAATTTCTTCTTCCTTGATACTATTTAGAAGCAATCTTTAGAATTTATATTTGAGTTAAACTTTTATATTCAAGAATAAAATTGTGTTTTATTTCATTCTTGAAGATCAAATTTTGAATTGATTGGGATTTACGGTTTTTGGAATTTAACATTTCTTTGAAATTATCAAATTAAGAAATGTTATGATTAGGGTTTTATTGGGTTTTGAATTTGTTGAATTTATTTGAATAAGATTTTGCTGTGAGTAGATAGATTTTATTTTTATTTTTATTTTGAACATTTTCATATCTTATTTATTTTTTAATATTAAATTATTATTATTTTATTTATTAAGTTTAATATTTATTTCCCAAGAAAATATGTAAATTGGGAATATCACTTATTTTTATGTTTATCTATGTTCATAAGGGTTTAGAACGTGAATTTTACTTAGTCCCAGTATTTTAGGTCGTAATCTTAATTAAATGAAGAACTTCACTATCAGGGTGAATGATGTGGGTTATCAAGACATGATATTTTTAGTTGCAAAACATTTTTAGGTTATTTGATTCAAGTTCTTGGATGTATTTAATGTAATGTAAATGGGTTTTATTTCATCAAATTCCACATATCTTATAAGTTAGAGATGGATTTACAATCCATGTTTATTATGCATTTTAGTCCTTATGGTTTTTTGTTCTTGATTATCATAGGATTATTTAGATGTGTATAATAGAGTTTAGATTAAGTAGACTTATTGATGGGTTAATTTCTAGTGATTTTTGATGTGTTTGTATGATCTAAAGATAGATTCATAGATTTATTTAGTTGTTATGATTTAATTTTTTGGGTGTGTTCTTGATGTTCTTCGTGTTCTTAGGTGTTCTTGATGATAAATAAGATTATCAAGTGGAATAGGATACTTTCTAGATTAAATATATGATCTGGAAATAGTTTCAGGTGCTAGGCGTAGATGATAGAATGATGCATTTTTGACAGAATTGTGTTGTTGTCCAAATTAGCTGGCTTTTGCTCTTCCTTTGGCTAATCTTGTGATTCAGTCAGGGAATGAATTGGAGGATCTTAGGGTTGTGGTTTTAACTAATACGTCGTCATCCATTGTGTTAGCTGTGCCAGGCCTTTGAGTTTACTGATGTTATTCTCCAATGTTGGAGAATACATAGCAGGAACTTAGGGTTCCAGGGAATAGCTACCACTCCCTCTCACTACTTTCTATCCTAAGGTCTCATTATGTTCTATCCTAAGGTCTCACTACTTTCTATTCTAGGGTTTGAGCTATAACCTTTGTAGATTCCTAAGTGGGCTTGATGAAGATCTGGTGCAATTCTTCTCCTTCTGTTCTTGCTCCCTTCTTCCTCGTAGATCTCTACTCCACACTATCGAGTGTGTTTGGAGGTTCCTCTCCCTTAGCCTCTGGCCTAAGGGTGATTCTTGAGCTCTTTCTCTCAACCTCTGGTCTGAGAGTGATACTTGTGAGCTTATGAGGAGGTATGAGGTTTGGGGTGAGTGATACGTCTCAAACGTATCTATAATTTTTTATGCTCCATGCTTGTTTTTACACCATTTGCTTAGTGTTTCGTTACACTTCGTGGCATTTTTATGCATTTTCCGGAAATAACCTATTAACGAGATGCCACAGTGCCAGTTCCCTATTTTCTGCTGTTTTTGTGTTTCAGAAAAGTTACACAGGAAATATTCTCAGAATTGGACGAAACAAAAGCTGAACATCCAGATATTAAACAAAGCTTCCAGAAGACCGAAGAGGAGACGGAGCCGAGCCAGAGGCTGGCCTCACCACCAGGGGGTGCGGCCCAGGGCCTGGCCGCGCTGCCCTGTGGTGAGACCACCCTGGTCCACTTTTGACGTTGCCCCTTCGCCTATAAAGACCCCCCGATGGGAAAAACCTAAAGACCCGATCACTTTTCCAGAAACACATCGCGATCCGCCGCCATCGTCGACCCGAGATCGGGAGGGTCCAGAAGCTCTTCCCGGCACCCTGTCGGAGAGGGAAATCACCACCGGAGGTCTTCTTCATCGCCATGCTTGCCTCTGGCGCGATGAGTGAGTAGTCTACCTTGGACTATGGGTCCATAGCAGTAGCTATTTGGTTGTCTTCTCCACCATTTGCTTCATGTTTAGATCTCATGAGCTGCTTTACATGAACGAGACTACCTTTATGTAATTCTACATATTGTGTTTGTTGGGATCCGATGAATATTGGTGTTATGATTGAGTTGATGTGCTGAATATTATCTTATGTTATCTCTATGTTGTTTATGATCTTGCATGCTCTCCGTTGTTAGTAGCTATCTTGGCTAAGTAGATACTAGTGACTCCAAGAGGGGGTATTTATGCTTGATAGTTGGGTTCATGCCTCTATTTAATCTGGGGGAGTGACAGAAACCTCTAAGGTTGTAGATGTGTTGTTGCCACTAGGGAGAAAACAACATTCTTATGTGCAAGGGCATATCCTTTGTTTACATTACACACTTTGCTTAATGCAGTTATCTGTTGTTCGCAACTTAATACTCAAGGGGTCCTCGGATGATTCCCCGCGAGTGGATTATTAGTCATAGATGCAGTTGGATGGCGATCTATGTATTTTGTTGTAATGCCCAGAGTAAATCTCATAGTGATCCTCTCGACATATGCATGTTATCTTTATTCTATCAATTGCCCAACTGTAATTTGTTTACCCAGCATGTTGTTATTTATCTTATGGAGAGACACCACTAGTGAACTGTGGACCCCGGTCCAATTTCCTTTACATTGCTATCACCTGTTTACTTTACTCGCACTGTTTACTTTCTCGCATACTACTATTGCTTTCCACTCGATACGCTCATTCCTTTGTTTACAGCAAACCGATGATATTGACAACCTCATCGTAAGTTGGGAGAAAAGTACTTGGTTGTGTTGTGTGTAGGTTCCACGTTGCTGCTAATTGAAGACGCGCTAACAAGTGTCGTAAACAGCGCCCTTGTTGGAGTGTCACGAAGCTAGCAAGCATCACCTTCTGGAGTTTGGCTTTTTCCTGGATACGATAAACCTTGGTTTCTTACTGAGGGAAAACTCGCTGCTGTACTCATCAAACCTTCCTCTTGGGGTTCCCAACTGGACGGTGATTTACATCAACACACCGCCAATAGCAAAGATTTTTCTGGTGCCGTTGCCGGGGAAAAAGAAGACTTCTGCAAGGGGGAGTTTCGCACGCACATCCTTTACTTTGTTTTAAGTTTTGCTTTACTTTATTTTTACTTGCATTGTTTTATCAACAACACAAAAAAATTAGTTTCCTTTATAGTTGTTTATTATGTCTAGTCTAGTTGCTACTACTATGTCGCCCGAGGATATGATTTTCACTTTCAAACAAAAGAGTGAGGAAAGTTTCAAAGAAGCTTGGTCTAGAATTTATGATTGGCATGGAAAAACTAAACCGAAAATGACTTTGAGTTTGCTTCTTAGTTGCTTTTACTTTGGACTTGCTCTTCGTTATAGATATGCTTTGGATGCTACTGCAGAAGGAGATTTCCTTCATTGTCATGGAGATCAGGACTTCAATATTATTAAAAAGTTGATTGCAGTTTATAGCTTTCCAACTAATTTTGATGCTGATCTTGTGAGCATTTTTAATAGATTGAACACTCTTGAGACTCAAACTGATTGCTTAAAAAATTGTTATGGTACTTTGCACCGGCATTTTGATTATGTTCCAATAAACTCTGAACCCTCAAGTTGGTATCCTACGGTAAAAATCACCATTGGTGGTGAAACTTTTTATGCTCGTTGTGATATTATGTCTGAATTTTGTCTTATGCCAAAGGATGTTTATGAATCTTTGAGTCTTTGGAAGCTTTCCGAGGGTGGGGAAGAAATTTCTCTTGCTAATAATGCCACTATATTTCCCGTTGGAATAGCTGAAGGAGTATTTACAAAAGTCCTTGGAAAAATGGTATCCACTGATTATCTTGTTATTGAATGTGTAGGAAAAGGACAAATCACGCTTGGAAGGTCTCTACTAAAGGTCCTCAGCGCCACTATAGACGTGGGAAAAGGTACTATAAAGTTTACCACTCCACCTTGCAACAATCACGTTTTTCCTAGAGTTAAGAAGGGTAAGAAAGGAAGACGTAAGGCGCCCGTTGATGCTAATGCTTCACTTGATATTACTTGATTCGCACTTTCTGTGCCTAGCTCAAAGGCGTTAAAGAAAAGCACTCTTGGGAGATAACCCAATATTTACTTTCAGTTCTTTTTATTTTATTTGAGTCTTGTAAGTTATTACTACTGTAATAACCTCTCTTTATCATTTTTATTTCGTTATGTGTGTCTTTTTGGTTAATGTCTCTATGAATTGTTGGTGTTTGTTGGAACCATCTAGTGCGTTCACGGTGATAGTGTGGGACAATCTAGTTTGGGTACATACGGACTTTAAGGAGTGCTTCGTAGCCCTACGCATGATTAGTGTTCGTTTTCCATTGGAGAATTGTTTTGAGTTGCATATTGATGATAGTATCTATTGGTTCAATTATGTTATATTTGTTGGGAGTATGTCCACTAGTGAAAGTATGATCCCTAGGCCTTGTTTCCAAGCATTGCACACCGTTTTCTTTCAGTTTTGTTACATGTTTGCTTGCAGCGATATTTATTTCAGATTACATTTACTACTTATAATCATCACTACCGCTTGTATTTCACTATCTCTTCGCTGAACTAGTGCACCTATACATCTGACAAGTGTATTGGGTGTGTTGGGGACACAAGAGACTTTCTGTATCGTAATTGCAGGGTTGTTTGAGAGGGATAGCTTTGACCTCTTCCTCCCTGAGTTTGATAAACCTTGGGTGATCCACTTAAGGGAAATTTGCTGCTGTTCTACAAACCTTTGCACTTGGAGGCTCAACACTGTCTACAAGAACAGACGCGTGCGTAGACATCAAGCTCTTTTCTGGTGCCGTTGCCGGGGAGGTAAGGTAAAAGGTACTCGCATCCTCCTGTGTGAGTGCTCGGAGTTATTTCCTTTAGATTCTGCAATTATATCTTTTTGTTTCTTATTTTTATTTTCACTAGTTAGGCTTAATGGAAAGTAAAGAGTTCTTTAGTCTTTTTCCTGAGTTTAGATTTGAAGAGAAAATTGAAAAACCTTTGGAGCTTGTTTCGCATAGCAATGTTATTAGTACAAATGCTTTGAATATCATTATTGCTAATGCTATAGAAAAGTCTAAGCTTGGGGAAGCTGGTTTTGTTAAGCAGGATATTTTTAGTTCCCCAGCTTTAGTGGAGAAAGTTTTTTCTGATGATATTTTATCTCCCATATGTGATGTTTCTAATGATGCTTGTGCTCCTCATCCTTTTAAAATACCTACGAAGATTGTTGAACGTGCTATGGATAACTGCTATTTAGGAGATGGAACTGTCCATCCTGGTGATCATTTGCTCTTTATACATGAATTATGCGAGTTGTTCCAGTATGCAGGTATTTCAATGAACCAAGTTAAGAGGAAGCTATTTTCTATATCACTGAAGGGCAGAGCTGCGGAATGGTATAAAATGCTAAAGGATGGCCGACCTGTCGACTGGGAGGAAATTGTACCTCTCTTTTATTCTAAATTCTATCATTCTAGTGAGGTTTATAAAGATAGGAATTACATTTATAATTTTCATCCGCATGAGGGAGAAAGCATTGCCCAAGCGTGGGGAAGATTGAAGTTACTAATGCACAAATGTCCTATTCATGATCTTCCCCGTAATATTGTTATTAATAATTTTTATGCAAGGCTTTCAGGATATTACAAGGACTATCTAGATGCATGCTTTGATGGGTCTTTCACAAGCAAGGATGTTGACATCAAGTGGGATCTGCTTGAAATAATTCAAAACAATATTGAAGGTTGGGATAGCGACAAAGGTAAAGGATCAGACCTTTTGAGCAGAGTCACAACAAGGAAGATTATTGCATCACCCACGGGAATGAAGAAACCAATATGTGGCTCAGGGCTCTAGATGAGCTTGGTGAAAAGGTTTGTGAGCTTTATCCTTTTCTTTGTGAACTTTGCGATAAAATGGGTTACTTTAATTTTCAATGCCCATTTAATCGAATGAGTACCGTAAATTTGTATTGTGATGACAAGATTACTCTCAATCAGCATGATGAGCTTACTTTGTTTTTGGATTGTGAAGAGATATCTAGGAAGATTTCTTTGGTTGATATGAGAGATGTTGATATTAATAGCACCCTTCGTCGTTGTCGTCTCTATTGTGCTAAAGATTGCCTCACAAATACTTACATACAAAATCTTATAAAACATGATGCTTTGCCAAGCTATGACAGGACTAATAGATGTTTCTATCTTATTAAAAGAGAGGAGGAATCCTCCAAAGTTTCTTTTGTTGTTTCTGTCAGTAAACCAGATTATGTGGAGAAGATGCCCTTCAAGTCTCTCCCTCCTAAAGGAGAGAGTAAGAAGAGTATGAAGAAGAAGAAGAAGAGGAGTAAAAGGCGAGAGGACACGGTATCTTCCCCTAAGCATTATGATCCTAGTATAGATTATGATAATTCTGATTGGGATGATGTTCCCATGCCTGTTACCTATGTTAGTGATCATGATTGGGAAAAGCACTCTACTTTTGATATTGAAAATCTTTTTGGTACCAATTCTAAGGTTAATAATTGTGGTACCATCAGTACTATCCATGTTCCTTCTTATGATGATATGTTTGATGAATATGCTTTGCAAAATAGCTGTTCTCTAGCTTGTGATGATACTAAACCTCTAGTTTATGATGGTTATAATGATGGGTATAATATTTTTAGTTCACCTACTTTTGAGGAGAAAATTAGTTATGATTACAATATGCCTCCTGTTTTTGATGATTATGGTGATGAGAATAATTATTCTGTTGAATCTGCTCCTAATACGATTGTTCATGTGGGGAGTATTAATTCTTTTATGCATGTTGCTCATGATAGGGATGCTTTATGTGATAGTTATATTGTTAGTTCTATTCATGATGCTACTGAAAGTTATTATGAGAGAGGGAAACATGGTTTGATGGATCTCAACAATATTGAGTTTCCCCTCTTTATGTTGCAACTCTTGAAGTTGTACTTGTTTTGCCTTCCTATGCTTTTTGCTTTGCGCTTTCATGACTTGTCTCTTTACAAGATTATTTTTCATAGGAAGTGGTTCAGATTTAAATGTCTTTCACATTTGCTTTTTGATGCTCTCTATTGCTTCAAGTTCTTATATGGCGCCTTTGCTTTAAGCTCTTATATGGCGCCTATATGAGCATTTTTGCAAACTACTGCGCCTAGCTCAAAGGCGTTAAAGAATAGCACTCTTGGGAGATAACCCAATGTTTTATTTTCAGTACTTTTTCTTTTATTTGAGTCTTGGAAGTTATTACTACTGTAATAACCGCTCCTTATCCATTTTCTTTTGTTGTTGTGCCAAGAGAAGCCACTAATTTGAGTGAGGTAAGATTTGGGGATGTTGCTGTCCTGAAACAGATTTCGGTGCTGCACCGTAAAAATTCGTGAAAATTCTCTGTATATCTTTTGTACCTGCGATTTCTTGTGCATATGCCCCAGGTTATATCCAAACTTTCATTAGTTGAACACTTTTTGATTTGAGCAACAGAAAACCCTCTAAAAATTCGACCTTTGTCAGCTGTTCTGTTTTGGCAGATTTCTGCAAATATTTGTGTTTGCCGCTTTATCGCTTTCTTTTTTAGTTCGTTTGATCACGAATTTTTTGGGGAAGTTGCTACAGTATTATATGCTTTATATGTGGTGGTTTTGAGTTGAAACCTGAAGCAAAAAAGGGTTGATTCAATGCTATGCTTACGCTAATGTTGCTAATAAATTTGTGTTTAGTTTTGTATGAAGGAAGTTTTCAAGTGTAGGGATTGGAGAATGATGAGATGAGTTGAAGAATGGAAAAACGCTCAAGATTGGGGATGCCCATGTCACCCCAAGAAATATCCAAGAGGTACAAGCATCAAAGCTTGGGGATGCCCCCGAGGCACCCCTTCTTCACCGGCAAAAATCATGTCACCTTTCAAAACACTATATTTTTATTGCTTCATGCATTATGCGTTTTTCTTGGAGCGCCAGTTGTTTTTAGTTTTCAGTTTAGTTTAGTTTGTTTGCTGCAATAAATGGTTGGACCCCAACAAATTTCCTTTGGAGAAGTTGCCTTGCTTTTCATTTGCCAAGAGCACTCTAGTTTTCACTCTTATCGTTCAACGAGTGTTCTCCTTTTATGCTACTGCGTTTAGCTTTTGTTTTTCGCCTTGATTTTTGTTCAGATCTTGTTTTATCTTTGCATCAAGGTGTATTTGGACCTCTGGTCCATGTTGGTTTTCATCAAAAGAGTTGTTTCAAAAAAGTTCGAATGGTATTGGAAAAGAGAAAAAGCTTTATGCAAAAAAGTGGTACAAAAAGGAGCTTGTGTAGACTGCGGCCTAGGCTTTTGCATATCGTGCTTGATGTCTTTTTGATAGTATGCTTAGTGGTTTTGCTGTAACATGACTTATCTCAAATGACTGAGATTGCTTAATGAGCCTTTGAAAAAATCATGCGTTGTTTTAATTATTTGGAAGCATTATTTTGGTTTTCTCCTTTGATGCTTTATTTGGGTTGACTTGGCGCATGCTCACACATGTTTGACTCATACAAAGTCACCATAAGCCTCTATGATCATTTAGTTTTTGACTTTTGATGCCATCTTATGCTTTTTTTAATGTCGCTTTGCATGATTATGACCATTATTGCTCTCTTAGTTGGTCGCTCCCAGTCTTTTGCTAGCCTTCGTTTTGTACTGAGTATGAGCTCTACTCGTGCATCCAACTCCTAAAAACCAAGTTTTCCATTGTGTTCACTATAAATTCCTATGCATGGTATTTGTGAGCCATTCCAAGTAAATTTTCATGTGCTACCTTTCAAAACTTTCAACTACTTCTCGTTTTGTGCCACTGTTTTTAGCTCATGGGGACGTAGTGGTCGGAATTGCTATCTTCCATATTAAATTAAGTACCCCTCGACTAGGCAGCTTCATCTGCTCATCATTAATTTTGCATGAGAGCTGGTCAGACCATTGCAATCTAATTCTAAAAACGAAAAAAGCACTCCTCCATGTTATGTGAATGTTGGTGGGCACCCGATGGAATCGGTTAGCCATGGTTTGAGAAAGGAAAAAAGGTGGGAAGGAGTGCCAAAGCTTTATAAAAGTGCACCAATGTGCCAATTTTTCAAAGAACTCGGAACTGCTCTCATTTGTTTATTATGGAAGATAGTAAGACCCCATTGCCAGTCGTTGACATGAAACAACCACCTCGCAAAACCCAATTTTTATCTCTGTTTTACAAATGAAAAGCTCTAGCACATGTTTAATCACCGCTTCCCTCCGCGAAGGGCCTTTCTTTTACTTTTTTGTTGAGTCATCACCTTCTATCTTTATGCACCGTCTAAGAGAGCATAGTTGTCATTCCGAGTATAATGTGCATTGTCCCAAAGTTTTCATTGATTGATTCATGATGTTGGTTTCACTTGTTCTCAAATTATTTGTATCTAGTCACCCTCTTAAACTTGAAGGTGTCCTATGCATTTATGTTTTGCTCTCTCATGAAGGACAAGCTGAAAACCATTTGTATGTTTTTCTATATGATTTGAACACACGTTTGACTTTCATTGTTTCATTTTCATGATCTTTTGTTTGTGTTCTTTTTCATGTTATAATATGGTTGCTAAGTTTCTTCTATCAAGATTATATCTTTCATGCCCATGTTTTAAGTTCTTTTAATCCCAGCGCATAACGCTTACATATATGATCAAGATTGTGTAGGTGCATGTCACCTCAAAAATTATTTCTTTTGTTATCACTTACCTACTCGAGGACGAGCAGGAGTTAAGCTTGGGGATGCTGATACGTCTCAAACGTATCTATAATTTTTGATGCTCCATGCTTGTTTTTACACTATTTGCCTTGTGTTTTGTTACACTTTGTGGCATTTTTATGCGATTTCCGGAACTAACCTATTGACAAGATGCCACAGTGCTAGTTCCCTGTTTTCTGCTATTTTTGTGTTTCAGAAAAGCTACACAAGAAATATTCTCAGAATTGGACTAAACAAGTTCCAGAAGTCTTATTTTTCCCGGAAGAGTTTCGAAGACCGAACGGGAGCTGGAGAGGGGCCAGAGGCTGCCCTCACCACCAGGGGGCGCGGCCCAGGCCCTGGCCGCGCCCACCTGTGGTGAGGAGCCCCTGGTCCACTCCTGACGACGCCCCTTCGCCTATAAGAAGCCTCCCGACGGAAAACCCTAAAGGAGTCGGCGTTTTTCCTAGAACAGTTCCGCAGTGCCGCCGCCGTCGAAGACAAATTTTGGGGGACAGAAGTCTCTATTCCAGCACCCTACCGGGACGGGGAAGTGCCCCCGAAGCCATCTCCATCGGTCTCCATCGCCGTCTCTGCCGTCTCCATCGACCTCACCACCATCTCCATCAACCTTGCTGTCTCCTATGATGAGGAGGGAGTAGTTCTCCCCCGGGGCTGAGGGCTCTACCGGTAGCTATGTGGTTCACCTCTCTCTCCCATGATGTGATCTTTATGTGATCATGAGCTTTGTATCTAGTTGAATTGGTAGATGTTATTATTCAGATATTATGCTACTCCCGTGCTTTATTATTGTAAACTCTGGAGACACCTCGTATCATAATGGGAAGGTGACTAGTGTGCTAATTATGTGTGTCTTTTTGGTTAATGTCTCTATGTTGGTATTTGTTGGAACCATCTAGTGCGTTCACGGTGATAGTGTGGGACAATCTAGTTTGGGTACATACGGACTTTGAGAAGTGCTTCGTAGCCCATACGCATGATTAGTGTTCGTTTTCCATTGGAGAATTGTTTTGAGTTGCATGTTGATGATAGTATCTATTGGTTCAATTATGTTATATTTGTTGGGAGTATGTCCACTAGTGAAAGTATGATCCCTAGGCCTTGTTTCCAAGCATTGCACACCATTTCCTTTCAGTTTTGTTACATGTTTGCTTGCAGCAATATTTATTTCAGATTGCATTTACTACTTATAATCATCACTACCGCTTGTATTTCACTATCTCTTCGCCAAACTAGTGCACCTATACATCTGACAAGTATATTGTGTGTGTTGGGGACACAAGAGACTTTCTGTATCGTAATTGCAGGGTTGTTTGAGAGGGATAGCTTTGACCTCTTCCTCCCCGAGTTCAATAAACCTTGGGTGATCCACTTAAGGGAAATTTGCTGTTGTTCTACAAACCTCTGCACTTGGAGGCCCAACACTATCTACAAGAACAGACGCGTGCATAGACATCAGTCCACCATACATACCTATTAGCAATTTGCTATTCCAAAGTACATTTGACTTGCTTTTATCTATCCTTCAAATTAAACTCTTTTTGGTGTTATGCGAAAATTAGTCAGTAAAGCTCTCATGAACCTGATGGCACACTTTACTTTTCTCGCTTTAAATTTTTGACATTGTGGCTCTCTTATGTTGAGTTGTTATGCTTGCAAGTTGTAAGTTGGAAATTAGCCCAGCCATGCCGTCATGGGGCAAGCTTTCAACATTGCACTATCTTTCATTTGAGTTGATATCGTGATCTTTTGTTTATGGATAATCGCGATGTGAAATAAGTTGGGAATCTTGCGGGATCATGGAGTTCTTATATGTGTTAGGGAAACGCCTGGGCCGCTAATCTAAGCCATGCATAATTCATGGTGGAAATTTATAGCATGCCCATAGTGGACATTCAACGACGTATCTCAAAATAAAAAGCTATACCAATGGTAAATAAAAGAGATGTCGAGGTGTTCATTGTCTGTTTGTCTTGTCATTTTGATGTGGGCTTGTTCCATGTCATCGGGCAGGAGGTACCCCGTTGGCGGTTCTCGATGATACACATATATTTACAATGACAAGAGCCTGCTTGTGACTCTAAGTCGAGTAGCATGAGGTTTGGGTATTCGTACTTCATGGGACACGAGGTTTTCAACTTATGATTTGTCAAGCATATGCTTCATAATTTTACTCGCATTAACTCTAACCATTCAAGATGCTTATGATGGGGGCAATGAGAGCTCAAAGCTAGTAAGTACCATAATTTTTGAAGGTTTATAAAACTTGCAATCACTGCTTCCCTCCGCGAAGGGCCTTTCTTTTACTTTTTATGTTGAGTCACCACCTTCTATCTTTATGCACCGTCTAAGAGAGCATAGTTGTCATTCTTAGTATAATGTGCATTGTCCCAAAGTTTTCATTGATTGATTCATGATTATGGTTTCACTTGTTCTTAAATTATTTGTATCTAGTCGCCCTCTTAAACTTGAAGGTGTCCTATGCATTTATGTTTTGCTCTCTCATGAAGGACAAGCTGAAAACCATTTGCTATGTTTTTCCATATGATTTGCACACACGTTTGACTTTCATTGTTTCATTTTCATGATCTTTCGTTTGTGTTCTTCTTCATGTTATAACATGGTTGCTAAGTTTCTTCTACCAAGATTATATCTTTCATGCCCATGTTTTAAGTTCTTTTGATCCCAGCACACAATGCTTACATAGATGATCAAGATTGTGTAGGTGCATGTCACCTCAAAAATTATTTCTTTGTTATCTGTCGGGGGGATGACCCCCAATAGGGTCAAGAGACTAGAAAGATACAAGGTTTATGGTTGACTTTATACCGGTTGACCAAGGAAGGGCCTGGCCGGAATATAGGAGCATCGGCCAGGCCGGCATATATGTATATCCCGGCTAATGTGTGGATATGCCGGTATAACCGGAATACAAACTGAGGAGTGCCGGCATATACTTAGATATGCCGACCTATCTATTTGGTGTGTTGTGCAGGAGCAGAGGAGGCCGGATTACCCGACCTTCATAGGTCGTCGGTCCGGCATATAGGTCCCGGATATGGCCAACGGTCATATCCGGGATACTTAAGTCAACCAAGGTGTCACATCGCTACAATCAAGGAAGAAAACATCCAAGCATGGTAGCGGAGTATGATGGCAGGGTGCACAGTGGAGGTTACCTACCCTCACTGTGCACAAGTACAAGCTTACCTCAGAGTGGTAAGGTCACAGTCCTGGAAGTACAAGGTACAGCAAGGGCGAGTCCCATCGAGAGCAATCAGGGAGAAAGTTAAGGGCGTCTGCCCTCGTCAGTAAGTCCTATTTGGAGTGTAGTTGGTGTCTCCTGGTCTCCTAGGACCATTGTAACCCTGGCCGCCACTATATAAGGTGGCACAGGGAGTCCTAGCAAAGGGTTGGTTGGTTGGTCACTCTGTGTTCCTACACTTAGCAGTTCATCTTCCTCCTCTAGCTGAGAGCTCGGAAGCACCATTGTTGTATACTCCATCGATCCAAATATATAACCAGTAGAGCAGGAGTAGGGGTGTTATCTCCTTACGAGAGCCCCGAACCTGGGTAGATCAGTGTTCCTTTCTGTCATGCTTTTTAGCTCGTTCCCCTCTCCCGAATCCTCCAGCATCTAGTTCGGCCCCCATTTAAGCCATCCTATGGCATATGTTGTTTCACCACGACGACATTTGGCGCCCATCGTGGGGCGTATCGATATGCTGGGCGGAGTGTTTATTCGGACGGGGTCTGTGATAGCAGCTTCAGGAGTGCGCGTGGTCTCTGGCCTCGTCCAGAGGCTAGGCTCGCTCAGCTTCGTCAGCGACAACGCCGGATGTCTCGGCGGCCGGCCGTTCCCCAGGGATGGCCGGATCATGTCTTTCGGTTCCCACGAGGTGTACGTGGGGACTGAGAGAGTTTGCAGGGAAAAGGTGCTGGTGGCGGCGGATCCTCCGTCGCATCGGCTGGCTCACGCTGGGCGTAGCGCTCGCTCAGTAGAGTCGGCCGAGGTGATGATGGCCGGCACATCAGTGCCGCCGGCAGATGGTGTCGGCAAAGCAGAAGCAGCAGCAGGAGACACTCCCCCGGAGCCGCCGAAGGCCAAGAGGTCGGCACGTCCTCCGTTGGAGCGTGTCGAGAACCTGGCCGGCACTTCCGCCGTGCCGGCAAAGGGTCAGGTGCTTCTTCCCATCATCGATCGGCTTCTTGAGCCGGTGCGATCCGGCGATGATCCGGAGCAGACAAGGGAGGTCCTGGAGGGATCTCGCCAGGCCCTCGTCGATGAGGCCCTGGCCATGCACCAGGAACGCGAGCGGTTTAACCGGCAACTCCGTGAGTATGAGGCTGCCCACGGTTTTACTCCTGTGGTAACCCGGCCTAGCCGGATAGAAGAGGTTAGAACTAGAGGTAGAGATCTTAACACTGAGCTAGAGAAAGGTGCTAGTGGTAAGGGTCATACTGCAACTAGTACTGTGCCTAAGGTAATTTATAGCTCACCAGTGAAGAACCTTAGAGCAGCAACAGAGGTAGCTAAGGACTTATCTAATTTGTCCGGCGAAGCACTGCAGGAGCAGCAAGCCCGGCTTAACCATCTTTTGTCTGAAGCTACCAAGCAGCAGGAGGCTTTTAAGAAGGCAAACCCCGGTGCCGGGGCATCCCAGTACATTGCGTCGGTAGGAGGTGCCGGCGCAAGGTCAAGGGGCGAAGCTTCGTCCCCGCATCCAAGCGCCCGGCGTGCCGGAAGTGTGACCTCTGGCCGCCGGGACAAGCAGATCCAAGTGTATGATCCGGCAATTGCCGGAAAGCAGGCGGTAGCTCAGAAGAGTGCCGACCAAGCTGACAAGTATGTCGGCCGCAAGAGTGCTGGCCAGAATGTGCCGGCCGGGCAAGGAGCAGCTTCGGCCGGAGGTGGCCGGAGTAACAGTGCAGCCCGGCGTCAGCAGCAGGGCGCCGGAGGTGCAGCGCAGCAGCAAGGTGCAGGTCATCCAGGACATCGAGAGGATGATGGGAATTCCGCCCTTGTCATGGCGGGATATCAGCAGCAGCATCAGCAAGGCCGGCATAGTGAGCAGTATCATCCGGAGCAGCAGCAGGAAAAAGTGATCGCGGGCCCAATTGCATCCCGGCTGGGACCTCGGTCCTTGGCAGCAAGTGATGCGCGCTTCAAGCTGGACAGGATTCACCAATCGGAGTTGGTGGAGAGACAAGGAGCTCCGGGTCCTATGTGCTTTGGACCTCGGATCATGGGTGAGCCGGTACCTTACTATTTCCAGCTCGCGCGTGGCGCGAGGACATACAACGGCAGTACAAAGCCGGAAGATTGGTTGGAGGATTACTCCACCGCAGTGAACATTGCCGGAGGAAACCTCAGATGGGCGGTATGGTATGTACCGCAAATGCTTGAAGGACCAGCCAGGATATGGCTGAATAATCTGCCGGCCGGAAGTATCAATGGCTGGGTTGATTTCGAAGAGCAGTTTGTATCAAACTTCACCAGTACATATAAGAGGTCGAATCGTCCTCAGCAGCTGGCTAACTGCCGGCAGGGAGTGAATGAGACCGACCGTGACTACCTGACCAGGTGGTGCACATTGCGCAATTCCTGCGAAGGAGTTGTGGAGCAGCAAGCCATCATGTGGTTCGCTCATGGGTGCCGGCATGGCACCATGTTGTGGCAAAAGCTTCAGAGGGAAATGCCGGCCACGTTGGCCGAGACAATCAAGATTGCCGATAGTTATGCTCTGGGAGATCCGATGCAGCCCACCCTTGATTCACAAGGACAGGGGCAGACTCAGGGGAACACCATCAGCACCGGGAGACCAGGGCAATACTATCGCACTGATAACCGGAACAACAGAAGAGATGAAAGGCCGGATTACCGGTATGGGGCAGCACAAGTAGCAGCGGTGGAGGAAGAGCAAGAGGGCGCCGGCAGTAGCCAGCGTTCGAGATATGAGGGCTATCAGCAGCCTCAGCAGCAACAACCACAGCAGCAAGCGCAGCCCTTCCAGAAGAAGAATGTCTGGGTCAACAAGAATGCCGGCGGAGCCACCGGTCAGAAGAAGCAGTGGCCGAAGTATACAGTGGGTTTGGCCATGGACAAGCCTTGTGTGTTTCACACATTCCAGCCGGGTAAGCCGGCAAATCATTTGACGAGAAATTGTTCATGGCTGGACGACATATTAGCAGGTCGGGCAGGTCCCTGGGGACCGGCTAGACCATCTGTCCCGGCAGCTCCATCACCGTTGACAGGTGCAAATACAGTTGCAGTCCCGCCCAGGCCGGTTAATCCCGGGAGTCAGAGTAATGCCGGAAATGCCGGCGTAAATCAAGTAGACCAGAGCTATAATCCGGAATATAATGCCGGAGGCCCAGGAGCGGGCCGGAATGAGTACAAGGAGCATGATCAGAGCTACGTGGTCTTTGAGACCGAAAGAACAGACAAGCAGAGCTTGTACCGGCGGTGTCTGGAGGTAAATGCCGTTATGTCGGCAGTACCGAAGCTACTGTACTGGTCTGACCAGGCCATTGGCTGGGACAGGGCAGATCATCCCAGGATCATGCCAAACCCCGGCGGGTATGCTCTGGTGATGGATCCGACATTCGTCGGGCCGGCTAATAACGTGAGGTTCAGCAAGGTCCTCATTGACAATGGTAGCAGCATCAACATCATGTACCAGGATACGATGCAGAAGCTGGGCATCAAGGAAAATATGTTGGAGCCAAGCAAGACCACGTTCCACGGCATTGTGCCGGGGCTTTCGTGTGCGCCAATGGGCAAGATCCGGATGGATGTCATGTTTGGCAGCCGGGATAACTGCAGGGTGGAAAATCTCATGTTCGAGGTGGTTGATCTGGAAAGCCCCTACCATGCTTTGCTGGGTAGGCCGGCACTGGCAAAGTTCATGGCCTCTACGCATGTTGCGTACCTGAAGATGAAAATGCCGGGGCCCAAGGGAGTGATCACCATCATTGGTGATTACAAGCGCTCGATGGCATGTGCAACAGCCGGATCTAATCTGGCCGAGACTCTGATCATTGCAGAGGAAAAGAAGAGGCTCAAGCGAGCAGTGGAGATTGCTGAAACGGTCGTGGCCGGCAAATCTATGCCAGGCATGGCGAATCCCGGTGGCAGTGCTTCTTTCCAAGTGGGCAAGGAAGTCAAAAAGGTGCCTCTGGATGAAGTTTTCCCGGAGCGCCATGCCCTCATCGGGGCAGGTTTGGATCCCAAATAGGAAAGCGAGCTCATCAGCTTCCTTCGTGAGAATCGGGATATCTTTGCATGGTCTACTTCAGACTTGCAAGGTGTGCCGAGGGAGCTGGCTGAGCACGCATTGCATGTGAGACCGGATGCTAAGCCGGTGAAGCAGCCGCTCCGGCGGAATGCAGGCGATAGAAGGAAAGCCATTTGGGACGAAGTGGCCAGGCTCTTAGCCTCAGGCTTTATCAAAGAAGTGCTTCATCCGGATTGGGTGTCTAATCTGGTTTTGGTGGAAAAGAAGAAGGATGAGCCCGCCATAGTGAAAGTATGGCGGATGTGTGTTGATTACACCAACTTGAACAAGGCATGCCCTAAAGATCCATTCCCGCTCCCTCGGATCGATCAAGTGATTGATTCCACAGCTGGATGTGAACTGTTATCGTTTGTAGATGCCTATTCTGGTTTCCACCAGATCCCTTTGTATGAGCCGGATCAAATAAAGACATCCTTTATTACCCCGTACGGGGCTTATTGCTATCTCACTATGCCGTTCGGTTTAAGAAATGCCGGAGCAACTTACCAGAGGTGCATGCAAAAGTGTTTGCATGACCAAATAGATAAAAATGTGCAGGTATATGTCGACGATGTCGTCATAAAAACCAAGGAGAGCAAGACTCTCGTAGATGATCTCCGGGAAACCTTTGCAAACTTGAGGAGATTCCGGATGAAGTTAAATCCGGCTAAATGTACCTTCGGTGTACCGGCAGGCAAATTGCTCGGTTTCCTGGTTTCCAGCCGGGGTATTGAGGTAAATCCCGGCAAGATTCGTGCTATAGAAAGAATGAAGCCGCCGACAGATTTGAAGGAAGTACAGAAGTTCGCAGGGTGCCTCGCATCCCTGAGCCGTTTCATAAGCCGGCTGGGCGAGAAAGCTTTGCCGTTATATCAGTTGATGAAAAAGTCCGACACATTTGTCTGGACAACGCAAGCAGATGCAGCTTTCAAGGAGTTGAAACAGATGTTGTCAACAGCGCCGGTATTAGCGTCTCCGATGCCCCATGAGCCAATGTTGCTCTATATAGCGGCAACCAACAGGGTTGTCAGCGCAGTGGTAGTAGTGGAGCGAGAGGAAGGAGGCAAAACCGTGCAGCGGCCGGTATATTATCTGAGTGAAGTCCTCTCCACCTCAAAGCAAAACTACCCACACTATCAGAAGATGACTTATGGTGTCTATATGGCGGCCAAGAAGCTCAAGCATTACTTCCAAGAGCATCCAATCCGGGTAGTGGCCGAGGCCCCTATCTCGGAAATCATAGGCAACAAAGATGCCAGTGGCAGAATAGCCAAGTGGGCAATAGAGTTGTCGCCATATACACCTCAGTATGATAAGAGGGACACAATCAAGTCCCAGATGTTAGCTGACTTCTTTATTGACTGGGCCGAGATACAATATGAGCCACCATTGCCGGATGCAAATTATTGGAGGATGCATTTCGATGGGTCCAAGACAATACATGGCCTGGGTGCCGGCATAGTACTCAGTTCACCAAAGAATGACCAGTTGAGATATGTCCTGCAGATTCATTTTGCAGCATCAAATAATGCGGCGGAATATGAGGCACTTGTGCATGGCCTGAAGGTGTCTAAGGACATAGGAATTCGCCGGATTATGTGTTTCAGTGATTTTGACTTAGTGATTCAGCAGTGTTCCGGAATATGGGATGCGCATGATGCTAACATGGGATCCTACCGTTTCCTGGTGCAGCAGTTAAGTGGTTACTTTGAAGGTTGTGAGTTCCGGCATGTTCTCCGGGCTCAGAACGATGCAGCCGATACATTGTCCAAGCTGGGGTCTTCCAGAGATTCAATCCCGCCCGACATTTCTTTGGAGCATCTGAGGAAGCCGTCAATCAAGCCCTCGCCGGAGTCATCTTCCATTTATGTCCCGCTAGGTTCGGAGGATGCGGTTCCAATGGAGGTAGATGCCAGAGCCAGATCAGATAACCCGGGGACTGTTACCTCAGTCCCGGGAACTGGGCCGACATATGCTGTGAGTACAGTATTCCGGAGCAGAACTAGGGGCAAGGGAAAAATGTACCAAGAAGTTGTGCCGGCATACCCGGGGACTGCTCCGGCATACCCGGGGACTGATCCCTCAGTCCCGGGGACTTTGCAGCCCATGGAGATCGATTATGTGTCGGTCGAAATGATGGAGATAGATCAGGCAGTGTTCACTGTCACGGAAGTGCCCTCATGGGCACGCCCTATCATGGATTTCTTGGTGGATGATCAAGTGCCGGCGGATGAAACCGAGGCACGCCGGATTGCAAGGAGATCCAAAGGATATACCATCATCAACAAGGAAATATACAAAAGAAGTGTCACCGGAGTATTGCAGAGGTGCGTCGAATCTGCGGAAGGCCTGGAGATGCTCCGGGAAATTCATCAGGGGGAGTGTGGTCACCACGCTTCATCCAGAGCATTAGTGGCAAAGGTATTCTGGCACGGGTTTTATTGGCCGACGGCACTGCAAGAAGCAGAAGATTTGGTCCGGAAGTGCAATGGGTGTCAAAGATATGCCCACCAGATTCATCAGCCGGCTTCTGCCTTGAAGACTATCCCGATAACCTGGCCCTTTGCTGTTTGGGGCCTAGATATGGTCGGGGCTTTTAAGCCGGCCAGAGGAAAGATGACCCATATCCTGGTCATGGTGGACAAGTTCACCAAATGGATTGAAGTGAAGCCCATAAGCAAGTGTGATGGTCACACAGCAGTAAAATTCTTAAAAGATATAATCTTGAGGTATGGTGTCCCTCATGGCATCATCACTGACAATGGGTCGAACTTTGCCCAAGGGCCATTTGCCAGATTTTGTGAGGAAGTGGGAATCCGGCTGGACATTGCGTCGGTCGCTCACCCTTGTACCAATGGCCAAGTAGAGAGGTCAAATGGGCTAGTATTATCCGGCATAAAACCCTGGCTGATAGAACCACTAGAGAAAACTCCGGGATGTTGGCTAGATGAATTGCCAGCAGTGCTTTGGAGTTTAAGGACAACTCCGAATAGGTCAACAGGCTACACACCATTTTTCCTGGTATATGGAGCAGAAGCTGTGCTTCCAACAGATGTAATACATGATGCACCAAGAGTAGTGCTATATACTGAGGAAGAGGCTAAAGAAGCCAGGGAAAACGATGTTGATCTGCTAGAGGAAGCAAGAGAAATAACTCTGTCAAGAACAGCAGTATATCAGCAGAACCTCAGACGCTATCATGCGCAGAAGGTAAATCCAAGGAGATTCCAAGAGGGAGATCTGGTACTCCGACTAAGGCAAGGAACAGAAGGCCGACATAAGTTAACTCCTCCATGGGAGGGGCCATTCATTGTGAGCAGAGCTCTGCACAATGATGCCTATTATCTTATAGATGCGCAGGCCCCCAAGAAGGACAAGGCGGACAGGTCCGGAGAAGAAACCAAGAGGCCATGGAACATAGCTCTACTCCGCCCCTTTTACTCCTGAGCAGCACAATGTATGTATTTCCATATTTTGCTTTGTGTGCCGGCGCTTTATGCCGGCACAAGTCTAATGAATGAAATGTTGGCATCCCGAAGAGATCGGGCACTGCCTCCGAGATATATCGTTGTTTATTTTCAGTTCTTGTTTATATGCCGGCTGGCTTGTTTTGAATGCTTCCTATGTCGGCCTAGTAGTGTGTCGGCACCAAAGGCCGCTCTTCGACTCAGCTGCTGTCCGAAACCCGGCTTCATGGCTAGCAAGAGTAGATGCCGGAGATTGTCTACACATGGAAAACGGCTAAGGAGTATAGAGCAAGCGAACCGACATTTGTGTTAAAGCTAAAGATAAAACTTGAAGTGTCGGATAATTTGAAGTCTAAGTTTCAAAGTTAAAGTACTGTATGTTCGATGAAGCAACCTTGAGACTCATACGTCGAAAGCCAAATAAGGTAGACAAGTAGCCAAGGTTGTGAAGTTGAGGAAACAGGAAAGCAAACTCGGTGACTTAGCCAAAAGATGATCCGGCATTGATAACAAGCGAACCGAGATAAAACTTGTTCAGGTAGCAAACCAAAGGAAGTTAAACGTATATATTACATCTGCACCCGGCATACCGGGGATCTGATAAAGCTTAAAGTTTTTGTGCTGCAAAGTCAAGGAGCAGGGGCAGAAGCAGGGCCGCCGGCTGGTGGAGCTGTAGCAGTAGAAGTGTCGGCTTCAGGAGTGCCAGACCCAGCAGATGGAATGGAGCCATCACCTCCGCCCGGGGCAGATCCCTGTTCCGGGGCGTCGGTGTCGGCCTCTTCGGCTTTCTCTTCATCTTGGCTGGAGTCGGAGCCCTCAGCAGCGGCAGATGCCCCGGCGTCGTCCTTCTTCTCCGGCTCGCGGATGTCCCGGACAAAGGCGTCGGTGTCGGCATAGTCCACATAGCTGTGGGCCAACTCCCGCCGACGCCGGATGTGTTCCGGATCCGTGGTCCAGATGGATCCTTCGCGCACAGTGCGCAAAGTCTCCAAGTCAGCTTTTTCATACCAGGACAAGAAGTAGCTGAGAGCTTCGTCAGCTCCAACCCTCGCGCCGGAATCTCGCCATTCCTGGAGGCGAACCTTGGCAAGCTGCAGGTCATTGCCGAGATCAACAGGATCAGTGGGCGTCCTTTGTCCCGGCCAGAGGGCAGAGAATGCCTCCTGGGCGCCGTAAAAGAGTTCTTCGGTGTAGAGCGTCATGGCGTTCTTCCGGGATTGCAGAGCCAGCAGCTGCTCCGACATGTCCCAGTTGGCCGAGTCAACCGGAACACCCCGGTTCTCTCGATCCAACTGCAGAGCCCTCTCAACGTCTTCGACGGAAGCGGGAAACATGTCTGAGAAATAGAAAGCATGTAAGCAAAAGAGTATGTGCCGGCGCAAAGGTTATGCCGGAAAATGTCATGGTATGTCGGGCAAGCTGAAGGAAAAGGATTTGAAGCTTACTGGCGAGGTCAACATTGAGCTGTGCGACTGTGACTTCCCATTTTGTTGCTTGCTCCTTCAAGCTAGCCAGTTCGGCATGGGCAGTGGAGGCATCAGTCTCGGAAGCAACGAGCAGGTCCTGGGTCTTCTTCAGTTGGCCCTCCCTCTGTTCCTTCTCCTCCAGAAGCTCGGCAACCCGGCCCTTCAGCTGCTCTATCTCGGCTTTGTGAGCGGCATCCCGGTCGTCCAGTTGCTTGGCCACATCCACTGAGGACATACAGTCCTGGTGGCGTGCTTTCAGTCCAGCCTTCTCATCTGCAAAAATTTGAAGTTAAAAGGATTTGAAGATAGAAAACGATGACAAAGATTAAAGGATTTGAAGTACAGAATGTTTAGTTGAAGATTAACCGGATTCGGCATACCTGTCAGCTCCTTCACCCTCTTAAGAAGCTCGGCGACTTGTTCTTCAGTGCCAGCTGAAGAATGTCGGCACAAGGTTATGGGTCGAAAGGAATAGTATTGCAAAGTAAAAAGAGGAAAGGTATCCGGCATATAGCGGTATGCCGGCGAAGATTACCTTTCTTGGATAGCTCCAGCCGAAGCTTGCTATGCTCGTCGGATAACTTCCGATGCTCGCATACCAGGTCATGATACATGTCGGCCCGAGTGTTGTTCATGCGCTGCAAAAGTGTTGGGATGTGAAATATCAGCAGAGAAACTTAGCATATCAGTTAAAGTTGAAGATTCTATCAAGTGATCACTCTTTGGAAGACTCGGCACAGGTGCTGCGCACCTATCCCGACTCTCGGTGACTAGGATTTGAAGCTCGGATTGAGCTTATATCTCGGTCAAGAGGATTTGAAAAATAATTAAAAAGGGAAATAGGTAAAGACCCGGCACAGGTGCTGCGCACCTATCCCGGCTCTCGGTGACTAGGATCAGAAGCTCGGATCGAGCTCATGTGTCGGCAGTTAATTCGGGAACAGCTAACTACAAGAGTATTGGAAAATCCCGGATGTCCGTATCCCGGACAGCCGACAGTTTCGGGGACTGGGGATATGTGTATAGGTAGAGAAGACTTACGTTGGTGGCATCGGCCAGTTGGTGAAGTCTCTGCTGGAGGCTGAGGAGCTCGCAGGCAATCGGAAGGGGCTTCGCGGCCAGGATATCTGAGGGATTGCCAGTGGCCGAGGCTTCGGCCATCTTCTTGCTCCTGGAATCCGCTGTGTCCATGTTGCCAGCGTCATTCCACCTGACACAGTGCTCCTTGAGAGACCCAAGGCTCTGGTCACTTTTTGTCACCAGGGGGACGATGCCCTCAAGTTCTGGCGTGTCGAAGAAGTTGCGCCGGTAGCCAGGCCGGGTTGCTGCCCTGCCAAGATGCAGGGCCAGGGCAGAGCTGGTCCGGGACGCTGCTTTAGAAGGAGCAGTGGCGGCGGATGGTGTGCCGGACTTGGTCGGATGAAACTTGAGTGTGCCGGACTTGACCGGGGCAGAGGTCTTGTCCGGGATAAGGGTCTTGGCCGGACCAGCGGTCTTGGATGGTGCTGGGGTCTTCTCAGTAGAGGGAGTCTTGGGCGCGGGCTGTTCCGGCACGGCCGGTGCAGCTTGGCCAGCAGGGGCAGGTTCCGGAATAGTCCGGACTTCCGGCACAGCAGGGCCTTTTCCTTTGTCATCTATGCCGGCGCTCTTGTTGCTTGCGCCGACATCTTCAGTTGTGCCGGCGTCGCTGGTGGGCGCACCGGAGTCTGGGGCTTCTTGGTGGGCTCCTGTGTCCATATGGACATCAGAAGCCGAAGGTTCCTGTTGAGCCCCCGAGTCCATGTGGACGTCGGGGGCAGGGATATCTTGTTCCGGCGAAGGATCGTCCTTCGCCGGGGAGGTGGTCTTGTCAGGCGCAGGCGAAGATGCCGGCGCCGGGGAGGTCGTATGACTGGTAGAGGGTATGTCGGAGGTAGCAGGGGCCGCTGGCTTGGTAACCTTCGGGCCGCCACTCGAGCCAGAAGCTTGTTCCGGCGCAAGAGGAGCTCTGAAAGAGAGAAAACGCCAAGTCAATAATACAAGCAAGAGATATGTCGGAGGAAAAACAAAGAAAAGAAACTTACCCTGAGGCAACAGGCCTCTGTTTCTTCGGGATAGGCACGCCAACCTTCTGCCTCTTCTGCTGCTGGGGTGTGTCGGGCTGGGGCTTCACGCCTCGCTTCCAGCCGGTACGTCCGCCGGTGGAAGGAGGTCCCTGATTTAGAGGGGCAGCGTCGACGACCATGTCATCCGGGATAGCTGAGGACGGCATAGGATAAGCAAAAGGTACAGAAGGAAAGGCATATGCAAGTGGCATCGGGTCATAATATGTCAGGATCTCCTCGTCAGAATCATCGTCACTCCGGCCTTGAGTGAAATGCCGGAATGAAGAGGCCTTATCCGCGGCAGCGGCAACACGGGTGTTCCGGGGCAGCTTGTCCCAATGGTCCGGATCTTCAACATCCGCAGCAGTGTGGTCTGCCGCGATCTTGATCCGGGAGTTCTCCATGGCCTGGAAGCTGAATTTCTGTATAGGAGCAAGGTCAATTGATCAAACAAAGGAATATGGCGGCAAATAGCAATGTCTCGTGCCAAACATGATATATGTCGATGAATAGATATGTGTCGGTGCAAGAAGTATGTCGGATCAGGCATTATAAGCATGTCGGCGAATAACAAATCTCGGGTCAGGCATGACAAGTATCTATGTGCCGGACAAGAGATTATATATCGGACAGGAGGGTTTACCGTTGGGGCGGGCCTATCCCGGCTATATGGTTCTAGCCCCCAGGCAAAGGTGGCCTGAGAGGACTTGCAGACGTCCTTGATCCGCCGCAGAGTGTCGGCCGGAGTCAGCTCATGTGTGGAATGCCGGGTAGGGTCCATGGGCCCGCTCATCTGGCAGATCTTGTGCGACCGGCGCTGCAGAGGAGAGACACGCCGGCTGATGAAGCATGCCACAAGATCGTTAGGAGTAAGGTCGGCATCCCGGAGCTCGCCCTTAACCCGGTGGAGCGCGTTCACCGGCAGCACCGAGTTCTTCGGGTTATAGGTCCAATTCTTCATAGCCAAGGGTGGCTCGTCCACAAATGGCGGCAGGTTGAGCATATCCGCGTCAGTGGTGTTCTTGACATAGAAGAAGCTTTTCTGCCACTTCTTGCAAGATTCCAGGAGTTCCACCTTGGGGAAGTCCGAGCCCTTCCGGGACATGATGGTGGCCGCGCCACAAAGGGTCATGGGGCGGTCCTTCTTTTCCTGGGCCGTCTCCGGCGGGTCATCCTTGCTCCGGGGCGGCTCTTGGACGACTTGCTTCCGTAGTTAGAAGTATTTCGCCCAGCCTTGGGTAAGGGGCTCTATGCCGGCATAGCCTTCGCAAAAGGCAGCGAAGGCGGAGAGGATCATCACGGCATTGGCCGGGATATGATGAGGTTGTAGATCATAGGTGTTGAGGAAGTCCCGGAAGAAGTCCGATGCCGGCAGACCGAAGCCCCGCTCGAAGTGGGCGATGAAGACGACGCGTTCGCCGGGTTCGGGTGCCGGCGCAGTCTCTCCCGCCGGTAGCCGGCATGCCACACCCTCCGGCACTCTCCTGGTGGAGGTGACCCAGGATATGTCGGCCGGGGTAACCTCCGACCCCTCCCAGCCAGAGCGTCCTTGGACCCGGGCCGAGTTATCTTCCTCCGAGGCCGAGGTACCCGTCATACTTGATGATGCCATCTTGGTGGCCGGGGCAGGGCGTGATAGCCGGAGTCCCGTGATGTTATTCCTATCAAGGCCGGAGAAAAGGGGGAGGTTAGTTTCTCCGGCATACCGCTCTCACCAATGTTAGCAGAAATAGAAGATCTACCGAGGCAGTTAAAACCGGAAATAAACGTGGATATAATTCCCACGGAAGAACAGCTGTGAACTATCAAAGAGATATCACTAGCAATGCTAATCGAGTCATGGAGACATCTACCAGAGAAACTACCACAGATTCAAGATGGCAAGGCTATCGTGATATAGTTACAAAGAAGCAGGAGGGATGAAGAACGAGAATGGAGAAAGAGGAACTTACCGAAGCTTGGCCGGCGGCGATGGAGCGGCGGCGAGCGTGCAGAGGGAGATCCGATCCTGCAGCAGTGTCGCAGAGAGGAGCGGCGGCGTCGTCGACGATGGTGCCGGTCGTCGGCAAGCGGGGGCGCCGGCGTGCAGGTGGGCGACGGCGGCGGCTTTCCTTCTCTGTTCCTCGGTCCGGCGGTGAAGCCCAAGGGGCAGAGGAACGGAGGAAGAAGAAGGCGCTGTGGGGTAAAAAGAGCAAGTTACCCCCACCCCGTATTTATACTGAAGAGGCCAGGGTCGTGGGGATCGTGGGAGTGTTCCACTACCCCGACCGTTTCTGCAGTGAGTCGCCACATGGCGGCACGAAGTGGGGCGGTGGCTATTGTAACCATGCCACTAGGCAATGATGGCGAGGAGTAACTGCGCTGTGAACCGTCCCATCGTGTGACCATTCGAGGTGGCAGGGAAGTTGCAAGTTTCGATGCAAACTGTCAGGCCTGGCTTCTCAAGGAAGACTCGTCTATATGTCGGAATAACTGCCCGGTGTATGTGTTCCGTCCGAAATACCCTCGGGACCGGCCGGAATAACTTTTGGAGAAGGAACAGTGGCCGGGATATGGGTGGATGTCCCGGCATATAATCTGATAGTCGGGGTATAACGGAAAACCGGGGTATGATGAAAAGAGGATATGTTGAACCTGTCAAGGCTCCACAGTTATGACTGGGGAACCTCGGCAGCTTCGGGGACTAGTGTCGGGGGGATGACCCCCGATAGGGTCAAGAGACTAGAAAGATACAAGGTTTATGGTTGACTTTATACCGGTTGACCAAGGAAGGGCCTGGCCGAAATATAGGAGCATCGGCCAGGCCGGCATATATGTATATCCCGGCTAATGTCTGGATATGCCGGTATAACCGGAATACAAACTGAGGAGTGCCGACATATACTTAGATATGCCGGCCTATCTATTTGGTGTGTTGTGCAGGAGCAGAGGAGGCCGGATTACCCGACCTTCATAGGTCGTCGGTCCGGCATATAGGTTCCGGATATGGCCAACGGTCATATCCGGGATACTTAAGTCAACCAAGGTGTCACATCGCTACAATCAAGGAAGAAAACATCCAAGCATGGTAGCGGAGTATGATGGCAGGGTGCACAGTGGAGGTTACCTACCCTCACTGTGCACAAGTACAAGCTTACCTCAGAGTGGTAAGGTCACAGTCCTGGAAGTACAAGGTACAGCAAGGGCGAGTCCCATCGAGAGCAATCAGGGAGAAAGTTAAGGGCGTCTGCCCTCGTCAGTAAGTCCTATTTGGAGTGTAGTTGGTGTCTCCTGGTCTCCTAGGACCGTTGTAACCCTGGCCGCCACTATATAAGGTGGCACAGGGAGTCCTAGCAAAGGGTTGGTTGGTTGGTCACTCTGTGTTCCTACACTTAGCAGTTCATCTTCCTCCTCTAGCTGAGAGCTCGGAAGCACCATTGTTGTATACTCCATCGATCCAAATATATAACCAGTAGAGCAGGAGTAGGGGTGTTATCTCCTTACGAGAGCCCCGAACCTGGGTAGATCAGTGTTCCTTTCTGTCGTGCTTTTTAGCTCGTTCCCCTCTCCCGAATCCTCCAGCATCTAGTTCGGCCCCCATTTAAGCCATCCTATGGCATATGTTGTTTCACCACGACGACATTATCACTTACCTACTCGAGGACGAGCAGGAGTTAAGCTTGGGGATGCTTGATACGTCTCAAACGTATCTATAATTTTTGATGCTCCATGCTTGTTTTCACACCATTTGCTTAGTGTTTCGTTACACTTCGTGGCGTTTTTATGCATTTTCCGGAACTAACCTATTAACGAGATGCCACAGTGCCAGTTCCCTGTTTTCTGCTGTTTTTGTGTTTCAGAAAAGTTACACAGGAAATATTCTCGGAATTGGACTAAACAAAAGCTGAACATCCAGATATTAGACGAAGCTTCCAGAAGACCGAAGAGGAGACGAAGCCGAGCCAGAGGCTGGCCTCACCACCAGGGGCGCGGCCCAGGGCCTGGTCGCGCCGCCCTGTGGTGAGACCACCCTGGTCCACTTCTGACGCTGCCCCTTCGCCTATAAAGACCCCCCGATGGGAAAAACCTAAAGACCCGATCACTTTTCCAGAAACACATCGCGATCTTCCGCCGTCATCGACCCGAGATCAGGAGGGTCCAGAAGCTCTTCCCGGCACCCTGCCAGAGAGGGGAATCACCACCGGAGGTCTTCTTCATCGCCATGCTTGCCTCTGGCGCGATGAGTGAGTAGTCTACCTTGGACTATGGGTCCATAGCAGTAGCTAGTTGGTTGTCTTCTCCACCATGTGCTTCATGTTTAGATCTCATGAGCTGCTTTACATGATCGAGACTACCTTTATGTAATTCTACATGTTGTGTTTGTTGGGATCCGATGAATATTGGTGTTATGATTGAGTTGATGTGCTGAATATTATCTTATGTTATCTCTATGTTATTCATGATCTTGCATGCTCTCCGTTGTTAGTAGCTATCTTGGCCAAGTAGATACTAGTGACTCCAAGAGAGGGTATTTATGCTCGATAGTTGGGTTCATGCCTCTATTTAATCTGGGAGAGTGACAGAAACCTCTAAGGTTGTAGATGTGCTATTGCCACTAGGGAGAAAACAACATTCTTATGTCCAAGGGCATATGCTTTGTATACATTACACACTTTGCTTAATGCAGTTATCTGTTGTTCGCAACTTAATACTCAAGGGGTCCTCGGATGATTCCCCGCGAGTGGGTTATTAGTCATAGATGCAGTTGGATGACGGTCTATGTATTTTGTTGTAATGCCAGAGTAAATCTCATAGTGATCCTCTCGACATATGCACGTTATCTTTATTCTATCAATTGACCAACTGTAATTTGTTTACCCAGCATGTTATTATTTATCTTATGGAGAGACACCACTAGTGAACTGTGGACCCCGGTCCAATTTCCTTTACATTGCTATCACCTGTTTACTTTACTCGCACTGTTTACTTTCTCACATACTACTATTGCTTTCCACTCGATACGCTTATTCCTTTGTTTACAGCAAACCGGTGAGATTGACAACCTCATCGTAAGTTGGGAGCAAAGTACTTGGTTGTGTTGTGTGCAGGTTCCACGTTGCTGCTAATTGAAGACGCGCTGACAAGTGTCATAAACGGCGCCCTTGTTGGAGTGTCACGAAGCTAGCAAGCATCACCTTCTGGAGTTTGGCTTTTTCCTGGATACGATAAACCTTGGTTTCTTACTAAGGGAAAACTCGTTGTTGTACTCATCAAACCTTCCTCTTGGGGTTCCCAACTGGACAATGATTTACATCAACACACCGCCAACAGCAGTGAGCTCCAGTTTCCTATTTATAGTGTTCTGGGATGATTGTGGGGTTGACACCTAAGGCTTTAATAACTGTGCAACCGTCCTTGTAGTTTGGCTCTATGTGTGGATACTTAGGAGCTAAGGTTCCTATGTGGTTTTACTTATCCATTTATTTTAATCATGACAAGTGGCATTTGTCACTAAATGGGCTTTGGGCTGAATTGGACTCATGGGCTAATTTGCATACTCAAGTTAAAACATAAATTGCAATTGTGGATAAATTGTTTTAAACTTCCATATTAGTTAAGTGAAAACTTAATTATCACTATGGATAAACAATGATATCAAATGTGTTTGGAATTTTCTAAATATTGGAATGCCTTTGCATTGAATAAAATGCTAAGCTCACTTTCCTATTAGAGAATAATTTTAAAGAGAAGGGTCGATGTGGAGAGGTGAAATGGCATTTGAATTCAAAGTAGATGATTTAAATCCCTTTAACATTTCTCAACACACACTTCAGTTCTTCATTATTTCTTTTAGGAAGTGTTGGGAAGATTTGTCTATTCATGTCCCTCACATGAAATACCTAGGGTTTGGATTTTAGGGTTCCTATTTTGAGAATGATCTCAAATAGTATTTTCCTATTTGGAAGTAGTTTATAATATCTTGTTTAGCTCAAAGTTGAGTAAAGACATTACAAAGAGTTTCAATTGGTTTGGATGAATTGATTTATGTGGACTTCTTTCCCATGAATAGCTCATGGAAGTATTTTTTATGATTTGATCACACATGAAAATGTGGATCCTTAATCATTTCCACACTTGACAATAGTTGGTTGGAAATACTTGTTAATGTACAATATATTGGGAACCTTTAAATATAAATCTTGTTCCAAAGTAATTTGGAATACACTTGATTTTCATCAGGTTCTGAATACACTAGAAAGGGTGCAAAGATAAATATAGATTGGTTCAATCTGATGAGAGGTACTTTATAAGATTCTAAATACTCTCATTTGAGTCAAAGATATTTATAAATAATTTGGATAAGATTAGTAGTAGATTTACTACTGATAGATTGAGATGAGGTAAGATTATTGGAATAGTGAAATTAATCAATTTGGATGATGTGTGTTTTATCCAAGACTAGAGTATGGATAAAACTTGCAATCTTAGGATGAGGTTTATGTTCCTCAGAGCTGAAGATTGTCTCATCATAACACTAAGTGATATGTGAGCTCAAGGAATAGAGATTCATTTATCTTCATAAATATACTCATAAAATTGATCACAAGTGTGTGAGGTATATTTCATCTCAACACAATTCTGGAGTATAGGGTTTGGAATACATGTATCAATGTACAAGAGGATAAGGTAGATATGTACTCACTCTATAAAAATAGAGTAGGTTTCTTTACTACCTTAGGATAGGTGTTTTATTCCATATATACTTGGAATAGGATCACGGTTTGATTAGCTAGATAGACTGGAGATGATTCATGTTGAGATCCACTAAATAGGCTTCTTACTCAATACTTACTCTAGATTTTGTCTTTTTATTGGATGGACTCTATTAAGTGAGTTGACACTAGGCTTAGGAATACTTCTAATTGTTTAACTATTCTCTAACTCATTACTTAATGAGTTATCAACAAGGTATACTCCTACTAAGTCATAGTAGAAGTGTTTGGTTAGCTACACTAAAGTGGTATCGAATTAGGATATAGTGGTTTGTGGATTACTAAGAATGAATGGTTGAGCTTTATACACAACACCTAGGTTTTCTGATTCTCTAAAGTTTCTATAGCTTATTGGAAAAGGTTATGGGTAGGTTCTTATATTTGGTTGGACTAGTGCATGATCTAGGGGTGTATCTATATATGGAAGTGGTTATCGAAGAGGCCTTGGTTTGGACTCTCTATGGTTTAGGTATACTTCTTCTAGAGAAGAATACTGAGCTAAGGTTACTTATGGTATGGGATGGCTTTGGAATAGGTTTACTCCTAACAAGATATATTTCTTGGATCTCTCAAGAATGATCAAGGATGTGTAAACATTCACTTACAAGATAATGGATTGGATAGGATTGATTTACAAGTCAGAGACTTGTGATAGGTTTGGAATAGATGACGTTTAATATAGGATAGAATAAGTTAAGATGAGAAATGATTTCTTTATTGCTTCTTATTTCTTGTCTCTTATTAATGTGTTTGTCTTAGGTTCAATTTTATTACGAATCTTACTTCTACCCTCCTAACATAGAAGTTTACCAAAGGTCAATCGAAGTTTACAACACTCTTACTTGATGAACTAGTCCTAAATCAGCAACTCAAGTGAGACTTCTATCACTTTGACAAGTTATATCAAAAAGTTCTAAATTTAATGCACACATCGGTGTTCTACTAATTTGTGGTCTCTAATACTGGGATATTACACTATTCTTCTCGGATCTGGCTGCACCGAAGGCAAGCAAAGAAGGGTGATGGCGAAATCTGGAGCTCTTGGGGTTGTCCATGAAGCGTCTCTCTGCGAAGTTTTCCAGCAGTGGCATTGATGCACTCACTAGTGGGAAAAAGGCTGTTAGTGGCGCACCAATTTGAACTATGTCTGGCGCATATGGTATGCGCCACCATTGCCACGCCATTAGTACAAATATATCCGTGGCGCATCTCAATATGCGCCACGCATAGTTTGCCCTTCAGTGGTGCATATCCTATATGCGCCATTAGAATACTATGCGTGGCATATATTGCTATATGTGCCACTAATGTCAGATGCGCCACTAGCCACAAAAAATATGCGCCACTGATATTTCATACAGGTCCAAAAAATAGATATTTTCTGGTATTTATACACAGCAATACACAACAATATATATAGGTATACAGTATAACTGCAGAATACATAGCAATACAAAACAATATATCATCATCATCACAAACAATTAGAACCATTATAGTGACAAAGTTCCCGAATATTAGAAGTGTTGGAGCATATATACAACAAGTCCATGCATCTCACACATTACACACACTACACATTACAACAAGTTGATCATCATCTTTAGCCTAAGTCCCAAACTACCAAAAGACTAAGTAGACTACACCCGCAATGGTGAGCAAGACCGGGAGCATGATCATCAAGGTCTTCATCCGGTTCTTATTTCTCCGCTCTCCTAGGAGGTGGATCCTCCACCTAGCTTCCGCCAGCTCTCTTGTCGGGTACCCTTTGTAGCAGTTGCCGCTGAACTTCTTCACTTGCTTCTGGCAATCCTCCCACTCGTCGTAGACCCCTGGTACCCACCCTTTGTACACCACGTAGCATCTCGGCATCTCTGTAGACAAAGCCATATATATAGTATTCGAGCTAAGAAAAGAGTTATATATGTCGACAAAGCCATATATCATATGCAACCGAAAGAATTAAAGGATTCACATGCATGTCGACAAAAGGAAAGTATTCGAGCTAAGAAAAGAGTTATATATAAGTATCTTATATACAAAAGTAAATAAGTCCAACAACGACGCTTTCGACTAAGGCAAGTTATAAGTTTACATCTCACACACAGACACACACCGGAATGAGTTGCAGACGGTAAAGTTTATGACTCAAGCACACACGATTGACATACATGCGAAAACGGCTAGGAAGAATCATGAAGACTTTGGTTGACATGGCTCCGGGAACGGTTTGTAGCAATCTTTCGTTGTCCATGTCCTAGTGTCACGCTGTTTCCGGAGTCGGTCTTTGATCTCTCGCTTAGTCAATGGCCTGGCGCAGGCCAAGGTTCCCCCCTTGTGATGACATCTTCTTGCAAGATAGTCGCAATCTGATTTGAGATGCGGAAGAAGTCGTCCCTAAGTTCAGCGTCCTCGATCCTTGCATGCTCTTTGGCCCATCCTCGAACACTAGATGGCGTCGTAAGCCTGTGTTCGTTCTGGACGCTCGCCCGCATGTGATGGAGGGCGTAGAAGGCCTCCTTGACACTGTTAGGCGGCTGCTTGACGCAGGGGAACTTGGTTACGTGCTTGAACATGTGTCTGCCGTCCTTGACATTTTCTGCCCCTGCCCTGAAGTCGCCTCCCTTCTTGGCATATCCCTCGAGAGCATCATCTAGAACACCCTTGATGTAGGCATAGTTTTTTGTCTTCGCCTCACTCCCCGAGTCTAAGTAGACGGCTACCGAGTACCTCGGGGCAACGAGGATCAATGTGCAGTATATGTCTCTGCGCAAAACAGTTGAAATGAAAGAATGTTGGAAAAGGAGCTATCGAAAACTAAGAAATGACAAGTTATTACGGCGGCGAGCGAGTGTGCACTTACTCGGGAAAGTAAGGAAGAAGAATGTCTTTTTTGCTCTTGTTGTCCAGCAGGAACTTCTGGAGGTACTCCTTTGCTCTGGAACGGTTCGCTGGATTCAACAACATGCCTTCACGCATGAAGTAGGGGTCCGCTATCGTGACGCCAGGGTTATGCTCTCTGTTGACCTTCATCGCCCGTTGGAGCGCGTATAGGCGGACCAAGTTATAGTCCAGCCGTTTGGCGTTGAAAAGCTTGAAGACGTCCTCGTATGATATGAAGAAGATATCCGCGGGGTGATCATCGACGAAGCCCACGTCCGCTGGAACCTTCACCGTGAAAACAGGGTACGATGGGAAGGCCCTCCTCCAGAAACAGAATACCGTGCATAAGGTTCACCATCACTCCACTCGCGTTTGCGAACTGCTCATCAGTCATAATCGGTTTTTCAGCTTCATGAATTATGCCCTGCAAGGTGCCCTTAGCGGGTTGTGACATCGGGTCATCCTGAACCCGGGGCCTCTTCGGACCGGCCGGCTGCTGGCTCGCAGACGACTTATCCTTCTTGTTTCTCTTCCGGTGGTGCTTCTTCTGGATAGGACCACCGGTTGCCAACTGCTCACCACGGTCGGTTGCCAACTGCTCACCGCCGCTCACCACCTTATGGAGTGTGTTGGGGCTAAAAATATTTCCCGTATTGACTTTAGGATGAGAGGCGCCAGCATCCGGAGGCGTCTCCTCTAGGGAACCATGGAAGTCCAGACGCGTGCATGCTTTGGTGCGAGCATTTTGATCTTCGCGGACACGGTAGGGTTCTTCCATGTTTGGCATGAACAAAGAGTCGGTGGCGCCGGTGTTGAGCCACTTATCTGGGTTCTCATCATCATCGTTGATGTCCTCAACCAGTACTGGGTAGGATGCAACGATGACCTTGCCATGTGGTGCTGGTGGTGGCTGCGGTAAAGCGGTGGCCAACAAGTTCTGGTGATGGGAGGTGTTGGTGGAGACAACTGGTTGTGGCCGCCGAGGCGGTGGCGCCATACGTGGCGGCGCCGGCTCAGTAACTGGTGCCAAACATGGCGGCGGCTCAGTAACTTTTTCCAAACAAGGCATGCGTGGCGGCGGCTGAGTAACTTGTTGTTCCTTCACAAGCCGAATCTGGGTCTTCAGCCATGTCAAGACCCAGCCGAAGCAACCCTCAAGGGTCTTATGTTCATCGGTGCCTTGAGGTTGGGTGGGGGGTCCATGTCTTCGCATCTCGGTAACACCCGAGCCAGCTGGACCTTGAACACCTCTGAGACCATCTCCTTGTGATGCATGATTGTGCTATTTGGCAGAATGATTGTGCCCTTGGCAACATCCTTCAGCTCGCCATCCACGAAATGCAAAAGTATGCAAGGTGTGTCCTATGGGAAAACAAGTTTGCATGCATATCGTGATTTGTCGCTGGCTAGCTATAGTCATCAATGGCAAAGGAAATGAAATGTGCTGGCCGAAGTCATTACCTTGGAGATGGCGTTGAGCTCAGCTAATGTCGAGACACCGGTATCATTCTCCCGCCGAGATGCCTTACGATGAAGCACTGTCGATTGAGCCTTAGTTGTGGCGAGAGGGGGCATCGGTGCGATCGGCTGCTCGGTGTTGGCGTCGGCGGGAGGTGGTGTCACCAGAGCGACCTCCGGGTGCGCATTCGTGTTGGTGCCGGTAGGAGGGGGCACTGGATGTTGGCGGTATCGGGAGTCAGCACATCCGGCGACACATGTTGGATAGAGTTGCTACCGGAGATGCTGGCCACCACTAGCGGCCCTCGTCAACCTGCCGCATTCCAAGTAGCAAGCCCCTCCCACAGCTCATCGGGAATGATCTCGCGGAGCTTCTGTTGCACTTGCTCGGCGATCAGGTCCGACATCTGCTCCCGGAGCTTTTCAACTTCGCAGAACAAGGGTAGGGACTGCTCTAGGAGCAATAGTCGCAGTTTTCTTTTCAAATAGCCATAGTTCTATTAAATCAAAGTGTTGTTGGGGTAATCAATGTTGACAACAGCTGATATATCCAATAACATGGCCTAAACAATATGCTACACTTGAATACTACATTTTGACTTTCCCCTTTAACCAATGTAGTTGTAGTTCCCATGATGGTCCGAAACAGGCAGACTGTTAATTCCAGTTTTCCAGTAATAGGTACTTTAGTTCAGCAATGCTACAGAAAATCCTCAAATTAGGCCCTATCTATCAACATGCTTTTCTGAAAGATTTCACAGTCCAGGAATCCAGCAAAAGAAAAGGAAAATCACGGTGCTTCTAAAATGCAACACAACACACACTCGTATAAAAAATACAAAACATAGCAACTGGGTATTATCAAAGCTTACTTAAAATGGTTAAAATGCAAGGTACTGTGTGGGTAGTGGTAAAGTGAGTAATATTGGTAATTCTTAGATGTGATTAAGGAAACTAAAAACCTAATGAAAATAAGAACTCAAGCAAGCATTTGATAAATGCTACAAAATGCAGGTAGCCCAGTTTGCTCATGCCTCCAAATCAAAATGGCCTTTTCTTTCTCATCTTCAGAATATTAATACCTTGTCATACATAGAGATAGGAACCTACATTCTTTTAAAATCCGTGTCTATGCTGAAGAATACTATATCAATTATTAAATGCTGAATAATCACTAAAGTGCAATTATTTTAGCTGAGCAAGATAACATATGCAGCTAGCTGTAGCCTGACTGCTGACACTAACCATAATGCATTATTTTTAATCTCCACCATCTTCTACAAACTCATGGCTCACCGCATTCTGGGATTGATGCACATAGTCCCGAGGATGCGTTAGCAACTAAAAGCCCTAACTTGCCAATATATGCTCATCCAGTTAGGATAAACCCATGGCAAATGATGGTATGAGTCTGTAAAGAGATTGAGTGTGTGCGGCTGCTACAGATTACTTTGTGTTGTGTTGAATTGTAGTCTAAATCATATAAATTAAGTTGAATATAAGAATAACCAGGAGAAGGAAGCACCAAAGAAAAGTAAAAAACAAGGCAAAAGTTGAGGACAAATGGAATTATCATTAGGTAAAATGGGAAATTTAGCATAGCATAACCTAACTATCAATAAGGCTAGGGGCTATACTTCACTTTTTCGACAAAACTCTCATGAAAACTTTGAAACCACAGATCTGTAGCCTGCAATGCACTCTACAGATTAGATGGAGAAATTGATCGTCTTTCAGCTAGCAATCGAATGAGAAGGCATCACAGAGCACACACGCAGAGGGAAGACACGTGAAGAACAGGACGCAAGGCATCTCACCTATAGAAATGAGCGGCACCGATCTGAATCCGTGAAGAGGAGGAGACCTCGTGCAGCACCAGGTCGTGGAGGTGGCCGGCAGCAGGCGCTCGGAGAGGTGGTCAGGCGGCGGGCTTGGCTCCTCCTGTAGGTGGTCAACGCGGGCTTGGTTCCTCCTGCAGGTGGTCAGCGCGGGCTTGGCTCCTCCTGCTGGTCAGCAAGGTCGTCAGAGGGGGATGGGGAAGGGGGAGGGTAGAGGAAGGTGGGAGAGGGGGAGGGCAGATGGCAGAGGGGGATGGGGGCTCACCTCGACGGCGGGGATCCTCCTGTGGTGGTCCAGCGATGCAGATCGAGGCGGGCGGCGGCGGCCAGAGCGAGATGCAGATTGAGGCGGGCCGGAGCGAGCAGCAGAGCGAGAGCGCCAGTTAGGGTTAGAGAAAGACAAATGGGGAAGAAGTAGAGGTTGTGGCCGATCAAAATATTTGGCTAAGTGTCACATATGCGTGGCGCATTATGCTCAATATGCGTCACACATATTTGACACTTAGTCAAATACTGCGAGGCTCAAGCTTTGACAACAACACTTCTCTGCCTCAGTGGTAGCACACGCTCTCTGTGCCCTTTGCATTAGGGGCATCCAGGGTTCGAATCCTGGTTGCCTCACACCTTTTTTTACAAAATTTTTTCACACTTTCTAACAAATACTAATTACTTCAAAACTTAATAGTAACTAACAAAAACACTAAAAATCTTTTCTCACTTTATTTGCGAGGAGTATCATAATATTTTATTTTCACACTTTCTGTCGTCGTGGTGAAACAACATATGCCATAGGATGGCTTAAATGGGGGCCGAACTAGATGCTGGAGGATTCGGGAGAGGGGAACGAGCTAAAAAGCACGACAGAAAGAGGCACTGATCTACCCAGGTTCGGGGCTCTCGTAAGGAGATAACACCCCTACTCCTGCTCTACTGATTGTATATTTGGGTCGATGTAGTACACAACAATGGTGCTTCCAAGCTCTCTGCTAGAGAAGGAAGATGAACTGCTAAGTGTAGGAACACAGAGTGACCAACCAACCCTTTACCAGGGCTCCCTATGCCACCTTATATAGTGGTGGCCAGGGTTACAACGGTCATACAAGACCACAAGACACGGGCTACACTCCAAACAGGAGCTGGTGACGATGGCAGAGACCCTTGACTTCGCCCCTGATTGCTCTCGATGGGACGCCATATCCCTGTACCTTGTACCTCTTGAACTGTGGCCTTACCTCTGTGCGGTAAGCTCGTACTTGTGCACAGTGAGGGTAGGTAACCTCCACTGTGCACCCTGCCATCTTACTCTGCTACCATGCTTGGATGTTTTCTTCCTTGATTGTAGGGATGTGACACCTTAGTTGACTTAAGTATCCCGGATATGACCGTTGGCCATACCCAGGACTTATATGCCGGACCAACGACCTACGAGGGTCGGGTAATCCGGCCTCCCCTGCTCCTGCACAACACACCAAATGGTTAGGCCGGCATATCTAAGTATATGCCGGCACACATATACCAGTATTCCGGCTATACCGGCATATCCAGACACCAGCCGGGATATACATATATGCCGGCCTGGCCGATGCTCCTATATTCCGGCCAGGCCTTTTCTTAGTCAACGGGCACAAGTCAACCATAGACTTTGTGTCTTTCTAGTCTCTTGACCCTACCGGGGGTTATCCCCCCGACACTAGTCCCCGAAGCTGCCGAGGTTCCCCAGTCATAGCTGTGGAGCCTCGACAGGTTCAACATACCTTTCTTCATTATGTCCCGGTGATCAGATTATATCCCGGCCTCTGTTCCTGTTCCAAAACTTATTCCGGCCGGTCCCGAGGGTATTCCGGACGGAACATATACATCGGGCAATTATTCCGACATATAGACGAGTCTTCCTTGAGAAGCCACGCCTGACAGTTTGCATCGAAACTTGGAACCGTCCTGTCATCTCGAACGGTCACCCACGATGTGATGGTTCACAGCGCAGCAGTTACTTCTTGCCATCATTGTGTCATGGCACGGTTACAGGAACCGCCGCCCCACTCCGTGCCGCCACGTGGCGACTCTCTGCAGGAACGGTCGGGGGAGTGGAACACTCCCACGATCCCCACGACCCTGACCTGGCAGACATATAAATAGGGCGGCGGGGGTAGACTTATCTTTTTACCCCCCCCACCATCGTCTTCCTCCCCTGCTCCTTTGCCTCCTGCGCTTCACCGCCGGTCCGAAGAGCAGCATCGCCGCCGCAGCCGACCTGCTCCCCGCCGACGCCGACGCTCGACGGCGCCCGGTATCTCCGTCGACGACGCCGCCGCCGTCGCACCGTTCCTCCGCGACATTGCAGGGAGATTGAAACTCTTCCTGCACGCTCGCCGCCGCTCCATCGTCGCCGGCCAAGCTCCGGTGAGACCTCCCTCTGTTCTTCCTCTTTCACGCCTTTTACAACTTCGCACCGGTAGCCCCACTTGCACAGATCTGCTTCAGTTTCAGAGCTAGTTTTCCCTTTGATTCGACTAGCATTGCTAGGCAACGCTCGCAGGTGTTCATCTTTAGGAGTTTTACCCTTATTTGTTTCCTATTTTAACTGTCTCGGTAGATCTTTTTATCTCTGCTAACATTGGTGAGGGCGGTATGCCGGAGAGACTAACCTCCCTCTTTTCTCCGGCCTTGATAGGAATAACATCACGGGACTCCGGCTCTCACGCCTTGTCCCGGCCAGTAAGATGGCATCTTCAAGCATGACGGGTACCTCGGCCTCTGAGGAAGATACCTCGGCCCGAGCCCAAGGACGCTCCGGCTGGGAGGGGTCGGAGGTCACTCCGGCCGACATATCCTGGGTCACCTCCACCAGGAGAGTCCCGGAGGGCGTAGCATGCCGGCTACCAGCAGGAAAAACTGTGCCGGCACCTGAACCTGGCGAACGCGTCGTCTTCATCGCCCACTTCGAGCGTGGCTTCGGCCTGCCGGCATCGGACTTCTTCCGGGACTTCCTCAACACCTACGACCTACAACCTCATCATATCCCGGCCAATGCCGTGATGATCCTCTCCGCCTTCGCTGCTTTTTGCGAGGGCTATGCCGGCATAGAGGCCCTTACTCAAGGCTGGGCGAAGTACTTCCAACTGCGGAAGCAAGTCGTCCAAGAGCCTCCCCGGAGCAAGGACGACCCGCCGGAGACGGCCCAGGAAAAGAAGGACCGCCCCATGACCCTCTGCGGCGCGGCCACCATCATGTCCCGAAAGGGCTCGGACTTCCCCAAGGTGGAACTCCTGGAATCTTGCAAGAAGTGGCAGAAAAGCTTCTTCTACGTCAAGAACACCACCGACGAGGATCTGCTCAACCTGCCGCCATTTGTGGACGAGCCACCCTTGGCTATGACGAACTGGACCTACAACCCGAAGAACTCGGTGATGCCGGTGAATGCGCTTCACTGGGTTAAGGGCGAGCTCCTGGATGCCGGTCTTACTCCTCAAGACCTGGTGGCCTGCTATATAAGCCGGCGCGTCTCCCCTCTGCAGCGCCGGTCGCACAAGATCTGCCAGATGAGCGGGCCAATGGACCCCAACCGGCACTCCACACACGAGCTGACTCCCGCCGACATTCTGCGCCGGATTAAGGATGTCTGCAAGTCCTCTCAGGCCACTTTTGCCTGGGGGCTAGAACCATACAGCCGGGATAGGCCCGCCCCAACGGTAAACCATCTTATCCGATACACAAAGTCCATGTCCGGCACATAGATACTTAAGCCGACACATGTCTGTTTGCCGACACATATCATATTGATCCGACATACCTCTTCCACCGGCATATTTCCTTGTCTGAATACTTGACTTTGCTGTTTATACAGAAATTCAGCTTCCAAGCCATGGAGAACTCCCGGATCAAGATCGCGGCGGACCGCACTGTTGCGGATGTTGAAGATCCGGATCATTGGGATAAGCTTCCTAGGAGCACCCGTGCTGCAGCTGCCATGGGTAAGGGCTCTTCATCCCGGCATTATACTCAAGACCGGAGTGAGATTGATTCTGACGAGGAGATCCTGCTGTACTATGACCCGATGCCACTTGCGTACGCCTTTCCAGAAACACCTATTGCTTACGAGTTTCCAATGCCGCCCTCAGCTATCCCGGACGATATGGTTATCGACGCCGCCCCTCTGAACCAGGGACCTCCTTCCACCGGCGGACGTGCCGGCCGGAAGCGAGGGGTGAAGCCCCAGTCCGACACACCTCAGAAGTCGAAGAGGCAGAAGGTCGGCGTGCCCATAGTGAAGAAACCGAGACCTGTCGCCGCGGGGTAAGTTCCTTCTGCTTGTTTCATTTCCGACATATCTCTTGCTTGCATTATTGACTTGGCGTTTTTTCTCTTTCAGAGCTCCTCTTGCGCCGGAACAAGCTTCTGGCTCGAGTGGCGACCCGAAAGTTACCAAGCCCGCGGCCACTGCTACCTCCGACATACCCTCTGCCAGCCACACGACCTCCCCGGCGCCGGCATCCTCGCCTGCGCCCGACAAGACCTCCTCCCCGGCGAAGGACGTTCCTCCGCCGGAACAAGACACCTCTGCCCCCGACGTCCACATGGACTCGGGGGCTCAACAGGAACCTCCGGCTCCTGATGTCCACACGGACACAGGAGCCCACCAAGAAGCACCAGACTCCGGCGCGCCCACCAGCGACGCCGGCACAACTGAAGACGCCGGAGCAGACATCAAGGGTAAAGGCCCTTTAGTGCCGGAAGTCCGAACTATTCCGGATCCTGCCTCTGCTGGCCAAGATGCACCGGCCGCACCGGAACAGCCCGTGCCCAAAACTCCTTCTGCTGAAACGACTCCTGCACCGGCCAAGACCACGGCGCCGGCCAAGACCTCTGCCCCGGCCAAGTCCGGCACATTGAAGATCCAGCCGACCAAGTCCGGCACTCCATCCGCCGCCACTGCTCCTCCTAAGGCAACGCCTCGGACCAGCTCTGCTCTGGCCCTGCATCTTGGCAGGGCAGCAGCCCGGCCTGGCTACCAGCGCAACTTCTTCGACACGCCAGAACTTGAGGGCATCATCCCCCTGGTGACAAAGAGTGCCCAAAGCCTCGGGTCTCTCAAGGAGCGCTGCGAGAAATGGAATGACGCCGACTCCCTGGACACAGCTGAATCCAAGAAGAAGAAACAGGCCGAAGCTTCGGCCACCGGCAACCCAGCTGATATCCTGGCCGCTAAGCCCATTCCTATTGCCTGCGAACTTCTCAGTCTTCAGCAACGACTTCATCGCCTGGCCGATGCCACCAACGTAAGTCCTTTACATATAGATATCCCTAGTCCCCGAAAATGTCGGCTGTCCGGGATACGGACATCCGGGATTTTCCAAGACCTTTTGCACTTAGCTGCTTTTGCAATTAACTTTCCGACATATGAGCTCGATTCGAGCTTCAAATCCTAGTCACCGAGAGCCGGGATAGGTGCGCAGCACCTGTGCCGGGTCTCTACAATTTCACATCTCAATTATTTTTCAAATCCTCCTGACCGAGATATAAGCTCGATTCGAGCTTCAAATCCTAGTCACCGAGAGCCAGGATAGGTGCGCAGCACCTGTGCCGGATCTCCTATAGCATAAATAGTTCGTATAATCTTCAACTGTACTGGCATGCTTTAGTTATCTCATATCCCTTCAAATCCTAATACTTTTGCAGCGCATGAATAACGCCCGTGCCGACATGTTCCATGACTTGGTGTGCGAGCATCGGAAGCTTTCCGACGCACACAGCAAGCTCCAGCTGGAAGTGTCCCAGAAAGGTAATTTCAGCCGACATACCTTGCCCTTCTCAATAGTCCTCTGGCCGGCACATCTTAATATGCCGACACCTAATCTTTGTCTGACATTTGGCAGCTGGTGCCGAAGCACAAGTCACCGAGCTTACCAAGAGAGTGAAGGAACTTACTGGTATGCCGGATCCTCTTAACCTTGAACTAATCCTTCTGTACTTCAAATCCTTTAATCTTTTCACTGTTTTCTTTCTTCAAATCCTTGTTTTGACTTCAAATCTTTTCAGACGAGAAAGCTGCACTGGAGGCACGCCACCAGGACTGTGTGTCCTCAGTGGATGTAGCCAAGCAACTGGACGACCGGGATGCCGGTCACAAGGCCGAGGTTGAGCAGCTGAAGGGCCGGATCACCGAGCTTCTGGACGAAAAGGAACAGAGGGAGGGCCTACTGAAGAAAACCCAGTCCCTGCTTGTCATCTCCGAGACTGATGCCTCCAACGCCCACGCTGAACTGGATAGCCTGAAGGAGCAGGCCACCAAATGGGAGGTTACAGTTTCACAGCTGAATGCCGACCTTGCCAGTAAGCTTCAAATCCTTTCCCTTTATCTTTCCCGACATAGTGTAATTCTCTCCGGCATATTCTCCTTTTGCTAACATTGTTTCTATTCCTCAGACATGTTTCCCGCTTCCGTCGAAGACGTTGAGAGGGCTTTGCAGTTGGATCGAGAAAACCGGGGTGTTCCGGTTGACTCGCCCAACTGGGACATGTCGGAGCAGCTGTTGGCTCTGCAGTCCCGGAAGAACGCCATGTCGCTCTACACTGAAGAACTCTTCTATGGCGCCCAGGAGGCATTCTCTGCCCTCTGGCCGGGACAAAGGACTCCCACTGACCCCGTCGACCTCGGCAACGATCTGCAGCTGGCCAAGGTTCGCCTCCGGGAGTGGCGAGATTCCGGCGCGAGGGTTGGAGCTGACGAAGCTCTCAGCTACTTCTTGTCCTGGTATGAAAAGGCTGACTTGGAGACTTTGCGCACTGTGCGCGAAGGATCCATCTGGACCACGGATCCGGAACATATCCGGCGCCGGTGAGAGTTGGCCCACAGCTATGTGGACTATGCCGACACCGACGCCTTCGTTCGGGATATCCGTGAGCCGGAGAAGAAGGACGATGCCGGGACATCCGCCGCTGCTGAGGGCTCCGACTCCAGCCAGGATGGAGATGAAGCTGAAGAGGCCGACACTGATGTCCCGGAACAGGCATCTGCCCCGGGCGGAGGTGATGGCTCCATTCCATCTGCTGGGTCCGGCACTCCTGAAGCCGACATCTCCACCGCCACTGCTCCACCAGCCGGCGCCTCTGCTTCTGCCCCTGGTCCTTGACTTTGCAGCATAAAAACTTTAAGTTTTATCAGATCCCCGGTATACCGGGTGCAGATGTAATATACACGCTTAATTTCCTTTGGTTTGCTACCTGAACAAGTTTTATCTTGGTTTGCTTGTTACTAATGCCGGATCATCTTTTGGCTAAGTCACCGAGTTGTTTTCCTGTTTCCTCAATTTCACAACCTTGGCTGCTTGTCTACCTCAATTGGCTTTCGACGTATGAGTCTCAAGGTTGCTTCCTCGAACATACAGTACTTTAACTTTGAGACTTAGACTTCAAATCATCCAACACTTTAAATTTTAACTTTAGCTTTAACGAAAATGTCGGTTCGCTTGCTTTGTATTTCCTTAGCCGTTTTCCATGTGTAGACAATCTCCGGCATCTACTCTTGCTAGCCATGAAGCCGGGTTTCGGATAGCAGCTGAGTCGAAGAGTGGCCTTTGGTGCCGACACATTACTAGGCCGACATAGGAAACATTCAAATAAAGCCAACCGGCATATAACAAAAAACTGTAAATAAACAACAAATATACCTCAGAGCTAGTTACCCGGCTTCTTCGGGATGCCGGTATTTCATTCATTAGTCTTGTGCCGGCACAACACGCCGGCATACAAAGGAAAATATGGAAATACATACATTGTGTTGCTCAGGAGTAAAAGGGGCGCAGTAGAGCTATGTTCCATGGCCTCTTGGTTTCTTCTCCGGACCTGTCCGCCTTATTCTTCTTGGGGTCCTGCGCATCTATAAGATAATAGGCATCATTGTGCAGAGCTCTGCTCACAATGAATGGCCCCTCCCATGGAGGAGTTAACTTATGCCGGCCTTCTGTTCCTTGCTTTAGCCGGAGTACTAGATCTCCCTCTTGAAATCTCCTTGGATTTACCTTCTGCGCATGATAGCGTCTGAGGTTCTGCTGATATACTGCTGTTCTTGACAGAGTTATTTCCCTTGCTTCCTCTAGCAGATCAACATCATTTTCTCTGGCTTCTTTAGCCTCTTCCTCAGTATATAGCACTATTCTTGGTGCATCATGTATTACATCTGTTGGAAGCACAGCTTCTGCTCCATACACCAGGAAAAATGGTGTGTAGCCTGTTGATCTATTCGGAGTTGTTCTTACACTCCACAGCACTGCTGGCAGCTCATCTAGCCAACATCCCGGAGTTTTCTCCAGGGGCTCTATCAGCCGGGGTTTTATGCCGGATAATACTAGCCCATTCGATCTCTCTACTTGGCCATTGGCACAAGGGTGGGCAACCGACGCAACGTCCAGCCGGATTCCCACTTCCTCACAAAATCTGGCAAATGGCCCTTGGGCAAAGTTTGACCCATTGTCAGTGATGATGCTATGAGGAACACCATATCTCAAGATTATATCCTTTAAGAATTTCACTGCTGTGTGACCATCACACTTGCTTATGGGCTTCACTTCAATCCACTTGGTGAACTTGTCCACCATGACCAGGATATGGGTCATTTTCCCTCTGGCCGGCTTAAAAGCCCCGACCATATCCAGGCCCCAAACAGCAAAGGGCCAGGTTATTGGGATAGTTTTCAGGGCAGACGCCGGCTGATGAATCTGGTGGGCATATCTTTGACACCCATTACATTTCCGGACCAAGTTTTCTGCCTCTTGCAGTGCCGTTGGCCAATAGAAGCCATGCCGGAATACCTTTGCCACCAATGCCCTGGACGAAGCATGGTGACCACACTCCCCCTGGTGAATTTCCCGGAGCATCTCCAGACCCTCCGCAGATTCGACACATCTCTGCAATACTCCGGTGGTACTTCTCTTGTATATTTCTTTGTTGATGATGGTATACGCTTTGGATCTCCTTATAACCCGGCGGGACTCGGTTTCATCCGCCGGCACTTGACCATCCACCATGAAGTTCATGATAGGACGTGCCCATGAGGGCACTTCCCTGACAGTGAACACTGCCTGATCTATTTCCATCATTTCGACCGACACATAATCGATCTCCATGGGCTGCGAAGTCCCCGGGACTGAAGAATCAGTCCCCGGGTATGCCGGAGCAGTCCCCGGGTATACCGGCACAACCTCTTGGCACATTTTACCCTTGCCTTTAGTTTTGCTCCGGAATACTGTACTAACAGCATATGCCGGCCCAGTCCCCGGGACTGAGGAAATAGTCCCCGGGTTATCCGTCCTGGCTCCGGCATCTATCTCCATTGGAATTGCTTCGTCTGGACCTGGCGGGACATAAATGGAGGATGACTCCGGCGAGGGTTTGATCGATGGCTTCCTCAGATGCTCCAGCGAAATGCCGGGCGGGATTGAATCTCGGGAAGACCCCAGCTTGGATAATGCATCGGCTGCATCGTTCTGAGCCCGGAGAACGTGCCGGAACTCACAACCTTCAAAGTAACCACTTAACTGCTGCACTAGGAAACGGTATGATGCCATGTTAGCATCATGCGCGTCCCATATGCCGGAACACTGCTGAATCACTAAGTCAGAATCCCCGAAGCACATAATCCGGCGAATTCCTATGTCCTTAGACACCTTCAGGCCATGCACAAGTGCCTCATATTCCGCCACATTATTTGATGCTGCAAAGTGAATCTGCAGGACGTATCTCAGCTGGTCATTCTTTGGTGAACTGAGAACTATGCCGGCACCCAAGCCATGGATTGTCTTGGACCCATCGAAATGCATCCTCCAATAATTGACATCTGGCAATGGTGGCTCATACTGTATCTCGGCCCAGTCAATAAAGAAATCAGCCAAGACCTGGGACTTGATTGTATCCCTCTTATCGTACTGCGGTGTATATGGTGAAAGCTCTATTGCCCACTTTGCTATCCGGCCGCTGGCATCTTTGTTGCCTATAATTTCCGAGATAGGGGCCTCGGCCACTACCCGGATTGGATGCTCTTGGAAGTAATGCTTGAGCTTCTTGGCCACCATATAGACACCATAGGTCATCTTCTGATAGTGGGGGTAGTTTTGCTTTGAGGTGGAGAGGACTTCACTCAGATAATATACCGGCCGCTGCACGGTTTTGCCTCCTTCCTCTCGCTCTACTACCACCACAGCACTGACAACTCGGTTGGTTGCCGCTATATAGAGCAACATTGGCTCCCGGGGCATCGGAGACGCTAATACCGGCGCTGTTGACAACAACTGTTTC